>CM077468.1:46207778-46807778 GCA_039654755.1 Calcarius lapponicus | reverse complement strand
GCAGTCTTCCTTATTAATATTTGTTACTGAGTAACCTGGTCTAGTGAAAGGTTTCCTGCCCATGGAAGAGGGAGTAGGAACTGGATGATCTTCAATGTCCCTTCCAACCCAGACCATTCTAGGATTCTATGGTTCTATGATTTTATATAATGTGTGATTTCTCAAAAGTATGCAGGATTTTCCCAACTATTTCCAATTAAGTGCACTTTGTTAATGGAACATTCTCAATTTTCAGTCAGTTCTTCTAAAGCAACATGTGCTTAACTCTTCAGAAAATGTCCATAATACAGAGATAGATCAGTTTGTTGAGGATGACTTGGAAAGGGCCAATAAAAATTACTTGGAAAGACAAATGTTTCCTTGTCAGTTCTATTCTCAAACATCAGCTACTCTCCCACCCCACCAAAAATCTCTTACCAGCTACAACAGTGAAATCAGCTTCAACATCACAAGCTATAACATCTCCATTTTTTATGTGCTTCTTCACAGCATCTTTTACTTTGCCCATTCCTAATTCATTTCCTCCATCTCCAACACCTTTATAAAAGGGAAAAAGACAAAATGAGTATGAACACTGCATATAACTGCAATCCCTTTAGAAAACATCTAATTTCTTCCCCACAGTTGCTATGATAGTTCATAGCTCCATATGAGATGGTTTATCCTTTTTCATCCACAGCACCTAAAACCAGAAGACTGTGAATGAAATAGCTGAAAGAATCATCTATTACATGCCAACCTCTAAGTTTATCATGCAATGTACACTGTACATTGAGTGCATGCAAAAGAAATCACAGTTATCAAGTGTTTGTGAATTGCAGACAGAATCAAGACAGTGAACTTTGCTTATGGAAGGCCTTCCATGAGTGTTCTATATAATGTGTTATCACAAGTACATCAGCACAAATAAAGAAAGAAGATAGAAACCGAAACCCAAATCAACCTGAGAAATCAGCCAACAATTACATGATAAAGCAAACATAGAAAACTTTGGCTTGTTACAAGCTTTAATTAAAAAACCAGAATTGAAATAACAATTATTGCAGAAAGGCAAGCAAAAATATACATAAGGATTTGGGCAGAAGCAGGCCTGACTGCACTGCCCATCTGTTTGATACACATCATTAATGTGCTGCAGGACACAAAGAGCCCAGCCCCATATACTATTACTGTTTTCATTTTCCACAGTCACTTACCAAAAAATTAGCTAGTTTTTATTTATTTTATTTTATTTATATACTGACGTGGGACCTCGATTTTTGTTGCACAAATAGAAATACTGTGTATTTGTCTTACTGCTTTTAGTGAAATCAGTTGCATCTATGTAATTTCAGGAAAATTCTAGGCAACCTGATATTTAGGGCATTAAAAAGATGTCAGATGTCATTTAGATACCTGGAGATGAGGGTAACATATAAACTAGCAGTTCACATAAAAACTGGATAGTACCTCTAGTCTCTTACCAATATAGTAAAAAACATATTAAAATGATTTATTATTTGTAATTATTAATAAATTATTATTACTATTGAGCTGGAAATTCAAATTTCTCTTTCATCTGTGAGTCTGAATGGCATCTTTTTCACTCTGAAGATTTTACAGAAAAATCCTGGACCATGTCTGTGAAACAGAACAGTGAAGGGCTCCAAGTCCTCACTGTGATGTATCACATTTGAATTTGAAAAGTGACTGTGCTCTAATGTATAGTGTGTGTTACAGCAGAGAAATTACAATATTTATAATTTACACTTCAAGGCCTGAAAACTGGTAAATTTAACACTTTTAGTAACTGCATAAATATCTCATGTGTCTGTAGCAAATTTCTTCTTTAAGTGAAATGCAAAGTTATTTCTCAGCAGCAATTTTTATTTGATTCCTTAAGTCTATCGAGTCAAGGAGGGCCTAACTGAGTGACACATAGCTTACATAAAAGGATTTGCCATGGAACAGCTACTCTTTTCTGTCTGCTTTAATAATCTGCTCACATTTATTTCACCATTGGGAGTTAATGGTGCTTTCAAAAATCTCTTTATTGGTAGTACTTTTCAAACAGGTATTGATATAATCCTGGTGCTTCTATCCTCATATATAAATAGGGAAGTTCTACTGCTTTGTAAGAATCACACACAATGTTCTGCTTTTTCTTATACTCAAAATTAAAATTTTTGCTCTCAACATTCTTTAAAAGGGCTGAGATGAATTCTTGTCCCATGAAAATAGCCAACAGTTTATTTAACTGAAATATATTGCTCCATTGCTCAGGGCCTTTTCTATCTGCCCTGCTTTGTTTTTCCTGTCTTTGCCGAGTCCTGTCACCAGGATGGCTGCACAATGAGTAGATCTGTTGCTGTGGATGGATCCCATTTGTGTGACACTGGGAGGAAAAGAACACCCCTCTGAAAAGTCTCCTCTCCCATCTGTTTTCTTCTTCCTCCACACATTGCCAGAGAACTGTACTTTACTGTAGATCTCCAGGGTGAAATTCACCTGTGCAGCACAGCCATCCATACATGAGCCAGTCAGCTTTGCTGCTTTTAAAGTCAGCAGAGAGAAACACTCTCTTCACACATTCAGTTCATCTCACCCCAAGGCAGACATCTCAAATATAGATGTCTGAAAATAGGCAAGATGAATCTAAAGGCCCAATTTCTTTCCAGGCAAAGGAAAAATAGTTCTGCTGGACCTTCCATGCAAGCTCCCACTGACTACATTCATGAAATATGAAGGAGATATCAGACTTCTGTCTAAAAATCTTTTGCATGAAAGGAAAATGTGTGACGCCATTTTTTCATTAAGTACTTTAGAAGGCTTTTAATTAGCTCTTATATAAATAGCATATAGCTATGTCAGTTGTAAGACAGCTGAAAAAAATAATATGTGGTTCCAGTAACATTTCTTAATCTTTTATTTCAGACTTATGTGGAAAATGAGTCCCTTCCAAACTCAGCCTCTCATGCCTTCTTACTCTGTGAATTCCTCAAGGCTGCTCCTCACTCCCTGAGTTTTTAGGATGTCAGTACCCATACAATTGCAGCCACTGCTCATGGTTTGTCTGTGGTCAAACTACCAGATCAGATTTTTTAAGAAAAACCACAGATCTTGTTTTAAATGCAACACTTGACAGCAATTAATCAGCGTGTAACAAATGTTCTAACATTTCCCCTCTCCACCTACTGACACAGTGCTTCTTGCCACAGAGCACACTATATAAAGAATTTCTGTAGGCTGAAAACTTGATCTTTCTGGTATTCTAGCCTATAAGGTTATTCAAGTACTCCACCCTAATTCTGTACAATATTTGCATTTATTCTGGAATTAGTCATATGCCTCCAAATTCCTACTGACCACAAAGAAAGTTGAAGACAGCCACACCACACAAAAAAATTATCCCCATCAGTAGCAACACGTTGCTATCAGTAATGGGAGACAAAACCCAAAGGCTACAGTGGCCAAGTTAAATTACACTTGGCAGAAAGACATTGAAAAACCCAACATCCAACCCAAGAAATTGCTACCCAATTAAAATAACAGACACAAAAAAATTAATGTGATAAGCAAAACAAGAAATGTTAACTGGATAACAGACATTGCTTTCTTATAGACACCAGTTAGTTCTCCAGAGCAGAATATCCACAAATGCCATGGGAGAACAGAGCAGAACTCTTCATTGTCCTTTAAAGCCTCTGACTTGTTAAACCATTTTCTATGCAGAAATCTCCTTAGATAAAGTTCACAGCACTGAGACACAGTGAATCTGAATAACTGCTTTTCTTCTTTTTCACAAGCCTGTGGTATTTTTTATTAATGACATTTCATAGTATATTTGAATACTTAGAGAATGTTTGAAACAAACTGCATTCTGCTGAATAGATTCAAATTCTCAGCTGGCAGAACATTCCAAACTCCAGCAAATGAATAATATACTTTGAGCTGCTGTGGGAGATATTTGAAGAGATTAGGGTATTTTTACTAAAGGAATCAGGTTGTGATGTTATGTAAGTAGCTAGAGAGATCAAATTCTTTTATCAACAATCTGTAATCGGGGACAGGAGTTGAAACTAACAGCAGCAGATGAAGCTCTGAGGCAATTGCTAGACATCTTTACAAAACAGAGCTTTTCCTATATAATACTTATTCAGTCAATCTTTGTCCTCTGTTGAGACTGCCAAGACAGTGCCATCTAGAGTGCTTCCTTTTGAATGTTGGAAGATACATCTTAGGAAGAGGAAAAAACCCTGAATTAAATCTAAATACAAAGTATTGCAAATTTTACAATAGTAACACATATCAGTGAAGTCCTCTGCTACACAGCTTTTAAATGATACCAGTAGAGTGAAATCAGACTATGCATTATCTCTGCAGAAGCTCTCTAAATTCTGTGGAAACATTTGAAAAACAACATTGAGAAGACAAAGTTCCCATGCTTTTGGTAATACTTTGGAGTGAGTCCACAGAGCTATAAGAAAAAAAGCTAAATCAGCAGGTGTGTTCTGAAAGTGACAGAAATCAGTCTGGCATGGGTACTTATTTCTAATTTGATTTTAATATCTACAGAGATTATGTATCTCCAAAACTCTCATTTGGGCCACACATGGTAGCAGGAAGCATTTGATTATACAAGGATACTGTACAATGGTCTAATAGCACATTTTCCAAACCAGATATAATAAGTTTTCAAGAAAAAAGTTTGCTTTTTTTTTTGCCTAAAGAGAGAAGCAGAATGTTGACAAAAGCATTCTCATTCAAAGTATTAGCAAAGGCCAATGTCATTTTGGTGGGAAGGACAAGGCATTCCTTTCAAGATTCTTACTGTACTCATGGATTTTGTTGGAGAAGGCACTATTTTAATAGATGCAAATATGTAATCCCTGCTTAAAGGAATGTACTGCTAAAGACAATATAAACAAAGACTCTATCCAGACTGCTGTTTTAACTTAGGTGTAACAATCATAAAACCAATACTTTAAAAAGGAATGTTACCATCCAACAACCATTTATGTTCTATGTTCAACACAAAAAGTACAGAATAAAGTCACTATCAAAAACTGCACTTAGAGTGTATGTACATAGACTTATGTATAGGTAATACAACTGGGCTTGCTTTTTTTTGCTTTTTTGTCCTTAAATAACTTTAGAATAAAATCCTTTTTTTTTGCTCCCCTTCAATACCAGAAAAAGTTCCTGCCCTGTGCTTCTCTTGCTTCTGAGAACATCACACAAACTCACACTTACCTGTTGTTGTGATTCCTGGAATGGTTTGTGCAGCTAAAAATAGTTCATCTATGGGATCCACGAGATGTTTAATGTTAACTTTCCTGGCATTGTAATAATTGCCATCAGCAGCCATCCCAGCACGCTCTATTGCTACCAGGTGATCAAATCTGGTTAGAAGAGAGTGAAAAAACAGAGGGAAGAAGTCAAAGCTGGGATTTTCACATGAAAAATACTTCTGTTAGCTGCTTGTGCTTGGTTCTACTTTTTGACCATTTGGGATTCAAGGTAAAACTTGGACACTGATTTGTTATTTCTGAATGTAGTTGTCTATGGGGTTTTTTTCCAAAGGTTAGTTTAGGGTGTTTTTAATAGCTTTAGTGCAGTTCCCCCAAACCACATTTGCTACCAAGAAATTGAGAAGTTCCTGCAATCCTCCTAGCCAGCAATCCTTTGGGTCAGCCATCTGGCCTGGCTCTGTTTCACATTAAAGCAGACAGTATCTTGTAAAATATTAGTCTCTGTAAGTGCATTCAAAGAAAGCAAAAAAGTGGAAAATTAATGATCATCTAAATCCTTGTTAGTGCAAATATATTCTCTGCTTAAAGTCCATTGCTTGGCAAATATTCATCTGTTTCTAGTTAGGCAATGTTTGGGTCTTTAGATTTGGAGGATTTATTTTTAAGTCCATGGCTGTTTTGGTGGTTATGAAAGTAGACAGATGTACTGCAGCTGTCCTACATTTTAAATAGAACTATAGTACTCAGTTCTGCCACTGCATGTTAGAATTAAGTTATTTTGCTTCTGTTTCTCTGATTTTACTGTTAAGAGGTTACTAATTCTGCTGAATTACTTAATGTTCTTGTGGGTGCGTATCTACAATGATTCCAGAAACCTTTAGCAGGTTACTTGTCTACTTTAAAAAAATACTTACTTCAGCCTTTTGGGACTAAGAGACCAATTTAAATATAATATGCCTGTACTTTAATTAAGCATAGCTATAAAAGACATTTTTAAAACAACACATAAAAAATGAAGACAGTATCATGCATATTGTTATAGTACCCACTAACCTGTGGAAAGAGATGGGAATTCAATAAGTTAATGAAGCAAATACCAGGGTGAAAGACCTTTTTATTAAAGAATGCAAACTGAGGGCAACTATATTAAAATACTTTAGAAGGAAAGATCAATAAAAATGAGCAATGTATGCCTACTTCAAGGAAATATAAGTTGCATGCTAAGTAATGCAATGAGAATACAGCTACCTAGCAAATTCTCCAGTGCATTTACCCTAATCACACCATTACAAACACATGACATTTTATTAAGTCAGATCAGATTCCCTAGCTGTCAGACTAGAGCTAAAGCTCTAGAAAATGCACACTTTCCACAGCACTTTTCTAAGCTCTTTCACTGACTTTGATATAATAATTTTTGATCTTCTTGGTGATTTAAAAATTGGTAAAATAATATACAGTGTGTGTATATATATTTATACAATAACAGCTGAAAATATGTTAGAAATTTTTTGAAGGAAAAGAACTATTGACATATGAAGAATTTTTTCCTTTTTTTTTACTCCAGAAGTGCATAATTGCAGAGTAGTGTGGAATCCTGTACTCTGTGTATGCTCCTATAACAGTGTTTGGCTTCAAAGTTTGTTCTGTGCATTCAAAGTCTTAAGGATTTACTTGCAGCCATTGTGCCTTCTTAGACCATGGTCCTTATTTTTATTATAACTTTGCACAGTAGGAGTGTGACCCATTCTCAAAAATGGAATGCACATACCTAGGTCTTCTAGGGTCCCCATCCTCACACAAAAACATTAAAGCTGAATTGGCACTTTCCCTTTGGTAACTCAATAGAGGGATGGGCTTCTTCAGGATTCCTACAGGAAAGCAAAATGAAATTCAGATACTACATTTTTTTTAATGTATCTTTGAGTAATTTAAAAAAGAAAAAGAAAGCAAAATTGCTAGAATAGTAAGAATTCAAGGTCTTTACACAGTTCTTGATGAGCTCCCTATATCCTTACTTTAATTTAAACTTGTTTAGATGCAAATGCTGTTAAATGGACCTTGAAGTAGAAAACAGATCTACAAGAATAAGAACAGACATCTGCAATTCATCACATCCAGAATCAGTACTCAGCTATGTACACATTAACCTGATGCCAGCTAGGTTAACCAAAGATCATTGTAGCAATGATGAGCAGAGCTTAGATGATGAATTCTGATTCATCCTCTGGGGGAAAAAAAAGTCCTGGACTAGGTGACAGATTAACACTGAAGCAAACCTTGGCTGAAATTAGCAAGATAAAAACCTGAAAAACCCATGTCTCTTACCTAGTTGAACAGCTTCTTCAATAACCCTCCTATTCAGCTCCACGGCTCTGCGGTCGGTAACCATGGCAACCTGTGTGTGCAGGGCCTGCAGCATGGCGGCGATGGCCAGGGCGCCCGGCGGGCCGTCGTTCTCCTCGGGGGGCTGGTGTGTGTAGTGCGTGGGGAAGCCCGTGCTCAGCAGCACCGAGCCCGCCCGGGACAGCGCCAGGCAGGCCCCCAGCAGCTCTCCCGGCCGCCGCAGGTGCCCGATTCCCCGCTCGCCTGGAGCAGAGGGTTTAAAGAGAGCAGTACACTTCAATGGGTCACTCTCCTTTGGAAGTTTCCCTCTGGGTGAAAGTACATACTTTAGCGACATAAAACGGGTTAAAAAGTAAAAGGGAGAAACCTCTGGTCAAGGCAGGAATTGGGGTAATTTCCTCAGGAAACCTAAGAAGATCTAGGATATGAGTAATGAAGATAATGGGCCGTGCTTCCAGGTTAAGAATGTCAGCTTTTGAAAATTATTATACCTGCCTTTTCTAGGTATAAGTGTAAATAGCTTTTTCTGAGAGCTTATTGCATGTTGTCTCCTTTCCTTAGGCCCTCTGTTTTCCTTTGACAGTCCTGCTAGACCATGTTTAGCTACTGAAGCTGGATTGCAACTCAAGCATCCCAGCCCTTACAGCATTACTGATGCAGACTTCAATGTTTGAACTGATCCTTTGTCTCTAACTCCATTCCCTTCGGGGAGAGCTAATTCCCAAATTAATTTCACTTAGTGAAATTATTAACCTCAGAAGTGAGGTTTCAGAGACATTGCAATTTTCCTGGGGATTTCATAAACTCAGTTAATACAGTGGTATCCAGGTGACTACCAGAAGTTCTTGTAACACTTCATGTAGCAGAGAACCACATTATCAGACCTTGAGAAATAGGTGAATATTAACAGAAGTCTCTTCTCGTAGGTCAGTCCCTAAATAGGCAACATGATTATCTGTGTATGGCTTTCATTGTTCAAACACTTCCTATCCCATGTTCCTTCCCTGTCGCTTGGAAAAAAGTTCACAGCTCAGTTCTTTTGGTTTGCTAGTACTCAAGAAAACCATGAGTGCCAGCATGATGGGCTTATAGGGGTAAGCCTTCACTGGTGTTTTCCAGTCTCCTCACAGATTCATCCTTCTTGCTCCCCACATTTTCCTCTTTTTGTCCTTGATTTCCCCTTTGACATTTCTCCCTCTGTTCCTCCTAAATAATACACAGGCAATACACAGATAATGGACAGAGAAAAAGTTCAGAAAACTTAAAGTTAACATAAGCAGAATACAAGTCTCTGAGAAGTGGGGTATATTAACTGAGACAAAGTACTCTACTCTCCCTTAGCAATAAAATGAGCTAACTTTTAAGTTAGGAACTGTATTTCTGCAGAGCATGGCATCATGCCAAGCCAGCTCCAGAGAGTGGGAAAGGAGAGGCCTTGTGAGTAAAAATAAACAGACCCAAATGTATGCACACAGCCCAAACCCAGAGCTTGGGAGTGCTGGGTATAAGCTGTTTTCCACTACTGCCTACAGAGGATTTCAGAAAATTTATGGCACACTGAGCTCAGACTTTACAGCAGCCAGAGGGGACTAGCTCAGGGTGTATTTTAGGAATGGTTGCACTACTCAGTGTGCCTTTACTTCCCTCCCTTCCTTGCACACAGAGGCAGCCCCACCACTCAACCAATTGTGGTGACCTGGTCACTTTGGTCCAACATACAACACCTCAGTGATGGATATGTCAGCAGAAATTAATATAATTCCACCCATCAGAGAGTGGTGTCTGAAAAACACATGCAACTACTAGTATTCTCTGGGAGGACCACAGTAGGCATGAATATATATAAAGAAATGTGCTATTTACTCCACAGTGAATATCCATGTAGCTGTTACCAGCAAGCTGAGGCACTCTGTACTTCACATACCAATTTCAGTTTTACTCAGTAACAGTTCTTATTCCCTGTGGACTCTCCAGTCTGCTTCTTTGTACTTTGGGAGCATACAGTCATCAAGATCAGATACTCCGTTGTCCACAATGAATTAATTTGGCCAGACTCTGATACTAACTACAGTAACAGAAAATATAAGACCTAGTTATATAAACTCAATGTATTCCATAGAGTAGTCTTAAAATCCTCTTTAGATTCTTACTGTGTTCTTGAATTTAAAATATCTAAAAAGGCCAGATAGGTGGTATCTACCCCATAACAAACCCATTAAAGGGAGACAGTTTTTGTTTATACCTGGATCTATTCCAATTAGGGTCTCTAGAGTATTTATCCTTTGGGCTGCTTCTGCTGACACAATGCTGAAATGCAGAGGATCTCGAGAGATGCAGTGGACCTGTGGGACTCCTCCTGAGGATCTGACATTACCTCTCTCTAGGTCGGTAATGAATGTGCAGTCAGGAGAATTGGTAAAAGCTAACGGAGCTCCTAAAATGAATGAAAATACTTCAGTTAAATGTTATTATTGCAATGTAACAAACTATAGGCATGATAAAATTTAAAAAAACCACTTAATATAACAACAAAGTCCCTGCCTGATGACACTTACAAAAACAGGTGATATTTTAAGTTACATTGGAGCAATTAATACACTTTGAGAAAGAAATGTACACATGGACATCTGAAAATTTTTTCACTTTTAAAAAGCTTATGTGGGTTAAGATCAGTTTTTTCCACAATGTCCTCTTTGGTCTAAACTTGAGGCAACCTAAGAATGGAACTCTGGTACCCTTCCAGAAGGTCTGTTGTGATGGCATTTGTCTTCCCAAGTCATCATGACCTGTGATAGGGTCCTGGTCTCCTGGAGATGGCTGAACACCTGCCTTCCCATGGGAAGCAGTGAATTAATTCCCTATTTTGCTCTGTTTGCATGCACGGTTTTTGCTTTCCCTGCAAAACTTTATCTCAATGCATGAGTTCTCCAGTTTTTACTCTTCCAATTCTCTCCCTGATCCTGCTGGCTGGGGTTACACCACGGCAATTTAAACTGGCAAGGAGCAATGACAAAAGTGGACCAGTAAGCATTAGCAAAGGAAATACGAGTAGCCTCAAAACCCTGGAGAAAAAGAAGCTTTAGACCTGACAGCATAGTAGCTTCCTAAAATGAAAATATTTCCTGTCTTTATACTGACTCCAAAAGTCTGAATCGCGGTAACACTTGATTTGTCAAAATCGGTATGTCGTTGGGTAAACCATAACCGGTATACTTCAGCAAAACTTTCTTGGTTAGGAGAGTGAAAGTGAGATGTTTCTTTACTAAGTACATATGTGCTTGGTTGGAGCTACATCTGTTGGGACTCTATGGCCAGCAGTTTAAAGCACCTGAGGAACATGGTTGTTGAGGTTTACTATAGCTCACCGAACACTGTGAGCAGACAGTTTTTTGTGACCGGCCAGCAGATTCATCTAAAGTATGGGTACTGGTGGTGTGGCAGATTTTAAACGTCCTAGCTGAGAAAGTAGCACAGCAAAATAAAAACTACCCAAAAATTTCCTGGACTGTACTAATGACAACTGGTTTTAATATAGAAAATGGAGAAACAAACAAAAGTAAAGTCTGTTCCAGGCAAGGCCAGGATAGACAGCCACTTGTGCAACAGATTGGAGAGACATTGACAATTTTTTTCTCTCTTTTCCCTACGACAAGGATGCACAAGGAAGATGAACAGGTTTGCTGAAGAACACAGAAAGAGTAGGATTTTCAGTATGGATGTGGGACTGGAGAAAAGAGATTGTATGTAAGAAAGAGCAAGAAGACACTTCTTAGAGCTGAAGATAATAGAGCAGGTGTTGGGAGAAGTTCAGATAAACATCTATAAGAAACCACAAGGATTCTGCAGGGAGAGAAGGACAAAGCAGATGACCTCCCAGTGTTCTCCCAAATATATTGCTTATGATGTTTAAGCTTTTTTTTCAGTAAGAATGAAAATACAGTATTTCATTTCACACTAGTGACTTAGAGAAGTATATAATACTGTTACTATGGTTTTGTTGCATTTTCTTGCCCTTGGTGTTCATACATGCATAAATGACTGCACACAGTGCAGAAAAACTGTAGAGCAGAAAAAGTTTCACTTATGTAAAATGTGTCACATTTACTTAATTTTGGAGAAAACTAAAAGCTCAACATTCTCCATGAGACACTTCAGAACCCTTTTCCATGTCAATCAATTTGCTAGCTCTTGACAACATTTTGGAAAGATTTCTGGCTTCTCTCTTTTTATTCCTTATTTTTATTTTTTTCTTTTTCCTTTACTATTGCTTTACTTAAATGTGGTACAAAATAATATTTTAAAAACAAGAATCTTAAAAATTCATGCCTTTAAACTTCTTGTTTTTATAATGCTAAAAAAGATGTTTTGATGTTGCCAGAGCTGTAGATTTAAACATTTAAAATACACAAAAGTGGTGAAATTTCAGTAAGAATTTTCTTTAAAGCAGACCTGTATTTCACAACAAAAACTCTCCTGCCAAAGGATTTTTGTTGTTTGCGATGTTTTTTATCTTCCCCTAAAATCAAGCCTTCTAATCAGCCAATTGAGTATCCTTTTAAAAAAAGTAAAATAAAACAGAGAGAGAGAGAGAGAAGAGAGATTGAGGGATAATTTAAAGAGAGTGTCTAAGCAGCACATACGGCTGTTGATAATTGCTTCTATTCCTGTTACTCCTGAGGCCCAAAACACTGGAATGTCACCAGGGTGAAGGTGAACTGGATCTCCATAGTCTGGTTTAGAAAGGTCTTGTATTCCCAGCAGACCTGGAATTGATCAAAAATGAAATAATGAGCGATTCTAATTAAGCAGTAATACTGCAAAGCTGGGGGGTGGACCCCAAACATCATTCAGTGACACTGAGTTCAAGAGTGTCAAGTCCCCCTAAAGTGGAACATTTAGTTTGCCTTTGAGTGCACATCCTCAGAGCCTGAGCTGACTTGATTTCCCTTTTTTTGTACTTGATAACACCAGTAAAAATGTATTTACCTTATTTCTGCAATAAAACGCAGTTTAGACATCTATGCTGAGTTTCCAAGATAATATAAATCTTCTGGATCAACAGAAGAACTGTATTCATAGCACTGGCAAACAAGAATAAATGATTGCAATGCAAAATGAGTTCTTTCTAGAACACGTTTTCTACTGCGTTAACTTCCTACATTCTTTAGCTAGAGAAATGATCAATCTATCTTTTCCTCTCTGTCTTAGATAAATACATCTCACTCTTAGCTGCCTTTCATTAAATTGTCCTTTTCTTTATTCTAACACCTACTTGTAATAATCTGGGTCATTATAAGTACTTGCTATCTTCCCTTGGTTTTAAATTCTGCAGATGCTTTAATACACCACTCTCTTTTCTGAAAGTAGTTTATATAATCTGTATATATGTTAATTTACCCTTTTTAATGACTTATTACTAGTTTGTCAGGCTTAAGGACTCAGATATGTTACTCAAGTACATTACTGGACTGTTGTGTTAACCAATGACATCTCCTTCCATGCCCTGCAATGTGATCCTTCTGTGTATGCAGCCCATGATTACCAAACTTCTGACAGCAGGGGGGAAATTATTGCAATCTATCTTCATATTAAAGGTGTTTGTTTGGTTTTGTTCTTTTTCAAACAGCCTCCTCTCTATTTTTTTTTTATTTTTGTCAAACTAGATTTAAAAAAATCTTGTCATATTTCTATTCATTTTGGTTTAAGCATTGGGCTCATTGTATGCTATTTCAGTATTTTTTAAGATAATGCAGTATTTACTTTCACATTCAACCACTAAGACACAAGATGCCTCCACACATACTTCTCTCCATGCTGTCACTTATTGCTATCCTGTCACTGGAATCTCTGACAGCAAGAAAGTATTCACATATAAATGAAACTGCACACATTTCAGAAAAATGTGATTACACTTCTTACCAAAACCACCCCTGCTAGATAACTTATCTACATCTGACAACTATCTTTTATCTAAGAAATCTGGGTGTTCAGCTCACTCAAAACCTTCTTTTTTCTTTTTTTTTTCTTTCTTCCTCTTTCCTTTTATATTCAGCTTTGTGACCATTAGAAAGAATTAAAGGAGATTAAGTGGTGCAGGTATTTGAGTCCTACCACTTCCCATGCTTTTCCCCTCGCTTGTATAAAGTCAGGTGCATGCAGAATGAGAAATGAAAAGCACTGACCAGGGTCACCTATGTGAATTGGTGCTCCATGGGATTCTTTTAATCCAGATGTTGCTAGCACAGCTGCTCCCAACTTGCTTTCAGGTATAGGTCTCATTGTGACTACTAAGTTGCAGTGAAACATAGAAATGCTGTTGCAAGGCACAGATGTCTGGCAGTTCAAAAGAATCCAGTGTTAGCAGGAATATTGAACAATACTTCTAAAATGTCAGAATAAATAAAACTAAATCTTTGTGTTGCACTTGAGTTTAGAAAGGCTGCATTCGAACACCCATTTTAAATCCTTTGAAAAAACCCCTCTTGGGATACTGTATTTTTTTCCCTTTAAGATTCCATCATTTAGCTGCATCATATAGATCACTAAAATTTTCAACTTAATGCATTCCTTGTTTTGGTTCACACAACAAGATGAGCTCAGTATGTTGAATATTAGCTGAGAACAATGGTGTGTTCCCCCTGCAGGAGGTGAAAAAGCTAATAGAAAATTATGGCACGCCTACAAATATACTTAGTCTGACTCTACCCTCTGTAGTTGAATACAGAGCCCAGTAACATGCCAGGGTCAGCTACTGCTGATGGCAGTACCCTCCTGTACAGAAGCTGCATGACAGTTCCATACATATAAGTAGTTCATGCCTCTACAAAGGCTCTATGGAATTCATCATTCTCACTAACTGGGAAGCTGAGGCACCTTTCCTATTTGGAAAGAAAGCAGGTCAGCTTTTTAGGAAAAATTGTCAGATTTCTGAGTTGCAGTTGAACATAAACAAGACATCCAGAGAGCTAGAGCTGTCGAGAAAACGTTCATTTAAAGCCTTTATAATGATAATAATAATCACACCTGTCACTGAAGAAACACACTGTGCAGTTCTTCACAGCATTAATGTGCTATAAACGATAAAATTTTCCTAATTCTGAAATTCTAGAAGCAGATACATAGTTTTATATCTTTTTTCTTTAAGCTTGGTAGAAGGACTCACATATGAGATACACTTGCACCTTTGTTTTGACCAGGAGTGTAGCATAGATTGTGTAATGACAACACTGAAAATAACAATAACATTTCTCCAGTAGCACAGCAGCTGAACTAAATGAAAAAGGCATGCAGATGCATACTTCAATGTTCTTAGTATTAAGGGGTTTATTTACTGAAGACAGAGTTATTCTAAGACTTCTGTTACCATTAAAATGTACACCACAAACTTTTTGAGCACAGTCATAATTTTCAGTGCTATGGTAGACACCTCAAGTCTTTGGGAATATCTTGTGGCCCAGAGGCCTGGATTTGTAGTAAATGTGCAGTTTAAATGTGCAGCTCTACTGTTACAGGAAAAATCCAGAACGTGGCTGTCAGGCAGAAGAAACCACTATTGTCATGGTTTATAAAAGGAATACTCCAACTGCAAACAGGAGCTGGTATGGAGAGCAGGACACACGTAAAGACATGGTCAGAACAGTGCATGGATCACTGGGTGAAACAGAGAGGGCAAACCAGAGAAGAATCCACATGAAATGGCTGCCACAGGAAATAGGGAAAGCTTTGCCATGAAAAATGAATAAAAAAAGAGATTAGCTTTACACTGAACTGAGGCTGGGAATGTTTTGCCCTGTATTTTCAGCACTAGCACATGCCTTAAGTTACTGTGTAGGTAGAGAAAAAAAGTTCTGATTTGAACAATAGGTATATGCACCTAATCTAAATAAGGGCAAAACTCACAGGCAAAATTACAACAAAGATTATGTGTGTGTGCATATACTTACTTTGTACATGCTTGCATTACATTTTTGCTCAACGTTTCTGATAGGAATGCCAGCTTTTTGGATTGCTTTTTCAGTAGAGAAGCTGCAGCCTAAATAAAAAGTCACCATGTCCTTGAGTTGTTCAGAATACTCCTTAAGGCTTTTCAGTGATCCAGTACAAGCTCCATGCTCATATCTTCTGTACTGTAGGCAGTCAGTTCTAGTGAAATAAGAAGTTATCACAGCTTTGTCACATTTTTTAAAAACAAGGCGAATTGGTTGAATTGACATAAACCCAGTGTGAAACCACATGATACAGCCTGCTTTATCCATTTTATTCTTTCTGACTAATAACGAAACAAACACAGGCAAAACCCCCAAAACATCTTATTCTGCACAAGACCAAGCTGGCAGACAGAATGTCAGAGTTTGAGATCCTTCAGGTTTTACAGGTAGAGGCCCCTTATGCATATCTTGTCTCAGGCTTTCAAAAATTAGGGAGCTGGTTTAAACCTTGTTTTTAGTGTTTACCATAGGAGTAAATATTTCAAATTTCAGAGACTCTACAAATATCATGCAGACACCATGACCATGTTTGTAGTAAATAAAATAAATATAAAACTCTATTCTTGAATTCTGCAGGGTCAGACTGCAAAATACTAAAAAATTACCCAAAATTTCACCTTTGGATTAGAGAAATAATTTGTAATACTGACAATTATCATAACATGTGGCTCAAGAACAAGATAATCAGGCTGTTATACATGGTTTTCACTCAAAGGTATAACTCCAAGAAAAGAATGTTGTTCAAAATCTTCAACAGTGTAACCAGGCTGTTTCCTCAAATTCTCCTAATCACCACCAGCATTCACTTCAGAATATTAGCCAGCAGAGTTGGTCTGTAGTTACCTGATATCAGAATCACTTCTCAGGGAAGGACATTTCCAGTCACCTGGTTGACTTCTGTACAGCAGTGGCAGGGGTCCATCGTTTGCATGGCAGAACTTCTCAAAGTCATCAGCCAGGGACTTGTGCAAAATCACAATATTGGCCTGTTTATAGCCTTAAATGGTGGAAGGTAGGAATGAATAGCTGGGCATTAATTCAGCTTTTTGTTTGTGAAACAATAACTTTTCTGTATGAATTTCTTTAGATGGTTTATTAATTACCTAAAGGAAATTTTTGATTCAGAACTCTGTAATTAGATCAAACTTCTTGAAATGCTTTAAAAATCATAGCTAGGCCTACTCTATATGAGAAGTCATTCACAGCTAAAACAGTGGGCAAACATGGGTAGTAGCAGAATATGAAGACACCATAATCAAGAAACATTTCTATTCATTTATATATAAACATAATTTTCTTCCTAACTGGGGACATTAGAATATAGGAATATGCTTTATTTGCAAATGTTAACTCAGAGCCAAAGAAAGGCTATCACACACCACACTTTCACAATTATTTTTCACCACACCAAGAAATAAATCAATCCAAAAGTAAACTCCTGGTATCTTGATATTCGTAGCACATTCTTTAAAATATTTTGGCTATGGAATTTTAATGTGGGCTGCAATTAAACAGATATGATTACAGCTCAGGAATAAACTCTTGACTGTCCACTGAATCTCAGTAATTTCTAATTAAAGTTCTGATTTAACTTCTTGTTTAAAAAAAACCAAACTAAAACAGAACTGCTACACTTTCTTCACTTGGAAACAACTTTGATGTAAAAGGTTCTTGACTACTACCATGAAATAGCTTCTAAAGACATTAACATTTTTAAAATGTGTACCATTGAAGAAAGGTCCCATTGAGCAAAAATTTATTTTCTTAACAGTAGTAGTTAATACCAATGCCATTTAAACTCTCCTGCATGGAAATATCAACTGTTCAAATAATGGGGGGAAATCTGGAGTACAACTGATCTGGGGTGTATATACCCAGCAATTAACAATCCCTAAATTCTGTACCCATTCTCTCTTGAAGAGTTATTACTGTCTGATATCAGGCAGGTGAGTGGGAGGCTGCACAGAAGCACTAACTTTCTTAAATACTGCAGTAGTCTGTCATCAAAGAGGCAATAATTTAGTTGAAATCAATGAGCTGCCTTCAAAGGCTGTAGAAAATGAGCCAAATCTTACTCTTGACTAAAGCTAACAAAGACATCCAAAGAGCATTCTATTCCTGATGGAAAAATGCAAAGCAAAGGCTGAGGTAAGCATGCATTTGCATACTGAATTTGTCCACAAATTGCTCTCTTGGGAGTAGTCAGCACAAAAATTCATTTTATTACTAGCAAAAGTTACTAAATACAGAACGAGATTCTTGCTAAATACAGAAAAATATTTTTGTTAAATAAACACACTACATTAACCACTGAATAAAACATTAAGTTCGGTTACCCCTCAATTTCATTCCCTGCCATCCATGAGAAATCCACAGGCATCTTCTGCTTTGCTGGTTATATCAATGAGTTCTTAAAATTATGGGTTTAGTCAGGGCATTCAACTGACAACACTGAATTTCACATACTAGTTACAGATGAGAGGCTTAATCTTTAGGCAAATACTCAATAAACTCAGGAATTTTCATTATGATACTTTGAAAACTTTATTGCTCCTCCTGACAGCTATCCTTACTTTTTGTACACAACCCATATCTCCTGATGGATTCAATTGCATCATTGGAGCCATCATTAGGAATGTATTCACAAGCAATGGAAGTGGAGCTGGATGTGTTGACCAACACAGGCAGTAATTCAACACACTCATGTCCAAGTTCAGAGAAGTTTAGAAAGAGCTTTTAACTTCTCTGGTGAATGACAATGAGGGCAGTAAGAAAGAATAGGTTAACAACAATATAAGACAATTTGTTACAGTGGTTCTTTTTGCATAATGAAACTGTTTGTTCATCAACTTGTTTTATATGTCAACAAAACTTCTAAAAATGTTAGAACGAATACATTTAAAACTACTGCAGCAATAAATTCACTTTAAAAATTTGCTTGGAGCAAACTGCAAATTATTAACATTATAAAATGTCTTCCATTAGTATTTTTCAACTTAGGAACTGATAGAAAAGAAAACCACAATTTCAAGACTCACTACAGTTCTAAATTATGACCTTTAGCATATTTTATAGTAGTATAACATATATAGTATGCTACTATTGTACACACAGCTTTGTTGATCAGGTATTTGCTGTGGTATTTTTGTTTACATTATTTTTTCAAGTTGATCAGAACAATGACAGACTTCTCTGCTTTTGTAAAAGTCCAGCTATGAAAGGCAAGACAGAAATCAATTTTCCAGAATGCATTCAGTTTTCTGAGTATAAAACTAATTTTTCCCTCCCCCTTATAATTCCCAGCCTTGCTGACCCAGTAATCTTCACCTTCTGCAACAATCGAAGCAGAAAACCACTCCAGTAACAACATGTCTCTAATTCTTCCCCAAAGCATATCTAATGTGCTAAGTAAAGCAAGGTCTCTGTGAAGAACATAGTGAAGAACATCTTACAAATATGATAATAACATGCAAGAAAACCCAGATTTGGTTTAAGATTTTCAAATATTTTCTACATCCATCATTTCTCAATGACAATTGGAAGCTGAGGGTTGCACTGCAGGCACTGAAAACAAAGTCTGTGTATATTATTCAGGTAGGATGGTGCATTTCCTCTGATATATCTTTATGATTTAAAAAACAGAGTCAGCTGCTTACAGTATGATTTCAAAAACACCCAAGAACATAACATTTTCTTCTGTTTTACTTTGGTGCTTTTGATATTTCTTCAATCCTTTACAAACAAAACCAATGTAGTTATGAATCTAAAATAGAACCACTTTGCACCGAGAGCTGTTAGGTTTTCTTACCTTCTGCCATTCCAAAAGTATTACTAATACTGAGTCTGTTGCATCTAATTATTCTTCTTAGCACATGGGGAAGGAGAGATTTCAACCCTCCTGTCAAAAGCATATTTTCCTCCTTAACAGAAAGATAATTATAAATTTAAACACAAATCACCTTCCCCCCCCCCCCCTTTAAATTCTGATTTTATTCTGATTTTCTGGAGAAATGTAGCTTACATTTCCTCCTTGTATTCCACCAAAGTTATTATCACTGGGAAATTCTAAGTTGTAGCTCAAAAGGGAGATCAAATTCAAAAGGTTATTTTACTGACATTCTATGACTATATGCAAACTGAATCTTTCAACAAATTAGCTGGAGACGTGCACTTTAATATCTGGGATAAAACAAAAAATTTTGCTGCCCTATAATGTAAAAAACATTTATTTCCTCCCTGATAAATATTAATTTTCCAAAAGTCATTGTAACTTTAAAATTGCAAAAGCACAAGTGGATTAACCTACCAGGGTATAATCTATAATATTACTTCTCTGATCAAAATACTTTTAGGCAATTAGCAAGGCAGCCTTGTGGTAAAGAGAGAACTATATTCATAAAGTGTCACTGTAATACATTTCACATGTATTATGGTTTTCAAATATTAATTATGCAGAAGTGAATACTCCTGTGGCTATTCTTCCACTGGGAAAGCACACATAGAGGTGTTTAAGTCACTTGTCACACAATCTGGAGTAGGTACAGAAATGTTTCCTAATTATAATCAATATCTGCCTCTTTTTACTTCTTTTGAAGATTTAAAATGTCATTTTTCTGTAATCCAGACAAATTTCACACAAAGCTTTTCTCTCAACCTGAACTACTAATAACTAAAAAGGATTTATTACATCACTATTAGGAAGAAGAGTTAAGTCTGGCTAAAATAATAACTTGGCTGCATATGATATTAACCTTGGTTACTTTCAGCTAAAAAAACTGAACTGTCCTCCAGTTAATTCAATTACCAACCTCCAAGTTTTTCTTTAAATCAGAACAAGCCATTCTTGATGTCATTCAAAAGAAGTAATAAATATGAGAGAAGCTGTGCTGCTCTTTTAAAAGTTGTTGCTAAATTAATATATAATGAAATGTTACACCCTTCTAGCAAAAGTTAACTTTTCTGTTAAAGGTCCAGTTTTTTGTTCTGTAACTATGACAGTACAAAGTTTCACTCTCACAATTGGAGAGTGGAGTGGAATAGTGTAAAAATTTATACCTCTGAGCAATCATTCTGTAATTAACTTGAAGAGCAGTGATATGTTTTGACTGAAATGATACTTTTATCCTAGTCTGTCCAAAAGTTTCCCAGAGTTTGCAGAGCTCTGAAAGGTTAAGTTGGGTGCACTGAAATTTAAAGTAAACTTTGCCTCTATTCTCAGTTCTGAAATCTTTATATAACACTGTCAGCCTAAAGAAAACAATCTTTTTCTAAACTCCAACTTACTACTTTCTAGATCTTTGCTGCTTTTACATTATCACTCTGTATGCTGTACAAAAATAGTCTTCATATACAAAATCATGAACAATTCCAAACACACACTTTAAAGATAACAAGAAGTTGGATATAGAGATGGCGCTGAGCACTAATTCAGGCCCATAAGTATCAATTTAAGATACCCTATTCTTACTGTAAAGAGAATTTCTAACACCAGTCTGGAATGATTAATTCAAGACATTTCAAACTAAATACAACGATCCTAATAGAACATTCAGATATGTTCATTAGATTCTTTCAGATAATTTTTTATTTCCAAGGCTCTTTAAAACCATCTAAATCATCTGTAGGATTGATGGCCTGTTACTGATGAACTACTAGTTTACTTGCACTTGAAAGACAGTCTGAAGTCCAGAAAATTAGTCTGGAACAAAAGCTGTCTTTAGCTAAGTATTTTTGTCACAAATGCCCTGTTCCGATGTTGGGAAAGCCCTCTCATAAAATGTGTGCCCAGCAGCAGAAACAAAAGTACCTAGGAGATTTTATCAGCAAACATTTAGGCCCCTAAAAATTTTTGGTTCATATGACAGCAAGTGGCTAACAAGCTACAGGACTATGAATATCAGTAATGCTGAAATGGAAGCTGTAGATACCACACAGAAGCACTTGGGCCTGCTGCTCCTACTTGTGAATAAACATATACTATTGATGATGACTGGTTAGAAAGTGAATAACTTAAATATTAACTTGTGTAAGCACAGTGAGACAAGACTCACCTTCCTGGGGCAATCTTATATAGTAACAGGAAAAATTCAATGTGATTAATGTTCTGAGTTTTAACTTTACATCACTGTATTTGCCATACAATATCTGTAATAAATTGTGCTGTTATTTTGTTTATTAATTACTAAATCAATATTGGATAGACAATAAAACCAGTGAGATGCTCACAGCAAAACCCAGCTTTTGCTATATGACTTGCCCACAGTTGGAAATGCAGTATGCTGTTTCTCTAAGCTAGGAGGCATAGTCAGGTTTAAATTCCCCAACCATCTCTAGAACTTCCTGAAAAATCCTTGGAGCTATCATGACCATGGCATGTTTGAAATGACTGGAGAAATGTATGGAGGTTATTAGGATCTTAAAGCATCTTTTCCATTTTTTTTTCTGTCAGGATGCCTAATAAAGTGCACAGACTGACTTCATAGGGGCCTCAAGCAGCACTCTCAGTAAACAGTGTGAGACAGTAGTTAGTTAATCAGTTAGCAGGATCTGTGCCTTGGCAGAGGTTTCTTAATTCCTTTACTTTGTTCTGAGATAGTTTCAGATAATGATAGTATCAGTTACCTCATGGGTGTATGTTGGATCATGACATAAGACAACATGCAGGGTGTTAAAAAGGCCTTAAGAGAAGAGGCTGACAGAGCTTATAAGATGGCTGACGTGCCTGAAGGTGTGCTATGTGGTGTCCCCCCAAAGAGCTCCTAAGATCTGGCTTTCCAGTGTGTTGTCTTCATTGGAACGAACGTCTAAAGCAGATAGAGTCCTGTGTAAACAGTGTTTGAAAATCAGGTCACTGACTGGCTGCATAATGACAAATTTCATACTTAAAGCATCCAGTCTGAAAAAAGACCTTGTTCTAAGTCATGCTGCTCACATCAGACTTCCTGACTTTCAACCCCAAAAACCAATACAGGAAAGTTTCACAGCACTGAAGCATCAAGTTCATTCTTGAGAAGCATTTTCATAAACATCTGCTTCCACATTAGAAGCACAATAAACGCTTTTCTTTTTAGAGTTTTTATGAAGGTATTTCATGTGTAGCTTGAGTTTTACATACTGAACTTAAATGGCTAAGTATTAAAATACATTGCTGTCTGAGACATTAAGATGGCACTTACCCACTAGTGATTTGTGGGCACTACCATATCCTGAGCTGCACTTCCAGATCTTGACAAGGATGATGAAACTTCAAAGCTGGAAAGAGATGAAAATTGTGTAGGGAGCTGTGTGATGAGGCAGTGAGGACAGTTCAGCTTATGCCACATAAGTAGTTCAGAATAATGAATCAATTTGTCAGGAACAATATTGTAATGAAACGACATTATATTATAAAGATACATATAAACATTCAAGAAAAAACCTCTCTTTGCATCATAGTCGCAGTCAGGAAGTACAGTTTGGTAAAAGTTCTAAACAGATCTTGGGTCTGGCTCTAATAAGTAACATAAAATTGTTAGCTGACATCTTCATTCAGTAAATACTTGTGCAGCACCACTTCAGTGGAATTAAGCAGTTACCACTGTCTGATTAATTTGGCCCAGATGATTTTCAAAATATCTCATTACTAAGACAATGACAATTTCCAAGAAAGCCATATTTGGAGGGTGAATATTTTTTTCATTAGAAATTGTGCTCCCTGGTTGCCATATGAAGCTCTAATCATTAATCATTTCTACATGCTATTCTCAGAGCACTAGTTGAATACAGGTGACTGCAATGCTGTGCTGATCTTTGCTGAGATGACTGGAATGGGACTGGTTCTAAGTCTCACATTTGTAACTGATTGTAAAGAACATGCTCTACTTCCCCCAAACTCCACAACTCATGCAAGGAAAATAGCATGTTGAGAGGAAGACATGAAGCAAGAAAAATGTAGTTCTAGACAAGATTTTAAAAAAGAGGTTGCCCTGCATTTCAGATTACTTGCATGATGGACCGAGTAGCCTCTTTGCATCTTCCAGGCTATTCCTTATTTTCTTCTCTCTTTTTCTACAGTGTGTCTTTATCTCTGCATCTTTTCCTCCCTGAGCTCAGACCCCTATCTCCATAACTCCAAGCTGGGCTGACCTTTGTAGCACTTGCTTCCTTGGTTTGTCAGACTGCATTCTCAGGCAATATGGGAGTTTAAATGCCTTCTCTCCTTTCACTGGCTCTTTTTAATTCATATAGTTGATGTATCTCTCAGTTGTACCTTAACATCTCAATTTCTAATCTTATATGAGCTTTTTCTATTCCTAGTGTGAGACAAAATAGTCTAACATCAGAACTCATAATACACATAAATAAATAAATAAATAAATCCACAAATGTTTTCTCAGACTTATATTTAAGGTTTAGACTCCTCTGACCCCACCTATACTCATAGGTGAATATGTATTTATATCTATATATCCCTTTTATATTACAGACAGGCTTTGCTTAAGCATAGTTTTTCTATTTCATTCTTAATTTTCTATTTAATTTGTCTATTTCATTCTTAATTTCTGACAGTGGAACAACCAACTGCCTTACAAAGTTATATATCTTACAAGCTACAGTTTATGAAATGTTTTTGCAATCTGCAGAACAAAAGCTCTTTATGGAAAAAGAAGGAAGGCCAGTACGTGAAATATTTTCTATTATCTTAGAGCTTTCAAAATGAAAAAGTGAATCTGTAAATTTTGCAGATATTTAAATACGAACATAGATTCTTTACAGGCCCACATTGTAAATTGTTCATCATCCAAGAAAATGGAAAAATGTCATTTAAGTGTCAGAGAGATTACACTTTGAGATGCAGTGGGTGGGTCCATACTGCTGTGCTAAACCACATCAGATAAAAAAATTTCAGAACCAAGAAATTATGTAACAACACAAAGGATTAAAACATTCTTCAGAAGTGTCAGTGTGACTACTTTGCCTTCACACATATCAAGTGAATTAATGAAATAGAAGTAAAAAAATAGCATTTCTGGGGTTTCATAAATGGAACACATGAGAATACACAGCCTGTAAAAAGTATGGGAGGTAAGGGTAATAAACAGGTTTGAACACTGCAAAGTAGTGAACACCAATTTCTGGTGTTATGAATTACAGGTCTGTTTCTCCAGTGGCACTGATAGACTTGTAAGAATATGGTTTAATGGAGCATATTCTAGAGACTTGCTTGCAAGGAGCCCAAAGACTCTTACAAAATATAACCTTGCATTGCTCATATCACTTTTGCCCTATTTTCAGTTTAAAGTTCGATAATAAGAATGGGTGGTGGCATGTATGGGATCATGGGCCAAAAAAGTGCAAGGGTCACTACTTAAAACTGCTGGGCAGGGTTTTTAGATATAGTCAGGCAGATACCTTACCCAGAGCCACTGCAGCAGAGTAACCTGAAACATGAGCCAGCCCATGGGCTGCCTTTACCAATACATAATGGAAAGTAATCTAAACTAATTATAATCTAACAAACACTTTGTGTACTTTGCCTTGCCCTAGTATGAATATGGTTACAGAGGCTTGTTAACATAAACACACTTTAAATGACCTGCTGTTTAATCATCAAGCTGATTTGAAATTCTGCCAGCGGACTTCTGTGAAAAGCACAAGCTTCTCTGAAAAATTAGTCCATTTGATTTTCCAACAGGATCTCTCAGTTACACTTGTGATCTTTTATTTGAAGAATCAATTAATGATCCTTTTTCTTCCCATCTGCTATGAATCATTTCAAAGCACAGAAGATCTTTGTGTATCACTCCAAAAGGGGAGTGTGTTGTGTATTTTCAGACAGTAACTCATCCAGCAAATTATTATTTAACTTTACATTTGAAATATAGGGTATTTGTGTTTGAAGTTTATGCACCTCTAAATGAGGGCTGCAAATAGAAATTTAAATTAGCTTCCATTAGTGTTCTGTCTGCTGCTTAAAGCAGCCAGCCTATACTTGAGATCCTGCAGATTATGTCAGGCCGAGAAATTGATAGGATCAATATGTCTTTGATGCAATCTTGTTTATTTGCAAAAAAAGGTACACAACATCTAGTTTCTCTCAGTCTATTAAGAACAAATAACAGAAAGCAATTACCAGTTTCAAAACAGCCATTTCAGACAGCACCATATGCTGCTGCAACCACTGCATTGGTATAACTTTACACTCAGCTTCTGCTCTGGAACAAAACAAATTGTTTCTCAGGTGGAGAAATATGGGCAGAGACTAGAGAATAGTTCACACTGAGCCCTGCCCTTGCATGGGCACAACCTATGCAAGATCCCAGTTGTTCTGGCTTTTTTATCCTGCAAAGGATGAGCCCTCATGACTTCACACACCCTTCCAACCCCTTGAGTCATACCCTAATACCCACTTTACTGCATCATCACCTTACAAATACATACAACCAACAAGTTTTAGAACAGCCACCTCACTTACAGGAACCTTTGGCAAGATGCAGCATACACCTAAGAGGAGACTAAGAAATTCATCAAGATTTAAAACTGCTATATTCTTGCCTTGGACTTTGCTGGCAGGAATACTCACCAGTAGCAAGAAGAGACTGCAAATGATCCACCGAAGGTTGTTTTCATATAAGATGACAAGAGTCACTTATTCAGCTTCAAGAAATTGAAAAAAAAATGAGGGCATGAGGATAGTATTTAAATACTGTTCCACAATCTATGCTGAGCTACAGATTTTAAGAGTTGCTCCTCAATTTTTTGGGCTGGGTCCAGATACTATTTCTCTATCTTGGCCTCTTCTGGCACCAAGACAGCGCAATAATGCAGGGGGACCTTGCTGCAGACCACCAGTGCCAGCCTCTCCCAAGCCCCTGTGACAGCACTGGCCAGCTAACACTGCACACAGCAAAGGTGATGGGCATTGGCTTCACAAAAACTCCTAAAGTGAGGGAAATTTTTCTTTCCAGTCTTACCCAGAAAGAGAGAAAATGGAGTCCATAGGACAAAGTACAATTACTTGTACTGCTTTGTTGGCAAGGCAGCAGCCACTGGTGCTTGTTTTGATAAGAACATATGTCACCACCTAGGTTACACCCAATCACATCATGCACGGTCACAGGGTTGATGGGGTGCTCCTTCCTACCAAGGAATTCCATCTGAAGGTAAGCAGGTAAGTGATGTTCTTCTACCTACACATCATAAAAATAGAACCATGCTCCCAAAAAATGTGCTACGCTCTTGCTGTCAGCTCTTTCAGGCTACCTCCAGGATTATGCCATTCCTTTTTTGTTCCCGTCTGCCACCAAGTGCTGTCACTGCACCTACCACTGCTCACCAAGCAAGTCTCCTCAGCAATGGTCAGTAAAATTATTCCAGCCCATGTGTTTACACAAAGTTAGCGTCCTTTAGATGTGGGTATCTCAGCAGGCTGTGTGTAGGGAACTTCCAGTGAATTGTACCTCTCCAAACTACCAAGAACAAATATCTCCATCTCCACACATACCTGTGATGAAGAGATATTAACTTTCATTGTTCCACCGCTTCCTTCAACTCCTAGACCAAGAAGTACTGGGAACAGCTCAAAAGGACAGAGCATCATTTCCCTGACGTACCTCCAGGCTTAAGTAGTGCTATATGGATGATCAGATGAATCTGTGGCAGGATCTCCAAGAAAACCTCACTGCAACTTTCAGGAGTAAGTACAGATAAATTGCTGTTAGCAACTGTACTATGTGATAGCAAATGGTCTGCATTTGGACTGCAATTTTTTCTTGGAGCATCCACACTGCCCCCCTTGTAATAAATGTTAATTTACGTCAAGGATACCTGGACAGCTCTGTTTTGCAGCATCCATTCTAACTTGAAGGATTCCAAGTTATGGACAAATTATGGCTGCACTACTATGCTTTCATCAATGCATACCTGACAAGTGTGGTATTATGTGCTGACTATAGTTGTCACGATGATCTGGAAACTGTCCTCAGTGGTCTGTTTGGTGCAGGCACCTGCAGACACATTTGTCCTCTATTTGCAAGAGCTCAGGGTGTGTTTGACCAACACTTAGTACAGCAGGACAATGAGAAGGAATAGCAATGAGCAGTGTTATCAGCAATTAGAATATACTCTAAGGCTGACAATACCACAGTCCTTTTGGAGAAGAGAGTGCTGCTTTGTCACTAGTGAAGATGGCCAAGCTCTGAAAACCACAGATGTTACATATTTATTTGGTAGATTTCATCACAGACTCCATAAATAATCAACGATAACCATCACCATCCTTAAACTTGTGAACAAGAATGTGTAGAATGAATGAGTTATAGCTCATGAACAGTCAAAGCTCCTTGTGGTGGGCTTGAATGAAGAGCTCAACATCATTCCTAACTCTTCTTCCCCTGCCTATACAGAGAAAGTACGAACCTCTACAGCATGTGAACCTTTGAGGACCTCAGCTGTGCAGTAATGTGACTGATGGAAGACCTGGATGATGTGGCAGTTCAACCAAGCTACACTGACCTGATTGTCACTCATCCACAGGAACCAGGAATGAATTAATTTTATAGGTAAGTGGCAACCATGATGATCATGAGAAGAGACCTCCTGCAAGTGGTGCATTGGTGCTGCAGAGTGTCAACAGTTGCCCTCACCATTTCTGAACTCAAAACAGTCCTTCAAGACCAGTATATGAGGTAATTACACTGGGAAACTGTCCTCATCCACCACAGAGACCCTTGGCAAAGCAGAGAATGTTATGCCATAGCTAGAGGCTGCCATAGTGCAGAAAGGAGAAAGGTGGGCTTGAACTGAAGCGTTGTGTTCTGAAAAGAAAATTCCCAATTACCTTACTTTCAAGGGCCTGAAAGGATACAGGCCCTTATCAAATTGTCCTGGCCTGCCTGATCCCACAGCATGTGGGTGTTCCTGATGCAGTCACTCCGTCATGGCACCCTTGGGGCACCACCACTGGTGGCAGCAGCAACATCCATGGCTATGCAGCAAGTGCAAGGGAGTGTGACAGCTACAGCAACAAATGCAACAAGGAAGCAGCTCAGGAGCTCTGCTCTGCTGTTGGTCTCAGCACAGGCCACGTGAAGAACTTCTCATCTAAGTTCCTGCTGACAGATTAGATCGGGTATCGGTTGACTAAATGCTCTCACTCTGAAGCTATTCAGTGCCTTACACAATTATGTACAATACACCACTGCGTCCAGTGCAGTTACAGCAGGCAGACTGAACATCTCAAACCACTGTGTTCATGAGCAGTATCAGCTAAGAGCTCAAGATGTTGAAAAATGAAGCTACATTTCTAGATCATAGAGTTAATCCTGAACTTTTACTGCTTTTCCCTATGTTCCATGAATAGAGTAAGAGCTGTATATGTATCACCCTCAAACCTTTTCTCACCATTAGTTTTTTTTTTTTTTTTTTAAAGCAGTTTGGTGTTAAAAGAGATGACTCATAATTCTGCAGCATCAGTTAGCTGGCTTGAAAGGGATGCTGATGTCATAATTTTGATTTTCATTACCAAAGAATATGAAGGTAAGGGCTGAAAATGTTTTACACTTTTATCACCTCATTTTATATTTTAAAGATATAAATAAGCTATAGTGATTGGTATCTTGATGTGCTCTAGTTCAAAAATTGAGCCTATATTTTGTAGAGAAGCAGCACAAAAGTTTAAGTTTTTACTAATATTATTTTTTTTAGAGTTTTGATCCCAGATATAGTAGATTTAAATATGCCTAAAACCTTACCACAGAGCTTATAGTTTAGAGACTCAAACCTCTAGTACTTCCGTGAATATAAGTAAAAGACATAAGCAGATAATTAGTCCCACTGAGCTCATGAACAGATGAAGTGCTTAAACATTTGCTCTATTGTACTTCAGCTGCATACATATTTGCATACAAGCCATATCCTACATGCAGAGCTACATAAAGACATGACAGAAAAGTAAGCATAAAGACAGAAAAATATATAAGCAATACACTTGCTTTTTATAAATATGTATATGAAACAAGCTAACAACCTTGATCTAAGAACCTTGATATAACTAGTACTGATGAAACATACAGTTCAGAAATAAGGTTTAGCCTGCCTAGCAGTCATTCTTCCTTTTTCCTGGTTTCTGTATACATGCCAGATAGGAAATTGAATAACATACCTTAAAATTCCATATCCCAATTTGGAATTTGATAGGACAAAGGGTTGTATCTTTAAACTGAAAGAGGGTAGGGTTAGGTTAGATATTGAGAATAAATGCTTTCCTGAGAGGGTGGTGAAGCACTGACCCAGTGCTGACCATCTCTGGAAGTGCTCAAGGCCAGTCTGAAATGGGCTTTGAGAAACTTGGTCTAGTGAAGGTGTCCCTGCCCATGGAAGAGAGATTGGAACAAGATGATTTTCCAGGTCCCTTCCAACTCAAACCATTCTCTGATATTCCTATTTAGGAGGCTCTTTTAAAAAGTCCATTTTTGTTCTTGGACTTTTTTTCACATATGTTATTATAAATCCTAAGTATGGGGAGTGTGCTAAGCTTTGGTTTATTTTATTTTCAAATGAGAAAAGACTCTTGGCTTGTTTGAGCATTAGTTTTTGATCTGGCTGAATTTCCCTCCTCCTCTGAAATGGATTTTCTATTGACATTACATCATAGACACTGAATAGTTTCATGGTACAGTTAATATATACATAAAGTCCAAATAATTAAAAATATTATTAAAACAATATTCTTCAGAAGATAGAATTACAGCTACATCTAGCCCAGTATCCTGACTTTGATAGGGATCAACAATGCACACCCTAAGGAAGAGCTCAAAAGCAGAGAAAATATTCACAAAACCTAGCTGGTTTATCCTTCCAGTATTTCATGACCTCTGGTTCAGAAACTTTGGAGCTAAGGGACATTTCTTTGTTTATAGAAGTTAATGTAAAATCTGATATCCAAGTGGACTTTATCCCATATAACTGCAGCTTGCAGCATTTCATATGGATTTCACCAGCTAACTCCTAAATTACTTTACTTGGAAAACTAGATGCAACTGCTAAGAATTATGCATGGATTGTTTCATTAGGATTCCCCTTTCAAAGCCAATATATTTAAAAGTAACAAAACTGTCTTTGTATTAGAATGCAATCTACAAACACAGGCATTCCTTTGATCCTAATTCCATAAATGTATTTCCTCTTGAGACAAGCATCTTACATGAGTCTTCCAGCAATTTTCAGCAGTATCTCCTCCCAAAGAAGAGTCAGACTACAGAGTATATGCAGTGGCAAAAGACAAGACAAATTAAAAGCACTCAGCAGCTTGATTTAATGTGCTCCAAGCCTAAATGTACAATTAAAATAAAGCATTCACATTTGAAAAACAACTCTGAAAAGCTGTGGGGTTTGTCTGCAAAAGATTAGTCAAATGTGTGTGATTTTGATTGTGGGGAAAGGGAGCAATGAGTTTGGTTCAAACCTAGACCTATTTGGTTAGCTTCTCTTTTAATATAGTTATAATAATACATTTTTGAGACCACCTGGAATTTTGAAGATGGAGTATATATAGGAACATCATTTCTGGAGAGAAAAAAATAAACCTACAGAATGGATAATTGTTCAGCTACTTGGAAATATAACCAAACCAAAATCATATAGAGCAAGGTGTATTTTGTCATATATAGCTGTATCCTAACTACCAGGAAGTATTTTTAATAATATGCAAAGACAGAAGAATTGATTTGAATTTTATTCCTGATTTGAATAGAGGACCAAGGTGTTTCTCATTACAGATTGAAAAGAGATTTTAATCAGTCAAAAGGAAGATTACTAGATCAATTACTAGAAACTGCTGTGATTTCCAGTCACGCTGATGGAGCAGTAGGAGACTGGTATTAAAAAAAATAGTTACTACTACTAAAACATTTGAATAGATGATGGTACCTAATGACTTTCAAACTCCATTCTCTACTGACAGATTTCCCTAATGGAAATTTCTTTCCTATTCTCATAATACTTGTCTTTATAAATTAGCTGAGTTTGACATAGAAAGCTTGCTATACAAGGCTGATTTTGAATCTATTAAGCACTTCAAACTGCAGATATATGAAAGATACAATCATTGTGTCCATGGGAAAATTGTCAGAAGTGATGCAAGCTCACCGAAGCATTCAATTATAAGACTGGAATGAAGTGAGACTTTCTTGCTAGATATCAAAGATACCAGAAGTTTACCAGAAGGCACATAAAAGAATTTGAAACCATATATAAAAATAAACAAATCAGTGTCCTTTGCATCAAACAACAAGCATGGTTCTCTCCCCACCCCTACCCCATTTAGTGGAAAGTTTAAAAAGCAAGCATTCTGAGTAGATCCAGCTTCAGTTTGGACAATATTACACGATATTTTCCACTCCTTTTGAAGGAGGAAAATGTTGTGATCTCTACTTGGTTTCAAAATCTAAGCAAAAAAAAAAGGATATATATATATATATGTGTTTATAAAAACTATAGATGCATTATATATTAATATATATTCATTCCATGGTTGATTACATAAAGCAAACTGCTCCCAATTAAACACTTATTTCAAGACTGAATAATTTAACAGAATAAAAGTCCAAAATGCATAACCTATAATTCAAAGAATAGAATGATCCATATGTGACTTTTCCACGGTAACTAAGTGTACAAATTAAAATATGTGAAATAAAATGCATTAAGTGGGCATTGTTTAGGATATAAACTATGTAAATTAAAAATAGCTGAGAATATTAACAGAATATTAACTTCAATGACCTTGGGTTCAAGAGCTCTGCAGAAGTCAAGCATCTCAAATGACTTTCTTAAAAATAAACAGGAATAGAGAAGATATCACACTTATAGATGGCTGATTTTGTATCCGATAGACACATACTTCTGATGGACAACCAATTTTGGACCTTTATAGTATTTATCAGCTTCAGTGAAAAAGTCATTTTCCCAGTTTACAGTTGTCTCCTAAGGGCTTTCATCATAGCACATTAATAAGAAATTTTGGGGGGTAGTTGTTTATTGTGAGTCTACATCTCACTGAGCATGAAGTCTGTATCTTGCCCAGCTATAGCAAGGGCTCTTCAGTGTTATTGCATGGTGATGTAATCTCTCATCTGCACTGAACACTTGTCCTGTTGGTAAAGCTGTATGACTTCAATTAGACATTGAAACTTTTGCTGAAAATAGCCTTGATACCATCTATAAAATAACATTTAGAATCAATTCATTAGATCTTTTTGTAATAAATCAGAATACATTTGTGGCTTCTTTGAAACAACTTACGAATATTGGGGATAACTTGATGGCTGGAATATTTATTGCATGAAAATGTTGAGTTAATAGGTAGATGTAAGACAAGCAAATAATCAAGAAACACAAGGGATAAGTTTCTCCGAAGTAAATAGATGAGGATTAGCAATGATTATTCTACAAACAAGGGATGGTATGATTATTAAAATGGATAGGCAGACTTTCTTTAAATGTTTTGGTTTTATGGTTATTCTAGAAAAGGCTCTGGTTTAATAAGAGTAAATTACTTCTATATTAGTCACATTTAAGAACTCCAACAGAAATAAAGTTTACAAAACCAAAGAGAACAACCAAATCCATAAGGCCAAACCAGATTAAATTGTAGCCCAAAGCTTCAACTAAGAGGATGCACTGTGAAGCTTCAACATAGAGGGGTAAAAGCAACAATAGGAAGAGACAAGCGATGATGTGAGAGACACTTAACGTCACCTTCAGCTGTGACAACATCCTTAACTCTGTAATTAAAGGCAAATGGATGTCGCAGAGGCAGGGAGTGGGGGGAAGGCTGCTCTCCTGGGGCGTGTGGGTGGTGTGAAGGCATTTACCTCTGCAGACAAAGAGAGGCACTGGAAAGATTAGGCAACTGCTGTCTTAGAGGAGGCATGATTACTTTTACATGGCATATCTGAAGTCTGAAAGGGTACATAAAAGGCTACAGAAAACATGGGTATGGTCTGCCTTGAGACACAAGATTAAATAAGGGATTAACACTTGCTGTTTGTCAAAGCAGTGAGGCTCTGATGATTTCCTCAGAAATCCTCTCCATCTCCTCCTTAAATATCCATCAAAGGATAGTTCAGGGACTGCAGAGGGTTCCTGTCCAAACTCAAATGATTTATAGTTCTGTTGTTTTGGTACTCGTTATCCAAAAGTCATTATTTTATCTTATGCATAAACCAAACCAGTACCTCCACTAATCACAGTTTTCTAAAGAAAAATACTGTCACACAGTGGAACAGTTTAATCAACTGGTTATCTAAAGAAGCAGGAAAATAACGGCAACTCACTACTGCCAAAACCAAATTCTTGGGCGGGAAGATATTATAAGGCCACACCACATTATAGATACATGTTTCTGTGCTGGTGTGAGAGACTGGAAGAATTGCTGGCTCAAAACCTTTTGTGTGTGTGGAAGAGGCAGGTCAGGCCTTTCCCAGCTGAGGCAGTGCCCTGCCCTATACACCCCCTGGGCCTTTATCCCAGCCCCACAGCAGCCGCCAATCCCAGACACATCGGAGGCAATGCTCCACAGCTGCCCCTGGAGCTCTCAGCCCAGCTCCTCAGTGGCCAGATGACTGAAGTCCCACCTGAGGAAAGGGCCCAGGAAGGCCAAAGGGTATTTAAGGCCAAACATGAGACAAGAATGTCTTGACCTTCCTCCTCTTGGATTTTATTAGTTGAACACTGCTGGAACTCAGGAGTTACTGGTAGCTATATTTGTTCTTTTCAGTATCTTTTCTCTCTTTCTCCTGATTCCCACTAAGAATTCTGAGTAACTTAAAATTGAATGGGCTTTGAGTTTGCTAAGTTGAATGGGTGAAACTAATACTTTGACAAGTCATCTATGTTGACTGAATGCTGCTATAAACCTTTTGTCAAAGTTCTTTGACTTTCTAGAGTTGCTAGTAAAGTTTGTTGATCTCTTGAGAATATCTTGTCAGTATTTCTCAAAGTACATGAACAACTGTAAGCCCTGTTAAAAGTCTCATCAAATGAGTTGTTTGGGGCCTTAAAATTGGTTTTGGTGAGGGTAATTTTCTTCACAGTGGATGGTATGAGGCTGTGTTCTGGATTTGACTGAACAGAGTGATGACAGTAGAGATGTTTTTGTTATTGCTGAGCAGGGCTTGCACAAAGCAAAGGCCTTTTTTGCTCTTCCTACTGCCACACTGGCAAGGAAATTAGAAGTGCATGGGAGGCTGGAGGCAGACACAGCAAGGGCCAAGTGACCCAAACTGACCAAAAGGATATTCCAGACCTTATGGCATCATGTTCAGTATATAAGGTGGGTGAAAGAAGGAGGAAGGCAGGACACATTTGGAATGACAGATTTCATCTTCCCAAGGCACCACTACTTGTGATGGGGGTCTGCTCTGGTGGAGATGGCTGAACACCTGCTTGCCCATGGGAGGCAGTGAATTAATTCCTTATTTTGCTTTGCTCATATGTGTGGCTTCTGCTTTCTCTATTACACAGTCTTTTATCTCAACCTATGAGTTTTCCAGTTTTTACCTTTCCAATTCTCTCCCCGAATGTGCTGGTGGAGCAGTGAGTGAGCAGGTGGTTTGGCTTGGCTGGGGTTAAAGCAAGACAGTGATTGAGAGAAGAAGTGATTTAATCAAATTTATACACTAACTTCTCTGCATATTACAAGTAATTCTAAGAATCTGTGGCATTTGCCTCATCTGACTTCCAGTTTGAAGATGCATCTCACTAGAGCTGCAGGAAGGCAACACTGAGTTGAATGGGAAGCAAATAATTGACAACAGTTTCTGTAATCAGTGTTTGGTCTGGAATAAAATCTGGTTGAATAGAATGCATTGTTTAAAAATGTAGAGAGATGTGTTACTAGTATAAATCTTTATTAAAACTCAAAAATGCTTGGGGTGAGAGGGTTGAAATACCTCAGAGTTAATGGAGTTATTTACAATGTCAATAATCTGCATTGCTGTCATGCTTCCCATCAATACGTTAAGAAGCAGTCACAACAGAAAAGTAAGCTTGAATGTGACATGTTGTAAGAAGGAGGATGCCAAACCTCACTCTTAGCCAGGCTTAATAAATGACAGCCAAAGGAAAATTGCTTAATGGGGCACTTATTTGCATAGAAGTCTTTAACACTTCAGAGAAAATGCAAATCCCAAGGAATTTACAAAAGGAGTGTAATATGCCTTCTGACCAACTGGAGCTTGACATCCTCTTCAAAGACTGTCACAGCAAACACTTTACATTAAAAAAGAAAGATTATTAAAATGGAGTGTTCTAACGTTTAAATAACCTAGGTTTCCCCTAGAAGTCCTCTACTTAAGAAAAATGAAAGAAATGAGGCTGTGCATGGATTATTGAAAGCTCAAAGAACTCCAAGTGCCTGGTGCATAACCTCTAGAGCAGATTATCTACAGTAAATATTTTACTGGATATTTTTAGGCGGTGAAGTTACTGCTCTGTATTCTGGGCCTGCCTATGAAATAGGCAATAGGGGCAGATGCAACAAAATCATGGAAGAAATAAAAGGTAACAATTCTTCACACTCTTCTGTAACTAAATCATTATGGGTCATCAGATGAAATTAGCAAATGGCAAAGTCAAAGCAAACAAATGGATGTCTTTATTTAGGAACTGCATTATTAAACCACAGACACTCATGACACTATGCAGCTGCTCCTGGCCAGTGTTGGAGACAGCAATGCTGAGCTAGAGATACCCTAGTTTTCATCTTGTATCTAAATAAATCAGTATGGGGTGAAAAAACTAGAAAAACAGTAATGAAATTATAGAACTGCTTCAATACCAGTTACCTGTTAGCTCTAGTCCCAAGTCACACAATTTACAGTGCCAGCATCTATTATACAGGTAAAGTTAGAAATCCCCATCTTTTGGATGTATTGAAAATTTGTAATTCACTCTCATAGTTTTTGCTACTTGATTTTTCACAATAGTATTTTATATCTAGGCCATGTTAGTGGAAACGTATTTATCTACTGGTTTTCTAACACATTTTAGTTTCATTTTGTTCTTTAAAATTAAGGGTAATCTTTCAAATCTTTCATCAAAACATTTTCCTGGTCCTTTTAGAGGTGTTTTAGTTGTAATGCTGATTATATTAAATAATATTGTATTATAAAATGTTATAATACTCTATGTTAAGAGGTGCCTTCCAGTCACCTAATATAGTACTTGAAACTAATGGGAGTTTTTGTATTTTTTCTGGAGCTCTAAGTTCCTTTCAAAATCCAGGAGATACACCAACTGAGTTTGAAACATATTATCTTAATTTATCCACTTGCTTCCAGATTTTCTTTTCCATTATTTCAATTCATGGAGCCATCCTATCTTTTTAATTTTCAAAGAATAGGCTCAAAATCAATAATCAGACAGCTTTTCTCAAGATAAAGGGAAAGGAACCTCTGTAATAACTGTTTGTTTCATTAAATCTCTTTTTGCTCTGTGGTAATTTAACAGATGCAATACCTTTAAATACATCATCAGAAGAAAACTTGTCGAAATTAATTTGATATTTCTCATTTCTGCTTTTCAAAAATTGTCCTTCTCCCTTCATTTTATGTGGCACTTCTTTTTACTCTTTTTATGCAAGCTCTCTTTAAGAACTACAATGCACAGCTTTAAGTTCTGCCATTTAAACACTTTTTTCTGATGTTTACGCTTCCTTCTCTGGGATAGAAAAACAGAACCATAAGTTCTGCAACTATCAGAACGTACTCACAGTCTTCATGATGAGTTATAAGTTTTAATTTCATCATAACTAGCTATCAGATCACCTTGATTAACTTCTCCTTTCTAAAGTCACCTTCTCCAAAGCTGACAGTAAATTTTCAAAATAGCGAGAATTCACATGCAGGTCGTTTGAAAAGAACTTTGAGTTTACTCAGTGAGTATTACTGAGGTTTAATGACAATATTATGTAGAACAGTCCTCTGTGTTCCCTCCAACAAATCTGAAAAAAAATTCACACTATTGTGAGGATTAGGATTCAAAAGTTAATTATTTTTATTAAAGAGAAATTCCATTTCTGCCTACCTTAAGAAGTTTTAGCGGTTCAAAAAGTGAAATAAACCCCTATTTCTGTTTCAATGGCTAGTGCTGCGTTCTGTCCCCTATGGACAGCATTCATTCATTTTCCTCTTCCTCATCAGAAACTGAGAGACATGACATATTTTTCCCCTCTTTTATAACCAGGTAGACTTTTAGTAATTAAACTTCCTAAAGTGCCTGTAATAATGGTAGTTGCAACTGTACAGTGACTGAAGGAAAAAATAAACAAATCACCTTTCAGTGAAGAAATGAATACTAAGTGAAACAGGACCCCAGAAGCAGTAATGCTTAAATGCACTCTTTCAAGAAATGATCCACTTCCTGACAGAGTTGTACCACTTCCGTTAAGAGAATTATTAGACTTGGATGCTTAGCATAACTTCTCCTTTCATGGTAAAAACATTAAGTGGTTTTAGAGAGATAAAACTGTTGCCCAGAGCAGTTTCATAAAAAATACTTTTAACAGCAAATATACCTACCCAGTCTACTTTTCTGACAGTTATCAAGCACAGAGTGTTCAATTAAAGGTTCAGATTAAACAAAAGATAAAAATCACAGAGAAGATATGCAAACTAAAAACTAGAACTAATACTAAACTGAAATTTCTCACAAAAGCTGTTACATGTTATGTTTGTCTTTCACAGTGAGTCCTTCCCTGAATTCATTTTGTGGTTTCCAAAATTTGATCCTTTTTTATTTCTGCTGTGCAAATGTTCTCTGTGGAATGATCAAGAGGAACATTTTGTATCATCTAGCTTTCTGAAATTTGTCCTTTGAAAATAACACCTATTTCTGTAACAATTCAATGACCATAAGAAAGCACCAAACACCTTCAACTTTAGCTCCATAGAAATTACAATTTCCAAAAGCAGCTCCCCTTCAGAAAGAAAGTAAATCAAATACCTCAAAACTGTGAGGCCCCGGCACCCTGGAAATAGGCAGCTCTAGCACTCATGTTCTTCTTTTTCTCTCTCATTTCCTCTCAGATGTCTGTGCACTGAGCACTTCAATTTCACCTCAGCCCTCAAACCAGCTTGGCATACCACCCCTTTTAGAACCAAAAATAAAATATTGTGACACTTTTTCTTTAATGAAGCTCAATAATATCTTTCCATGTGGGAATTTCCCACAGCGTTTTTTTCCTCCCTCTTTTCACAATTAGGAATGACAAGTAAATACACATATTTTTGAACAGTTGTGTTGTGGGGTAGAGAAAGGACATCTATCTTTAGAATGGTGTTACTCCATATTCCCAAACTTGCAGCACATGCTCAGCCCAAACACTGAACTGTTGGCTGACTGACCTGTCGGGTTGCACACATGAATATGAAAATGCTGCTTAAAAAACAAAAACCATTGACACTATGGAGCTTGTGTAGCTCTGCACTGCCCCATAGCTTTTAATCATTTAAACATCAAATATTTTTCCTTTTATACCAGAGGGGTAATTTATTGTATGCACATCATACAAACAGTAGGGTTTTTTTCAGTGTTGCAGCATACACACAAATGTATTTAAATGCAAGTAACACTTTTGGTCAGTTAAACTGCACTTTTAAAAGCAGAGTTTACATACAAAGGGTGGTTTTACTTCTCCAAACTAATAAAAAAATCTCTTACAGACCAGTCTGTACTCCCTCTGGGTCTAAGCCCATCACTCTTCCTGGACTTTCTCATGCTGCTTTGGCTGCAGGCTTGAGCCAAATTTCCTCCCTTATCTGACTCTGTGACCATCCGTGCAGTGATTTAAAGAGGACAAAGGCCCAATCACTGCTGGCACCTGACTATCCATACTTCTGACTGCTGGCGTGCTTCCAGGAATGGTTGGGTCCCTGGCCAGTATTCTTCCAGGCAATGTCTTTGTACATCCAAGCTGGAGGCTAGCACGGCTCAGTAATGGAATGCTGGCTCGACAAATCCAGGAGGCAGTGAAAAAAAAGGCCACTCTTTTGAAGGGGAAGGACTGTAGCTGCACCATGCTATGTTGTGCCGCTTCCCTGACACCTACAGAATGAGTCCTAATCAGTTTTATTTTCTGGTACAGATGTAGCCTGCATATTTCCACTTAGCTGTAATTCCAATCTATTGTTAAGGCTGACAGAACTCTGTCCTTTAAAGCCACCCACAAAAAGCCATGTGATACTGCTGTATGATGGAGGCAATGTCACCAGCCCACTACGCCTGGACCGTTCTCCTCAAGGTAGATCTACTCTCATGTCAAGCACACAACCAAGTCTAACCCTCCACTGCTCCCAAAGTTCAGCTGAAAGGAAAACTTGAGCACAGGCTTGTACTCATGGACCACTGACAGGAGGTTTAGGATTTCAGTGCAAGTATAGCTCTTTTGTCTGTCAAAAGGTGGGATTCTTTCCAAGCATTCAGCAGGGCTGCTTTGCTGTTTTTGGATATGACACAGGAATCCCAGTGCAAAAACATTTTAACACTGGAGAAACTGTTATGTAAAAAATCTTAATTTTTTTTAATGGAATGACCGTGTTTCAAGTACATCAGGGGATCCTTCAGTGATAATAAAGAACCTTCAGTTCATACAGTAGTACTTTGCAAGGCCAGTCACATCTTAAACTGAAATATACACAATAATCACCGTGTTTTATTATATGCATCCTCAGCATGGATCAGTATTCTTGGTTTGGTATTTTAGGGTTATTGCCTCATTTTTAAAGCTGTTTTAGCTGAAATTTGAAAGGAGAAATTTTCAGCCTGGGGCAAATAAGCAGATATAGCCTCTCAAGTTATGAACATCTGAAACCAAGACTATTAACAACTACTGGACTCAATGCCAGCACCCCTCACACTGAGTACTAGTAAATGGAGTCAGATTTCAGCTTCTCTCCTCTGAGGCTGCCAGGGACAGTTAGTCCAAGCATAGGCTAGTAGAGCCACTGGATGAAATATAGCACCAGGCTCTTTAAAATCTAGTATCTGGGACATGGAATAATGAGAAGGGGTTGTTATGCCTTGTAACGAAGAAGTAAATCTCACAGTCCCCACCAGATGTACGCAGGAGCCATCAGTTACAAAGATGCAAAAACTTATTAGTTTAATAATAAGTTAATTAATAAACAATTTAATCCATTTTTCCATTTTCCCTTTTATTGTTTAATACTATACTTTTTATAGAATACTTACTTTCTCTGCAATAGCAATGCTTCTAAAAACAAGTGACAAAAGTTAGGGAATCAAGTATTTTCCAGTTTGAAAACATCTCACATGTTCAGACTTTTATTTTTATAGTATTGATATAATATTGGTGGAAAGGCAGTAACTGGATGGACATTTTTGGAGGAGTTATGTGTGTACCATACGCCACAGGGAAGATACCTCAACAGAACAGCTGTACTGCTTGGTGGAAACACCTTCAAAAGTTTTACCAAAAATACTATGAAACCCTTAGGTAGTATTATTAATTTCTGGGATGACAACTGCAAAGGCACCCTAAACCTGAGGTCTGGTATATAAACAATTATGAAGCAGAAAATCTCACTGACTTTAAATAGCCAAACTCAATCTCTCCACAGGAAACTGTAGAAACATATACAAGTACATGCATTTTTTTACATATATGTGTACAAACACACAAATATTTAATACTGGAGTGTGAATAATGGATTAACATAAGACATTTTATTTCATTGATCTTTGATGTAACTTAATTAGACTGTGTGAACACTACTGCTGAAACATGGCATTGTGAATTAGCAGCTTGTGTGTAAGGATAGAAGCGGTGGCATTCAAGAGCAACAAGTCAGAAATTACTGTAAATAAGAAACGGAGAGAAAAGTAATTTGAGTTATCTGTTGCAAGGAATGAGCACAGCTTTAGAAACAACAGCTTGCCTCCAAAACGTAGCAGACTGAGCGGCTTAACTGAGATGAACAGATCCGATGTGATTTGAACCGTATCTCCCCCAACACCGCTATCAAAGCCTGTGCGAGGACAGCGTCTTCCTCGCAGCTGAAGGGACCAGATGAACGCGGCCCAGGCAAGGCAAGGTGAACCGGGGCATGGATGCACGGCCCCAGCAAGCCCGCCCCCTCCTATCTTAGGACCAGCAAGCCCTTGCCCGGCACCTCCTGAGCTGCGATCACCCTGCAGGCCGTGCGCCCTTCTAGCGATCACCAAGGCTGGTTTCACTTCAGTACAGGCGGCCTCTTCCACCTCCCAAGAGGCGGCTGCGCTCGCCGCCCCCTCCAGGCCCCGGCCGAGGGGAAGGCGGCACCAGGCGGGGCCCCTGCGTGCACCGGGGACCGCGCCACCCGCGCGCCCGTGCCGTGGGGCCCTGAGCCCGGTGACCGGAGCGCACGGCCCGGGCCGCAGGCGGGGCTGTCGATGTGTGTGCCGCAGCGGCCGCCGCGAGTCCGCACGCAGCGCCCGCGCCTCCCGTGCGGGACGGCAGGAACTCAGCGGGCGGGCGGCCGGGCCCTGCGGGAATCTCTCCGTCCCCGCCCGTGCCTCGCTGCTCCCTGCGCCGTCGCATCCCCCCGCGGGGATAGCCCGCTTCCCATCCCGCTTCCCATCCGCTGCCGCATCCCCCGCGCTAGGCTGGAGCCCGGCTCCCCCCCGGCCGCCACTGCGAGTGGGTCTGCCCACGGCCGCTCCCCCCTTAGAGTACGATGGAACCAGCCCGTAAGGCGAGGAAGGGCGCCATGGCCCCTCCCCCAGGTGATTGCCAGCTCCAGTGGTCAATCAGCGCCGTCCCTTACCTCTCGGCAGCCCAGCGCCCGCCCTCCCGCGGGGGTCGGGGGTCAGCGGGAGAGGCGGGCGGGAATGTTTACAAACAACATCGGGGAGTAGAGGGGCCGGGGGGAAGGCGGGGGGCGGGGCCGGCGGTTGGCGCAGCCGCCGAGCCAATGGGGGCGCGCGGCGCTCGGCGGAAGGGCGGGGGCGGCGCGCGGGGAACGTTCTCTGCCCGACGGCCGCCGGGGCTCGCGGGCGCGCGCGGCCAATGAGCGCCCGGCCCGGGGAGGGAGGGGGCGCGCGCGCGCCTGAGTAGGAGCCGCTCCCCGCGGCGCTGCCGCCTCCTCCCCCCGCGCCGCTCAGCCTATCCCGGCCGCGCTCCGCTCCGCTCGGCTCCGCTCCCCGCTGTCGGGCGGGGAGGGCGGCCGGAGCCCGGGGGAGGGGAGGCGCAAGGACATGGGCTGGTTCTGAGCGCCTGGGGAGGGAAGCCGTCGTGCGTGTGCCTCCCTAGATTTTAATAACTGTTTGTTGTTAGGCGGTGTAGGTTTGGGGTTTTCTGCCCCCACCTCCGCCCCACCTCCCACCCCGTCTTCCAAGAAGGCGGAGGGGAGAGCGGCGGACCCCAGCGCGCCTGCATGGCTCCTGTGCCCCGGAGCGCCCCTGGAAAATAGAACCCGTCTAGGACCAGGTGACATCTCCCCGCCGCCGCGCTCGCACTCACGGGAGCGGCAGGGGCGGGGGAGCCGCCCGTGAGGACATGGAGGGAGCCTCGGGGGAAGCGGAGCTGCCGCTCCTCACGGTGAAGCACGAGCTGAGGAACGGTGAGCGCGCGGGCCCGGGGGTCGCGCGGGGGCGGAGGGGCACGGGCGGCCCGGGCCGAGGAGGACACGGCGGAGCAGGGAGAGAACAGAGTTGGTGGGACCGGTGGGGAAATCTCAGTGGCGGGGGGAAAAAAAGGATGAGCTGGAATATAAGGGCAGGAGCGCGTACGATGGGGGCGGGGAGGGGGCCTTCTCTTATTTCTGAAAAAAGTAGTTCAGTTCGACTTCTGCTCCATGCCTGGCTTCCCTGTCCCACTTCCTTGTGGTATTTGACGCTTTTGAAGGAGATAAAGGGTAGCCACGCTCTCTTATCGGCATTATTTTTTTGTAAGTTGTGTGTTTGATCGACTTCTATAGCTATGTTTTGGGGGGGGGGGGCGGTTTGTTCCAGTCCTAAATGAAGTCGTTTTATGTGACAGCTTTTCTCTGACCTCGGTGAAATGCCGGAATTGTAGGGAGGGGAATGTGCCAACACGTAACCACAGAGTTATCTGGGTTTTCAGTCCATGGATTTCTTGTAGCTCGGTAGTTACTTGACGACCCTCTGGAGAAGTAGTTCAACATGTGAATTATGTATGTATGACCTTTAAAGATCCAACAGAAATCCTCCGTTGTAGGTTGTGTTGGGGAAAAGCTTTATTTCTTTTTAGTAGGGATTCTCTGCTTCTCAGAAGTTTCCAGGCAACTTGAACACTGCAGTAAATCTAAATTTTAACGTCACTTTAGAAGAGCGTGTAAAACACAATCAGAACGTATATTCTCCGTGTTGATAAACACTGAAGGTGCTGTTAACTCGTGTCCTTCGTTCCTTTTCTGTCATCATCTTTTTCTCCATGGTGAAATGAGAGTGAGCATATGACGCCGTTCACTGCAGAAGTTTGGGAGGGCTGCTCGCCGGGTTAATGTATTTGACATTCTCGGGTGGGCCGATGTAAAGGCAGGTGGTGGTGCTGGGTCCCCTCGGTGGCGTCCTGCCTCCTGTCCCGCTGTCCGTCCGTCCTGGGTCGGGGGAGCTGCCCCAGAGGAGCACGGCTGTCACCGCTGCTTGGCGGGGCGAGGAGGAGGGAAGGAAAAAAAAAAAAGAAAAAAAGGCGGTCTCTTGATCTCTTGATAGCTACAGAAATCGAAGGGACTGTAGTTTCCTACTTTCAAGGAGGAGCTGCTGGAAAACACAGTTGTCTCTATAGGTGTTGCTACATTTAAGTGTGGAAAAGGTAAGGGGAAAGGAAATGGGACACATTTATTCAATCTATTTACAATATAACTATGTCTCTTTTTTTCTATATTTCTTTTATAACGGTTGAGAACACGTATCCCTGAGGGGTTGTTATTTAAAGATAGTTTGAGGAATAAACAATGTAGCATAATAAGCAACTTTGATTTTAATCCTGATCACATATATAGCTGTATGAAGTACCAATTCTCACTTTTATTTTAAAAATTCTCAACCTTGTTTGTCTTTTAAGCTTCTGAAATTCAATTTAGTAGGAATAAGTTGCTTCTCTCCTCCTTGTTCTCTTCTCCATATTCAGTTTGGAATACTCTGCTTTCTGAAAAATGCTTTCTAGCAATGACTTGTCTATTTCTGGAGCACTAGGGTGGAGGAGGGAGCTGCTCTGTCATGTACTCCTGGGAGACTCCTACTCCTGAAGGTGTCAATAGTGTCATTGCTATGCAAGACGTATGCAGATACTGCTTCAGGACTTCTCTATACAATGCACAGAGATACAATAATTTGAGGAGAAAAGTTGCAGTCAGCTTCTGTTGATACAGAAATACATAAAGGTATAGGATATTTTGGACGTTCAAAGGTTTTTTTGTACTGGGTCTGCTTGTGTGGATGCTTAGCTCTGACTAGGGTCAACCCACCACATCTTTAAAGCATATGCAGGATGATTATTTAATTTTGCTTCATTTTGGGAAAGAGTGAGAGGACGGGCAAGAACTAGAATTTGGAGCAAGCGGATCTTTGTTGTTCCTAAATATGTTCTATATAATGAATATCCTTTATTGTGCAATTTGTTTAGATACCAGTGTTTCCCTCATCTCTGTGTTTTTTCTTTGATGCTGCTAGCTCTGTGACTAATTTAATAATTTAGAATTACAGATTGAAAGTAGCTGTCAGTTGGCAGACGAAAAAGAGGTTAGTCTCCAGAGTGCTTTGAAAGAATTTACTATTGTAGTAGAAATAGTGGCTTCTTTGAGGAGGGAGTATCTTTTCGTATTTTGGAAGCTGTTATTTGAACCCCACGGTAACAAGCTGACTAATTCAAATCAACTGAATGCAGGTAAAGCCACAGTTACACTTTGCATTTGCAATTACATGGTCTTGGGATTGCTTTAAAAGTGTTAAATGAGTTAGGGACAGGCATTTATTATGGTCAAGTGAGTAAGTGAACCTACTTTAAAATTTGAATTTAAGATGAAATGAGGATCTTAAAGAATGAAACAGATTATTGTTGTTAGCTCCAAGCAACTATGGAGGCATATGAGAATGCATTAAGTTAAAGCATATGCAGTGCTGTTTCTGCATAGACCAGCTGGTTGTTAACCCTATCATGCCACGGCTTGACTTCTCTTAAACTTTGAAATTACACTGCTGGCTTTGATATGTAGGGTCAGGTTTAATTTTAGCTTTTTATCTCATAGACTTAGAGCCCTGAAATTCCTCTGTTGTATGACCAAAAAGTAATTGCTGGAAAAACATCACTTGATAGGCATGTAGATTGGGTCTGTGATAGCAAAGGAACACTTGAGTGCCTCTGTGTGATAGCATGTGATGTGCTTGTTACAAATACTGGGCACTGCTCTGTGTGTGTATATGTGATGTTTTGCAGCTAAGTCAGAGCAGTGACTTTTAGGATACATGTCATTTAATAATGATATTCTTCTAATTGTATTTGTTAAGTTTTTTTCTTTTCCTAACACCAAACTATTTTTGTTCTTAATAGAAGGCTCACAATTCAGCCACTTCAGAATAGTCACTGTCTTTCTTGTCTCACTTTGGGAAGGAAAATGAGTCTTTGGGGAAAGTGGAATCTCTTTTCAGGAAGTAGAAGCAAAAATATGCCAAAGTTGAAATAGTAGGAAGTGGCGACTCTCTCTGATTCTCACTGAATCTCTCCAGTGAAAATAATAAGAAAATGACGTTTTCTTTACCATTTATTTCTGGAATCTTGTAAAGGGAAAGGTTTTATTTTTTGAGGGCTAACTTTCAGAGTTAATGCAGCTTTTAATCTTTTTGCAGTCCTTAGAAAATACATATTGTTTACACTGAAAAAAGAACATTGTTGTTCTTTTTGTTGTTAACATTTCTGTTGCTTGGTAATGCTTCAGAACCGAACAATGGCAAACATAAAGCCTATCAGAGGAAACATTTTACACGATAGAGAAGGATATGGAAAGAGAAGAAAAGGGTTGTGATATAAGAAGATAAAAAGGAAACAGAGCAGTTAAGAGTGAGATTTCCTCCCCACCTCCTCTTGTTTCTGGAAAAAAGGATCACAGGATCCTATACCTTAAGTGTGTGTGAGTGGCTGGTAGGAGATTGCCCATCTTGTGGCATGCTTGTGAACCCCCTGCTTCACCCAGGGAGAGGCAGAGATTCCCAAAACTGGGATCTTGAAGGGAGCTTGAGACATTCTGTGAATGTATGGGCAGTGAGGTCTAAATGCATTGTTTGTTTTGCTTTACAATAGCTAAGTCTTGTTCTTTTCCTTTTAGCAAGACTGTTTTGAAGAAGATACTGGATTTGTTATAATGTTATCACAATCTTTAGGCTGAAGAACTTGCTTTAGTTTGCAGTTTGCCATACATGCATGAGAAAAGGCATGTATAGCCCAGAAATTAATGTAGCACCAGACTGCAGAACTCCAAAGGCACAAGAATTTGGAACTTCCCCTTCAGTCAAACTTATAATTCAGCATGAAACTATAAAAGGCTTCAGAAAATAAATATGTGTATTATCTATGGGGTTTAATATTGCAAATTCTTGGGTTATACCTTCTAGAATGGGATCTTCAATTAGAATGGATTTATTTGTAAACTAGAAGGTTCATGTTACATTCTAGGGAATTGTGAAAATTCCTATGACTAAAAAATATGATGGATCATGCACTGAATGGTGAATGCAGCCTTCACTGTGGAGGTACATCTGACACCTGTAGAGTACTTTATTTTTTCTTTTTTTTAAAGGAAACTTTATCAGACTTAAAAGATACTTCTAAAATAAAATTTTCTGTAAGACATGTTTTTGTTTTTACTTATTTACAATATACAGATATAATATGTTATAACATTACATACTAAACAATACATTATATATAATAAAATGATATTATATAATATGTTAATATTACCAATAATTTTGTATATTGTTTAGGGATCAGGAGGTACTAATAGTTGGCTGTTTCAAAGTTTGGATTGCTTTTGCTTCTACTTTTCTCTTTTGAGCACTAAAATATGTTTTTTCTTGGATTGTGGGAACTACAAAGAGTATTTTATGTTGATTAATCATCTTTAATACCACTTAAATCTCTGGATTTTACTCTTTACACAATCAATATTTCCTAAACATTCTTTTTAGTCTAGGAATTTATTGTTATTTATCTTCTGGTAGCCTTGATTATGAAGAAGGATAGCTATTGATCTTTCTTGGGTTGCATTTGGGCTTTTTGTTTGTTTTTGTTGAGTGGGATTTTTTTTTTGTTTGTTTACTTTTCTCCCACCAGGCTTTGGAATCCAACAAACCTGGCTAAAATGATGTGTACAAGAGTCTAACAGAACAGATAATTTTGCTCTCATTGTTTCAGTGATGTGTAATGTAAATGAGGATTAATAGATCAGTCTTCACTGTCAGCCTGTTTATTAGCTCTGATCCAATGTATTCTAAATGTGATGGTTGAAAAGCTCGTGCTTGATTCCACGAAAGAATCAGGAGTCTTACATGCCATGTTAATGCATCTTAGAATTTTATTCAGAAGGCTGTTCAAAGAACACTTGCTGAAATTCCTTAACCATATGACAAGGCTTGGGTATCTGAGGATGTTTCCCCAGTATATTTTTCATGTCAATATTTCTGTTATATCCCCATCATTGCATAATTTGGTATCTTATGGTAAGCATGCTCTCTATTTCCTCCCCCACTACAGAATCCCAACAGTGCAACTTCTACTGACATTTCTTTGCTTCTGACTCAGTCTGTAGATAGGCAGGCTGCTTTGTGAAAGACTCACGTTACATGCAGTCAGTTTATTTGGGTTTGTGTTTTGTTTTGGGGTCCATTGTGACTGTTTCCTCTTCTCATTTTCCTGGACATCTGTAAATATTTTTTGCTGTCTTGAATAGATGGTTATAAAAACTATAGCTGGGAGAGGATAATTCTTAAGTTTTCTTGTTAATGTCTGCATAACCAAATATGTAAATACCTTCCATCAGCATATAAATTATTAGTTGCTCTTTTTTTGTTGATAAATTAATTTGTATTCTGTTACTTTTGATGTGTGTCCAAGGTCCCTGTGACCGAATTTTTATAAATTATTTCATTCAATACTAATGATAGAAAAACCTGAAGTTGAGTCATGTCTTGTACTTAGATATAATTTTTTGTTTGATAAGATATGCAGAATCTTTAGCTATCTGACTGTTTCAACTTCCTTCAGCATTAGATTATCTGTAGCGGTTTTATTCATTAGCATCTTGTCTAATTACATTTTGTTGGGTTTGTTTTTTTGTTTGTTTGTTTTTTTTTTGTTTTTTTGGGGGGTTTTTTTGGGGGTTTTTTTTGCAATTATGTGACGTAGAGTGTTGCTACACATTAAGTTTCTAGCTGACCATGGAGGTGCCTCAGGGTTCAGTCTTGGTGATCTCATAGTGATTCAGCTCACAGTAATGATAAACCTCATGAAGTCACCTCTGTAAGAGAAAAAGGGCTGCTGCTGAGTGCAAATGGATCTTAACATGGAGCAGTTTCCAGTTCAGAGTACCGAGTTTGTGTCATTAATCTCAGATGTGTAGACTTTTATATTTATTTCAGCTTTCTGTATGCAAGTAATATCTTTGGTGGGATAGTCTTCTGTCTTCTGTTTTCATTATTATTCTGTTCCACAGCATTTTATACTTCTGAATGTCCACATACTGTATTCCATGCAGTATACATGTATGCTGTTATACATATATGTACATACACACATGTATACATACTATATTAGCTGGTACTTCAGAGTCTTTGTCATCTTTGGCTGTGTAAAGTTTGGCTTCCAAGCCTTCTAGAATGGGATCAGCAGCTTTGTGAGAGCTTGAATTTTTTTCCAAATGTTTTTCAAGTTTTCAAATTTTTTTTCTCAGCTCAGGTGGTCTTACATTTAAGCATCTAATATTCTAGAGAATCAACAGTTACCAGCCCAGTTACCTCAACTGATACCCTGGAGTTCAGAGCAACATGAACTGCATATTCTTTTCTTTTACATGAGTTCAGAATTCTGTGTGTGTTTTACTTTTGCTCTACATTCTTTTTTTGCTTAAGAAAAATATTCTTAAGATGTTGTGGTTTTTAAATTCCACTTTAAGCTTGTGAGATAGAACCCTGAGCTGATTAAATGGTGCTCTTGTTCAGCGACCTGACACTTACTGGGTGGCAATGGTCTCTCAGATTACAAGGACTTCAGGATACTTTTACTTCCTTTAGAAATAGTTCTAGTTGCTGTAACCAGTAACAAAGTATAACTTTATATAGCAGATAAACAGTATAACATATGCATTTTCTTCAGGGTCTAATAAAAAATAGTTGCATAGTTTCTGTTGCATGGTGTCAGGCCCCCCCCCCCCCCCCAAAAGGAGTGTGCACCCTCTCTGAGTAAGGCATAAACATACAGGTTATAAAACAACATCTGTTCTTTGATGCTGTGACCTCAATAGGTCTGTTAGGTGAGTGGGGATGGGCCATTCTCTGAAGTAACAGTTCAAGATTAAGTTGATACTGATACTAGACATTGCAACCTAATATTTGGAGTACTGCAGAATGTCTTCTGTTTAATTTTCCTTCTTGCTTTCTCTGTTCTTAAAATTGCCTGAGGTTCATTGTTCTGCTCAATGAAACTGAAGAATTGGTCTTGTGTTGCAGAGACAAGTTTCAACTTTCAGGCAGAGCTCAATCTAGTTCAGTAGAGGAAGCTCTAGCTTTGTTTGTCTGCTTCAAGACCTGGATGCAGTAGGGTCCAGAAGCAGAAGACAGAGCACATTTTAGCTTGAAAACAAACACTGTTAAAATGTTATTTCTCAAGATCTTAGAAGTGTAATTAAAAGCTTATAGAATCATTGCACAGTACCAGCTTGTACAGTTCTCAGTTCAGTCTTGGTCTTCTCAAAGTTCAGGTGTAGTGCAGATGACAGTCACGTGTCTTACATCATCTGGAGATCCTCCATCAAGAGAGCTGGCAGTCTGGATAGACAGGCTGCCCTGTTTCCAGGGGACAGAAAGTGACAACTCTGGTCTTTGTGCACTGGTGTCCCTGCATGTAGGGGGAGGCTTGTCTTTGCAGTGGTGGTATTTCTGGATATTTCCTTTCTTCCTGCTTTCAGAGGTGAAGATGGTGACTAGTATCTCTGTTTTCTCTTTATTTTTATGGGTGATATGAAGTCCTGGCCTTTCCATTTGCTATTTTTTTCTGAGTTGATTGTTATTTCTTGCTGTTGCCCTCAGCTGTATACTCTCTTTAACCATGTTGGTTCAATGCTGATTGGTGTGGACTATAGTAGAATATTAGTAAATGCAGGATTCTTCTAATTGTGCCAGTATGCAGTGAGCTAATCTCCAAGGGGATTTGTTAGCTTTCTTCCTTCCCATTATGTACAACTATCCCTTTTTAGTGTCATGTATAGCTTCATATTATTTGTAGAGAAACTCTCATCTTGTTGACTTGGGCAGTGCTTCTCTTCCTATCCAAATTTTGTTCCATTCCTTGGTGCACTTCTTAAGCTGATGTGTCAGACACTTGAAGGAAAAAGTGCATGGAGAAGTAAATTTTCGGTTTTTGAAATTGCTTTCTGTTCACCAATGTACATCCCATTGCAGTCTTTACAGACAGGCTGTGCATTTTGCACAGGCAATTGTTGGATTGGGTTCTGACACCATTTCCAGCACAGTGGTGTCTGTGAGGTGTGAGAAGCCGTTCACTGTTCTGTCAGTCCTAGTAGTAGTAGTGGGCTCATTGCAATCCTTTAAAATCCTCAGTTTTGAAACAGTTTTTTAACTGCAGAGAGCATCCCTGGTGAAAGGTCCTCAAGAAATAGTCATTCAGGTTCCTGGGAGTGAGTGGTGAATAGAATAATTGATCTTTTGAGATTTATGCTTCCAAAAGCAGGTTGAAGGAAATGTTGGAATGACAACATCTCCTTCAACCTTTTATCCTGACTTCATCTCTGCAAGAGTGTCCAAGTGCTGCACCTGCTTTTAGCAGATGAAGGCAAAGGACTGCTCTAGGGGAGTTACTAGAAAATGGCAGAAACAGGCTCTTCAGCTTACTTTTCTTGCAGTATGACTTCAGAGATGGACTGAGCACTGCCGCTGAGCCTCTTGGAGCAAAACCATTGCCATGTGGCAACACTGGGAGGAGCACATTCTGGGAATTGTTCATCTTTTCTTACAGCTTTGAAGATTTGTTATTCCTGTTTTGTTAATGAAGGATAATTTTACTTCTTGCTTTATGGGGAGTAATTGTGAGAGAGTTTGTCTCAAGTATCCTGTCATACTTGTGTGTGTTATGCAGCATCTTTTAGCTGTCTTGTGGGATGGCTTTTTTCCTCAGTATAATGTAAAAAGAATGAGGTGGGTCTTATTTGTGGTGCAATTTTCTCCTTTTATTATGAAAATAATATTACAGTAACCTTCAAGATTTTTTTTTTTTTTAGGATAAGGCCATTAAGCATCCTGAGTGGAAGTAAAAATGGAATTAAGGGGAGAGTGCAAGATTACAGCTCACATTGAAACAAGTACATAGTAATTCAAACTAGATAGCACTCAGCTTTTTATTGTGTAGCCTCATGAAAGTGGAAAAGGTTTTACTAATGTTATTGCATGTGAGTTTATGGTACAGTTTAGATTAATAGATTGAGGTTTAAGACTTATTTTCATTTTAGGATCACAGCCAGCACTGCAAATTTTCAGCATATTACTGGAGAAGGAGCATTTCTCTGGGTTCCACTCTTCCTGTAACTTCCTTAATCCTACCATATTCAGTTCCAAGAATATGGTAGGATTAAGTGACTGTTTTACTTTGTAGAAGGGTGTTTAATTGAAAAGCTTTCTGCTGACACTCTTAAAGGACGTGAGGTAGTAAAACCTTTCTGGAGTAGTCCATTGTGGGGAATCCAAATTGCTGGATTTTGAAGTGAAAACTTTCTTCCCACCCCAAGTTCAGCACTTACTTAGCTGGTGTCCAGAGAAGTTCTGTGTCCTGAATCTCTTGAGTGATGTCCACTCCTTCATTTAAAAATGGATACTCTAGCCCTGGTCTCTTTAGAATAGCCTGTGACTTCTGATGTCCCTGGCAGGAAGGATGGTGTTTTAAAACTGTGTATGTTGAGTACCATTTTCAGTACTTGTTAAGAAGAGTAATATGTAATATTGAATTGCTTGGTGACATTTTACCTTCTGTGACAGAACATACCCTAATTGTATAGACACTAGCTCAGTCTAGGTTTGCCTAACTTGCTGTAACTCCTTTATTGGCACAGGAGAGTGGCTTCCTTACAGCTATCTTCTTACTACTGTGATGTAGCTCTAGCAGGAGTATTTGTTCTGTTTGCAATCAGGAGCAGTACAGTGAGCTTCATTCAGCTCCTGTGGTGCATATTGACTCACTTGCTACTTGATGCTGTTGTGCTTATGAAGTTGCTCAGTAAAGTGGATCAGGGAACTGAACTTGTGCTGGAATTATCAAGGTTAGTTACTTTATTGTCTTGCTGCTTTTTAGCCTGGATCATTTCAGTGAAGGCTTTTGCTGAATGGTTTGTAGTCACGTTGATGCAAATGGATGCATAATAGTATGACAGGAATCAAAGATGGAAAAAACGGCAACTGCTTAAGTCTTTCTTATAGGAACTTAGGAAATGAAAAAAAAAAAAGGTAATAAACAATAAACCAACCCTGCACAATCTCTTTTTTCAAACAGAGGTCTTTACATCCCTGCTTAAAAAAATGTATGTTAGACAAAATAAGTACCCAAAGATTTGTATAAAGATAGAACCTCCTGCTTCCAGACTGTACAACAAATTGCACCACTTTGTAGCAGCTTAGATTTTTTTTCCATACTTATGAGTTATGTAGACTTAATGTAATTTCTACTTCTTACTAACAGAGAGTCTTTAACATTCCTGTGTTAAATGCATGAACAGCTGTTGGAGCTCTGTTTGTCATCCCATACACTGTAAAATCCAAAAAGAAAAAAGAGGATTCAGGGTGCTAGGGCTAAGAGATAGTCCAGTTCCACCTTGTCTGTAATCTCCAATCACATAGTTACAGACAGCAATCAGGCTATTTTCAGAGGTGCCCAGTGATACACTGGAAGATGTTGTATACAGACTAGATGGACTTCAATTACTGTTCTTGGAATTTACACCTTTGGGTATGCTGATGGCAGCAAGAAAATTGCTTTCCCTTGCTTTTCAAGTTGAATACAGTATGAAATTGGGATGTCTTCTTAGCACTGCTTATTTAATTCAACTGCTAACTTGGTTTTACTAGGGCTGTAGTAAGATGTCAGTGATGTTTTTGTGTACTACATATCTGATGTGATTTTTTCTTTTTTCCCTTCAGCAAATTTGACAGGCCATGCAGAGAAAGTTGGCATTGAAAACTTTGAGCTCCTGAAAGTTCTTGGAACAGGGGGTAAGATGCACCATTTTAAAGTTAAATGTTGGAAGCATTACTCTTATATATGATTTTGTTTTCTTGCTGAGGTTTTGGTAATTGGAACATTCTTTAGGAAGATAGCACTTTTGTATTGCATAGCTTATTTTTTGATTTTTTTTCACAGATATGTAAAGTTGGAGGTCACATGTTGTAGCACAGCACTTTTAAAGATGCAGTTTTTTGGAAAAAAGAAAACATATGGTTGAAAATTTGTGACAATTTAATATAGTTTGTGAAAACCTAATCTGCATTAAGACATAATCTTGATGATAATTATGTTGAATTTTCAGTGTGTTTGGGGGGAAGAAACCCAGTAATTTTGATACATTATTAAATAAGATGCTGCATTTTTTAACTAATCTGTTTTAGGGTTGCTGTTGGCTCCATAACTCTGTCCTAGTCAGATTTTGTATTTTTTAAGATGGATAATGTTCATTATTGTATTGTGGGTTTCAGCACAATGTTGGAGATTTTTAACATGCTGTAGGATTACTGACTGTAATGAAAAAAATAACTTTGTTTCTTCTTTGCTAAAGAGATACACAGCCCCATGTACAGACAAGACTAATGGCTTTTATTCTTTTTAGGGTGTTTATGCTTTTTTATTTTTTGGTCAGTATTAAGTTGATGCATTGTTGAGTAGATTGGGATAATCATGAATGTGGATGGTCATCAAAGTCTGCAGGAGTTTTATGCTAGTCTAATGATATTAAATTTTTGGGTGTTATCAGCCATTAATAGCTAGCAGTGAGGCTCTAATGAATATAGATTCTTTTAGAAATTAATGAAGCTGTTAAATCACCTGAGAGGATATTTTTCTTTCTGAAGTAAAGTTTTTAAAGTTTAAATTTAACATACTAAAAAATTGAAACCTTGCTGCTAAATTTAAATAGAGGTAGATATAAGGAAACTTTAATATTCATAGATAAATGTTGCATATTCCTAGGTAGAAGGCATCATGATTTTCTGAAATGGCCTGTATGGATCTGAGTAGGGTTGACAAAAATGAAATTATAAACAATTATGCATTTATGTGAGGATGTCTTTCCTGTTGGTAGAAACATGGGCTAGATTTGTAAATTTTTTAAAATTTTGTTACATTTGCCATTGGTCTGAGATCACGCTAGTGTTACAACTCTTGCATTTGGGGTGCAAGGTAAGTTGGTGGTTTCATAAGGGTCAGTCTTCAAGTTCAGACTAGTAGTAGCCTGACCTTCTCTTGTCTTTAGGCAGTACCTCTGAAATAGCCTGTCTTATTGTTAAGCTGTAGTCAGTCATTCATTGCTGCCTCCCATGTCTTCTCTTCTTCAGGAACATAATGGCCAAATTTGTCTTGGCCTGGAATACTCTTAACCGTAGCAGGTAATTGTTAGGCTTGCAGTGCAAAGCTATTCTATTCACTCAGGTTAACAGGATAATTTTTGAGGGACCTCTTTCAGAAAAGGCTACTTTAGTAGGTTGACAATGGAGTTGACTCTGTGTGTGTGTGTGAAGTAAAAAAAAAAGCAGTTGAGTAAGCATGCCTGTCTGACTTCATCCTGCTCTAGTAGTCTTGCTGCTCCAGAAATGTCTTTTGTCTAAGATGATCTAATCTTTGTCTAATCTAGAAGATTCCTCAAGCTTTAGTAATTCAAGGATTCCTTGGGTATCCTGGAATGGCATTTGTAGGAAGAGTAGTTGGCATTTGTTGTAGTGTTTGGTTTGTTGGGGTTTTTTTTTCACTTTTTTGATATGCAGTTTTGCTCATAGCCTGAGGTTTTTGCTTCAGAAATCTAGACCATCAGGGCAGTCCAGAAGCTTTGTTCAGTCTCAAGCCTATGATAGTTAAGACTCAGGCACTAAATGTGTCAGAGGTTGCTGCTTGCTAGTTCCTGGATGGCTTTAAATGCCCATGATCTGATCAGAATGGAGCTAGTTCCTTTTGCTTTGGTAAGTGACCATCTGTCAGCTGGCAATGTTTGCTGCCACATGGAGTTGCTGAAAACAGGATTTTGAGGAGGTTGGACCTCAAAGAGGTGCCTTAATTGCTTGGCTCAAGACACAGTCAGTTATACCTGCATCACCCCTGGTGGTGACTCATTCTTAAAAGCCTCCAGTGGCAGAGATTCTGCAACCTTCCTAAGATGTTTTGCTGATGAAGTTTAATTTCCTAACTTGAGAAACATTCTGGTCATTGCTGTAAGTAAATAGAGACAAGCCACCTTTACTCTGGCAGTGAAAGCTTTATCCTGGTGTGAGCTTTTAGGTCACATAACTAATGCTCAATAGAAATGTGATGCTGTTTTAAAATGTTTCACTGTGGAGTTATGCAGCATGGAGTGTTTTCAAACCAATACTTAATGGATCTAATGCAAGGGAGAATGTGTTGAAACCTCACAGTTACATTAAGTGAGCTGTTGAAACTAATTACAATATTTTAAATACAACATTCTGCCATGAAGCAATTGGAATAGCCACAGACGATACTTAAAACATGTTAAATTAAATGATACCTTGCTTAAGGATATGTAATTGTGACAGACTCAGTGGTGATTCTTTTCAGCAGTAACAGCAGTGAAGGTTTATTTAAATCTACATTTTTAAGCTTTATGTTTTAAAATTACAAACATTTAAGATTATTAGAAATAGTATCTGTGTCTGCTGATATTTCTCCTATGGAAGCCATTTTTTGTCATAACTTTTTCAGGCTGTGGCTTATCATAATTTCATATTTACTATTTTATTTATTTGAATTGCTTTCCTACATTCTTTTGTCTGCTTTCTTCTAATATATACACTCAGTTGGAAGCATGCTTGTTATATTTTGCTTTTTGGTATAAAATTGTATCATACCATATGCTTTCTTCTTTTGACCTGTGTCTCAGTGGGAAGACAAGAAAGCAAAAGTTTGAGTTGGATCCTTTTATGTTGCATTAAGGGGGTATAACAGAATAAACTTATTCATTGAAGAAATCAGTAGCACTTGACATCAGTAAAATGAAAGACATGACACTGTTAATGAAGCTATTAATAGTGTACTTGTTGCTTTGGGAACAAACTCTTACTGGCTTGACTTCTGACTGGCCTATGTTCTAGTCAGTGTACTGAGTAGTTTATTGAAATTGGATAAATCCTTTTCTCTTTCTGTTACTGTTATAACCGTGCTAATATGGAATTTTCAGATCTCCTGTCCATGTTTGTGTATCCAGCTTGTCCCTTCTATTCAGTTAAAGCTTTTCTCCCTGTGACAGGGAAAACTAGAGTCTGTTCTATAGAAGAAGGTTACTTTTCAGCAAAGTAATCTGCTTCCCAAAGCCGGAAAGGAACAACAGGAGGAGGTGGCTGTGTTGATTTATGCACGCCCACTTGGCTTATTTGCTTCATTCTTTGAAAATGTGTTTTTAACCACTTGGCTTATTTACTTCATTCTTTGAAAATGTGTTTTTAAAATAAGAAAAACACTGTAGAGTGCATTCTGGTTTATAAATTTTCCTACCAGTGGATTATTCCTTTTTTTTATACTGAACTTTAATAAATGCCACTTTTGTTCACTCTTTCAACTGTGGTTAAAAAGAAAGAATACAATTGGTTCTTGAGCATGTGTACTTATAATCCATTCTGCCTTTTGAACTACAGTCCACTAATGAAGACAAACAATAATGAGAAACAAGAATCTAACTACCATATATGACAGAATGTTTTATATGTGCTCTTCTGGATTAAGTGCTTATGTGGGAAGGATATTCACCTTATATGTGGAAGATCCTTAGTATCTGAACGATTTATTCATATGAAGGGAACAAAATTAGTGGGATGAATGTCAGATTTAAATAACCATCTCAAAAATCTTATTATACAAGAACATATCATGAAGTTTCATCTAAGAGGTCAGAAAGTATTTTGATAAAGTTAAGACTGTGAAATGAAGTTAGTTCTTTCAAAGCATATTGAAGAAAATATAAAATATTCTCTCATAAAAGGAGGAAAAAGAAAGAAATGGGGATACTGTGTTCAGGAGAGTGAGACAGAATTAGGGAGTGTCTAAAAATAATTCCTAACTCCAATTAAATATTTTACTTCAGTTTCTGTTGAGGACAGCTAGAATGTATACTGAATGGTAGGTGGGATGCCTAATTGGAGACAAGGCTTGGATATGGAAAATTGGTTTTCTTCATGAAGAACAGACTGAAAAGAGGGGGCTGTGTTCAATCTAAGTACCTGGACAAATTTTTCCTTTTCATACACCAGAGAATTCTGAAAAAAATCTGCACATTAAATTGGAGATCAATAGCAAAGATTCTTATTGGAACTAATGCCAGAGAGAGTAGCAAAACCAGCCTTACATTTAAGAAGGAAAGGAGAAAGTAGGATGATGTTCCCAGGCAGGTCTCGGTTGTTCTGACTTCATCAAACTTCAGTGGTATGCAGTACCTTCAAAAAATTTTTTGAAGAAAATTATTTACCTTATTTTTTTAATAATTAAAAATTAATGATATCCATATCCAGCGGTAGATTGTCTTGCATTTGAGAGCTGCCTTCTAAAAACTGACATCCTTTAAAAATGAGAAAAAAAAATTAGGCATGTATTGTCTGCCATAATTATTTACTGTAATAAATTTACCTTTAAAAAAAGGTAAAAGAGAAACAAAAGCAAAATGCTGACATAAAGTACATTTTAAGATGCAACTTACCCTTTCCTGTCACTTTTTGCCTTTCATATTAATCATCACACACTTGTTTAACGGGAGAGGGAATTTATTCTCAGAGTAAATAAGAATGTTGAAAAAATTCCATTAATGATTCTTGCCTATCTGATATCTCTAAACAGAGAATGCCCTGTTTTAACAGTTTGGTCATAGACAATAAATTGGAAATATTTAAAATGCTATTATTTGAAGTTTGTTAAGGTTTCTGTTTGGCTTTCCCCCCCCATTTTTAGCTGCTAGAGCTATATGCTTTTCTAACTTTGTCAATCCCAATTTTTAATTCATATGGACTGATACTAGCACAGTAAGAGTTCTGCCTCCAAATTCCTTAGGCAGACTAAATCTAAATCCAAATTGCAGAGCAAAGATGTCATTAGGCATATATAGTGCAGAAATAAAATGAAATTTATTCAAATCCTTAAATATTTTGTACCTCTTAGCCTTTTCCTTTGTAGTCTCTTGATTATTCTTACATTGGCAGTAAAAAAGTGCTTTAATAAAGAGGTATAGTTTATATCAGCACTTGAAAAGAGTAATTTAAAAATTATGGATGCAAGTGTAAAGTTTTGATGACTTTAGGAGTCCACAGAATCCATCCAGTGTGCTATAAAGAATAAGAATTGTGTTCCTTTTCTCTGTAAAAATCAGCTGCTGTGATGCAATGTCTTAATATGATTGCATTTGTACAGAAATAAGAAAGAAGCAAAGAACACTTCATAGTTTTAACTCATTGTCTTTCAGTGAGTGTGTATTTTAGACTATTCTAATGACCTGCTGAATTGTTACTTAGAATATGTATTACTATGACTATAAATATTTATGTATATAATTATGTTTATATATATACAATTATGTTTAAGTATACTTATATATATGCTTATATATACTTATGATATATTACTATGAATTTGTATTAATGGGAATGGCAGTAGTAAAAGGGAAGTTTTAGCACCCAATTAAATTTTTCTATCTCACTAATTGAGTGCAAATTTGGTACAAATTGCTGGTGAAATCTTAGTCATCATAAAGGCTGATAACTATTCTTTAAATTTTTATTTTATTTCTCTTAAGCTGTCAGGTCAGTCTAACAAAGTTTGTGTCTGTATATGTAGTTTTTCTATCACTTAATGTATTTTCAATGAATTTGGGAGGTGGATATTTGGTGATTGTGTGTATTTCATCATGGAACATAGATTGCTGGCTGAGTACTTCTGCCTGGGCAGTAGATAAGACGTGCATGAGATTTTTGAGAATGAACATAAAAATGTTGCTCTTTAAAAAATTAAAAAAGCTTTACTGAAGTACAATTTTCAGGTGAGAGTATTGCAATTAGCTCATGTGCTCTCTCCTTGCTGTCACTCAAATAAATAGCTTTTGCAGTGTTGTCTTTTAAGTAGATTTCTTGTGGTGCTATCAGAGATTCTGATGTTGGATATATTATGAGTCATTTGATTAAAATAGTGCTACTTAAGATTTATTCTCATAAAAAATGCTGAGAATCGTCATAATTCTGTCAGTCCTTGTCAGATTCCTGAAGAAACAATTTGTACCATGGCAAAGTTCTATGTTGCAAAGTCTTTTATGGCAACAAAAGTATGATTTCTAGAGATTTTTACAGCTATTACACTAACCAGATCATTTTCTCTGATACTGCATGAAAAGCTGTAGTAGGTACTGCATTCTCTCACCTAAGATGCATTATTATATGTTTTTATAAAATGTGATTAAAGATACAGGTAACTGAGTGTTACAGTCATGAGGCTTTTGTTCCTTTTAATTTAACTTAATGTTCTCCAACATTTCTGATAAAATTCCTGTTCCCTGGTGATGAGTAGCTGATGACCATTCAGTCTGGCTTACATATGCTTGAGATCTCGTAACTGCAAAGCTGGAGACTGCAACACAAAATGCAAAATCTTGAAAGAGACTGTCCTGCATATCTCACAAAATAGAAAGATGTCACCTATTCTGACTCTATTTGCCATTCTTGAGAGATATGTTATGAAAACTTATTTTATGAAAGCTCTTTTTGCAGATAATGAGTTCTGTAAAGAAGGGAGGCATGATTCCTTAGGGTACAATGAGTCAAGTAAAGAGCTCCTTAAAAAGAATTGTTCAGTATATGAGTAGAATCAGTTCTGTACACTCACTGAAGTAGAACTCAGATCTAGGAAAAAAGCTCACATGTAATTTGGTAGTTAAAAACTCTAAATTACCCATCTGGAAAAAAATCCAGAAAGAAATCTGGAGTTACATGTGATGCTTATTGGGAGCTCTGTATGCTATAGCTTTTTTAAAGGCCACCTAAATTTGAGTGACTCACATCAGGACTGTATACACTTGTCCAGTTTATTTTCAGGTTTGAGATATTTGAGCGTTCTCTTTGAGAAAGTAGTGTGAAGGTAATTACAAGGGTTGGACAAAACAATGAGCTGGTTAGTTTTTCTGTCTCATGATGGCTTAAGGAGAGGCTTACAGTGATGGTTTCCTTAGTGAGCTGGTAGCAACCTACACTTTGGGGTCTGCCTGAGCCAGAGATTCTCTTTAGAGTTTGGCAACACTTGCTGTGCTTTCCTCTCCCTCAGGGATTTATGTAATCTTTTTAAATTCATCTGCATTTTTGACAGCTTCAGTATCATGTAACAGTAGTTCCACAGCTTAACTGCATATTTGTTTGTGGGCTTTGCTTAGTTTTTAATGCTGATACCTAATGACTTAATTTGTTGCCTTAGTTATTTTGTTTCTAAAAATAATGAAAATTTGTTCTTTACCAACCTTCTTAGAGTTTTTGATTTTTTTTTCTTTAATTCTCTGTAAGAATCTTAAGTACTCTACTTTCTCAGGCTAAATAAAACATGGCAGTATGTTTAGTACCATTCATGTTTAGAGGAGTTCTTTTATACTTTCCTAATGTTTTATACTTTTTTTTTCCTGATGGGAGGGTAGTTGGGGACAGAAGAGAGAAGGTACCAAAACAGTGTGCTTCATTCAAGATAGGAGTACACAAAGATTTCTACCACAGCATAAGAGATTTCTGGGTTTGTGTTGAAGGTGGGGGTATACTTGTGTAATTTCTTCAGTATTTTCCTTGAAGTTTCTAACATTCTATTTGGGGTGGTCTTTGGTAACTTCAGCTGTTTTTCTCTCCTCAGTTCTAACACTATGTGCTATTATGATACTTCACATGGATTACGTGTTTACTATTGGAAATTTTCTCTGCCGTTTTATTTTTTCATCTACTTGGCATTTTGATACTATTTTTAGCAGTCAGCGTCAATTTCTGTTGCATTGGATAATTTACTAAAAAGCAACATTTTTTCCTCACTTGTTCATATATGGCTGAATCGGGCAGGATGGATTCTTGTGGTGACTTGCTTCCTCTGAAAAAGCTGATATTTGTTTTTAACCTTTTAGCTTTTTGTCTTCTAATAGTTCTCAATTTTTGAGAGAATTTCCCCCTTTGCACCCATAACCTTTTAGTGTTTTAAAGACCTTATTTTTGAGAGCACTTATTAAGTACCTTGATCGAAATAAGTTGACCATTTCATAGTTCTTTTCTCCTGATTCTTTGAGCAATGACTATTGCCATCTATAAAAGTAACACTCATTCTTTCACCTAACGTCCTGTTGTGTCTACTGCAGAATCACAGGATGGTTGGGTTTGGAAGGGACCACTGGAGGCCACCTGGTCCAGCTCCTTTGCTAAAGCAGGTTAACCCATGCATGGAATTGTGTGCAATTGGGTTTTGAATGGCTCCAGAGTTGGAGACTCCACAGCTTTTTCAGGTAGCCCATTCCAGTGTTCTGTCACCCTCAGAGAAGTTTGTCCTTATAATCTTATGGAACTTCATGTTTTCAGTTTGTGTGGGTTGCTTCTTACCCTGTTGCTGAGCACTACTGAAAGGAGTGTGGCCCCATCCTCTTAACACCTTGTCCATAAGATATTTGTGCAAGTTGATGAGATTCCCCTCTGTCTTCTCCAGGCTGAAGAGAAGGAATAGGCTTCTTCTTATTTCATGTAAGAAATACTCCAGTTCTCTAATCATCTTTGTATCTCATTCTTCATAGAAGGATGCAGATTGTTCAAGCATGATTTCCCCTTGGTGCATCCATGTTTGCTATTCCTGATAACCTTCTTTTCCTCCACATGCATACATAGGTGTTCCATCACCTTTCCAGGGATGCAGGTGAGGCTGCTTGGCCTATGGTTTCCTGGATCTTCTTTCTTGCCCTTTTTGAAGACTGGTGTGGTATTGGCTTTTCTTCAGTCCTCAGGAGCCTTTCCTGTTCTCCATGACCTTTCAAAGATGATGGAGAGTGGTCTAGCACTGACATCTGCTAAATCCCTCAGCACTCATGGATTAATCCCTCCAGGGCTCATGAATTTGTGGGTGTAAGGTTTGCCTAACCCTATCTTCAACCAAGGGAAAGCCCCCAGGGCCTGGGATTCCTGAGGGCCAGCCTTAGCAGTGAGTAAGAAGCAAAGGTGTTCATAACTCTGCTTTCTCTGTACCTTTTGTCACCAGGGCACCTACTTCATTGGGCAGTGGGCCCACATTTGCCTAAGTCTTCCTTTTGCTACTGATATCCTTGAAGAAGCCCCTCTTGTCCTTGGTATCCCTTGCCAGATTTAGTTCCAAGTGGACCTTTGCTTTCCTTGATATGTAGCTGCCATACTCTGACAGTATTCCTATATTCTTCCTAAGTGGTCTGACCCTTTTTCCACATTCTGTAAACTTCCTTGTTCTGTCTGATTTTTCCCAGAAGTGCCTTGCCCATCCATTTAGATCTCCAGCCCCTCCCTTTGCTTAATGTCTTATTCGCAGAGATGTCCTGATCTTAAACATAGAGGGAAATGCTACTTGAATATTCAGCATCTCTCTTGGACCCACCCTACCTTCTAGAGACCTAGCCTGTGAGATTCCTCCAAGCAGGCCCTTGAAGATTGGTCCAGTTATTTTTTCTGAAGTCCAGGGCTGTAATCCTACTTACTGCCATGCTTCTTCCATGCAGAATCCTGAACTCCACCATCTCATGGACACTGCAGTCAAGGCTGCCTCCAGCCATTGCATCCCCAACCAGTTCATTTTTGTTTCTTAATACAAGGTCCAGCAACACATCTCTCCTTGTGGGCTTCCCCACCACCTATGTCAAAGTTACCAGTGCTCTGCAGGAACCTCTGGGCTCCTGTGTGCCAAGCTCTGACGCCTTTCCAGCAGTTGTAGGGGTGGTTATGAGAACTGTGGACCTGTGATGGTGACAGCTACTTCCTACTGTCTGTGGAAGGCCTCATCTACTTCCTCTTACTAATCAGTTGGCCTGTAGCAAACACCCATAACAGTAACACCCATTTTAGCCTATCCCTGAATTCTTATCCATAAGCTCTTGGCTCCTCCTTCATCCACTCCTAGGCAAAGCTCAATACATTTTGCTTGCTGTCTTACATAAAGAGAACTCCACCACCTTGCCTTTCTGGCCTTTTTCCTAAAAGGAATGTAGCCATCCATGACAGTATTCCAGTTATGCAAGAAACCCCACCATATCTCTGTAATTGCAGTGAGATCATGGCCCAGCAACTGCTCACGAATTCTAACTTGTTTAATGGGAGAATTACTGTTTCTACAGGTTTGCCTGGTAAAGATAAAAAAATTATTTATGTGGAATTCCCGGGAGTCCTTTGAAGTCCAGTATGAGAGCCTCAGAAAACTCCTATGTATGAAATACTGATGGGAAGAATTCATTGGCTTTTCTATGAGTTTTTGTAACTTTAGTGTTATAAAACCATTAATGAAAGTATATGAGTTGTGCAACTATGAGCAGACTATTTTAAGAAAAAAAATAGCATCTCTTACTTGGAACTCATCCTTAATTCTAGGTATGGATGTTTTAAGTTATTACAAAGGACAAAATCATCAGCTTTTAAAATAGTTTTTAAATACTGAAGAAGTTCAATTGCTTTTCCCACTCTTGCAGTGTTCACCTAGGAAGCTCATTGTTTGAAATTTTGCTCAGAAGAGGTCAATCTGAAAGAGGAAAAGTGTTTTGGTAGATTTTTAGCCTGAGTGATTATTGTCTGCCATAACAATGAGTAATTGAAAGTAATAATGACATCAGCCAGATCTGTAGTACAAGTAGGTAACTTGTGATTTTTGTCTCTTTTTTCTTCCTTTTCTTTGTTTTTGGGATTTTTTTTCTCCCCAATTTTTAAGCCTATGGAAAAGTATTCCTAGTGAGGAAAGTAAGCGGCCATGATGCTGGGAAACTGTATGCCATGAAAGTATTGAAGAAAGCAACAATAGTTCAAAAAGCCAAAACAACTGAGCACACAAGGACAGAACGACAAGTCTTGGAGCACATTAGGCAATCACCGTTCTTGGTCACATTACATTATGCCTTCCAGACAGATACAAAGCTTCATCTAATTTTAGGTGAGTACTCTTCAGGATTCAAGTTCTATGAAAAAAAAAAACCAAAAGCCAAACCCTTTTATCTCAATGTTTTTTTAAGGGTTTTTTAATGTGGTTCAAAGCACAGTGTGTTTGGAGATTGCATGAGAAAGCATAGGAAGTAAAATACTGTTTATCTTTAACAGTGCCTGTGTTTGTGGTTTTCCTGTTTGAGCTTGAATGTGCTACTTTGACTTGGAGAGGATAGTGGCTATAGTGACTTATGTGCAGCAAAAAATGTTTATTATTCATCAATAACCTGGAAGCATTTGCTTTTGTTAAATGTTTTGTTATAATTTATCTTTGAGTATTGAGATACCTGCATATTTCAATTTTTGAGTGCTAAGAGACAGTCCAAAATCACAAAATTCTGTACTGAAAGGGGAGCTTGTTAATAAGGTTTGGTACTACTCTAATTTTAGAAATATTTCTGCCTTTCAAATTAGCTGAAAATTTTAGTGTTTGCTGTATGAGGCGTATTTGTAAGAAAATTGCCAGCAATTTTTAAAACCTTCTTACATAGAGTATTGTAAAAGAATTGTAAAATGAATGATTAATTTAAGGCTTGGTTTCATAATATGCTTGTCTATTGAAATGTTTGAGGAAGTAAATTGTCTTTTAATTGAAGTGTAAGTTTTGCATTCCTTTTTATCCATAACTTCAATTTTTTAACCTTTGTTAACAGTCTGATTTACTTCAAATTAGCAAAATTTTTTGTAACATTAAATGAATATACACCTCTAGCTGTCAATTCTTAAAAAGGTCTATGCACTTACCTTAGTTTCATGTACTATAGTGAAATAATAAATATGTAGAACTGAAATGGAGTGGTCACTAAACTCCTTTTGAAAGTCAGAGTTCAAAATTGTAATACAGTTTATTGAAAATTCCTCTGACTACGATATTCAAGAAATAAATAAAAGGTTGTCACAAATAAGTTGAAATATATTGATAGCTTTGTGATTCCTTGATGGTAACTGTTAAAAATTAAGGTTTTGTAATTTATATTGGATTTAAAGTTATTGACTAACAAGTTGGAAAAAATGGAAATATTAAATGAGACAAAATGTGAACATTTATTATAAATATTATGGAACCATTCTTTAAGTCCAGGTATTTTTTGCTAAAATTCATCTTAGATCCCATAAGAAATATAAAAAAAAACCCAAGGGGAAACCCAAACAAAAAAACACCCTCAAGCCTGAGATAGATAGAGTTGCCTAAAAATAAATACATAGGAGGGGGGAAGTTTAGGTGATAAGCATAATTAGAAGGCTATAAAAGCCCTCTTCTATGAAGGAAAATGAAAAGCTTGATATATTCTCTATATTCTCATAAGAGTCAATTTGTTTGGGCCAGAAAGGTCCTTTTTAACTTCATTTTCAGCAGAAAGTAAGAATGATTGGTTAAACTTGTTTTAATGACTTTCTGTAACAGGGAAAATTTCTCCTCCTTAATGTGATTTAACGCTGCTTTATAAATCAACTGGGCTTCACACCCTCCCTGAGGGGGAAAAAACCCAAACTGTTTGTAACAAAAGTTTTTTGTGTCTTATTATGTAAGTCTGTGTAAATCACTTAAATTTAGTTTAGGAACTAAAGTGTTTCAGAGGCTTCTGGATTTTGGGGGAAACCAGTATTTGTCTTGTTTTTGTTCTTGCCTGAATTTAGTGTGTGAGCTCCTGCCATTTTAGTTTTTAGAGGTTTTAGAATTGGAGCCTCAGTGCAATATTTAGTACAGTTCTTCACGCTGTTAGATTACATAGCTATATGTAGCTAATTTAGACTGAATCAAGTAGAGACGTGCAGCTGCATTTCTGCCAGATTTCCAGAAAACAGAGTTGGGAGTTGATTCCAATTTTTATGTTGGCTTTAAACTATATGGAACGAACCAAGTGCTGTATCCATGTGAGTACCATGAATTCTATACAGAACTTGTCACACAAGGTTAAACATCTAATCATTTAAAAAATAGCTAAAAAATCTGAACTGTCAGGTCAAGTTTATCTGAAATAACCAGTTTTTTTTATTTTCCATTATGCCAGTGATACATTTGATTTTGCCCCAAGAGTTTGAAGTCTGTTTCATTGGGCTGTAGTTAGTGTTACAACCTGGATAGAATTTAGCTTCTTGTGCCACTCCTTGTGGCAGTTTTGGTTTGGATCTCTCACAGTCCTTAGAATAATTTAATGGCAATTCAATGCTTCCCTTCTACTAAGTTAGCAGATCTGGCTGGAAATATTTTAAACACTTGTTTTCTGTTACCTTTTTCTATATGTTGAAGTTTTTTTAGAAAAAGGAAGCAACTGTAAAATGTAGATTATTTATACTTCATTCAGTCTTTCTCATTTGCTTGCTGGTCTAGATAAATAATCCTTCTCATGTTGTTTGATTCCACTAATATTCCTTTTCAAAGAGAGAACTGGAGAATTCAAAAGTGGAGAGAGATCAGAATATGTATAATTTGTATATATACTTTCTCCTTCCAGCTTTTAAGTTAAAATAGGATTGGATGCCTTTTATGGATTTGTGTTTTATACCAACAAATCTATAGAAACAATATTCAAGAAAATACTGAGGAAGATTTTGTGGGGCATGTTCCCTACTATACATGTGTATGTAGACCTCAAATACAATAATGGGGGCTGTGAAGTTGCAAATAATTGGCTGTAATGTACACTGCAATCATAAACAGCTCTACATCTAAAATATGTTTGTGTTACAGTGGAGCTCTGTTGTAATAATTTTTTCCCCTCTCCCTTATGGTGGGAAAATCCTTGTGTCATAGCCTGCAAAGAATAAAAGTGTGGTTTCCATGAGGGAGTGTATGTGGAAATAATCTCCTGCAGTAAGTTTTGCCATCAAGATTTCCCTTGTGTAGGGAATATTTTGTAATCATCCATCAATAAATTGATTATTTCCCCTAATATCTGTTTTCTTAATTGGGGGTTGTTTCTAATTGCTTTTCTTTGTGTCAGTCTGCCATGTTGCTCGTCAGAGTATTTCATAAGAGTCTACAAGGGTTCTGTTTGTAGATATGATTTGTGCTTCTTTCTTTTCATATTCCTAAATAACTAAAAGTCTGATTTTGTGAAAAGACCCATCTTTATAATTTAGAAATAGTTGAGGCTTATTTTATGGTTTTGATGCTTATTCAGAAATGGGTCTTGTTCTTCCTTCAGTTCTCTAAGAAAGAAATTGAATATTGTACAGCATGATGAAACACTAGTGAATTACAATTAAGGAAAAGCATCCGATAGTAGAATGTGTTACTAAGTAGCTTACAAAGTACCTAATAATATTCAAATAAGAAAAATAAAATTGTCAGAAAGTGAAATTATAAGGTTCTGTGTTCTATTTTTTAGACTATATAAATGGAGGAGAATTGTTTACTCATCTTTCACACAGAGAGAGATTCTCAGAAAATGAGGTGCAGATTTACATCGGAGAAATCGTTCTGGCACTTGAACATCTCCACAAGGTAAAATAACTTTACTCTGGTGCTGATTTTGAGAACTTACAGCTGTATTCTTTTTGTATCATATAAAGTTAATAAGGACAACTATTGTTTTAGATAGTTTTAAAATGAAACTAACTTTGTCTAGCAGTGGTACATTAGTTGTATAATTAGAAATAACCCCCAATGAAGTGTCCCTCCTTGAGCACCAGATTAAGGCCACCATTTTTTCCCTGCAGTGTGAAGAGTAATGTTATTGACAAATGATTTGTTCATTTCTAGTAATCCTTGTGAACTGGTGTGTATCACCAAAACTAATTTGTAGTGAACATGAACAGGTTTTGGGTTGAAATGTTTGATTTTCCTTGTTTCTACACGACTGAGTAATAGAGTTCTAGCACAGCTGTAGACATGAAAAGTGTTACAGTTCTCAGAAGTAATAAGCAGATTTGTAGACTATTACCAAGCATGCATGTATGTATGGTCTATGTCTACGTTGTATAGCAGAAGCATCCATTTTCATTCTTAATGAAAGGAGAACTGAGTTTTGCACTCAACAGCAAGTATTTGGTCACTTTTAGATTCAAGGGGTATAGAGTATGTCCTTGAAATTTTAAGACATTAATGCCCAGAGTAATTTCTAAGATTTTAAACGTAATTTTAGATATTTCTTCAAGGGCTTTTAAAAATTGTCTTTTTTGAGGTGCAACTTTCATGTGTCAGGTTACTTTAGTAATGTGAATGTTGGTATCTTTATATTTAAAACATTCAGCAATATCTTCTTGATGTGGTGACATTATTTTGAAATACTTTTTCCTATATTCTCTTTGCAGTTGGGGATTATATATCGGGATATAAAACTTGAGAATATTCTCCTTGATTCTGATGGCCATGTGGTGCTGACAGACTTTGGTCTAAGTAAGGAGTTTCTTACTGATGAGGTGAGTATTTGGCTCTCCAGTAAGTGTGGACAGAATTGAGCAAGATGACAGTGTCTTGTTGAAATACTAAGCACATTAAAAAAGGATGGAAATCCTGCATTCCAGACTCCTACATCATAGAACAAAATGTAGTTGTCTGTTACTAGGTTTTGAGCTTTCAATTTATTGGTTTTAGGCCTGCCAGTGTTGTCATACATATTTGTTCTAGTTTCCCCTGAAAAGCTTTCATACTTTCTTCTGCTGCCCTTGACATGAAAAGGGAAAGACCTGCATAAGTCTGAAAAGTCACTTACATTTTCATTTTCAGATGCCTTTTTAAAAAAAAGCTTGACTGTGCTAATTCATTGGAATGACTAGGCAAATGGTATGCTATGACTCTTCCCTATGCTAATAATAATTAATGTATTATTATCTTGTCTTTTTCTCATCTCTTTGTGTCACTTTTAATAAGCTTAATTGCAAGCTTTTAGGATAAAAGCTTATTTCTTACTAAGTAAGTACATAGTACGTAACAGCGATCTCTGACTATTGATGTTAGCTGTTAATTATTTGTAAGGTACAGTTCTATCTCCAAATAGACTTTTTAGATTTCAGAGTCAAAAGTGTGCAGGATTTTACTCCTGAGAAAATTTTTAAATGGATGATTTTTGGCTTTCACATTAGGTTTCACAGGTATTGGAATCTGGGATTGCAGATCTAAAAGTCTTTGTTAGAAGCAGCAGAAGGATTTGCTAAAAATAGATAGCTGGTAGTTTCCTCTTGAATATTTGCATTTCAAATGAAGTGTGGTAGGATTTAGGAGGGACCATTTAAAAAGATATTAAATTTTACTTTCAGAAGCAGAGAAGTAGTAGAGAGAATGTCAGTATATTCCTTCTAAGTTACAGCACAAAACCAAGAGGAAGTTCCACTGGTGTAAGAAGAGATTAGCAGCAGATTGGCACACAGTGCCATAACTGCGCTGAGGGGTGAGAAAAGGAGCACTACCCCAGCCTCTGATCCAAAGCTGAATGAAGCCTAAATCTTCACTGTGTTAGGAATGTTAGAATGAATCAGAACCTTTAAGTCTCAAAGCAGTTTTTTTTAAGAAGCACATCTCATCTGTGCTCACCTTTGGCACATCATTTACAAGCAGTGCAAGGAAAGGCGAGGACTTGGATAGGCATCAGAGATAAGTGTTTGCTTTATCCACACTCTGAATTGGATTCTTCTTTCTCCAGTCATTAAATAAAGCCATCTTGCTCCTTGGAAATTTAATGTTGGTTCTTCTGACTCTAATCCATTCTGTTTTCAGTATATACCTTATAAGTGTGTTCATTTAACTATATGTTTTCTTTTATTCCCTTTTACATTTTATATTTGTCTTCCCTGTAAAAAATCTCAACAGTTCTCATGTTTTGTTTTTAACAAGAAAAGTAATTCCAATTGTGTTGTTTGCTTTCAAAATCTAAGATTTTGCCTGCATTCGCTCAAGTTTTCATCTGTGCTATTGTAATTTAGCTACTGGATTTAAACATGATTAAAACTACCTATTTACACATAGAAATTGACATTTCATATTGTATTTTTTGTGCTACTACTAGAGCACTTGAAATTCATTGCAATAGATACTTAACTTACGCTCCTGAACCAATGTACTCACAGCAGGTAGAATTTGCCTGTGTAGTGTTTTCAAGCTCACTAGGCTAAATAAAATTACGACTGTGTAAGTCAGATAAAGGTGTAGCATTTGCAGTTTAGTCAGAGCTATGTACTTTCATTTCTCTCCCTTTCTTCACATGTTCTTCCTGGTCCACCTGCTTCTTGCAAGAATTTTGCCTTTAGAAATGCATACTTAAGCAAGTGGAGTTTATTCCAGTAGCCCTCTCTTTGGACTGATAATCTGGAAAAAGTTTTATTGAGGTTATTAAAAAGGGATAAAAATTATCATAGTAGAGATGTGTACTATATTTAGAGTTTTCATTAGAGAGAAATACTTCACAATGTGTTTATGAAGTTTGGATAGTTTTGTAGTTAGTGATGCTGGCTAGAAAACATCATGATTCAGTATTTCCATTATCTCTGCTATAGTCTGGTAACTGTTAAAAATTTCCATGTACCTGGTCACCTAATGAATCAAACAGGACTACAATAATTACAGCAGATTGCCTGTTCCACAGTGGAGAGGTGGGAAGCTGCTTTTCCTTAAGCACTGGTTGAGTGAAAGGAAGCAAATGCCTATGACTTGTAGGAAAACAGAAACCTATTGATTTCTGCCATGCAGCTACGGAAGCATGTGTGAAGAGTGCATTGTCAAGTGTTCTCTCTGTTTTAGTTATCATGTGAAAATAGCATGGGAGAAGTAAACATCCCAGTTAAAGCAGTGCAGCTTTAAGAGCTTTAAAGTATTTTATGGTATTGCTTTGCTGAAACCTGAAATTTGTCTTTTACAACTGAATCAACAGTGATGTTGCCTTTGTTTTTCTTTAAAATGAAGCAATATGCTTTTACTTACATGCAAAAAGAAGAAATAATCTGACTGGAATAAAGTAGTTAAATTAAAAGGAATTTTCACATAGGGTAGATCAGTATCACAAGGTATTTAAGTATGAAATTACTTTTGATACAAACTTTATTTAAAAGCTCATGAAGACCTACAGTTTTACTAGCCTAACCAAATAATGGGGTTAGGCAAGAGATTAAGAGATTGAAAGAGATTCAGTGATGAATTTAAGGCTAGTGTATATAATTTTTAAATCTCAATTGAATTGCAAACATAATTGGGGTAAAAAATACATCAGGACAATTTTGTCCTGATGTTTTCATGCATCTCAGTCTAGTGTTTGTCTAACTGGGTTTCAAAGTACATTTGCACGTGACACTAATGTAAGTTATTTTTGGGGACATGGAGAATTGGTAGAAATTGAAACTTCTGCAGTACTATTTTGTTCATTGCACAAGTGAAATTACTTCAGTGGGGTTTTTTTGTTTGTTTCTTTTCTTTTTTGTTTTCTCAAGTCTTGTAATACCTTTATCTTTAAGAACCCCAGAACTCCTAAGTTGTTGTTTTGGGGTCTTTTTCCATCATATTTCTCATATGTTATCTTTATCTGGTGGATTTGTAGCTTATATCTTTTTATCTCATTAATAGCTCCACTTCTGTGCTGGACTTGTTTTGATTTGGTCAATGTCAGTTTAACCTAGTAATCAGGTCTGGTCTTAGTTTTGATGTGTATTGCTGAAGTGCTCCTTCATTTTTTAAAACCCTTCTTTCCCCTCACATTGCCTTTAGTTCTAGAACTACACTGAAAATCTTATTTTAGTATACATGGAGATCTTTGTCTTAAGCAAAATAATATGAACACATGCATTGAATTATTGTAAAAATTTTCTATTTGCCCATGCATAATAATTGTTTTTCTTTTTAATTAAATCCAGTAAAGTACACTTTCTTCCAGAGTGTAGTGGAGTGCTCAATTCTGCATTGGTACACATCTTTTGCATTAGCTTAAGCTTTTTCTGAAGCTTTTGTGTTTGCTTAATGAAGTTAAAAAAATTAGATAGTAAATACTGAATGTTGTCAGTCTTCAAACAGTGTGTCTGTGAGCATACAAATGCCTTGGTAATAAATAATATAAAAATGGTTACTCGGTATGAAAGATGATTGAATTGAAGCCTAAGACAGTTGGGTGGATGTCTGTGTACTTCTATCTGATGTGTAGAATGAATAATTCGTATACATTGTTGTTTCTTCATCTGAAAATCTCTTGATGAGAGTTGCAAATTTAGTTATAACTCAAATGCTTTTCGCTATTGAATTATTTGTTTTCATTTATTTGATGATAGAGTGAACATTCTGTTCTGGAAAGAAAAGTAGTATGTATTTTTAAAAGATTTTAAAAGCACATTCCATTGGAGAAAAGTGATTAAATGGAGGCTAGTCCACTATGGGTTTTGGTAAATTAACTAGAAAGAGATTTGTACACATTCTTAGTGCATTTTAAAGGTAGTTCAGAACAGAAGGAAGTGACTATAACTTGACTCATTTAGTGCTTTAGGAACTGTCATCTAACATGAGTGACCTAGTAGATTAGCTATGCATTTAACTTTAAAAGACCCTTTATAATTGCCCAATTAAAGTGATAATGTCTTATCATTGCAATTAGTTCATCCTCCACCACTGAGCATGCTCTTGCAAAAATGAGTAAAATTATCTATGCTTCAGATTACTTGCTACATATGCTTGTGTTTTAGTTAAAGGATTGTTCAGTGATGTAGACATAAGAAACAATTATAAGTAGATTTACATCTCTTCAAAGAGAAAAAGTCAGAGTAAACTGAACAGTGAAATTAGTCCACAGAAGTTAACATCGGTTATAAATCTGTTTGGATAATTAGTTTTGGAAAAAGAAATGAAAGAGGGCCAAAAAAATTTTGCTTTGTTTGGTGTACTTCAGTTGGCTCAGTTTAAATGTCCTGAAATTGAATATTGAGAACATATCAAACACTCTAAAGGCACATCACTGAGCTGGACTAATTTAATTGCAAAACCAGGTCATCAGTGATCAGTTGACTGTTTGAGCCTTTACTCAAGAGGTTTCCCTTTTCAGTTCTTATCACAAAGAAGATTGTGCTTTTCCAGCATGGACCAATAATGCAGAGGACCAGAGCATAAAATAGTTTCTCTCCAGATTTTGATGTCAAAATATTAAAGTACTGTTAAGAATATTTACAAGACAGATCGTGATTTCTTACAATGACTGCTTTAAGGATGCTGTTTTCCTATTGTAATATACCATCTAAAAAAAAAAAAGCTGTTTTAAGGAGAAACATCAATCTGTGTTAAGTAGTCTGTTATCCAATTTGCTATTGGATATTAGGTTGCTAGTCAATCAGAAAAATTCTGATTCTGTTTTTAAAGGGAAAACAAGTAATTTTCTGAGGGCAAATGCTCCCATTGTCATGAATCCATTCTTCTCATAGATTTTTTTTTTCTTTTGAATAACTAGAATACCTTACTGCCATGAAACTTGGTCAACCAGGTGAAAAACTTTGAAAAACTTAAGTGACCAGAGATTCACAGCCAAATGTAAATGAATTTAGAACCAGATGGATTTCATTGGAGCAAAATTGTCCACTCCTACTTCTTTACCTTTTACATCTGTATCTCTCTGAAACTATAAATATTTAAATGACGTGTTCTATATGATTATCTTCGTTAAAATAAAAAGTTAACTGTTGAAGGCTTATAGTAACAGCTGGCAGAATTCTTCCCAGAATTAGTACTCTTCCATATCTTATCTTCTCTGTTTGAAGAGATATTAGTTTTTCGGGTTTTGCTTTGTATGCTGTTCTTGATACTACTGCCTCTCTCTTCTTGAAAAGACAATGATTTTGAGAAGAACATAGTACAAAAGGTTCATCCAAGTTGACAGTGGTACATTCTTGCATTCCTCCCAGAAAATATGTTGTTTCTGGATTTTTTTTTGTCTGCAGGATTGAGACTTTTGTTTTCTTTACTCTTAATTGTTTGCTTTAAAATCCATTATCAACAACTGGTTTAAATAATTGCTTGTAGATTTGCAACTGAACTGCGCTGTGAAAGGAAGCACAGGTATTGTAAAAGTCTGTGAAAAGGGTTCTTGAATCTCCACTTGACATTAGATGAGAGTGTGGCCTTCCCTTGGCTTTTGCTCTGGAGTCACAGAGGTAGAAGTTGCAGATTTCTTGCTTAACGCAGTTCAAGGTTTAGCTGCCCTTGCTGTCCCCTTTAGTTGCCTATTCTGATGGCATCTGCTGGCAGGCAGATCTCATTCTTCCTTGAAAAATTCAGTAGCATTGTTCCATATGTGTTTTGGAAGCAGAAATCATTAGTCTAGCTGTGGCAAGAGGCATAGTAACCAATATGGTATTTTGACTTGACTGGCTTCTTCAAGTTGGAACAGCCACCAGGATAGGATGTTCAGTTAATTTCCCTATCCTTTTAAAAAAATTATTCATATGATGACATTGCAAACTAGTGGACCTGGATCTGCCCTATTGCAACCATTCTTGCTCTAGTCTAAACTTTCATTTTTATGTTACAACCTTCTTTATAATTTTGTTATATGTAGCAGAGCAGTCTAACCAGTGTACCACTGAACTGTTTTTTGCCTGTCTTTGTTATTCCTCATTTGTCTCCTGCAAAGGTCATATTTTTGATTGTGAATAGAAGTTTACAGCTACAGAAGCAACAGTCTTCAGCTGATAGACTTTTTGGTTGAAGTAATACTTTCTAGTATGGACAGCTTCATTATTCAGTGTTAAATCTGGATATTATCACCAATAAGTTTCCCAAAATAATTGAAATTTAAAAAGGTGAATAAAAAGAAAAAAACAGTCAGTATGGCAAGGACCTTGTTAAAGCAGGATTCCCCCCCCCCCCCCCCCATTTTAAACCTATATCACATCTTTGAACTTTGAAGTCTCTCTGCCAATTTTCATATGTCTTCCTGAATTAAGATGTAATTATTGTTATTCTGGGCTATTAAAATGACAGCTAAGGATGTCATAGGTAAAATTTCTATGGAAGTTAATTTTTTCCTTGGTGTGTTTTTATTTTTGAGGTAAATATCTATGAGATAGGATCACCTCTAAGGCTTGCTGAAGGTACAGCTCCTATTTCTGCCAAGTATTCAGGTTTTCAGTCCTTACTTGTGATTTTTCTGAAATGCAAAATCCATTCAGCAGGGCAGCTTGTTATAACCTCTGCTATGTGGCCTTTATATATTATAAGTGAATTTCAATGATAGTGTTCTTTTGATTGATCCTATGGTCCTGGTTTTCTTTTTAAGCTTACCAAGGGAACTCTAATACTTGATCAGTAGCTTGCAGCAGTTTGCTGATAGCTAATATATGAGATATTCTATGTGATACTGCTGAACTCTTCAACTACTTAAATTCTTCAGTCCTGTAAGCTGTTCCTGGAGGAACTGTGGTTCTGGGCTAGTTTGTCAGGAAGCAGCAGGATGGGGAGGCTGCTCTCTGCATTAGTGTGAGCCAAGGGTGACCACAGCAGGTGTGGATCCATGTGCTCACTGACCAGTGGTGCAGGAAGATCAGAGGGAGTCTAGTGCCAGAAAAACAGGCTTGGCCAACAGTCCAGTGGTTATCAGAAAAGTTTGTTGTGAGGAGAGAGGCTTGAGGACAAGTCAGGATTTGAATTTGATGCATCAGCAAGATACCCAGCCAAGTACAGACTTACCTACAGCATAGCTGATGCAGGAGCCTGAGCTCTGGCTCCCAGCTGAAAGTGGAAGAGGCCCTTGACGAGCTTCTACACAGGTCACTCAGCTGCATTTTGTCAGAATTGGCTTTAAGCAGAGATACCTTAACACCCAGGATTGGTGGAAGAGGTTGTGGAGCTTGTTGATAAGCTCAGGGCCCCGACATTGGTATCCTGTGAGAGTTTTCACTATTTATGCTTGTAGCAAAGCTGTAAGGTATGACTCTCAGGACTCTGATTACATACACTCACACCTGTACAAAACAGGAGCAATGATGATAACTGATTTCTGGATTCTAGAAGTGTTGGCATATCTTTTCTAATGGGTGCTGTTCAAAACACTACTGATAGAGCCCAGAGAGGGTCTAATTGATGCAGCCTGGAACTTTGAAGTTCCTTTAACAAAGGAAGAAATGCAACTTTGAGCAGTTGCAAGACTTAATAACTGTCAGAGCAACCCTTGCATATGTTGTAAAAAATATAAAACTGATTTTTTATTATTGTAGGCTAGGATGTATGCTCTAAAGGACGCATCCTTTTGTGACAGTAGTGACTGTTTCTCCATCAGTCAGGCCTTTCCTGTAGACATGGTGAATATGATTAGTCTCTGCAGCAAAATGGAGTTTGATCTTTTTACTTTTTTTGTTGCTGTTAATGTGCTTTTTTCTTATTTGTTGAATGAGGTCATTAGATAACTCTGAAAGCGTAAGACCTCTCTGTCTTTGAGGAGAAATGCTTTCTCCATGTTCAGGTAGTTTCAAAGACAAAAAAAATTCTTAAGCTCAAGTATTTGCAAGATGTGCATGTTCAGTGAGCATTCACCTGTAGGTAATCCAAGTTGAGTTGTTTTTTAAGAGCATCCTTTCTTGTGTAACATCTCATAACACAGAAGTGTTAATAATGTGGCTTTTGGAATTTGGATTTATGTTATACTGAATATAACATTGAATGAAATGTAAATTTGGAGGGGGTACAAAATGAGACTTGGCTGTGGTTTCAAAATGAATGTTGAAATACAGCTTACAGTGGAATTTTGTGACAGAATCACAGAGTGGAAGGGGTTGCTGGAAGTCATCTTGCCCAACCCTTTGCGCAAATACAATCACCTAGAGCTGGTTGCCTGCAAGAAGCATTTTGAATATCTCCAAGGAAGGATACTCCACAACCTTTGTGGCCAGCCTGTGCCAGTGCTCAGTCACAGTGAAAAAGTGTTTCCTCCTCCAGTCCTGTCACTGGCACCACTGAAAAGAGCCTTGTTCCCTCTTTTTTGCCATGCTTGCTTCAGGCATTTTTGTTCATTGATGAAATCTCCCTGAACTGTCAGGTTTACCTCTTCAGGTGAAACAGTCCCAGCTTTATCAGCTTTTTCTCATAAGTTCCCTTAATCATATTTATGGTTCTTTGCTGGATGCTCTCTGCTATATCCATGTCTCTCATGTACCCAGGAGACCAGAAAATAAAACTGTTATTGGAGATAACATTCTTTGAAAATGTTTTTAAACCCACATGTAGTGCATAACAGCAGGAACTATTAGTGACTTCCTGAAGGGGCGTATTTAACAGTGACAAATTTACCTAAGTGTGCCTAAAGAAACTTCATACTCTAAAACCTGAGTTCTTTAAGTAACAGCTAGATGTAACTGAGGAAGCTTGTAACTTAATAAACCACAGCATAAACAAAGGTTTCTAACAAAGAAGTATCTGGATTTTGACTTCAGCTTTTGAAGTCAGAACATTCTACAGCATCTTATGAAGGGAAATCTGTGTCAATCTATAGTGGAAGTCAGAGTGCTTTCCTTTCAGACAGTTGTATTGATATCTCACTTTGGCTGCATTATCTTTACTCTTTGGAGAGGTAGCAAGTGAAGAGCAGTTTCTTTCTGTGTTTTCCACTCCCCTTCCTTTTTCATTTTCACCCTTCTTCCTCCCTCCCTCCCTCCCTCCCTCCCTTCTACCCTCCTAGCTGAAGGAAAAAAGACCAGAGATTGAATAAGTTTAGATTCTCTGATGGAGGGCTAGGGATTTCTGACATTTTTCTTTGTTTGTGCTTTCTATCACACAATTTCTTTAAGATAACAGGTACTAGAAAAGATTATCAAACAGAAACAATAGTTGTGTCAAAAGAAAATGGAATCATGAAAAGCTCATTATTATATGGTTTTGTCTCAGAAGTTAATATTTCAAGATAATATTTAAACAAAATGAGGCCTTTTATCTATTCTGAACTCAGAATTTTACCCCAAAAAACCAGTCACAGTATATGTATTTTAAGAAATACAGTTTAATAATACGCTGCTGGACTGTTTAATTTTTATACTTTAGGGTAACACAGAGCACTATTTCTACTTTTAGAAGCTTCTTCTCATTAGTGTAGTCTCTTGTATAGCACCTGTTTTAAACTCCAAACCTGAATCTACAAATGTAAAACCTGACTTTTGAAATATTTGCTTTTTTGAACACTCTTCTTTAAAGGACCTATCAGGATCTCTCCCCAAAATGCTAGAAGCATGAAGGATAAGGGAGGAACAATGTTGCATGGCCCAAACACATGTGCTTTCGTCATTAGCAAGGTACAGCATGACCTCATGTTGACCTCAAAGGTAAATGGCTACCAGGGAACAATTATACATGCCTGTGAAAGCAGCTTAGTTTTGAGCAAGAGAATAATTCAGTGTGTAGAATAAAATTAAAGTTACAACACTGTCTGCCTTTCCCCTTCTCTGTCTTGTCTCTCTCCAAGTCTCTTCTTGAGAGAATGTTGTTTCTTATATATGTGTTTGTTGCGAGAGAAAACAACTTTTCTAGAGGTCATAATGAATTCCTAAATATGGGGAACTCAAAGGATCTTGTATCCAATTTAGTCAAATTGTACATCTTACAAGTAATTCCCTTTTTAATAAAAAGTTTCATTTGTTATCTAGAGTATTGGTATTGCAGCCTTCAAAATGTATCTTTGTTAGTTGGGGAATCTTGCAAAGTTCTGAAATGTGTGGATCATTTAGACTTATGGGAGAGTTTTTCTAAATATTAGTAGATTAATTTTTGTGTGCTTATCTTAGACTGGAACACAAACTTTTGACATTTTATTTTTTCATAGAAGAGTAAATATTCTGTAGCCTAATGTGATACGTCACTACAAATGATGGAATGGTGGAATATTATTTAGCTAGCAGTTCTGAGCTATTTGGAGAAGAATTGCTGCCAGCATCTCGGAACTGTTAGCCATATCTATCCCATATTATTGGTATAATATAATTGTTTGATGTAATTATTTTTTTCCTAGAATGAGAGAGCATATTCCTTCTGTGGAACAATAGAATATATGGCTCCAGATATTGTAAGAGGGGGAGACACAGGACATGATAAGGTATGTTCTAAGTTTATAACTGAAAATAAATTAATTCTTCAGTCAACATATTGCTCATCTTGAGGGTTTTTTGTAAAATATGACATGTTATCTTATTTAAGTATGTGTTATTTAAGGTTGTCTTAAGATAGGTTGTTTCCTGTACTGTGGGACAATAAACTTAGTTAACACTTATTTGCCTTTGCATATAAAAACTAGGTCAGAGTGGGAAATGGTTTGTGGCAAATTCTGATATACATTTTAAACTGGACATCATAGAAATCTGTTATCTTTATTGAGGTATGGGATAGGTCATGAATGTTATAAGTGTTCTCGTATTGTAAAATTGTTTGGCTTGTGACTCAATTTTTATTGCACAATAAAATGTCAGTAAGTGATAGAAAAGATCAAGACAACAATAATTAACAGATGATTTTTGAAACAAACAAAAAACCCTACTGTCCAAAATAATTCTGCAATATTCCTAGGTAACTTATTCTGATTGCTCACTATAATGGGAAGTTTTGGAGACTGTGTGATCTCTGTGGTTTTTTGCTGTAGACTGAGTTGAGTTGTCTTTGTTGTGGATCATGGAATGTAGTTGATTGTGGTTCCTTTTATAGCAACCTGTGTAAGAACTGGAAGAATCTGACTTTTGTCTGAAAAAGTTCTTTCTTTTCCTTCTCTATGCATTCTGTGTCTCTTTTGGTCTGAGTTTACCTTCAGTTAGGGAGCACTGTAGTGGGCACAGCTGGGATCTGGCAGTTTGAAGTAGAGCAGAATGACCTCCCTGATTATTCTACTACACTATAAAATAGAGTGTGCTTTTTCTTTTCACTTAGTCATTGTCTCACACCTACCTTGAATTCTACTATAACCTCTTTGTCTTTTTCTACTGTACTGCTTGCCTGGTTGCTATTAAAAATGCAATTTAAAAAACTTACAAAACTTACAAATTGAAGCTTTTTCCTGCACTCTCTTAGTTTAGTCATGCCACCTCCAGAGCATCTCTCCAATTTCTCAGTCACCTTGACTTATGATTCTGGGTTCTCAAAGCTTAAAAATTCAGTCTTGTCAGTGACTTAAAGAGGAATCTCTGTTCTGTTATCTTTGGTTCTGTCTGATACTTTCATCAGATGGCATGCAGAGTCATACAGTATTCTATAAGGAGTAACTTCTCAGTTTGATAACAACTGTTAGCTGATCAATGGAGAGATTTTGCAGTTAGGTATGTTATGTTAGTTGTTTACACCACGTGCTCACTACCTTACCATTGACCATGTCATATATGCTAATTTTAGAAGATTTTTAGTGTATTTCTTGCTTACTGCATATCTAACAACTCAAAGACTTTACAAAAAGAGAAAATGAGATTACTTTAGTATGCTGTGCTCTCATTAATCAATATTTATCATCTATAATCTCTTCTAGATGATTGTAGTGTTTGTATAAGGACTTGCTCTAGTATTTCAGTATTTATTTTTTTAAAGTTGGATTTCTGATCCTCCTTTTCATTTGGAAAAGCACATGCCAAGAAGAAATTATTTGGTATTTTCTCTGAGAATTATTTATTTGCACAGATAATCAGTAACAGTACAGAAACTTCAACAGGTAGTTCTTCCAGATACTCTTGGCTGAATATATGACATCAGATTCTGTGTATTCTGAAGCAAATCCAAGTAAAATATGTGGTCATATTGTTGGGATTTCACTAGTTGTCTTCCTGCATTGTATTAATATTGCCAACGTAAGTGAAGAAGAAGTCTCATTGATTTTCGGATTGTCCTCCATGGCAGGGGGTTGGAACAAGGTGGTATTTAAGGTCCCTTCCAATCCAAACCATTCCATGAATTCATAGCATTTTCAGGTGCTTGGATTAACTGTGGACTGTGGTCTTAAGTGCTGCTTTTTGAACATTCCTTAATTTTGTTCTCAAGCTCATAAAACTTCAGGTTCCACTTCTTCTTAGCAAGCAGGTTCCTCTGTTATTTTGAGTGTGTATTAGAATTCATATCACATCACAATGGTAAAAATCAAAATTAATTCTGTTGGGAAAGCAAAAGGAAATTTAGTAGTTAGTAGAAAGCTTGAAAAATTAGTTGAAGAAGCTAAATGGAGAGATTTCAGTATAAAATTAATTTATCACAGAAATTAATCACAGAAATTCAGTCAGTGCCACAGTCGTTTAATGCTTCATTGTATCCCATTTTGCCTCTGTACTTGTACATAGGTAGGTTCTTCCTATACTAGTTGCTTTCTATCTGGATTGTTCTGTTCCTTCTTTTGTTAACAATTTTACTTCAGTGTATCATAACATACATAATTACTGTTGTTCTCTAGGCTGTTGATTGGTGGAGTGTTGGTGTTCTTATGTATGAATTATTAACTGGAGCATCACCATTTACAGTCGATGGAGAGAAGAATTCCCAAGCAGAGATTTCTAGGTAAGATTCAAAGCAGTGAAGTGTGCTTGCTAAGAGATGATTCTTATGCCATAATATATGTTTTGTGAGAGTTTGTTAATTTAAAATTTAGGAAGAAAGTGCTGCCATGGTAACATTTTATGTGCTCCAGTTCTGTTCAATAGAATGACATCAGAAAGTAGATAGCTTTTATTAGCTAGTAGAATTGATTTTACAAAAGGCCTGTTTTGTTTAAACTACAGTGGAGCCACAGCCTTGTAGATACTTAGCCCTGTTGCATGTTTACTGTTGAAAAGGAACTCAAGTGAAATACCAAAGTATATGTAAATAGAATTATCACATTCCAAATCTTAATACATTAGAGATATCTTTAGCTAGAGATACTTTTTTATCAGCTCTTGCTAGGTTGTTCTGGCAGACTGCAGATTTAAAGTGTCAGAATGTACCCTACTCCCACCTTTTTCTTACAAATTATGTTTTTTTTATTAGTGTATAGCATGAAACAAAGATCTTTTCTAGCCCATTTGCATATCTGAGGAGAAATGAATATGATACTTACAGAAATGAAATAAACTGTACCATTCTTATCTTTTACATGTAAACTTTGTTACATTCAGTAATCTCCACACTTTAAAGGTTTGTTTTCAGTGCCTGTGTAAAAGCACTGGAGCATTTTTAAAAGAAAAAGCAATACGCTTCGCCAAAACATGTTACTGAAATCTCCCCCAAAACAAAAATTTTCTTTTATTGGGTTTCTTTTGGAGCGGGAAGTTGAGGTCTTAAATTGCTCAAATTAGTAATTGCTGTCAAAATGAGCTTGTAAGTCCAGTCCCCAAACTAAGAATAATCTTGCTTCTGTTGGAAGGTATTGTCCTGCTTCTGACCCTCACCTAAAATCACTTGATACTTAAAGTTGTAATGGATGGTAGAATATACCTCAATTGTTTAGAGAATTTATTTTACTTATGTTATAAATTCAGGTAATTTCTTGGGAGATTAAAGCCTGTTTATTGGTTTTTACTTCTCTACCACAGCAAACAGGAAACTTGGACGGTCAGTAGAAAAAAACAGGGGAGAGAGGAGTCCATTAATGAAAGAAAATTCAGGACTTCACCTGCTTGGTTATTATATTGCTGTTAAAACCTCAATTATGTCTTTCTGCCCTATTTAAGGTTAGAAGTTTGGTTGACTGATTACTTATGCCATGGCTGAATTTGGTAATTTTGATCCCCAAGATTTACTAGCTAGGACTCTGAAGGAGTAACAGTTGTTTTGTTGTTTTTTTTTTTTTTTTTTTGAGAGAACCTTGAACTGAACTTTACAGATATTGTTTCCCAAAAAATGGGAAACTTTTTAGTTATGTATTCTACAGGACTTGGCTTTCTTTTGGTAGGCCCGCTGGTGCTTTTTAAGATAATAATATTTCTGATAGTTTGAATGACTACAATATTGTTAACATTTGTGCTCTGACAGCTAATAACTTTCTTTAGTTGTGGCAAGTTTACTGTGTTGCTGTTCAGTCTGTTCTGGTGGATGTTTATGCTATGCATTTACAGACAACAGTCCAATTGTATTTCAGTTTTTATTTTGATAAATTTAGAAGCTAAATTCTTACAGTTTCCTATAGTGAAGACGTTCCCTAGTCTTCCTGTTTCCTAAAAAAGCCTTTTCTTAACTTAGCTTCTGTTGTTCTTTCTTACATATGGACAATTTATTCTTGTTGATGTTTCAAGAAGATCTTGGTTAACAGAAGGGATAATTTACCATCTGAACAAAAAAATACTTCTTCCTTTTTCTTGGGTTCCTCCTGTTGATGCCAGTGCTGGTCTGATGGATTCTGTCACTTTCAGCTGATGACTCTCTGGTTTGTAGTTCTTCCTCCCAGCTTATATAGCTTAATCATCTTATTCCCAGTTATATGATTGCATTTCAGACTAGATTTCATCTCTCTTGTGTTACTCCTATACTCATAAGAGCCAGTGGTTTATAAATCCTTTCCACTGATAGCAATTTCTTTGTTGGATCATTTCAGTGTTATGTGTCTGCAGTTTGTCATGATCCTTTTAAGAACATAGGGGAGCATTGCTGCTGCACTGAGCTGTGCAGAACCTTCTGGGCTATGGTGACTGCTGCATGCCTTTGGGAGAACTGGAGTGAGTTTGGAGCTTTCCCTGAGGGTAGCAAAGAGCAGGCAAACAAAAACCAAATAGTGACAGTTGTCCCTGATAATGAAATTACTGGCACAAAGATAGGAGTTAGTACAAACTTCTTTCTTGATAGCAAGGTTGTTTTAACCAGAAATTACATAGGTTAACCTAAATATGCTTAAACTTGCCAATTGCAGCAGACTTAGAGAATTCAGTTTTTTACTTGCTCACAAGCTGTTGAAAGCATGGTTTTATTTTTCTGAGTTTAGGGGGAAAAAAGTTGTCTTTTAAATGGATCCAGGTCCTTCTTTTATTTTACCTAGGTAGGAAGTAATCTTAGATATTTTTAGATAATTTTACTCCCTCATGTGGCACAATGGTTGTCTGGTGTTAAATTTGAGAATGAAACTTTGTTCTAAAATATCTCTCCAAGGGAGAGTTCTATTCTTGTGTTGGAAACAGTGTATAGTTTCTATTTTTTTTCCTCTTTCTGATGAGAAATGGTGTTGTTCTTCTATAATAATCTTTTTGGCAACACTGTAGACTTCTTTCATGGAAAATGCAAGTTAAGTAAGTGCAAATATTGCCTTTTATCACTGTCTCTGAAGGCTTCTTGTTCACATGCTTTCTGTAGGGGTTATTAAACCCCAATAAAAGAAAGTCACATAACTACTCCAATATCTCTTCTTTCCTAGTGCACCTTCTCCCCTTTCTTTTCCCTTGTTCCCAAATTTTCCTTTAATTTTTGAGAATTCTGAACTTTTATTGCTGCAGAGCCAGGGATAAAAGCAAAATATGCAAAAGCATAGGCAAGGGCTGGGACTGACCACACAGCCAGTATTTTCACTTTGACTACGAGTAGTTTGTAGTGCTGAATTGAAAGACAGACAAATCCATTTTAGGGGGCTCTCTTTTGAGGGTCCTGTCATGTAGAGGATATAAAATGAGCAGGAAGGTTTTGGAGTACTAGTTTGCAACTGTGTAGCAGTTTAAAAAATCTTACCAGCTTTAGGGTTATGAATAGAAACTTTTTTTAAATGCATACATACATCTATAAAATAATTTATAGAAACATATGATGCCATATTAGCATACTAATACTAGTAGCAGCCCGTGGTCTTTATTTGACATAGTTGGTTAGACTTTATTTAAATTTCATGGTTGACAGCTGAAATCTGACAATCTATTGCATGCTGTGGAGATACTTCATCTATGATCGTGCAAGAAACCTTTTCTTCATAGAACTGTTGGGAAGATGCAAAAGAGCTGTGTACTGGGGTGTCCTTCTTTACTGATTTCCTTCTTAAACCAGTGACTCACTCTAGTGATTGCTCGATCTTTCACGTACTTCAATTCCACAATAACTTTATGTGGTTCCTGGTACTTCTTTAGAAGGTAGCTTTGGTCTTCACTACCTCTGTAATATGGTTCTGTGAACCAATCCAGAGCATCATCAGTGTTTTCCAGTATCAGTCAACCTCAAAAGTATCTTTGAATTAAAGCCACTGGCAATTTATGTGAATCTCCTTGTAATGGAACATGGCAAAATGCTGCCTTTTGTGCAGAGGGTTCTTGGCTGGTCAAGAGATGGAAGATACTCAATATAAAACTTACTGTACATCTGCTGGAAATACAGTACAGCAGAGAGGAAACAGTTTAGGAGGTTCCTGGAGTGTGTGGAAGAGAACTTGCTCTAGAATTTCCCTTTTGATTTCTAAGGACAGCCCAGGGTTTCAATCTCATTGCTTTAGAAATCAATTTCAAAAAATACTGATTGGAGGGGTTTTCCTCCCTTCTGAGAGCCCAAGGAGAACCTGTTTTCCAGAATCTTTGTTACTTAACGTTCTGATTATTTTATCAGAAAGGTTGATAAAGAAGCTTCTTCAGACTTATCTAACTGCAGTGATTTTCAAGCTATGAAAACATTGTAGATTTCATTGGCCCTCCTATAAATAAAGTAATTTTTCCATCAAGATGTCCTGTCTTCTGTGTTTACAACGGGAAGGTTTTCTTACTTTCTTACCTGCTTCCCCTTTATGAATCTGGGTGATTTCAGAAGAGACTGAATCTTTACTTCTACACCACTCCTGCAGTGTAATACTCTTGTTTAGTGATGTTTAAATTTGGTATTAACATGCCTATTAAAAAATAATTTGATAATATTGTGCTTTCTTCTCCTGTTCTGTAACATGAAATGTGTCCAGAAGTTGAAGAGAAGTCTTATGGTTGCTGTTACTTCTGCTAGCAGAAAGGCTGTGATTCAGACCCTTACTGGCAGATATATATCATTTAAAAAAACAATCCTGGACCTTTACACCATCTTAAAACTCACTGTGTTTTCCTAACTCCTTTCGGCATTACTTAAACCAAGAGTTTATCTTGCTTTGTGTTTTTGTTTGCTTGAAATTGGATACTATGTCTGTAGAAGCTACCCCTGGGATATGCACATTTTGAACTTGGTTTTGTTCTTCCACACTGCCAGAACAGGATTATTTAGGAAGCAATCTGTTTGCATCTATTTTTGGATTAATCCAAGAAGCTAGAGATTTCAAGACAAAAATTTTCTCATGGGATAACTGACTCTAAGGATGTGTCATGCAGTAACTCTGAACAAAATTTAGGAATGTCCTGCAGCAATCAACTTAAGCTCTGGCAGGAACATATAATAGTTGAGATCTTAGTATTGCCACAATTCATGTCATTTCAGCCTCAGTCTCTCATGGCTTCAAAACCTTTGAGTTTGTGTTTAGTGGAGGCTCTGTAAGCCCTACTATGAAGTCACCACACTGAGAGTATGCATCAGGCTATGTAGACACCAAGCTGTACCTGAGCCAGCAATGTGGCTTTGTGGCAAAGGCAGCAAATGGTATCCTGGGCTGCATTATACAAAGTGTCATCAGGTTAGGGATATGATCCTTCCTCTCTACTCAGCACTGCTGACGCCACATCTGGAGTCCTGGTTCCACTTCTGGTCTCTCCAGTGCATGAGAGTGATATATTGGACATATTGGAGAGAGTCTAGCAAAGAGCTGATGACAATATGAGGAAAGGCTGAGAAGGCTGTCACTCTTCCACCGGGAGAAGGGAAGGTTTAGGGACACCTCGTCAATGTGCATAAATGCCCGAAGAGTGTGCAAAGAAGAGGGAGCCATGCTCTTTCAGTGGTGTTTGGTGACAGAGATAGGGCCCGCAAACTGAAACACAGGAGGTTCCCTCTGTGCACTAGGAAACACCTTTTTACTGCAAGTGTAGTGACACAGGCTTCCCAAAAGAGGGGGTGAAGTCTCTCTCCTTGGGGATACTCAAAGGGTTTCTGGACATGATGGTGAACAACTGGCTCTAGGTAACTGTTTGAGCAGGGGGAGTTGGACCAGATGACCTCCAGAGATCCATTCCAACCTCAACTCTTCTGTGATTCTGTATGCTGAAAGATTTTTTGTGTCTCTATTTTAAACATGTTCATATGTCTTTGGATGTGTTACTTTCCTTTAGAGTCCTTAGCTTCAGTATTTAGATTTGGAGTAACTGAAGCAAAACGTTCTTACCTGTTTATATAGAACTGTGGGAACTACAGATCTAAAAGATAGGAATTGAAATGTGATTCTACTTAGGCTTCCAAGGGTTTGACTTCCACTGGCACAACGTGATGGTTTCTAGTTCTTGTATTTAAAAAGTGGTGAGGTCTCTGTATGCTTTCTCTTTACTGTTTTGAGGGGAACACTGCCCAGTTCCCTTGAGTCATCAGTAAGCTGGATAGTCCTAGCCTTTTTATAAAACTTTCTATAAAACACATTCTATGTCTGATTAGTCTTATTACTGTTCTCTACAACTTTACCAGTTGTAATGCCTTCATTTGAGACAAGGGCATGAGCATCGCACATAACACAGAGGGTGAAGCCAATCCTCCAATGGCTCAAATATGATTTTTTTCTTTATTTTCTAATACATTTTAATGTTAGAATTATTTTTTGTTTGACTGCTATTAGGCATCAAGTTGATTTCTTTGTGGAGCTATCTGTTTCAACTATGTGATTTCTTTTAAATAATAAACTCAGTATGTGAAATGGGGATTGTTCTCTTTTGTGGACTGACTTACATAATTTATCTCTTCAGATGTTCTGTTTCATGTCTGCAATTCCTTAACCCTTTAAAAAAAAAGTTGGTTTCATATTTGTCATTCTGCTGCTTTTGGGTACAATAGAAGTTTAAGCGAAATGTTAATGCTTCCATTAGTATGGTAACTCTTTAGCTCTCAACGTTTTAAGTAACTTCCACATTGTTATTTTGTTTGTTTTAAAGGAGAATATTAAAAAGTGAGCCACCTTATCCACAAGAAATGAGTGCTCTGTCTAAGGATATAATTCAGCGTCTTTTAATGAAAGACCCCAAGAAGAGGCTAGGTTGTGGTCCCACTGATGCTGATGAAATCAAACAGCATCCCTTTTTCCAGGTAAGGCAAACAACAAAACTCACCAGATCCCACTTATTCTGCATTAGTGCCTGTGAAATCAAAGTCTAAGGAAATTCTGTTGTTCTGTTAACAGAACTGCTTAGAGACCTATTAGTTTCATGAATAATTGCATTGAAGTTAGTAAAAATATCCATGTATTTGTATGTATGGATTTTGTGTATACTAGAAGGGCATGCTAGGCTTTTAATATATTCTGTTTGTATCTGTCAGTTACTTGAAGAAGCCAAAGGAAGCACTGCTGAAGTCAGAAGGTTTAATGTAAAACACTGAAATTGTGTTGTGTTGTCTGTTGGGTTTTTGTTTGAATGAATTTTTTTAAGGATTACCACTAGAATTATTAGTAAAATTTTAATATTAATAAAATTCACCAAATTCCTCTATTTACCTTGGCCTAATTGAATCTTTAGTCTTGTATAGTAAATTTTAAATTTGTTCAGATTTCAGTGTATTAACATTTGCTTTCAAGCCATGATGAAGATTGGATTTGCATACGATATCTGTATTAAATGTGGTTAAAATTGTGTGCTTTCTTTGAAAAAACAAATAATGTATTCATTTGCTTCTGAAGCTAAGTAGAGTTAAACAGAGTTAAGCTTCCTTAATTTACTGTTTGTTTTGGGAGATGCATTTTGCCATCACTTTCTATTCTTTACTTAATTTCAGTTCCACTCTTTTACAGTAACAGGGCAGTTTTCTCATATCTGCTATTTCTATGCTTCCTCTTTCTAGTCATGTCTGCAAGTAAGAATTTGGAGGTTTGTGCTCTCAGGACTCTGAAAGCTGCCATCAGTAATTAAGCATAGAAATTGGCAATGAAAACTTGAAGATGCTACATGCATGCGCTGTGGCTTACGAAAATATAAATATTGCTTGTTCTGAAATAGAGGAAGAAATTCAGGGACCATCACGCAAATTGTTTGGCACATCTCCACTGTTAAATTATGTTGAATTTCTTTTTGGATTCTGTCTGCATACAAACAGCTTTGGTTTTAACTAAGCAAATTAGTAGAGCATAATTTGAATGTTTTTCATCAGCCTGTGGAAAATGGCAAAGGGAGTTAGACTGTGTGTTGTGACAAGACACTTTCCAATATCTTTCTGTAAAATTTTTATTTAATTAAATTTATTTTCCTATTTTTTGTTTAGAATATGAATTGGGAGGACTTAGCTGCCAAAAAAATACCAGCTCCATTTAAACCAGTAATCAGAGATGAATTGGATGTCAGTAATTTTGCAGAAGAGTTTACAGAAATGGATCCAACATACTCTCCTGCAGCAACCCCTCAGACTTCTGAAAGAATATTCCAGGTATTTTCGAAACTTAATTTTTTAAAGGAAATTATTTTTGAACAATTCCTAATGTATAGATAGCTTTTTTTTCCATCTCCTGCCTATTAAGTTTTTGGAATTAATTGTGTGCCTTCTAATCCTAGTTCCCAGGGCTTTTTGCTAAATAATTGCAAAATGAGAACAGTGGAAAGTCCTACTGCAAAATGAAATTCCTTGTTTCTCCATTCCCAATGAATGTCCTACTTGTTGGACTAAAGTCAGTGTGTTCTTTATTGATTCTTCGTACCTTATGAGTCTTGTCATCTTGACTCCATCAGCCTGGGCTGCCAGCTTCAACAAGAGTACTTTAGTTCACCCATTTCCACATTATGTGCTAGTTGAAGTAATCCTTTGAAAAGTGGGAGCTGAAGCTCCACGTTTTGTAGGAGCACTCTAGTTACTCAGCTGATGTTTCCAGATGAGTAACAAAGCTTGCCTTACTGTTCCTTCTGTGCTATTAAAGAACGATCCCTTCTTAGATTACACAGCCTGGATGTCAAATGGGCAGAAACAGCTCATGTGCAACCAACTTGGTACCAAAGCTGCAGAGGAGAACAGGAGTTTGGTCTGCTTTCTCTTCTCCCCTTGTTGTGCTTTGTTGTTTTTTTATTGTCTGTTTTTGAGTAGCTTAATCCTCAGGGCAGAGGAATGTAGAGTCATATTTTGAATCTTGTTAGATTCACAGTGACTAGCAAGTAGGTTATGTGTGTCTTAATAATATCTGATTCACCCTGCAGTGATAGTCACAGCTGTTATTATGATACTCAAACTGGGCACATTGCCCACACACATTGATGTAAATTTTATCCATTTAAAATTGTTTGATGCTTACATCACAACATACAAACTATTTCATGCCTAAACTTTAAGGTGTCCTGGGAAGCTGGCTAGTTTGAAGTACAAGCCTTTATCAATATTGTAAAGCAATTGTAGCTGAGCCAGATTAACATTAATTAGAATTCTTGTAGTATTATTGTTTTGTCTTTAACTGTGGAGGATCATATAACTAATTCCAGGAAGATACCTATTCATATTGAACAGAGTAAGTTACAATTTCTCTATTATGATACAAAAATTCTGATTTATTGAAAAATTCTTCTGAAACTTCTATTGTTTCATATGTATTATGGTAGTTCATGTACAATAGTATCAAGCTATACCCTTCTCTGATGTTTTAATTTCATAGGGATATTCTTTCGTTGCACCTTCTATTTTGTTTAAACGCAATGCTGCTACAGTAGATCCCTTCCAGTTTTATGTGGGGGATGAGAGACCTGGAATGACAACTATTGCCAGAAGTGCTATGTTGAAGGTAATAATAATATCAAGACTTAAATTAATTTGGTTAAATTAAAACTGTGTATAACTTCCCAAGCAGCAATCATAAGCTAGGCTGTGGATTACAAAATAGTCATCATTCATTTATCAGCTCTCTTGTAATGGCTCCTCAGATGATTCAAGCATCTGATGATCCATCACATTTTGCATGTGATACTATTAAGAAATGGTTGAAGTTTAATCTGAAAAATGAGGTGATTGTCTAGTTTTCCAGAAGACTGAAGTATAGTCGTAATAATAATAATTATAATACTCCTGATAGCTCTTATTCAGCCAAACACTGCAGATATTTCTGGAGCTACTTTATTATATAATAATGCCATCTATGTTATATTTACCCAAAAGAGCATATAGTTGTGTGAAGCCTTATAAGAGCACATGCTATTGTGATGTCCTCAAATGACCACATAGTTTTGTGGATAAATGTATGTATGACCACCTTTGGATCCTATTTGTCTGAATATTTTGTATCTTCAACTGTTGTAGTGGTAATTATTTATTTAGTGATTGTTTGTTTAATGTAATGTAAGCTTTACTTTTTGATTGTTAGAATAATGTTTATGCATTTTATTCAGTAAAATTTGATTATATTTTAATAAAAAGAGAGCTCTTTTACAGTTTTAAATATAGATGAAAAATTCTTATGAAATTTTACTCTTTGTCTTTGACTGTGTATACTAAAAGTATTCTGCAAAACTAAATACAGACAGTTTCCTAACAGGACTCTCCATTTTATCATCATTATGAACTGGATCTGAAAGAGAAACCATTGGGAGAAGGAAGTTTTTCCATTTGTCGAAAATGCTTACACAAGAAAACTAGCCAAGAGTATGCAGTAAAAATAATTAGCAAAAGGTATAAATATTCTATAAGACAATAAAAATATTTTCTTTGCTTACTGTCACCGATGGAATAGAATAATGTTCACTACATTTTTGGAAGTGGAAAAGTAGCTTTAAAATTATTTCCTGTTCTATGAATCTACAGAAACTTATTGTAACCTTTTGACCTTTAAAAGATTCTGAGAGTCTTTTGAAATAAAATGTTATTCTAGCTGGGACACAAGAAGAAACCTAAAGAGTACTTTTGTGGTTCCTAGTTGTATTCTACCATTATTTCTCCTAATTTTGCTCCTAACAAAGTAAAGGTATGAGGTTCTTTTAGCTTGACACTTAGGTGAACTGAGTGTAGGCTTAAGCTAGCTCCCTCTCTTTAGCAGCCCAATTGATTGCCTAGGATACTGCTTTTAGGAATAGTCTGCAGTGTGGGTTGCCTCAGATCTAAGTGTGTGGGTATGTGTATAAAATGGAATTAGACTATGGAATTGTAAGTTGTATCTTGTTTCCTGGATGTTCTGAAGAGAACACCACAATGGAAGCAGCTGACTTGCTTTGTACACGGCTACCATCTGGTTCTCTTCCAGAATGGATTTCTCTGTGAGTTTCTGCTCAGAGAAGAATAAAGATAAGGGATTCTTTGAGTAGCAGATGGATTTTTGCCTTCATTTTGCAGAGTTCATTAGTAAGTACATCCCTAGTGTGTTGCAGAATGCTGGCAGGAGAGTAGAAATGTTCTACTGTCAGAATGATAGTTCAGTGATCTCTTGCCCAAGACATTTGGCTGTACCTCTGTTTTTCCAGACTCTAGAAGAAGCTGTCTGCCAGACCTAAATGTCTGTCATTTCATCATATGCTTTTTGAATAGGACGAGTTCAAGAACAAGAAGCTGACGTGTAGGTGTCTGAGTTAGTTTTCTGAAGTCTGCTGAATTAATGGAAGCCTGCCTAAAACTGTCTTGCACTAGAAGTGGGATTCAGTAACTTAAACATAGACATCGACATAGGGCCATTTTAGCATCTGTTGGTGTCTTCTCTGTCCTCTGGTTCCCATCAGTCTTGTGACTGCTACCTTTTTGTAGATGTCTTCATGGCTGATGTCATCTTCCAGGCTCTTCTTCTTATGCTTAGGCCACTGAATCCTACTCTAGGTATGTATGTTACAGTGAACTAGTTCACCCTATAAGATGGATTCATGGGAATTTCACTCATTATAATGAGACCCTAAGTGGTGTGTGGTAGACACCTACATTGGGTATCTTAGCGTGGAGATCTCTTCCATGTGTCTACACTCAGAAGTTTTTTCTGTGGTACCAGCAGAGCTGTAGTTTAGTGCTCCCATCTCATTTTAACATAATGTGCATTTTGTTTCTGGATAACTGAGCAGACCAGTATTGACTTTTCCCCTGGAACTTAAGTTCTAGAAATTATGTCCCTGAATAATATTACTCATGAGGTTTTTTTTTTTTTTTTTTTTTTTTTCTCTTTCTCCTTCATCTTGGTGGCTCAGGCTAAATGAAGCTAAAATCTCTGTATACAGAGATTTTTGAAATTCTTTTTAGTATTGCAGGGTGTGAGCAGACTCAGCATGTTTGTACAGTATTAGAGTTAGCAGTAAACCCACACTCTGAACAGTTGGCCTAAACCCAACTTGAATTAGAATCTGTAAGTAATATTGCTCTGAGGATCATGCCACTAAATCTTACTAAAAGGGAAAGTATAATAAATTTATAGGAACTTCTTTGCCTCAAAGCCAGTCTTTCACTCCTACTGGGCAAAGGTGCCCAAAAAGGGTATCTTACATCTAGGGAAACCTTTCCATGATACTTGAGGTGAAAGCTCAGATGAACAGTTCCTCTGTTTTTTTTAATAGTGCTGGACCTGCCCCCAGCCAACTTTTTTAGGTTTCTCTGTATGTCTGATGACCACTGAAACAAAGTAAACCTGCTTGAGTTACTGTTTCAGAGCATCTCATTTGTTTCTCACAAGGTTGCTTGAAATCCAAGATGGTAACTATTTACAGAGGGGAAATACTCAGAAAAGTCCACATACAAATTTCAAAGATTTGTGCTCATGATACTGAACCTTTTTCATCTGTTTCCAAGATCTGCTTCCTTCTGGTAGTAGTTTAGGGGGAAAGACTCTGTGAGTCAGGTTTTTTAATTCCTTAAAGGACTAGAAGTCACTTTGAGTTTAAAAATTTCAGCAGCAGAGATGCAGGTGGAACAGCTTAGTTTACTTGATTATATGAAACCTACAGAAATACAGAATTCTCTTGCACAGAATTCTCACTGCAGTTCTCATCCTAATTAGGAAAAAAAAAAAAGCAACCAGAAATAAAGAAAATATGTGGTGAAAGATTCTATCTGTATCTGTTGCCTGTAAAGCCATTCTCTAGATCATTACAGGATTTGCCTTTCTCAGAGAGAGTTTTGGCCGAAATTTTCAGGCATTATTTGCTAAAAGTAAATCAGTATATCTAACTAGCGGAAAAAAATGTTCTGCTCTGTCACCATTCATGTAGTTTTTATAACACTCACCATTTTCACTTTTTATGGCTATAGATTTCAGTACTTGAAAGGGAATTTATGCAATGATTTTTCTCTGGAAATAGTCTCTTATCTCTTGCATTTTAGATTTTTACAATGCTCTGTTTAGGGGTTTTTTTGAGTAACACATTTCATATATAGATGATGTTACTCTTTTTCTAGTAGAGTTCATAGTTTCTGTATCATTTTGGAAGTACTTGTCCCCATTAAGAATGGAAAAAAGATTGGGCCAAGATAAAGATGAACTAACAAATATTAGTAGTAACAGAGGTGAAGTCAAATTGCTCTGGATTAAGAGCCTGGTTTGTTTTAGATTGAAACTATTCTGTATCACATCAGCTTTTGCTGTAGGAAGTTGCAGTTGCATTTAAAACATTGTTTGAATTGGATGTGGATTTTTAATGGACTAAATGCAGGGTTATGAGGAGAGTTTTTCTCCACTTAATTTTAATATGCATTTAATTGTGTTCAAGTGGTTGTAATAGTAAAAAAATATGGATTGCAAACAGTTAAAAAATAACACTTGGAATGTGCAATTTGCTCAGTAAAATTGGTACAAGATGACTGCTCAATTTTTCCAGAATGGAAGCCAACACCCAGAGAGAAATAACAGCTCTGAGGCTCTGCGAGGGACATCCGAATGTAGTGAAGTTACATGAAGTTTTTCATGACCAGGTATTTTGAAGAAACTGTAATCAACATCTACCAAACATACTGCCATGTGTTTTCCCAAGAACTTTTTGGACTTAAGCATTCTGTAATTGTTGAGGCAACTTTTTTCCTAGGGCTTTTGTCTAGTCAGTATAGAAAATGAAGCAGAAATTGTGCATTCTAACAATCTTGCAGTTACTCTAGCAAATCAAAACAGTATGCGAAAAAATTAGAGGCTTGTATTCTGTTCATTGTTCTGTTTTGTCTTTGCCATCATACAATGTGTTCATGGCCCAGTTTCTGTATCTATGGTACTGAAATGTGTTATCACCTTTCCACCAGAATCATTATAAATCTTACAACAGTATTTGTGAATTAATTTAGAAATGTTGTATATGAACATTATATATCTAGTATCTTTTCCTACACATTAGTAACTTAATGGACATAACCAAATAACTTGCCAGATTACCAAATGCGAAAGTAGAGTTTCTATTTGAAAATCTATTAAGATCAGTTTACTTAGATACCTTAACTGTCTTTTTCCTTTAATGTGATACAGGCTCCACAGCATGGAATAAACAATAATTTGATTTGAATTGGAAGTTGGCCCTGGTTTGAGCTAGGGTTTTGGACCAGATGTCCTGTACAGTTCCCTTCCAGCCTGGACTACTCTGTTGTTCTATGTTGGTCTATAGATTTTGTAGTGGAACAAGCAGTCTCTTACCTCTCCACATATCCCAGTCTGTCCCCCTCATGCTGTTTGTACTGGGAGCAGCAAAGAGCTCATGTAGAGCACTTCAAAATTCGCTGAGAGCATACAGTGTCTGTACTGTAATTTTTAATGATAAGAAAACCCTTTTTTTACATATATGCACAGTATGAGTGCACATGTGTAGAACAGGACATTTCTTTCAGTTTCTTTTGAGTAAAATAAATATGCTAAATCTAAATAAATGGTTCTCCGGACTGCTGTGCCACTGAATAGGCTGCTCTCAACCAACCAACCCAGTGCAGTTTTAGCTACTTCTGGTAGCTCCCAGGTGTTACCTTTCAGATTACTTGTGTACAGTAATCTGAAGACCAAAACTGATGGGAATTTTCTAGTTTTGACTTTTCTGCAGTTTGTCTTAATAGAAAAAAGTTCCAGTTTTTAACTTGCTCTGATATCAGTCTGTTGAAATTCCACATTAATATTTCAACCATATAATATTGGGTTGCAGTCTCTTGGTGAGCCAGAAGTTTTCTAATGAAAAAAGTTCTTTTTATCCTTTTTAACTTCCCCTGTCAGATATTCCCAAGGCATAAAGAAAATTTGCAGGAGAGGAGATAATTCAAGCACTACTATACACCTTGGTTGTTCTAATAAGTGTTACTGTTTTCTGTCCATGTAACTCTGCTTCTGTTCTTTGGTATATAAAGTGTGCACCTTCTGATTATTGCTTTGAATTCTATTTTTTGGCCACTTCCCAGAACTTTTTTGCTGTGCTTGCAAATACTACTTTTGTTACTGTCATTCAGGGAAGGGAAGGGCTAGAAGCCATGGCATGCCTACATCCATTGCCTTTTGAGAATGCTGACTTTACTTCCTTGTTCTAAGAAGTCTGCTGTTTGTTTAATGGCAAGATATTTGAATTGCAGTTGAGTGTGTGCCAATGTTGTCTAAGCCCCTGCTTATTTATTGCCTTGAAGAGAGCGACCTTCTAAAAACTCATAGCTTTTTTAATTTAAAAAAATGTTCTTTAATTTTTGAGATGATATCTTTTGTAATTCTAATGATGGAGTAGTTTTGGCTACTACTCTGTAGGGGATAAAATCACAAGTTCTAGATAATTTTTGATTTCAGAGGTTAAGCTTCACGGTGCTTTTAAAGGATTTTGTAACATTTAAGTGTTAAGTCCCTATGCATTTTAATAGATACATATCCTTATATCAGAACAGGCTTAAGCAGCAAAAGTTTAACTTTTTCCAGCTTTACTTGTTAACCTAAGTAAAGCCTTTTCATCTCCCTACAAATGTATACGTTTAGCTGATGGCATTGCATTTTTGTTAATAAATATGGGTGCACATGGGGAAGACATAATTCTTCAGTCTCAACAAGACTGATGGGAAAAATGCCATCTGAGATTTGGTGCTTTTTTTTTGGTCTTCCAAATTACTACAAGCAGCAGTGCTATTTCTTCAGACATTGAGAACCTGTCAGAATAGCACCTAACTCCTGAGTGAATGTTGGTTTCTAACATGCTGGATTTTTGTTGTTTCAGCTTCACACATTCCTAGTAATGGAATTGCTGAAGGGAGGAGAATTGCTTGAACGTATTCAGAAGAAGAAACATTTCAGTGAGACTGAAGCCAGTCACATTATGCGCAGACTTGTTTCAGCAGTGAGCCATATGCATGATGTGGGAGTAGTCCACAGAGATCTGAAACCTGAGGTATAGTGACTTGCATATATATGTTTAGACAATAAGTTATTAAATGTCTGGAATGTGATGTATCTCTGCTTCTCCATCCTTTGTTACAGAGTTTTCTGCTTCTGTATTTTTAATTAGATATTACCACTTTTACTTAGCAAATTCTGTAGATATTTTTCTGTCCATAGGTAAAAGTAACTGTAAGCAATCTTTACTCTTAACTTATTCAAAAACATTCTTTGCCTATATGGGGACATTTTTCAATAGCATGAATTTATTGTGTGAAACAGTTCATAAGCAGAGCTAGGTTGCTTGGGTATTTTGCCTGTACGTTTCTATCTTTTGTTTGATTATAATTTCCTTAGTAGGGCTTCTTTTCCAGTTAAGTATGAAATGACCACTAAGAGAGATGTGTGATTTGAGTTCAGTGAGTTCAGTAGTTTCCCAAAAGAAACAATTTATTAATATCTATTTTTCAGTCACTGCTTTTCTGGTATTTTTGTTGTGCAGCAGCATCATGGCTTCTAGACCATTCAGTTTACTATTATAAGATTGACCACTGGCTTTGTTCTGCTTCTGGAGCCAGTGTTTTCTTGGGTGCTTTTGCCAGCAATGGGTTGGGATGTTTTCTTGAGCCTGAAAATAGTGTAGATTAATGTTGATTCATGCAGTAAAGATGTTTATTGTAGGGTGATGACAGCCATCATACCCCAGGAAATAGCTGTTCCTTTTGTAGCTGGAGTTAAAAAATAATCCACCATTCCTACTGATGTTTTATCTTATTGTAACATGCTTTCTGTGATATGAAAACCTTGGTATTTTAAAGTAATTCCAATTCAACTGGTAAAGAAGTCTTCTAGGTGTTGCTAGTTGCTTTTGAAAACCAATCCAAAATATATGAGTTTGAAAGAATCTCTGTCCTGGGCTCCTGTTGTAAGTAAACAGTTAAAGAGGGACTATTTTGAAATTCTAATGTGTGAGTTGAAAAAGTCATCAGAGAAACTTTTTCCAAGAGTCACATCATCAGGGTAAGAAAACCATTTTTGAAACAAGTAATTATTAAAAGGATGAAACCAACCCCTCTTTCTCTCTTCTGTTCTTATTATCTTAGTCTTACTGCCACTTTGAAGGCACAGTAAAGCACAGAGCTTCAGCTGTAAGGTAAATTAGGCAGTCTTCAACTCTACATTGTGTTCAAGAACAGAAGTCTGGGAAGTCAAGTAATGAAGGGTTAGCAAACAGCTTGCAGAATCCATTGCCTCCACAAAGTTGGACTTAAGCTGTTTGTCTCCTTCCTGCTTGTGTTGAAAGTTACTATTTTAGGTTCTGACATGAACTTCGTATGGGATATGCAGGTTTCCCAATATAGATATGGTTAGTGCATTTCTCTGTAAAAAGATATATAGGAAATTCTTCTTGCTTTTCTAAGAAGTCCAGTCAGATTTTTTTTGCTGCTCAACTTTGCAATCTAATTTGCTACTGATAATAATTTTTTTTTAAAGTCTGGCTGGCTAAATGTAACTGAGAGTGAGACTTTGAATTTCATGGACTGGAAGACTTCTGTTTATCAGTAGTAATTAGATCACATATGTTGGTCTAGAAAACAGAAGAAAAGTACTGGATAGAAAATAGAGAATTCATAGGAATAAAGAGTTCTTGTAGCATATGTGACCATAGTTGGAGCTTCTCCGTAGAGGATTTGAGGACTGTTTCTGTGATCATTAATCTGTCAGCTGGGTTCTAAAGGTATTACAATAAAACATAAGAAGTGTGCGAGAATGTTGTTTATATATCCTAAAATATATGTGAAATATAGCTGTAAATATTTCGAGGATGGGAGAGTTCTGAAACACTTTATTTGCCTCATTAACAAATACCTAAACCCAGTGTAGGATACTTGGACTGTACCTTTCCTTCCATGCATAACCAATTTAATTTGTGTCATAAGAAAGGTCTTTTTAAACCAATGTTATTCATTCTTTAGTTACTTGTAGACTATATAACATCACCGTAGAAAAAAGGCATTATAATAATCACTTATTCTTGTATGAATATTTTTGCTGAAATTAGGCTTCCTGTAGATCCATTTACACAACAATTAAAAACTGACTTCTCTGAATGTGCATTAAGCCATATCAGCAGTACAGAAAGCAAAAATACTAAAATACTGTTTGTAGCAGCTATTTTCTTTTGTCCATAATGAATGGTCTCAGGCTCTCCTTATTGATCTGCTGGCAGTCTAGCAGTCATTTTTTACCCTTGTTAATGAGTTTGAATTTAATTACTTTGAGTCATTCACCTTTTGTATGACAAGGTTAGATAAGCCTATAGGATTTCTAATATTGAGATTTTTTCTAGCATTCATAAATTGAGCAATAAGGCAGTAGCAAAATGATGTTCTTTTCTCAGAAGATGAAGGGAAGTGTAGAATTAGCTTATGACTCGTCTTGGCCTCAGACAGTTTTTCTGTGACTTAGCTTCCCTCTTGTATCTTTCTTGGCAAATACAAATACTCGGGGCTGAAGAAGGAAGCAAATTGCCTTATATTTTCCAAACTGATAACAGCTTGTGTGTCCTCAAGTCCAAAGTGCCACATTCCAGTGTGTAAAGCTGAAACTCTCAGGGACTGCACTACCAATGTCTCTGCCTTGGTGTAAGGAGTAGGTTTGTGGTGGGACTGTTACCTTCAGTGCTTGAATGCTGCTGGTCCCAGGTTTCTTTCAGAACACATATCCATCCATTCTGGCTTTGCCACCCATGCCAGACAGCTCTCAGTGAAACCTCTGAGCTATTGGTGCACTTCTCAACACCACTTCATACCAAGGTGCACCTTTTTATCACCATCCTCCTCTTTCAAATGACTCTTGTGCATTGTTGTCCTCATGGCAATGCTGTGGTACCACTTGAGTACCAAAGACTGTTCAGTCACAACACAGAAGGAGCAGTGGGAATCCCCCACACAAGAAAGCTGTTGTTCACAACATGCCAGAAGGAAGTGGAAGTTTAAGAAAATTTGCCTTTGTTTGAGGAAGAAGGCAATTCTCCCATCTCCAAACATGTTGATGTCTTAGGGTTTTTTTCTTGTCAAAGTTCCCAGAATTCTTTTCTCTTCCATTCTGTGCCACGTATCCATTTTCATTAGTAATCTCAGAACTGCCCTGACTTGCAGATATGCAGGGGCAGGTAAACATGTCACATTTCTTACAATCCAGAGTATTGTTATTTCTGGTTTTTTCTTCCCTCAGTGTCTCGCAGTTCACCTTTCCTCTAGATAATGGAAAATTTTCTGTAGTGATAGATTTAGCAAAATAATTTTAACCAGTTTTGTACTCAGTCCTAATATTGATTTTTTGTCTTTGCTTTTCAGAATTTACTATTTACAGATGAAACTGATAATTCAGAAATAAAAATAATTGATTTTGGCTTTGCTCGTTTAAAACCACCTGATAATCAGCCTCTTAAGACTCCATGTTTTACTCTTCATTATGCTGCCCCAGAGCTCTTGAATCACAATGGTTATGATGAGTCTTGTGATCTGTGGAGTTTGGGGGTCATTTTGGTAAGTGATTGAGGTTTTTAACTGTTATTTTATGGCATGTATTTATTTTTTGTTAAAATGCAAGGGACTTGAGATGATTTCATGCATAAATTGGATACATGCTGAATTCAAGGGAGGTGAAAGTACTGCTGCACAAATAATATGTTCAAAAGACAGATCTTTTCCAGGAGTAGATTTTTTTTTAGCAAGTAGGAAATAAAATTTAACATTTTTGGGAATGGAAAAATTACTTGATACAGTCAGCTTCTCAAAAAGATAGATGCTTGTTAGGGGATTTTACAGGCATCCATATTATCTTCTGACACTTTCAATTCAGAGAAGGAATCAACCTGTATTCTGATCTACAGAAAATTAGTTTCATTTGATATAAATGGGGTAGAAATATATTTTGTTCATAGCTTCCTGGAATAGATGAATGTTTTTTCTAGTAAAGACTGCAGAGAAAGTCTTCTATATTTTAAATATTTGATAGCCTTAAAGTTATGTTAGGCCAAGTTTTATTGTGTAGCATTGGTGATGCAAAGAACAGCCCTTCATGTTTAACAGCAGAATTGCCTATAAATACCCTGTGTTTCCTAAGGCTGCTTTTGTTCTTGTGGCAGTACACGATGCTGTCAGGGCAGGTACCATTTCAGTCTCAAGACAGAAGTTTAACATGTACCAGTGCATTGGAAATTATGAAGAAAATAAAAAAGGGAGAATTTTCCTTTGAAGGAGAGGCTTGGAAAAATGTTTCTGAAGAGGCTAAAGAGCTAATTCGAGGTATGTATTTGCAAGTATTTAAGATACATTATGTTTTTATTTAAAAAGATAGAATTTGGAGAACCGTGCAATATCTGGGAGCTCCAAAGTGTCTCACCTGACAGAGCAATATGCACAGATTGAGCTGTGTACTGTCCTCTAATACAAGCAATGAGTGGCAATGGAGACATCAGAATGTATTACAAATTGCTTGTACACCTAGCAGAGTTTTCTAATGGGGTAAGATGCTGATAAGGTTAGTGGGGTTACAAGGAACTGAGGAGCTTCAGAAAAAGTGAACTCACTCTTAAAATGTGTTTAAAAGCAGTGTTTTTTTATTATGTTATTTTTACTGTTCTAAAAAAACCTAAACAGCTTATGAGATAAATGTCATAAAAGCTGAGCTTTTGTAGAGAATGAATTTATTACAATTTATTTTCCATTGTCTATCTTTTAATTCTTGTACAAAGACTCCTTACTGTATTTCTGAGCTACTTCATTGACATTTGCTATGCTTTGGTTCCCTTAAGCTTTTGCACATCTAATTATGTTTTCATCATGCACTAGACACCTACCTTAATGCTACTTAGATGCAGTTCTGAATTTCTGTAGAAGCAAATTTCTAAGGAATTTTTCTGCCAAAAATGTAGGGATTTCCAGATTCAGACTTGAGTGAATTGTGCAGGGAATCTGGGGCTTACTCTTTTGAACTTTATCCTAGACAGGTTATAAGTGAAGAAATAATTTGGTAGTTCTGAGTTTCTGTGAAGAGAGATGTGAGTTATCAAACAGTTAAATACAATTTTTTGCCTTTAAGATTCTTCTGGAGAGGATGATAGTATAACATTGTGTGAGCCTTATCTAGGATAAACATTGGCATACCTAGGATAAATATTGACATTAGGTACTTATCAAAGCAATGCATGAGATTTTATTAAGAAATATTTGCATTTTCTATTGACCAAAGATTAAGAGCTGACAGTTTTAAAGAATGTAATATGTTTCTATTAGGACTTCTCACAGTGGATCCAAACAAAAGGATTAAAATGTCCAGCCTGAGATACAATGAGTGGCTTCAGGATGGCAGCCAGCTCTCATCTAACCCTCTAATGACACCTGATAACTTAGGCTCTTCAGGAGCTGCAGTGCACACATATGTCAAAGCCACTTTCCATGTAAGTTCTGAGAAATTTTATGTCATGTGCTATGTTTTGTAATGTGTCATCTAGATTTGTGGTTTTTTTCTCTAAACAGCTATACATATCTGTCCTTATAATTCAGTATATGCTTATAGCTTGATTTTTTTTCGTCAATAGCATTTCCTCATAATATCTTTGATGGAGTACATGAAAGTATGAATGATGAAGCAAACATAAATTTCTTGGAGATATTTATTTTCATGAGGATTTGGGCATTGAGTGCTGTTCTGGAAACAGCAATTAAAAGTATTCTATTTCTTAGAGAAATCTATTAAAAGGTCTTCCAACTTTTATAAAAAACTCAAAACTTTATATTTAACTTAAGTAACTGTTTGACTTTTTGTCCTTACGGTTACTAAATTGAGGTAGAATTTCTGGAGTATATGTAGTTCATGTTTTTTGTATCATGGGTGCTTCTTTAGTGGACTTGCTTGTCTAGTATGGTATATTTATTAAAATCATTTGAACTTCAACTGTATTTTACAAATATAGTGTTGATTCTCATGATACCCTCTACAGAGAATAAATCAAAATTGAGCAGATCTATGCTGAAATGCTTGTGGGTGCTTTCTAGGAAGGAGAGAAGAACAAAGTAATTGTTTCTTGGAGAGGTCCTAACAATGCAACATAATTTGGGCTGAAAGAAAAACTGTAATTTAGCAGCGTCCTCTCTGAAAATGTAGTGTTAAATAGGTTAAGGCTAAGTAATAAAATACTTCTAAAAAGAACAAGGAGAGGCAGATGCCAATCAATAATATTATATATTGGCTCTTATGTACCTGTAAAGGCTGGTAAAGTCGTTGTTACAGCTACAATAGGAATTAGTCAAGAAATTATATTTTATCTTGTGGTGTACCATAGACCATTCACAATAAGTGATAAAATGTGTTAAATATCTTGAAAAACTTAGAATTACCTTTATTTTGTAACAGGCCTTTAACAAGTACAAAAGGGAAGGATTTTGTCTCCAGAATGTGGACAAGGCACCTCTTGCAAAAAGAAGGAAAATGAAAAAAACAAGTACAAGCACAGAGACACGTAGCAGCTCCAGTGAAAGTTCCCATTCTTCTTCCTCTCATTCTCATGGTAAAACTACCCCCACAAAGACATTGCAGCCCACAAACCCTACAGACAGCAATAACCCAGAAACCATCTTCCAGTTCTCCGACTGAGCAGCAGAATGTCCTGTCTGGAGGAGTTGTGGTTACAGACTTGGCAGTACCTGTATTGTCTTCTCCTGCCCTTCCTCCTGTGGCTACAGGCTGCTACAGGAAGACTTCTGTTGCTTTAGAAATGTATTTTAGTCCTACCTTTCTAGCTCTGTATCTCCATACATTTCCTTCTAGCGTTGTTTGGTATCACTGGATATAGTGTAATACTGTTATACAGCCAACATTGTATTCTCTGAGGGCTACATTACTGGTGTGCAGCCAAGCTCGAGGTAAGTATGTGCTGCTCATGGTACTGCTTGGAAGAAGACTGTTCCTCAGTGTCACAATCTTCCTCCCAGTTCCTTCCCTACTGCTCAAAGAAAGGAAAGCTCTGTAACATATGTAGAACTTTGGGATCTTCTGCTCTTACCCAGCTCTGTGAAGAATATTGTAGAATTTGATTCTTCATGCATGTAAACAATCATTGGTACAATGCACCAAAGCAGTATAGTACTCTAAAGCCTTTTAAATTTATGGTTATGATCTGTCCCATTTATTTGAATTTAAAGATCAAAATGAAGCACTATGGAACTCCTACTTTGTTTAAAAAATAACTCCACATATCTTGTTCTAAACAACTGAGAATAGAAGTCTTAGATTTTTTTTTAAATTTATTTATTTTTTTAAACACTTCTAGGGTAAAGATATCTGATAAGGTGAGATGTCTAGTACTGTGATACAATAACTTTTATTTTTTGAAGTTATTAGCTTCTAAAAGATTTTAAAGATTCTAAAATGTAATGCTATAAGAGAAAATTAAATTTCCTATTTGTTGCTTTGGAAAATGGCCACAAATACCTATTTCAAGATTTAATTATAATTTATATTTTCTTTTTATAATTACACAATAATTTTAAAATACTAAGATTTTTTAAAGATGAGAAAACTCCAGTTTCAGCATTTGTTATTACAGGGTCCATAAAAATGCATATCAAGTTATTTGAATTTTGCATTGTGCAAATATGGCAGTCTAATAGTGACTGTAAAATTTTAGAATATATGTGTTATTTTTTGCACTTTATAACATCCAAAGGAGATGTTTTAGAATAAAGTGCACTCAAATCTCTCTTCCTACAAGGTGCTGAGCACTGTTTTACTGGGCTGAATGACCTGAAATCCACCATATTTGGTGGTTGTGGTCATAGTGAAGGAGAATTCTGTACTTTGCAGGAGTGAATCCCTGTATATTACCCACTGTTTTCATTCCTTACTGTAAAATGCAAAGCTCTTTCTATCTTGCTTTTACATTGTATATAACAAATACTAGACCTGGGCACCTTGTGTAGTGTAGATGTTAACAACTGATGCACTGGGAATACTAAAGGGAAATTATATTGAACACTGTGCTTCACGACTTGTTCACTGTGGTGTTCTACAGTGAAGTATTTCCTACTGTGATAGTATAGTATGTACATAACTGTTTGGAATCATAAATGTGACTTAGAGAAACATCAGCATAAACTTTTAAATCAGTATATTTTATAAATTTATGGAGAGCTCTTTTATAGCTTGTATTCTCAATGACTAGGGGTAACTTAAGTGCTAAAAATGACTTCAGTTTTGCAAATGCTTACATGTGTAAGTTCCCACTGAAGTCAGAGAGGCTCCTTGTCATATGCCTAAATTTGTGTGATGGAAGGCTAATTGACTAGAGGATTTTGTTAACAGCTGTCTCTATCCTAAAATAACCTTAATCTAAACCCTATGCAAAAAAAAAGTTATAGAAATTGTTTATATCAGTGGTTTTATTTATAGAATTATATCATATATCAGTATTGACAAATACAATAAATCCATGTTTACAGGGATTGTGTGTATCAAAACATGGCTTTGAAGCCCAACATGTTTGTTCTGTGTTTCTTTAATATTAATAATGGCATTCTGAGGTTTTGGAATTGCTCATGTGAAATAGTTTACTACTTTCTTGATGTGAATGTCAACAGTAATTGCAGCATTAATTTCAGGTTGATGTGAATATTGAGATTTGCACTGTTTATGTAGAAGTAGTATATTTAAAGATCAGTCTATGTGCTAATAACACAACCAATTTTAAGTGGCCTATGTTAAAGTATTGAAAAATAATTGTCAGTGTAATATATTCAGGTTTGCTTTCTGAATGCTCTCTTTGGAAGTAATCTCAATAGTGAACATGGCTCATTTGTAAAAGAATACTTTTCCTCTCCCAAATAAACTTGCTGTAAATACAACAAACAATCCATCATTAATACTTGTTATGCAGACAGTAGAAGTGAATTGGGAGACTGGAGAACAGGTTGCTTATCAGGTTTGCACTTTGAGGAGTTTGTGGTACTTGTCTTCAGGATGAGGACAACAAAAAGCAATTTCAGTCTGATTTCTTTAAAGTGTAAGAAACTTCTGGATACCAGCTAGATTTGGAATATTGTGACCCAGCTGAAAGAACTTAAATGTTAGGAACACGGGATGTTAGGATATGTTGTTTCCCTGCTGGAAAATTTAAATTGTTTCTTGACAAACTGATGAAACACAATGTTTGCACAAGATACTAAATGCTAGAGATAATGGCTGTATTGTCAATCTTTTTTTCTACACAGGTTTTGAGAGACTGTTGTGAGACTAAAGTTATTAGAATACATCAGTTGTATCAAAGACAACTTTTATAGCTGACTATTTCTGTGTCCTCTTTGTGCTCTCACGGTAGTTGTTTAATAAAAATTTAAACCCAGGATATTACTTTTGGGCAGGGCTAAGTACATTTAGGTGTCACCTTGTATTTGCTTTGAACCAGTTATCCAGGGTAGCTGAAATGTTTGGCTGCCTGCTGCCTCCAGGTAACAGAGCTCTCGAGGAAGTGGATTTGATACTAAGCTGTCTGAATTTTTAGATTAGCATTACATAAACAACTGCTGATGTACATACACATTGATACATTGAAACTTGAGTTGCAATCTAGGCAGCTCAAGATTAAGTTTACTTCTTGTTCTAATGTCCCTGCAGGAGAGTGTTTACTCTTGGCAGAACAGTGTTTTAATCTGTTGACCAGCCTGGAACTCAAGGTCATATAAAGACCGTGAGCCATGTTTTTCATACTCAGACCACTGTTTCAACTTTGAAGTGTACAAGTTAATCTTCATTAGTACTATAAATACTTTATATTGTCTTGGTGAAGAGATGCTACACTGTGAATTATGTGTATACTTGGATTAAGTTTTCTTCACAGTGCTGCTATGCCTCAATCAGCTTTAATGTCTGGTAACAATATCTGGCTGCTGTCAGAAATACAATGATGTCAGTGATGTTGTAGGCAGATTTGTGTGAAAAGTGAAATTTCTTATGAGTAGAGATTTCAATTCGTGTGGATTTTAATCTAATCTTCAAAGTACTCAGTATCTGGTAAAGCCATTACTTTGTAATACTTTTAGAAACACAAATACTAGTGTAGCAGGTAATTCTGCAAAAGGATTTAGGGAAGTACAAAGAAAAGAACATAACCTACAGTTGCTCTGGCTTAGTGAAATTTCTATACTTTAAGGAAAAGAATGAGTGTATTTGGCATATGCATTGTTTACTGCTATAAAATGCCCCTATTAAGTACTTCATTAAACAGTTGGGGGCGAGGGGAACATGTATCCATCGCAGAATGGATTGAGGCTTCAAAGTGGCTCTGCTGATGGACGTATTTTCTCAGCTACTTTTCTGAACAAAATAACAGTTCCTGCATAGCTGTATCCCTTCTCAGTCATCTGAGAACAAAATAATTCTCAGCAGAAAATGTATTCATTGGTTATAATGAAATGTTGCACAAGCATTTTATAATCTGTGCATGTGTTGTCTGCATGCATGTAGATACACACTGTATTGCATGTCTAGATCTCAATTTAATATGCCTTGATTAAGAGAGCTTGTATTTTAAAAATGGGTTCTGGACTCACACAGATTTGGAGGACCAGATAAGGCTGCCACAGAAGAGGAAGAAGGTTGTAGGAAGTCAGAGGTGAGAAGCTTCTGGGCAGCAATTTTCAGGGGTAATTTTTCCCCTGGATATCTCCGTGCATGTATTATTCACTGACAATGAATTGCAAGCTTTCTTGCCAGTTATCCAACATAAACATATTTCCTACCTCTGCAGGTCCCCGAGTCTGTGTGTGTGTGTGTGTAGCTTTATAACATTTACTTCATAATATTGAATTTATTTGTTATGTCTCAGGTATCATTGCAGGTGTTTTTACTAAATTAATGGTATTTATTTCTTCCCCCATAAGTGACAGTCTTTTTCAAAATACTGTTTTTACATGGCAAAACATACTATTGCCTTCCTTAAGTTGAGATAGTTGACTGAATATTCTGGATTGAGAGATCAGAATATAACATGGGTATTTCAGCTGTAAAGAGATAAAAGTGCTTTGGTCTTTGTCTGCTAGTGAGAAACACTTCTCAGTTTGGTCCTTTAAGCCCACAAGGCACTGGATTCTCTAAAAATAGAAGAAATTTGGAGCTGTTCTAGCTAGCTCTCATCTGCCATCACACATTTTTTTGTATCACATATTAAATAGATTCTGAATCTTCAGAACACCTGTGTAGAAAAGAAAACTCAGACTGATTCCTATAGTCTGCAGTAGAAAATGAAGTTATGCTTTCAATTACATAGACCAGCTGAAACAGTCTCTTGTTTGTTGTACCCAGAAACTGCATAATGGAGAAACACAAGAGACCTGCAGTAATATAAATGTCAAGAAAACATGTATTTTGACAACCTTCATGTTCTGTGTGACAGAAATGGAAGACAGCAACTGGCTGGGAAACACTTTTAAATGTTTAAACAGAGATGTTATGGGCTGGTCTGACTAATATTTTATTTGTGGTAGAAAGGAATCCATATTATTCCCATGTAAAATTGCTTTTAAAAATTGGCAACCAATCTAACTGTATTCACAAGAGTCATGCAGAAGTCTGCTAACTTCCTTTGAAATGCCAATAATAAAGGAAAGAAAAACAGAACTCTTCTTTAATTGCTTCAGGAACTGCCAAAAAGCCTAACACATGAAACTGCAAATTGATTGCAAACTTCTTACAGCTTTCTTAATACGAAGATATTTGTCAACAAATCCAGCATCAAATCTTGAAAATAGTCTCATTTATGTTCACCTGATTTTCCCTAGTTGTTTTTTTATTTTGTTAAATATGTAGTTGTCTTAGTATGATTATGACCAAAAGTCTATTTGCATAAGCAGGAGAAAAAAAAACCCAAGGATTTAGGATTAGGCCTTGTGAATAACCAGAATAAATCTGCTTGGAAAGGTAACAATTTCAAAATATGCATATATATTAATGGTATTTGCTGATAAAACTATGTCTAGCCAAGTACATTTTATCTAAGTTATGGGTGTGATTTTGTGTGACATTCAGCTATGCTAAAAAAGCTTTCAAGTTTAAAGTCTTTGGAGTTTAGGAAAGTAAGAAGAAAGCGGAAAATTTAAAGATGAGGCTGCAGAGAGGGGAAAATGCTTGAAATTTGTCCCTGAGTTACTCGAGGTGACTTGCTTACAGAGGTATCATTGTATGTTCTGCAGAAGCTCACTCAATAGTACATATGCTTCTTTTCCTATTAAAGTAATATGCAGTGGAGAAGAGAAACTCAATTCACAAAAACAGCAAATACCTCAAAGCTTTTCTCAGGTGTCTCCTTAATGAGTTCTCATCCTTTAAGCAGATAACTCTGCTAACTTAGCAGTTACTCTTGTTGAAGCTACACCTGCTTGAGGGAACAGGATCCCGCTCTCTGGTGATGTGCTCGCTGTAGAGGGATGCTACAAATCGGAGCTCAGGGTGCTGTGTCCCTGCTGCTTTTAAGTTCAAGTGTTCATACAATTCTGCTTAGTATGTATCACCATGTCAGTCCCATTGGTATGCAGCTGTGGCTGGTCAGTTCAATTTTTTAGTGCTGTCAGATTGAAAGGAAGTCTTGAGAGCTACTTCAGGACCAAAGTGAGAACAAGCTTTGAATCTTGACATGCATCTGGATTACAAAAATGAATAAAAGTTTGGCATTGGTTTTCAATCTTGATAGTCTTAAGATGCTCCTGCAGCAAATGTGGATGCTTACAGATATCTTTACAGTATTGATCTCTTTCACCTGCAGAGAAAAAGACCTACAAAATTGTTTCTTGCCAGATAAAAACTTTTGCTGGAGTCCTAGTAGAAGAAATCATCCCTAATTTCTACCTTTACCTTTGAAGCTATAAAGGCAAAAAATGAATTGGTGACAGATTCTGACAGCTGGTTATAAAGGAGCAGGCTGTGTTAATTTGCAGTGAGAGGAACAGGGCGTTCTATTTCATGTATCAGTGTGGGCAGGGAGTGGGGAGAGGGAAAGAAATGGGAAGAAGGGAATGCTGAGTGCTTTGCCTCACTGTAATTTACAGGACATTCTGGTTGCACACCATTGCTTTTGAAAGACCAATGATTTCCACATTCAGTAAAAAACTTTTTGAATAAAAAGACCCCACACAGATTAACCTGACAACTTTTCTTCTTGGAAACAGTGCCGTTTTCAAGTGGCAAATACAGCATCGTGGACATTGATTCCTTTTTTCCTTAATGCCAGTTATCAGCAGATTACAGTGGAATTTTCTTTCTGACAAATACATACCTCTCTAAATTCTTTGCCACGCCAACATGCAAAACTTTGTGATAGAATTTTATAAAAAAGCAAGAGAATGAACTGAATTGGTTTATTTTGCCCAGCATCTAGAAAATGAATGAGGATTCTTGGAGTGAGTCCAGAGGATTATTCTGAATTTGATGGAAAAAGTACTAGAAGAAAGGATAATTTTGTGAATACAGTGGTGAAGAAAATACAGGAAAGCTGTAAGCTGTGTTCTAGAAGACTGCTCAGGACTTGTGGAACACTAGTGGAACCAGATGTCAGGTGAATCCTCCCATCTCTAGAGCTCTTAAAGCCTAACCATGCTTATTTGAAGGATGATAAGCCCAGGCTGTTGGCCAGTCCTGTCAGAGTCCCAGGATTTGTGCCATGACCTGTTCAAAGGCACATGATGAACCCCAGGGGAGCCATTCTTTGTTTAAGACTATTTTGTACTAATTCTGGATCTGCTGATTTTTTAAAGACTTCTCTCCAGTTATTAACATAATTGAAACATCTAATTTAAATGCATGATTTTTCATTCTTTCCAAACAGAGCAAAAATAGTTGCTGAGCACTCCCTTGTCACCGATATTTTTCTTGCCTCTGGATATAATGAACTGATGATGTTGCTGGAATTATTCGTTGTCCTCGGCAACTTTCTTAGCCATTTGTCATAGTATTCACACTAAACAGTATTGTCTGTCAATGTTTTAAGGTACCTACAGGTTTAGAAATTTTCCGAAGTTGAATGTAGCTTTCGACTCCCTCTGGTGGTCTGGCAATGGAGCTGAAAAACAGTTTGTCTCGCTGACTGCAACAAGCAAACGTTTGAATGCAGTATGACATTGTCTTTTATTTTTACCCTTAAAATAGTCCCTTAAAATAGGAAAGTCAAAAATGGTACATGGCTGGTTTTCTGTTTTGAAAAGTAGAGGCCTAATAACGTGCAAAATCGTTGTATCTTTCTAAAAACATATAATTAGTATTTTTATAAAATCTATAATGCTATTCTGGATGCTGTTTTCATAAGTCAAAAGAATAGGAAAACATCTTTGCCTCTGAGGTTCAATTTGCCTAGGAAGATTTTCTTTTATGAGTTTAAGCTAGAGATTAAACTACACTCTGGATCACATCTAGAATTTAGCTGAGCTGTGCCTGTAAGTTTTGTTATTGTGCAAAGATGATGGAGGGTCCCTCTTCATCTGCTTCCCTACAAGCAGTGTTGGACACCAGTTTGAAATAGGAAAGAGGCTTACCATGAGAGTAGCACAATGAAAGACTCGTTATTAGACCCTACCCTGGCTTTTCCCTGAACTTAAAAGTAGCCAAAGCACTTATCTAAAATCCTTAGATCTTTGAAAAAGACTGAAATGTTTTACACTGGCACAATAAAAATGAGAAACAGCAAGCTATGGCATTTTTCTTCCCATTTTGCTCCCTATTTCTTACTACATGGTAATATAGGATAGCAAATTTACTGACACCATACCATTGTAAAAATACAGTTGTGGAGCAAGTTGCAATTCAGATATAAATACATTTATTCAGCCTTCAAAAAACAGTGGAGTGTGGGTTTTTTTTTAATTCTGGGAGATGACTTTTTTTTTTGGCGTATGTAAATATTTGCATTTGTGGTACAGAGGATATTTCCAGGCATGATGTGGTAGGTTTAAAATGTAGTATGAAACACTGAAAGAATATGATTTTAGTAGATACTGGCAGTTGAGTGATGCTCTGTTGCCCTTTCACTGGCAATGCTGGCTCCCATTTCACATGGGTGGGCTTAGAAAGGACCTCTTTTGGAGTGTGACTGTTTTTTTTCCCAGCACACTTAGTAATTAAACTTTGGATTCAGACAATCAACATCAATGACTGCTAGCCCCTGTCATTTCTTAAAGACTGTGAATGAACATCAAGGGATTTCACAAAATAGTAAAAAATATGTTTGCCTGATTGTACAGGCATACATTCCATTTTCAGTATCAATTGCCCATTATCTCACAAGTGCAGTATGAACTGAATCACTTTGAAGGCAACAAACTACAAAATCAAAATCCATTGTGAAGAAAGCTTTTCGGGTTTCTAAGTTTTCTTGAATTGTTTTTTGCATGACATTGACTTTCAAACAGCCATAAGGGCTTAATGGTTTATAAAATAATGTACATTTGCAGATGTAACTATTCTATCTCTAAGAAAATAAACTCCTCTAAGTACAAAACCTTGAAATGTTGAAATAATTTGATAAAGTTTATTTCACTTTTTACATGGCTGTCTTCCTTATTATGAGGCAGGGGTGGCAGGTTTTTAGTGGGCTTTTTGTCAGACTGTTGATTTAGTGGATACTCTACAGTCTCACTTCCCTTCAAACAGCATGTTTATACTCTCAAAGAGGAGACAAATGTCACTGTGAAATTCTTTCCTCAAAGAATTTCATATGGTCTGTTCTCAATTTCATAGAGATTACTGATTTCAGTAGGAATGGAGAACTGTGTAGTTCCTCCTTTTGCCAACAGTGTTTCACTAAGTGAAAAAAAAAGATGACGGGTTCCAGTAAAAGTTTTGCTTCTGTTAATGGTTATGAGCTGTGCTCTTCACTGTAGAGAAATTAATTATCCCACTAATGAGTTTTGGCCTGAGAATTTTTGCACTTCACATTCAACAAAATAGCAGACGGTAGTAGGAGTTGATTATGATTGCCTTAAAATACAAATAGTATTTGAATTGCATCTCTGATCACTTGCAGTAGGAATATATTTAACATTCTAATAGGCATTACAATGTTGATTTTATTTGAAAGACAAAAGATTGGTAAGATCACCATTTGTGGTGAGGAAAACCTTCTAATGTTTACTTTTTTGTTTTGTTTTACTATGAATATGAAAAAAGGACTTTTATGTTTTCTTCTGTAGCATCATATTTCCCTCAAAATTGTTTTCTTTCTCTGATGTGTGCTACAGGTAGAAAAATAGTTTTAAGAATCAGCATTATGACTAGCAGTTTCAGGCAAACTTTTTGGAAAAATACAGCAGACTACTGGTCAGTGTGCCAACCTAAAACCAGAGTAGTAGGTAAACTTGCATATTAAACACTTTTTCTTTAAATAATGAAACAACACTGGCATTAAGCATCGCTAACCTTTGACACAAGTTGGCTGTTAATCTTGGATTCTTCCTCACCACTTCAGTGGTGAATAATATTTGTCTAAGGAGCCAAAAATGTGGTCTGGAATAAAAAACCCATTGACCCTGTGAGTTTACTTGCAGGAGGTTTTTTCCTCTCCTCTGGGTTTTGAGCAGTCTATTTTCATATGTTGCCTTTATAAATGCAAGACTTTTTGAATTGATTTTTCTGATTCCTTGTTAAAGAATGTTTAATATCTTAGCAGAGATTAAAGTGCTGCTTATTTAAGTCAGTTAATATTCTCTCTAACATTGTCATCAGTTCAAAGGCCCATCATACATCTATGTTTCTCATAGATCTAGTGGAGTACTAGTGCAGAAAGTTTCTTTACCAGGTTTATTTTCAGGTTATGAGAAGTATGAGTGTACCATATCAGTGTGTGTATTGGGTTGCTGTGACCAGGCTTTAGTAGTGGAGGGAACACTGCAGGAATGGTTTCTGTCAGCAGCTGCTGAGGCTTCCCTCACATCCAGCAAAGCCAGAGCTAGTTGGCTTCAGGATGGACCCACCACTGGTCAAGGCTGAGTTCATTAGAGATGATAATAAAGCCTCTGTGATAACATATTTAAGAAGGAAAAAATGTTATTGCACAGATGTAATTGTGACCAGGAAGAGAGGAGTGAGAATATGTGAGAAGAACAATTCTGCTGACATCAAAGTCTGTCCAGGAGGAACAGGAGCTGCTCCAGGCTGGAGCTGAGATTCCCCTGCAGCCCGTGGTGAAGACCATGGTGAGGCAGCTGTGCCCCTGCAGCCTGTGGAGGTCAGCAGGGGAGCAGAGATTCACCTGGAGCAGGTGGATGCCCAGAGGAAGGCTGTGAACCCATGGGAACACACTCCTGACAGACTTGCAGACCTGTGGAAAGAGAAACCCATGTAAGGGAGAGTTTGACTTGTGACCCCGTGGGGGACCCACACTGCAGCAGCAGGTTGCTCAAGGACTGCATCCTGTGGAAAGGGACCCACACTGCAGCAGTTCATGCAGAACTGTAGCCCATGGCAAGGACTCACGCTGGAGAAGTTCATGGAGAACTGTGTCTCATGGGAAGGACTCCTCTCCCTGAGCAGTGGCAGAAACAACGGGTGATGAGCTGACTGTAAGCCCTGTTCCCTGTCTGTCTGTGCTGCTGGGGGGAGGAGGTAGAGCCCAGGAAAGAGGGAAGGGTGGGGAGAAAGGTGTTTTCATTATTTAGTTTGTTTCTTATTATCCTGCTCTGATTTTGCTTGTTAATAAATTCAATTAATATCTGCAAATTGAGTCTGTTTTGCCCATGACAGTAATCAGTGAGTGACTTCTGCCTGCCCTTATCTCAACTCATGAGCCTTCTATTGTATTTTGTCTCCCTGATCACTCGTGGGGGACAATGATCAGGTGGCTTTGGGGAGTACCTGGCACCCAGCCAGGCTCAAACCACCCCAGTGTGTAGCTGTGTAGTGAAAGGCCCTGTTTCTTCATACCAAGCTCATGAAATTGCACTGAACAACCCACTTCTCTTCCCTCTGTGTTTGGGGGATTGGAGTGGGAGAGATGGCATAAGGCAAAATGATAGAACAATACATTTTAGTTATTTTCCTGCATTTTGAATTTCCCTCCTTTTCACAAACCAGGTATCTGTCTATATTTGCTAGTCAGCAGCCTCACCTTAAAAGCAGACTATTTCTAGCCAAGTACATGCATGCTTTGGTCTGCCCCAACAGTATAATAAAGAGGCCATTTCCAGAAAAGAACACTTTGTTTAAGGCTGAAAAAATAAGGGACATTTGACAAAATATGCAGGATTGGGCTTCTTTTCTCTCTTACTTTTATGCTATCCATTCCAAATCCATTATTGAATTCCACTATGGGTCATCTACAGTGGAATCTTCTCAGAGCAGTCTTGGGTGCATGGAAGTTTCGTTAATGTTAAAGCAGATTTCCTAAGCATTTCAAAATGTGCTAATTCCTTTTGCATAGATGTCTCACTTCATAAATAGGAGCTGTTGAGATAATAAGCCTGATGAGCTGTAATGTAAATATTTTAATACTATTGCTGGTAGCTTTTAGTGAAATGATGTGATCAGTGCTAACAAAATGTGTTAGAATTATTGTGAATCAATATGAATAATCTTCATAGGCAAATTAGCTCTTTCAGGAAGTTGAAATTTTAGTTTTCATAGTCTTATCTGTAAAAGAACTAGTAGTTATAATATCAGATATTTTGAATTATCATTTTTTTCCTTCCTAATTTTTAACTTATCTTTTCTCCCCCGTAAAAAAAAATGTTATAATCCGTTTGACATTCTCTAGGTCTTCTGAAAACTCATGTATGCAAAAAATGCTTTATTCTTTATTTATCCTTTTGTTTTTGTTACATTATTAAATCCCCTCTCCAATCCTGCAGTACTCCATTGTATTTTTTAAATGCGGTTATGTTCTGCCACCATTTCATTTCACTTTGAAAACCTGAAGGATATTTTGTTTGAAATGGGATTGTAACCTGAAGGTGTTATAAAAGCAACTTGACTAAAAGACAAATTATGGTACCTGAATTTTGTGTTGTTATGCTTTAAATAACACTGGGAATGAAAAGTAAATTTCTTGAAACACTGAACAAGATATTTTATGCCTGTCATAGAGTTGCAATAGTTGTGATGGTCTAAGGATGATGGAAGCAAAACAAGGTTTGTTGGAAGTAGTATTTATTACATTGAGGATATAGCTGGGAAACACACTAACAAGCTTTTAGTTGTGTAAGCCTGGGTCTCTTCCTGGTCAATTCAATGGAAACTGCATATCTTTAAAAAAAACCCATGCTTTTTCTCACGCTTCAGCTGATGATCAAAACCAAACAAAACTTCAGAAAGCACCTGTCTCTAGTATATGTGAGCACACATGAAGCAGATAATTGTTTAGAAATTCTGTTATGTAAACAACTCTCCCAATGCCCACAGGCGATGTCATACTTGTATTTAACAGATCTATTTATAGAACAGCCAGTAGTTTTATGTTAGCCCAAATTTGACTTCTGACTCTCTGAACTTGTAATTTCTGAAGATTAACATGTGCTAGATACAGAGGAGTGCAATGCATGTAAAAGCAAAAATTGCATCCAGCCTGTTTTTTGAATCTTCATCATCATCTGTGACAGCCATCCTCACAAACTCAACCAAATTCCTGTGGCTTCACTGACTTCTCATTTCTGTGGATGAAAGAATTAATTGTACAAGTCTCCACTATGACCCAAGGATGTGGAGTGAGACACTTGGATTATTTGAATTCATGTTGTACATAGCTACACCATATCTCTGCAAAATCTGTCCCTTCTGTCAATGGGCTGTATCCTTATTTTGTGAAAAGTAAGTAGCAATTTGTGAGATTTTTTTTCCCCCCAGCTACGTCTTCTTGCTACTTTTTCAGGGAAAATCAGTCATGGCTGCAGCTTTGCAAGATGTATGTAAGTTTGTGGAATTGCTGTGTCACGTTTGTGTGATGCAGTGTTTGATACAGATACACAGTACCACTGGAATTGATCCAGCTAGTTGTTTTTATTCTAGCCAAACATCGGAAATCCATTTATTTTCTCAAAACATTGGGCATAATCTCTGTACCTTTCTTTCTCTCTGGTTTTTGTCCAAGGCACAGGTGAGCCTTGAGCAGGTGGCCGCGTTGGGCTCTGCTTGGTCTGGAGCACGGTGTGTGAGCTCCGCGGGCTACTGGGGCTGCAGAGACCACGGCGTGGGCACGAAATGGGAAAGCGCCATTAAAGGGACTGAAACTACAACCCCTCGGGCGAGGGGGGTCAGTGCTTCCAAGGTGGGCGAGGAGGGGACCAGCGACGGGCAGGAACTAATTTCAGTTACCTTTTGTGGAAGGGGAAAGCGTAGCAGAGGGAGGCGGTGTGTGCTCATCCCTCGCCCGTGGAGGAACAGAACCAGCCGAAGGTGCCGATTGGTGTGAGCGGGTTCTCAAGGGCCAGTTCCGACCGGGGCCCGCTACCAGCGGCACCTCCAGCGGCGCGGCGCTCGCATTAGAAGATTCATTCTCTCCCTCTGTTCCTCTGTTCCTGTCCCTCCTGCTCTCCCTAGGCCTCCTGCGGGTGCCCGGGCAGCGCTGTCCGGCGGCGGGAGCTGCCGAGCGCTCGCTCCCTCAGCCCGGGCCGCGCTCCCCGTCAGGCCCGCCCGGCCCCGCCGCTGGCCCCGCCCCGCCCCGCGCAGCCGCCAGGGGGCGCTGCTCCCGGCGCTCCCGGGGCCGCCAGCGCGGCGCGGCCGCGGCGCTCGAGTTCCGCCGCTGCCGGGGCCGCCGCCGCCCGTCCCCGCCTCCCCCTGCCCGCCGCCCCGGCCCCTTCCCCCGCCGGGGCCCCTCGGCCCGACCATGGCCACCAGGAAGGCGGGCTCGCGGCTGGAGACCGAGATCGAGCGGTGCCGCTCCGAGTGCCAATGGGAGCGGATTCCCGAGCTCGTCAAGCAGCTCTCGGCCAAGCTCATCGCGAACGGTGCGGCGCGGGGCGGGCGGCGGCGGGGGCCCGGCAGGTGCAGCCGGGCGGGCCGGCGAGAGGGGCCTGCGGAGCCCGGGCAGGCGGCGGGGCCGCCGGCGGGAGGGGCGGGCAGCGGCTCGGGGCGGCCCGGCCGGGCGGGAGCAGCGCGGAGGGAGGCGGGAGCCGCCCCGGGCCCGACCCCGGCCCCGGCCGGAGGCTCCGCGCACATCGCCCGCGGAGCCCCCGCGGAGCCGGGCAGGCCGCGCTCGTCGGGCCGGGGAGCAGCGCGGCCCTGTGCGCTCCCCGCCCGGGGCGCGGAGCAGCCCGGGGGTTATCACGAGCCTGCAGTTTGCCGGCGCACATGCTGACAGCGTGCATAAAGCCCGAAATGTCCTTCTGCCTTCTGTGCCTGCCAGAGGGTCTGTGCACAGCGTGTTCCAGGAAGGCTTCCGTCCTTTCTCTTAATAGCAATCCTCAGCAATATAGTGCAGCTTCATTTATTTTGTTGTCGAAACTATGGATATTTTGCTTGTTTTCTTAATTCTTATGTCACGAACCTCTATATGTTTAACTGAAGGAGGTGAAAAGCAGTCCTTCCTTCTGAGGCATGGAAGTATGTAATGAACGAGGGAGGTACAGGGAAGTTCTCTTTGGCATGGATGCCTTAATTCTGTGTGAGAAAAAATATGGGGATAGAGTGTGCCTCTCTGCTTGAGGTGGACCTAGGGGTAATTTCAGAGAGCAGTCAAGTCTGTGAAGATAGAACTTGGTGTGAATTCAGAGGTGATAAGTTAACAGAGAGGATGAAGCATAACATTGACATCACTGGAAGTTTGTTGTGAAAGCAGTGATAGCTTTGCATGTTTAGATGGGGGAGAAAACTGCATGATTCAGCTCTATAGAAATAGAAATAAAAATAAAAGAGGAAAAGCCTGACTAAAAGAAAAGAATTTAAGAATAAATGGGTAGTAGATAACATTTATATGTGTTTGCCTTAAAAACAACTGAGTGGTGTTTCTGACACTGGTGTTATGCTAACTAAAAATAAGCATGAGTGAAAAGATGGAAGGTATGTTTAGTTTCAGGACATGCATCATTGACTGATACACTATGAGCTAGTTAGAGATCACTTCAAGCAAAGGCAAATATGTTTTGCTGTCTAGTTGGGAAGCACAATCTTCATAGTTTCAAGATGTACTTAGGTATTTAAGAGAGGCAGGGAGAGCTAGGCAGATGTTATTGACAGTTTGACTTAAATTTCTCTAACCTGTGTGTGTTTTACCTAGCCAAAGCATATCAAGAGAAAATGATGCAATCTGCATAACTTTACACTTTAGTGGTTTTCCTGTGAAGGCATCTTCTAGATTCTGTACCAGTCAAAATACAAATTATTGAAGCATTTCCTGATCTTTAAAACATGGGAAAGTATCAAATGCAGATTTTATCACTTTTTGACAGCACATGAAGGACTAAGTCAATGTACATGACTTCCGAGCCTGGCTGAGAACATAAACAGGAAATTAACTGATCATATGGGACTCTTCTTCTGTATTGGAGTAACACAGGAGGAGAGTAATTTATTTATTGAAATGCCTTCACCTGCTGTTGAGAGTGTGGAAAACTGGAAGTTTGTGTTCCAAATCCAGGTGTACCTAACAGGTTGCAGGCAATGTTATCAGCTAGTGAGACTACCAGGGAGAGGCAGTGCCTCTGTTCCACCCATAAAGAGAGACATGAACTGAAAGGCATTCTGATGCATGTCCCTGTTGCTTCTTAATCTGAAGCAAAATTAACTTAAAAGTTCAGTACCTTGAACTTTACTGCATCCTTCTGCACCGATGTTCAGTTTTGACTTGGGAATGGATAACAGAAATCTGGTTTTTGGCTGAATGTGTAACAATATGTCATAGGAATGATTTAAAATCATGGGGAAGAGGGAGAGGGAAGAGGATCTTTATTCTAACCATGTATTGATAGGGAATTGGCTTCAACTTTTGAATGCATTTTATGGATGGAGCATTTTAACAGAGGGTATCAACATTGCTAGTAGTATTGCTCTTTGAACACAGATGGAAATGAATCCTTTTGGGAAGCTCTCTTGAAATCTTTTCAATCTTGCACTATTGCAAAAGAATAGACTTATTTTACTAGGACTCAGTTACAGCTCCTGTTTGGAACTGGGATTAGAAACTTGATAAAATGTTTAATGGTCCAAGTTATTTGGGCTGTTTTGCATTAGCAAATTCCCATCTCTTGACACTGCAGCCAAAATAAGATGCAGGAAGAAACAGCAATGACAGCTCCCAGGACAAAGGTCTGTGTGGCTACACAAGGCAATAGTGTGTACTTCTGATGAAATGCAGCACTTGAGAGGTGCAGTGTTTTGAGTGGACTTGATTACTGTATTGTTTATTGTGTTTAGTTCTGCTGATGGATCCTGTCTATTCCCTAACAGAAGCCTGTGTATAAAACCTGGCAGTGGATCAAATATAAATGACAGTTTAGGTAGGATTTTGGATGCATAAAAATGGCCCTAGAACAAATTTCTCTGTCTGATTGATGGCATTTGAAAGGTTTTCTGAACTTGCTGAACTTTAAGTAAAAGAGAGAAGAGAAATATTGATGAATTGCTATTCTGTATGTAATAGTTACAATTTGGATCACAGAAAATGTGTGTTCTGTGTCAAGCCTGTGACTTGCATTGCTTTTCACAATGGATAAATAGATAGATGGATGAAAAAAGGGTCTTTAACCTGACTCAGATTTTGTTAGCCACTTGGCCTGTTTGTATTGTATTTCTCTACTTCAGAGCTAGGACTCAGTAGCAGTAATGAGATTCATGCCATATAACACAAATCTTGGTCTGAGCTCTTGCTTCATCTGCATTCTGCTAAAAGATTGGGTTAAAACTGTTATGTGCAGGCTGCTGAGTTAGCCTTGGCTAACAGCACATGCCCACCCAGCTGCTCTTAGAGGGGCAGGGGCAAAAGGTAGAGTAAGATTGGAGCTTCAAATAAAGACAGGAAGATCACTTACCACTTACTGTTCTGGGCAAAATAGGCTTGATTTGGAGAACTGAATTTAAATAGTTGCTGGTTAGAATATGGTCAGATAGTAAGACAGAAAGACAGACATGAAAATTACACCTTTTCTCTCCCCTTTCCCAGGCTGAACTTCACTCCTGTTCCCCTCCCCATGTGGTGCAGGGGGCAAAGGGGTCATGGTGCAATAAAGTTTCTTTCTGCCTCTCCTTCCTTCTCACGTTTTTGCTCTGCTCTGGATGAGCTCCCCACTGACAGCGGCCCTGCTTTGGAACAGGCTCTCCAGTTCCTTCAGGGCATTCCACCTGGCTCCTCCCTGGTACCGTGGAGCACATCTGTCCCTCTCCTTCTCTGACCTTAATGTTGTGTTTTTCTGTTGTTTCTCACTCCCTTTGTTCTCTTTTATTTTGTTCTGTGGCATTTTCTGCCCTTTCTTAAATACACTTTGCCCGAGGTGTTGTCAGTTGTGCGGAGGGCTCAGCTGTGTCTGCTGTGGTACTGTTGGAACCAGCTGGGCATGGGGCAGGGCAACCCCAGCTTTTCCCCCCAGAGCTGCTCCTGCAGCCCCTCTGCTGCCAGCACCTTGCCGGTTATAACCAGTACAGCAGGATTTTCAACAATTGTAGCAGCTGGCAAAGAAATCGTGGTGCTGCCCTGAAGGTCACAAAGATGCAGTCCTTGGATAATCTGTAGCCTGTTCAGTGCCGTCTTCAAGTGTTCGGTGTTCACATCCTGAGTATCGCCTCTTGAATGGAACTGAGAAGAACCCCAAGTTGTTAGAAATAAAATCTTAGAGCAGTTTTCACTAATGAAACTTTGTGAGTGTTCCTAACTGGTTTAACTAACTTAAAAAGTTCCTTCTAAGAAAGTGAACTGAAGAAATTTTCGTTGCTGGTTGAATTTTGTCTAACATTGCAAATGATCAGCGTGATGGTGAAGCATGGGCATGACAGTTAGTGGATACTTTGAGTACATAATTGCTTGCTCAAAGGATATTGGGAAGAGGCTAAAATACTAAATGCTGGATATCTGAAAGTAATCTGAATGTATTTTGAAGTGCTCCCAGAACTGAGAAACACAACTGGAAGCTACCAATCAGATTGCAAAGCTGATTGCGAGGCCATAATGTATTTTTGATGAAACAGTAGCGTCTCATAGGAAGTGTCTACAATGGAATTCAGTATGAAGGTTGTACCTGCTCAGGGCATTTTCAGGACATTCTTGTGTTTTCTTTCCTTCCTTTGGAAACAAAGTGAGGAAACCTTAGGCTGGTTCAGTAGCCAGCTGAATGGATAAAATAAAGGATCCATGAATTTCCATGGGTGTTTCCGACCATTCATTGTTGATGTAATTGGAACGTGACCTTGCTCAAGTTCAGTAAGATGTATGGCTCTGTCTGGAAAAACACTGAGGGGGCGAATTTTTATAGTTCAAATGAGGTAGAATGGTGTAGTTCTGTAGAAATCTTAGCCAGTGTGAAATATTGAATTACTGTGGGGAGAGAATGCATGCCCAGGAAGTTCACGAATCTATATGCTACCAAGAGCATTGTGACATTGCCATGAAAATAGAACATTACCTACAGATATCAAGTTTGCTCATGGAAATACACCAACATGGTAACACAATGTTTTTTTACCTAGTTAATTTCTTACTACTTTTGCTATCCCATTTCTGTTTGGTTTGTCTTGTCTGGGGTCTCTTTGCTGACTGCCTTTCCTCTCAACACCTTGTTTCTGTAGTCTCCTATTAGACCTAGCCTCACATTTAGCCCGGCAGAGTAATGGAACACAGAGGAGTTGGGAGCAGAATAGCAAACCCAAAGGATTATGAATTATTTTACATGTCTAATTTTGTTTGTCACCTTCTATACTGCTCCCTTATCTTGATATAAGTAGGACCTAAAAATAGAAACATCTTATCAGTTTTCATCTGTTTTGCAGCCTTGTGAAATACAAGACCTCAGATGTATGGTTAAAGCTTATCCTCAGAATAAACAAGGGATTTCTAAACCTCTTAGGACTCATGCCCTACTTAGAAGGTGTTTACCAAATTTGTTTGTTTTTATACATAGAGTTTGTAGTGTGATTTGTATATGCAAAGCTTTCCTAAGAGATTGACATCTCTACCAGAAAAGTTTGCAGACCATGTGACATGCCTTTTGCATGTCCACCACAGTAGAAGTGGAGGACTCTTCATTTGTTATCTTTTTGTTTTCCTCCTATTGCATTTGCTGTCACATTTACAGAACAAGATTACTAAGGACAGACATTTTTCTGAATGAAGAGCAAAGGTGGTGACAGTACTTAGATGTGTTGTCTTATTTTTGACTGACAGCTTTGTTTCTTCAGATAGCCAGGGGTGTTACAACAGTGTAAGTGATGATGTGGATCATCTGCTTGTACTCACACTGCATGTTCATCTGGAAGAGAAAATGCTAGTGTGTGATTTCACAAGTAACCAAGCTGGTCTAACACCTCGCTGTTATTATGTAGAGTCGTTCTTTCTTCCTGCCTTTAATTAAGCTGCTTCTTCTCTGAGCAGCTTCTGGTTTTGTGTTCCTGGCCTCTCCCTTGTGTTGATGAACGCCAGAGGTGGGAATTACTGTGCTTGGCCAGCAGAAAACTCTGTGCTTCTTGTTCTGGGGCCTACTGAGTTTGCTGGCTTGCCAAGCTCATTTGCCTCCCACAGGGGTCTGAGTAGTGGAACAGCTGGTGGAAAGAACAGTAGCAGCAGCCAGTGGAGGGCAAAGGTGAGGGGAACTGTGAGGAAGCATGTAGTTGGTCTTAGTGGAATGAAAGAAGTATTTTGGATATTTGGGGCTTATAACTGAATACATTTATAAGGATATTTCTATATATTATGAATGCAATTATTTTAGAAATTGGATGTCTTGTGTAGTAATGTTAAATTGATTGCACTTTTGCCTTGTTTAAAAGTTAGAAGGAATGGTAGCCAGATGTATCTGTGAATAGATACTTGTATGTTTCTGTATTACAGCTGCTCTCACTTCCTTTAAACCAGCTTCAAGGGTTAAAGGTTAGACTTAACTTTTCTGTAGGGAAATAAATTCATTAGCATAAACCCAGGGTCATTGATACCACTTTTGTTTGGGTTTGATTTGCATGGTAGTAAAGAAGGGGGCAGAAAGTCCTTAACTTACCAAATTTGAACCATTCTCCTTCCCTATCAAGTCTGGGCCATTCCTCCTCCCCACAAATCTGTCTTTTTAAGAATAAAATCTTGGAATTTAGTGGTTCAGTTCTTCACAGTTTTCTCTGCACTGAATACTGTTTAATTTGAGCTGATAAGGAGTGACTGAAGATAATAACTTTGTAAAAAGCAAAGTGGCAGGATGCTGAGATAAGTTGGAGGAAGTAAGGATGTCTGGCTAATAGTGTGAGGTGGGTAACTAGACCTTTAATAATTACAGAGCATTTGATCTCTGCTCCAGGCTGTGGAGGGAGATGCTCAATCTGGGCATTTCTCTGGTGTTAGCAAATGTGTGGCAGAATGCATAGTGGCAGTTTTTATTAGCTGCTCTGATCAGCGATGTTATCAGTTGCTCAGGAGTTACTTCAGGAGGTGTTGCATGAATTTCTGCAAGTTCCCACCCCACTGATGACCTGTGTGTGATTGGTATGACTCCACTCAGAATTTGTATGCCTAAGCTGAAATCCTTTACAATAATCTCATATTATCTAGAGTTGTAAACTCTGCTTCTTTAACAAAAAATAGATTGAAAATACCTTTGATTTCTAGAATTTTGAATGCAGCTCAGCAGAGACCAATAACTTGGTTTGTCTCCATAAAACTTTTGCACAGGCAACCAAGATATGAAAACAACACCACCTTACAGGCCTTCCCATATTTTTCTGCAGTTAATTATATGAACAAGTTGTAGCTCATCTTTTAAGTGTGCCTTATCTCAAACTCAGATTTGCGTGGGCTTAGCTTGCAGCTACATTTCTGTTTTTCTTTTTACTATTTAACTGCAGTCTCTTTAGTGGGAAGAAAATGGTGTGCATTAATCAAGGCTTTAATGGGACTGCATTAGAGCTGGGTTTAAGGAAAGGCAAAATATGGACCTGTTGTTTTTAGAACAGCTGGTAGAATAAAAACATAACAAACAAAAAACCAAAATGAAACCCCACCAAATCACCAACCAACCAAGCTGCCAAAAGGTACTTTCTGTATTAACACTGGTAGTTATGCACCTGAGGCAATTGTCTCTGAGACTGACAAATGTAGGGTACTGTCTTTCAAGAATTTACTTGATGCTTCCAAGGTGGACCTGGAAAGCTAGGAGGACAAGATTGGAAATGGTAGAGAACTGCAAGATCTTGCCTTTTGGGGAACAGAGGCTAATCTGTGTGCTTTCATCTGAGCTTTGGGTCACCCCAAAGACAGAAAAATCTCTCTTCTGACCTGGCAATTACTTAGTGATTTCGTTTTTTGTCAGTAATTTTCTTTATCTTTTTGTGACAACAAAAGTTGGATTCCATTGTCATCATCTCTCAAATTTGCACTGTGCTGCAATATAGCTGTTTGGTAGAGAAGGGACAAGAGCCGTCCTTATAACATGGCTTGGTTTTTGCCTTCCATCTAATTGTCTGTAGTATTTTATTGTTGTTGTTAGTAGCAACAGGAAAACTGTTTTGTCCTTTGAGAAATAAATCATGGCAAGAAGCAAGACTGGAATGAATTCCTAGCTATCAGAACATGTGCTTTTCCTCTTCTCCCAGTCATTCCTTGATATTTGTAACCTAAACAAAACATGGATGGGAAGAAGCTAAATTTTTATCATTCTTCCTCAGTGTGGTTGATAGAATTGTTTCTAGAGAAACACTCAAAGATGATGGTGGTCCTGTTTCCCACACTTTGTGTTCCCAGTCTTGGGTTTGACATACATTCTTATTTCTTGGTTTTACATTGTATTGGACTGAAGGGGCCAAGTTTTATTCAGTTGTAAGCCTGTCAATCTTCTAGATGATACATTGTGACTTCCCTGGCTTGATTATTTACTGTTCTGATGGCCTTAATATTTCACAAAATTTGGTGAGCTTGAATATAAAAAAATAGTTTGAAACAGTTTTCTGTTCTTAATATGTGTCATCATAAAATAAATTTCAGTAGTAGACATACTTTGAAAGTAAACTTGCCTATGCATAAATAGATTGGAAAGCCTATAATATTTTTCTTCAAAGCAAGTTCTGGCTGTCAAGCAGGAAAATTGTGTCCATACTATATAGCTGCACAGTAAAAAGGTGCCAAGCCCACTGTGTACTTAAGAGGCAGAGAAATGAATGACTGTATATAATTAAAGGTGTTAGTGAGTAAAATTAAATTTCTTTGAACAGCTGACTCTGTATTTTTTGCTTTTGGTTTTATATGTGTGACATCTGCATCAATGTGACACCTTTCTACCAGTAGTGCTTGTTGGGATGCATATATTCTCTGGATACTTTGCTGCTGTCTCCAGAGACCTGGCTGGAAAAGATCCTGGGCAACCTGCTCTAGTTCATCTTGCTTGGATTAGGGCTATTGGACTAGATGATCTCCAGAGGTCCCTTCCAACCTCAGCCATCCTCTGATGCTGTGAATTCTTGCTAATAAGTAGTCAGTGATGGAATCATAAATGACATCTCTGTAAATATGTATATTGTTTTTCTTGTTTTTAATATAAATTGTAGAAATCTAAAAATAGTTTTAGCATTCATTTTGATTTAAGTAGCTCCTGGTCCAGATTTATTGAGTGCTGAGCACAGAGTTGAATGAGTACTTGGAGACTTGTACTGACATTCCTCTTCAAGCTAATGCTCTTACTTATCGTTTGATACATTGTGAACAAAGCAAATGTCTGCTTTAAGTGCATAGTCAATTTGTTCCTGGTGAAAAAACATGTGGTTCATGTTTTTTCTGCCAGATTAATATGAAATCTGTTCTGGATCCAGGATTTCCAGATCCTTCTCTGGAAGAAAGCTCAATTTTAAATGGCTTTCTTAGTAACTGTTTTGTGGGAGGCTACAAATTTGGGTTTTTTTCAGCTGTTTTATACAAACCTCACTCTGGAATCTTTGTCTGGTTAGTATATAGAGCAATTGACCTGTTTGGGAATCCTTCTTGCTGCATACCACTCCTAAATTCCTTAAGGTATTTTTTGTTGTTGTTTTTGTTGGGGTTTTTTGTTGTTGGGGTTTTTTTTGTTTTGGTTTGGTTTGGTTTTTTGTTTTTTTTCTTTGTTTTTTCTTTGTATTTGGATACAATGATATTCCAAAATGTTATAGAATGTCTGAGGGGAAAATCATAAAATACTGCAGCATGCAGCCCTTCAGGTACTCTGAGCTTTCAGTTTTACCTTTAGAGAGACTAAGAGTTTTAGGGATTGAGTAGGAATAGGTTCTTTTCTCAGTTCCAAGCTAGTTTCCCTCTGGGAAGGCTTGAAGCACCAGAAGGGAGTTTACAAAGCAAATCTCAATTTCCTGGAATTCTGAACATCAATGTATAGTCCCTTTGGGATCCTGGAAATCTCATACTTGTCCTCTTTATCCCTTGTCCCTTTCCTACCCTGATTTTTTTTTTCCATTTTACTTTTTTTTTTAAATAGTCCTGGGTTAGGACTTCAGTTTTTCATCTTTTGTTTTCTTTCTGGGCTCCAGGACAGAGCAGTTGAAGCAGCAGCATCTTCTATTCTTACAACTCCATGCTTCATCTAATTAATCTCACCTGATGCAGTGTCTTCATTTGAGACTAATGATAACCACAATCTTTAAATTTCAATGCATTTGGCCAGTTGGGCTTTTTAAGAGTCTAAAACATGTTACCTGAAATATTTAGGATTTTGTTGAAGAGTGGATGAAATAATACAACATGGGATATGAGGTGCTTCTAGATTTATCTGCTTGCTTACAAGGAAAGATTAAAGTTTGTTTGGCCAGTCAGATTCTGTAGGTATTTTGCTCTGTATTTCTTATTCCTAAATGCATCCTATTCAAATTCAGATCCCCAGGGCCTGAGTGTGAGGTTGAGCCTCTTTGCTTAAATCATTGTGGTAGGAGATTTTATCCTAATTATGCACTATTTTTTCTTGCAGCTGTGTAATTCAGAGCAAAGGAAAATGAAATACTAAAAATATTTATTTTAATCTATGCAATTTGGCATATAAGGAAGAATGGGTGCTTTGTGCATAGTCTTTCTTGCTGTAGATGTTGAGCTGTTGAGGGAGGTTCCATAAATAACATGTAAGTATTGATAGCACAGGATCATGTGTATTCTTGCCAGTGTTCCACAGCAGCATGATATGGGTGTTTAATTGCAGAGAAACATCTGGTGCATGGAGACTTGATAACAGGACCAGGGTTGTTGATAGTTGTTGCCATAGTTGTGATAGCTGTTGTTATCCAAGAGGTGTGTTTCTCTTATACTTTCCAAGTATTTCCCTCTGAAGAAACTAATTATGAGAACCTTAAAAGTTTTTGTGCATTAATAATAGGAACGCTTGAGAAACCACATATATAGTAGTCATTATCTGGACAAATGTCAGTGTTTTGCTTTGGTTTTCACCTGAACCACCACAGGAAAAGTAACACTTTACCAGAACAGTTACTTGTGCTCCCCAGAACAACAGGTAGCAAGAGGTTCATTAGTTCTTTTGAGACCACATCATCATTCACTATAATATATCTTGGTGTACTCTGGAATTGATTAAACTTTTAAAGTTACTTCCTGGAGTGAATTCTGAAGGCAAGAGAGAGCTCCTACTCTGTATTAAGCTATGCTTTTTTTTTTTTTTTTTTTTTTTTTTTTTTTTTTTTTTTTTTTTTTAGCTCTATGCAATGTTGCCGTTCTTTCTCTCTCCTTGCTAACCTTCCTTTTAGAAAGGAATTTAGAGCTGGATATTCCTCTCCCCTAGCCTGCTAACAACCCCTGGGTTCTTCAAGTGCCTGGAGGTTGTGGTAGCACTCATCAGAAAGATGACTATTTTGCATTTTAGCATGTGATTCAGTGGATGGTTCAAGATAGTCCATGGTTTTAACCTAAGTAAATATTAGTATTATAAGTAATCTTCATCATTCTTGACCAAGGATAAAAGAAGACTAATCCTCTATTTTAATTCTGTTTTTCTGTGAGTAACTGCTTCAGATCCTGATACTGTGGTGAAGAATTTGCTTCAACAAGCAGATATTAAAAATAAAGTAGCAAAGTGGCTTTCATGATGATATTTTTAGAGGCTATTTTACAAAGGCACATAGTTGTGTGCTTTTTCCTATCCCCTACTTATGCCAGCCTGTATTCTTATTTTGAAGATGATTCATATTGATCCATATTGCACAGAGGGATAGCCATGTGTACACAAAGCTCTTCTCAAGCCATTTTGTACAAATGTCTAAGCTTTCTCTAAGCTGAAAGAAAGCAGCTTACATGAAATGTCTGGTTTTTTATTTTTGCTTTGAATGCTAAGAGAAATGGGCCTTTCACCTAAAGCATCCTTGAGTTTGTCTTGGAGTTCCAAGGTGCTTGGAGCTGTCTTTGATTAAGGCAGAGGACATCCTATTAGTCAGGAGATTGTTTCAGTGATACTGTGATGTTGCAGAAGCAGATGGGCAGGTTAGGCTGTTCTTGTCCAAAATGGTTCTGCAATGCAGCTGTGATGTAAGTCATCAAATACCCCCTTAATCTGCTAAGTAATTGTTGTTGATGAATTCTTCAGCAGAGAAATAGATGAATAAGAGGGAGTCTTTCCTTTAATCAAGAATTTTATACTAAGCCATAACTGTGTGAATTTTCTGAAAGTGGGATACTGGATTTCATCATACTGAATCTGTTTTTGAACAGTTTTTCTTCTGAAACATCTGCTTAAAATGGCTGAAGGAACACTAAACTTCATGTTATCGACTTTACACAGTTTAATTCTGTCTCTATAAAGTGTCTAATAGAAGAATATAATCGAGATATCTCATACTGTCCTGGAAGAAAAAGAAAAGCAATTTCTGCTCAGACAGTTCTTACATTATTTCAGAATGTCTTAAGGGATAGCTATAACTAATGGAAAACTCTGCTAGAGCTATGGCTTTATAAATGATTTCCTTCAGAAGTGTCCATGTAATTGGAATTTTGTTACAAGCACCATTGAATGTCATTCTTACTGGCACAGAATGGTTGACACATAAAGCCAATGCTTTGTTAATAAAATATTCACTCAGTAATAATTTGATTTAAAAGTTTGTTTCCAATATCTGGCCCTGATTGACTGACTTAGCAGATGAGAGATTCAGTAAATAAGAAAATCCTGCTTTGCAGTGGCTTTTATGGTTTGCAGTCTGTGACCTGTTGTTTTCAAGTGTTAGTCATCAGCAGCTGCCCCAGAGCAGCACTTCTGCCATGAAAGCCAGTCTGACAGTACCTCTGTCTCTCATGGTGCTGTGTCTCATGATCTGCAGCAATGCTACAGGGAAAGGCTGAGCTGTGCTGGGTGTGAGTGACCTGGAAGAGCAGCTTTTGTTTTGCTGCTCAGTCAGATCTGTGTGTAAGTTGCAGCTGCTGTTTTCTCCTCTCCCACGTTTCCTTTGAAGGAAAGTATGGGCACTACATGTCACTGCACTGTGACTGTCTCTAGCTCTGTGTGCATCATTAGCTTCTCTGAGTGGCATCAAGGATGGGAACAAAATACCTGGCTCCTATAGACTACTTTGATTCTCATCTTAAGATGCCAGGATAGTTTTAGAGTATGTGCCAGCTTGAACTGAAGGCTTTGTTCTTGCTTGTGTTTAGAAACATTAAATTTCTGAAGTTTTCAAGTCATTATCAGGGAGGTGAAGCTTATCTTAGGGTCAAGATGGGAGGATGAGAGAGTAAAAGAAGAGAGAGGATAAATTAAATTTTCCAGAGGTTGGTTCTTGTTTCTCTCCTCTTCCTTTCCCCATTGTGAGGAATTCTGCAGTGTGTAAGAGAGGAATAATCTTACAAACTTTCTGTAGAGTGCTAGATTTATGTCTATTACTGTCTTGTTCAATTGTGGCCCCACAAATGGGTGAGAAGATGGTCTTCCTCTTTCTGTGGTGTAGCTGATATGGCTACACTTTGCTCTTGCATGTGCCAGTGCTGTTGTTTGGTTACTTTTCCCCATTACTAATAGAGATTATTTCAGCACTTTGTTTTACAAATCCTCATGCCTCAAGGTATGCATTTTCATACCTAGCAGTGAGAGGTTTATTTTCTTTTTATTTGGTGCCTGACCTGTTCTTTGGCTCGTGTGTTGTAAGAATACAAACTAGTTGTTTCACATGCCTCCCTGACAGTTTTTCAGTTTATATAAACAGACATATCTGGCAGCTGGTGCTGTTCTTAGCTCAACAGTACAGTTGTTCTTACCTCTTTCTCCATAGAGATAGATCTGCTGTATTTAATTTAAGTAAAGAAATGCTTGTTTCAAGAGTGTGGACCAAAGCAATTTTTAGGACCTACTTGAAGGGCTGCATATGAAAGTGAAATGTACAAGTGATACTTTCTTCTTTGGCACTTCTGAAGTTCTGCTATTTGAAGTGTTAAAGAATGTCAGTGATAGACTTCCCTCTTTTCTGTGTAAACAGCCTTGGTGGTATTTCAGCTCCTGAACCAAAGCACTTGTTTTAGAGTGTCATTTAGATTCCTTGCTATGTTTGACAATCTTGTTTCCTCGACCATCTTTGGAAATTGAGCTTGCTCAGTGAAGTGTTAAACTGAGTAAAAGGAAAGATAAATGTTACTTGTTAAATGAAATATTTTGGTTTCCCTAAGTACAGATCAGAGAGAAAGTATCAACTTGCAAATCCCTTAAAACATAAAGTAACTGGTTTGACATATTTTCACCCATTTAAAAAATTGCCACTTAGCTTTAAAAGTACAGTTAACAAAATTAGTCTTCATTGTTCTTCTCCCAAGTGGGACATTACCATGCTGACCTGAAGTATTATTTTCAAGTTTCACTCCTGTTTGTTAATCCCCTTTTAAAAGGGACTCATAAACAGAAATTGTTTACTCAGAACAAGACTCTGGAGTCTTCTGAATATTATGAGTAAAATACCCGTCCTGAAAGGACCCACCAGTGACTGACTCTCTGAACGGCAATTCACTGCATACAGTGAACTGAAGTTCAGTTTTGTAAGTTTGGAGTGGGCCTCTGATCTCTGAGAGCCTTTCACACAGCCCATGTTAAACTCCTTGAACCAAACTAACCTGCCTTGAATTGCTGTACAGAATCAGTTGTCTGCTTTTTTGGGGAGGAAGGGGAGAATTCTGACTTGAGGTTAACGTTTTAATTCTTTTTATCTTAGACTACAGGAGACTTGATTCTACAGTGAATCAGGCAGGGAAAAGATAAATTGAAAAGTAAAACAAAATATCATGTGATGTGATAAACCCAAATACTTAATGTTGTGTTTGCTTTGGTTAGTTTGTGTTTAAAATCCAGGCAGTGTTAGTGAAATAAAATTATTTCTAATACTTCCTGTGTTTGTTGTTTTTGCAGATGACATGGCAGAGCTTCTTCTTGGGGAATCCAAACTAGAACAATATTTGAAGGAAAATACTCTTAAACACAGTAACAGTCCCCGGGGCCCCCAGCCAAAGCTGACCGAGGTCAGGAAACATCTCACGGCAGCACTTGATAGGGGTAATCTCAAGGTATGTAAGTTGGCCTGAGCAAGAATTAGAAAACTTGAAATTGATTGAAGTATTGAGGAAAGGTTCCTTAAATTATATTTGCAGATTCTGAAGGTGAGATTAATACAAGAGAGCATTTTCTGTCAGAATCTTCTAATGTTCATAACCATTCTCGTTCTTCTTTTGCTTAACTGTTGTTGTAGCTACTATGTCAGCTTACCTCTGCTTTACTCATCCATGTTTTCAGAGATCAAAAGAAGCTTCTTTTACACTCATCTGTAAAATTTTGTTTTCAGTGGCTTCTGGGAGTATTAATTTCTCTTTCTTTTCTCTCTTCATTCCTCCATTAGTTCTTTTTTTCAAGACATTTATTCTGCCCTGATAGTTTGAAATGGTGTGAATTAAATATGTAGGCTGTGGAACATATATCATTAAGTTTTGATGCTATCTTATTTTCAAAAGTGCTTGTGTTAGAAAAAGAAGTCCTGTGAGGAGCTGTAATGATAAGCTGCCTTTAAATAGTTTTATCACCTGGAAAAGCTGGTTTCCAGCTGAGAGGTATTTCTGGTACCCATGTAAATACACATGTGAATATCTAAAATGGCTGGTAATGCTTTTCAGTAGCTTGCTGGAATGAGATTTAGTGAATTCCCCCTACTTCAAGCTTCTCAAATATTACACAAGACAGGATTTTGTTCATTTGTTGCTCTGTTAGAAGAAATATTCTGGGGGTGACAGAAAACATATGTAATAATTATCAGAAAGAATTAGGTGTGTTTTCTTAGGGAAAACCCTTTCTTATTTCTCTTCCTTCTAGCCAGAATTCCTACAAGAAGCCAACCTAATAATGGCCAAATTAAACTATGTGGAAGGTGATTACAAAGAAGCTCTGAACACATATGCTAGAGTTGGTGTTGATGACTTGCAGCTGACTGCAGTGGCACCGTATCGGCTACGGATGATTGCTGAAGCATATTCTACAAAGGGTAAGAGTGCTCTTTCCAGTATCATCATGTGGAAGTAGTTTTCAAAAGTTAATTTATATCTTGTCCAAAGATGAAGAATTTTTTTAGTTTGAATGTCATCTACACAGTGATGGAGTGCCATATTTGTAGATAAAATAAGAGGATGGTTTGGGTCCTTTAAATAATTCCGAGTTTGTGATAGTTGACAAGACTTTTACCTCAATTACTATTCTAACTGTGATATCACTGTACTGTGATCTCATCAAATTTTTTGAGTGTATGTATTTAAAAGTCCTCTCATAAATGTCATATTAGCTGTGGCTATTTGCCAAAAGTATTATCACTGTTGCTGAAAATTAAGGGCTACAAAACACAGTGCATTTTTGTGCTGGCTGTGAGCAGAATGGAGAACTTTGATTCACAGTGATGCCTTTTACTGAATGTTGAAATACTCAGCCTAAGCTAGGCTGCATAGCTAAATTGCCACTTAATTGAGAAGAGTATTAATAACATGATAAGTGACTTAAAGCAATTCATCACTTGTGCACTTTTACTTTTAATTTTTTCTAATATGAATATAGATTTTTTAAAAAATTCAGAAAGTGAAGTTAATTTAAAACCATTTTCTTCTTTACTACTCTAGTATAGTGAAAATTGTAATGCTGGCCTCGTGTCTTAAGGTGGCAGTGCCACTTCAGTTTAGAAAACTCTGTAATAGACTTAGGGTTGGTCAGTGTGTTGGGGAGAATGGCAGTCTGTATGCCAGGGGCTTATTAGAATTTACTGAGTGAAGTGTTTGGTCTGCTGTGTTTAAGCATGACTTTGGTTGCATATGTACTTTTTGTTATGGCAAGAGGAGTGTCAAAAGCAGCAAAAAATTTGTGAGAGATTTCTGTAGCTTTGACTGACAATTGATTAAGGATTGTTTTCTACCAACACTGTCCTCCAGTAAATGTTAGACAGGCATGAATTATGTCCGATAGAGATGTCAAGGAAATAAGGGAACTAACTGGTAGCAGGGACAAAAGGATGCTTTCTAAGTCTGGTCACTATTTAGATTAAAGTGGGAACTGGGTTTTTAGGGGAAATTCTTGTATATGGTGTAAATCTGCTCAGTTTTCTCAAACAGCATCTCTGTGGGCTTTGGAGCAGTTTCTGCTTTGGGTACACATCCACTCAGGGTTGTGGATTTTGGCTGTTCTTTTTGTTTTTTTAAATCTATGAGGATGTCTGTTGAATTTGTCATGTTCTTTCCATGGGCTTGAACAACTTTAAGAATCCAAATTTGCTTTTATCTCCAAGGAATTTAATTGAATCTTTTCCCAGAGCTCAACTCTTCTGGCTTTGTTTTATTTGGCCTCATAAGGATATAAACCAGTTGAAACCATAGTGGCATAAATTTTGCACATAAAATTAGTATTATTAATTTTAGTTCATTCAAACATAATGTATTAGAAAATAGGAAAACAGATACCTTTTCTACTCTGGAATATTTTGTAGGTTCAAATTTTTTTAATTAGAACAGAAACCCAGCATATTTTCTGTCTAGATGTGTGGGGTTTCTTCTGATTTCAAATTTTATTCTTAAAACATTGAAATCTGTCATATGAGGCCTGATTTGTCATGATGGGATTTCATTACTTTTGTCAGTTCTATTGGGTGACTGGCTACCAGTTTATCTGAGCAAACTATTGGGGCTTTTTTGTTATTTTGTTGTTTTGTTCATGTTCAGGAGCATATTTTTTTGCTATTGTGTTTCTAGTTTGAGTGAAATTGCAGGACAGTTTGGGTTGGAAGGGACCTTAAAGATCATCTCATTCCCAGCCCCCTGCCATGGCCAGAGGACACCTACCACTAGACCAGGCTGCTCAAAGCTCCATCCAACCTGGTTGTGAACACTCCCAGGGATGGGCCATTCACTGCTTCTCTGGACAGCCTATTTCAGTGCCTTGCCACCCTCACAGTAGATAATTTCTTCCTGACAGCTAATCTAAACCTGCTCTCTTTCAATTTAAAGCCTTCATCCCTTGTCCTGTCCCTACATATTCTTGCAAAATGTCTGTCTCCAGCTTTCTTGCAGGCCCATTTAGGTACTGGAAGGTGATTTAAGGTCTGCATAGTGCCTTCTCCAGGCTGAGCAACCCCACCTCTCTCAGAAGATTAAAAAATTTTAATTTCCTTTCTTCTCATGTTAGAGGATTGCAAGAGTATAGTCTTCTGTGTGATCTTGAATTGAGGTGGTAATCACCTTAAATTCTAGTTCAAATCACCTTAAATTCAGTCTTAAATTTAGTATTCAAAGTCTGGACAGGTTTAGAGTAGCTGACAACTAAATAGTCTATGTTTCTACCCAGCAGTGTACATGTAATTCTCACTCTCTTCTACATTTCTGGTCAGTGGATTTCTTTTTCCTTTTAAGAGTGGCTGTAAACTTTACAGTCTGATTCAGAGTCTCTTCAGAGGTGACTGAAGCTTGTAAGTATTACCAAACTAAATACAAATTATTCTTACAGAGATTTTGTGCTTCACTGGGATTTTTATTTCTGCTTGTATGTACAGGAATAACTGGATTATAGAAAGTTTGTAAAACTCTTCAGAGTATTTAGATTTTATTTCTTTGGCAATCACAGCACCATGTTACTAAGCAGTGAGGGACTGCCCATGCCTGTTTGCAAGCATTGTCCTAGCTGCACCATTTATGCTGCACCATGCAGAGGCGGTGCAAGATACCTGCTGAAATTTCCCCATTTGAATCCAGTTCCAGTGGATTTGCAGTCTTGTATACTATTGTGTAGTGGTCAAATACTGATATTCTTACCACTGAGAAAGGCAGAGGGCAGATAACAAATGGTAATTTTTAATGGCCTTAAAATTGTTTTCATTATTTAATGTGGGACCACCTCCATGTACTTACCTTTTCACTGTGAGGCTTCATTCTGTAACCTCAGAGGTGATGGATTGAGAGTGATGCAGGAGTTGACATGTTTCTTCTTCCACAGTTGTTACAGGGTACTTCTATAAGCATGTTGCGCTGTAACCATAGACAATTCCACAGCTCACAACAAGCCCTTGGAAATGAGCTGCTTTCCAGATGGCTCATCTTCCTCCAGCACATAGAACACACAGAGCGTTTCTCTCTGTTCCTCACAGCCAAGGAAGGGTCTGTATGAGTGTATGGATGCAGCAAAGTACAAAATGGATTCAGGGTCAGCTTCAAGCTAAATTTTGCTAGGGTTTTATGTACTGACAACTAAAAAGAAGGGGAAGAGCAGCAGTAGTGACAATGGTGGGGAGGAAAAATGGAATTGGAACATGAAAGGGAAAACCAGAGAACGAAGCCATCTACTGCCCATGTTGCAGTCATGAAAGGGGTCCTCACATGTTTATTACATAAATGAGTTAAATGCTTGTATAAGTATCCTTAATGCTTTTAGCTCGTTATGCTGCTTACATCTTTAGTTGAGGACATCATATCTAGGAGACTGTATATGAGAAGAGACATAATATGGAATGATAGTAAGTCAAGCCAAGGATTCAAAGACTCTCAAACCCAGCAAGGAAGATTAAATGATTTTTATTATTTTCCTGGAAATATCTAGTTAGTGAAATGCTGCTTCAGCTCTTCCAAAGAAAGTTTCTAGCGAGATTTGTCAAAATGCAACATTGTAAAATTTCAACAAATTTTAAAGAAAATCCTATCCACTTACCTTTTGAAGTATTTTCTATTTCCATTACATGTGACTCTCGGCAAGCCTCTGGTGTGTGGGGAATCACAGGCTCTCAGTGCCCAAGAAGTGCTGGAAAGTGGTTCCTTTCTGTTGCTCCTTCTAGGGAAAGTGCAAAAATTTTACTGTGGTGGTGAAGGCATGGATGTATTTTATCAGACTGAAATAGCTTATAGGACAAATTGTTTGGTTTTAATTTTTTTGAGGCTTCTGGCAACAAAAATAGCATCTAGTAGTGATGTCTTGTGCTTTATCCTGACTTGCAGAAGATGTGGGATGATCTGATGAAAAGGTATCTGCTTCTGTGTCCATTAAAACAATGGGGAGCAGACTGTGTGAATGCATGAGGCAAAGCCTCAGAAACTTGGTTAGTATAATTCCAATGTTTTCCTGCCTTTTTTCACACTTTTCCTCAAAGTCACATGTTAAAAGCAGAGCTGTAGAAGAAGATTGTTTTCTTTTATGTTGTTAACTTCATGGACTAGCATACCTTTTTGACTTTACACTGATGTTTTTATGTGTATGCCCATAGAATGATTACACCTAGTGTTTTCTTTAAGGAAGGAGCTAATTTTGATGCTGTGCTTCTGAGTAATGATTCTGTATGGGTATGTAGAAGGTGTTGTGTGGGATAGGGTGTTAATAAAATCATAGTTTTTGTATTAAATCCATAATTTTTTAGAATTCAAAGACTTGCTTGAAAACATGCAGTGGGACGTATTTAAAATACAGTATAAAACATAAATTGAGAAGATGAAGCTTTTCGAATTAATGGACCACTTAGTATTTGAAAAACATGAGAATACTTATTTGGATCTGTTGGTTAGCTTTTTCCCATCTGCTTGTAAATTTATTTGACACATAAGCAGAGGAGAAGCATAGAATAAAACAATTTTCTGTAGCAAAATGCCTGTGGTTGGAGTCGCCAGCTTGTTTCAAGAGGGTGTGATGAAGGAGAGAAAAATAGGCATAAAAGAATGACATTGCTGAGGAGACAGGCAGGTTTGCATGACTGTTGTGGCAATGTGTTAGCCTGAGAGCAGATGTATCAAATTGCTGGAGCTGGCTCCCTGAAGCTGTTGCCTGTTGGTCACAGGACCATGTCATACCTTTAATGTGAAATTTTAAGGAGCAGTACAAAAAAAGCAGATTTTTTTTCTTCTGCCACAAATACAACTTGGCTATCAGTATGGTTATTAGAGATGTTTTATGTGTATTGAGCAAAGCTAAGAAATGAGGCTGGGCAGGGGAAGGAGGAAGGAAAGAGTCTTGAGATTGTGGTGACAAGTCTTGGCTCCAAGTAAAACATAGAGGTGTTTTGCACATTTCTGGATGTATTAAATACTTGATATTTAAGTATCCTCATAGGAAGAACTACTTTCTGATAGGTAGGGAAGGTTCCCTTGTTCAAAAGGTTAAGTTTGTCTCTTTAGGGTCTGTTTGTTTACTTTCTTCCCTAGATCAGTTTAATTGGCAGTGCTCAGTTCTGAGATTGAGGAGGATCTTAAACTCATGAAGAATTAAAATAAGACAAGTTATGAATCCACGAAGAAGTAAAGAGTATGTATGTCTTTTTCTTTTCATGTTAAGCTTGTGTTACTAGCTCCAACTTTTCCTACTTCCTTCTCTTACAAGGCCAATCAGAAAAAATCTTTTATGTGCTGTTGCCATACAGAAGCATGTATTTATAATCCATTTTAATATTAGGTGAAGCTAATAATCCCCTAGGGTTGTGGCCTCTGGGAACAGAACAATTAAGTTTCTGCAAATTTTCAGCAGTATATGAATGAGGTAATATACTGGAAAGCATGCATAGGCATTATTCAAATACTGTGCGGGCAGTATCTCCTATGTTTCTAAGCAGTTTTGTTTGCTTATGGAAGCAGAGATGAAATGCATCCACAGTGGGATATTGAGGTGTTATTTTGGGGAGGAGCAACTTGTCAGGAACTCTGCAAGAGCAAGTTTTTATTTAAATAGGAAATAAGCTTATTGAAATTTTAGGTAACATAATTCTGATACTGCTGCCTAAGTCAGAAGACATAATTGAAAAAATGAATTTATAACACTTGGCATTACAAATTAGTGATCCTTTCTAAAAATTCTTGTAGAGGAACATAGAAATTTGCAGTTCTGACATTTCTGAAAGTCAGCAACTTAGTAAACTTGCTTTTAGTAAAGAAAAGTGTTTATAATTAACACAGTGCATAGATTCACAGACAACTTCAGGTATCTGTCAAGATGACTGTATTGCATTACAGTAATGAATTCTTGTTAAGTGTGTGAGGGATATTGTTTTATAAGTTAGATTGTGACATCACAGAATTTTAGCCTTATTACTGCAGGTCATTTTACATTTTTATTGCCTACATCTTTGTTTGAATAACATTTACATTTAAATGATGTATGTTGAGAAAGGTGAGGCTGTCTTTACTGCTGCTGACCCATATTCAAATTTAATGTTGCATTTACCAAGTTAAATGATTGGCTATTAATTAGTTCTGTTTACAGAAACATGGAAATGCTCATTAGGTTCAGTGGCAGTGTCAGGTGCATGTGGGTTGCTACTTTGCAGCTAGGAAAAGCTGCTGCACTTAACTTTAATCATATGCAATTGTAATGGGATCTTGTGCACTGCTAGCCTGTGTCAGCAGACACCAAGCAACTCTTCATGGAAGAATGCTAAATGAAAGCTGGTTTAGTAATTATGCTGGGGATCTCTAGACTCATTAGGCAATGGGTCAAGAACTCAGGTTCCCCCCCTCCTCCTCTCCTGCTGTGCAAGTGAGCATTTTGCAGACCATGGCTAGGAGGCCTGTGCCATAGGGAGTTCAAATTTTCTCCATTAAAACTTTTCTTTCCCCAGACTACATTTATGACATCTGCCCTGCTGGAGCAGGGCTGGAAGGAACCCAGGCATTTGTCCTGCTTTCCTAAGTACTGCTTTTAGCTCTCTTATTTGAAAGCTAAACTCTGAAAAAAAGTACTGTTTCTTACTAAAATAGAATTCTTTAGGACTTGGGCAGTTTGGTGGTGTATTATTCTTAGTTTCTCCCAGATCTTTAGAATTTTTTCAGAAACCTTCCTTTGGCAGAGTGAAGAGAGATTAAAAATGTTGGGCTCCAATTAAAAAGTAGCGATTCTGGCCTCTTTTTCTCATGCCACAGGAACAATAGGTATCACAGTAGAGCTTACCTTTATTCCTTGGAGGTGTTTGTAGGAGCAATCATGACACTTTACAGCAGAACAGTGTAAATTCCATCGTTAAATAAATAGCTTCCTTGATGCCTATTCCGTGTACTGGTGTGCAGCATTTCTGCTTTTGGGGAGCGTTCAGCAGAGAGAGATCCACTCACTCCAGGATGTGCAACAATAACCAGTCCTCTTTCCAGCTTTTAGCTCGAGTTTGAACTTTTTCAGCTCTGCCACAAGATGCTGGCCTGTTAAAGGGCTATACTGTAGCAAGAATTGGCTGGTATATGGTTATTAAGAAACAAATGTGTGTGCAGAAAAATACTGATCTCTTCTATTTAAAAGATATTGCAAAAGTCTGTTTCTTAAGAAAATACAAAGATTGGAATGCATTATATTTAGAAGAAAAGTGTGACCAATTGTTTCACAACAGTTGTCTCAGATGATGTTAAAAGAAATCCTAAAATATTGTTATGCTTTTATTGACTACTCGGAGTAATAAGTAGGTATTCAATTCAGAAAAAAACAGGTGAGTATTTCTAGTTTTTCATCTCTTTTTAACTCTGAGAAACTTCAAGACACTTAGAAGCACTAGCATAACTACGGCATTAGAAAAGCTGTAGTAATTAAATGACATTGCAGTTTGAGCATGCGTGATAAAATGCTCTGTTCTGCCTGAAAAATTGTGCTCATGTTACTCTGGGTTTGGTCTAGAATGGAATTTAATTCTCTGTAAGTCTGTGTTTAAAGGAGTAGGTAGCCAGAGGAGCTTCCCTTAAAATCTAATGTGCTAAGAGCAGGGGAAATTGGGTCTTTTTCCAGTGCCTTTTCTGGAAAGCAGGTGTACAAAACTAGCCATAAAATAGCAGACTTTGCATTCTGACAGTTGTTGGAGACGTTTTCCCTCAAGTCTTGGCATAATGGGATGGGCAGTACAAGGTACTTAAAAAATCAGAGAAATTATTTTTGTTTCCCTAAATTGTCTAAGCCAACAGGCAATAGGCAATCTCTACAGTGTATCTGGAGTAATTGTAAAAGGTAGTTTATTATAAATATATTTGCTTACACTTTATGCTGTTTCTCTTTTCCTTTATAATAATTACTTTGCAAATATCAGTAGGGAATTGAAGACAAAAACAGCCCCATGCTTTCTTTCTAAAAAAATCTCTGAAAAATTTCTCTGCAAGCAAGAAAAATCTTTGATTGAGGACTTAATTAGTCCTCTCCTTCAGTGAGATTAGCAATGTGTGTTCTAAGTTCAGAAATAAATAAATGTGGGAGTTCCTTGATAGCAATAACAATATGCTAAATATGAAGTTTCTTTAGAAGGAGGTGAAAAGGGGCTTTTTGTGTACAGCATTTGGAACACTTACCATATCATGTATCAACACGTTGCATATCATATATAGGGAAGACAAAGTTCTGTATACTAAAACACACTTGGATTTTACATGTCTATGTAAGGAAAACAGGAAGCAAACCCAGAAATCTTTATGTATTGAGGCAGCTCTCTCTCTTGAAAAAGCATGCTTATTGACTTGAGTTTAAAACAGTAGTTCACTGTTTTTCCTCTGTCCTTTGATTTCTCTGCTGGAAACAGGAGACAAACAATGGGGTCCATTTTTATTTGTGGTCTCTAAAATGTTATACAGACAAGGTACTGGCTGGGATCTTGGGGAATCTTCACATACACAATGCTCTAGGTGGTTTTGTTGGTTTTTCTGGAATGATCTCAGTAGTGGTCTGGATGGTAAGAGCACTTGGTAAAGATCTGAACTGTGCCATGGATTCCCTTTTGACCTTTGAGCAACTTTTGGTTTACTCTGTATGGTGAAATAGGAGTGTGGCTTATTTGGTTTTCCTACAGAACTGAAGTCTGGGTTTGGTTTTTTTTTGACATAAAAATGGGTGTGAGGACTTCTTAAAAATAGTTTGTTACTTGTTCTTGCTGAGGCATCCTCTTTTTTGGGTAGTGGTCAGTTTCTGCAAATGCAGTCGTAGGGCCATCCTGGTCTTCTATTTGTAAGAAATGTTTATTTGGCCTAACCTGGGCCACTGATTTGAGATTATAGACACAAGAATGCCACTTATTCCAAGTGATAAAACTGTCTAGTGTTTGCTTGCTGAATATTTTACAAAATATGGGTAACTTTTTGAAAATATAAGGAAAGCCTTTGCAAGTTACCATATAATTTAAATATCAGGAATATTATTTTGTTGTCCAAATAACAACAAAATAATATTCCTGATATTTATTTATTCCTGTTTGTTGCTCTTCTGCTCTTATGACAAGCAATTTTAGAGTTACCTTGCAAAACATGTAAACTTAATTAGTATGGACTCGTATTTGTTTCACTGCTTCTCACTTTCTTTTCCCTCAGGAGTCGTCTTGCTTGATATCAGGACTAGATATGTGTGAGATAAGTGTCTTCCCAAATTAAAGCTGACCCAGTTTGTTGGAAGCTTTTATCTGAATTATTTTAACTGGAAGGGCTTAAATTTAAAAGCCTTGAATATCAAAGTCAACTTGTGATACCAGTTGTCATTATACTTTGAATGCAGAATCAGACAAAATAAAAGTTAAATAAAGCAATAACTATGGCCTTTTCAGCAAATCCAGTAACATTTTATAGCAATAACCTGTACTTTTTTTCCCAAATATCTCTAAGCAGTGTATAAACAGTTAAAGAAATGCCTGTCCTTTGGGGAAGAATGGCAGATTCCTGCCTGGCAGGTGTGGGAAGAATCACAAAAGGGACAATTGACTTGTCTGATTCTATGACAAGTCTTCAGCAGATAAATAAGGGTTATATGCGTTTTTTTGAACTTCATGTATTTCTCTTTTGTATATGTTACCATGTGCTTGTTCTTGTTTTTGAGGGCCTAATATAATGATCCCTATTTTAATTAGCTTCTTTTCATCTCTCAGTATCCTTATGAGGAAGTGGGCAGTATACCATGTAATTGTTGTTGCTGTGTATATCAATTTAAAACTAAATAGTACTTTTATGTCCTTTAATACATTATTCATTAAATTTCATCTGTATTTAAGAAAAAAATTAAATGAGTAGTCTGGACTGACTTGTTTTAACAAATTCATAATTATGAACAGCATAATTTATTAAGGGTTTCTCCTCTAGTTGATATGTTTTCATTTTGAATTCAGCATTGAATTGCAGTTTTTACTTGTGTCATCAAAACAAATACAGCATGCAAACCATTCTTTTAAGTGGTCATTTCAGAATAGATCTCCAAATAAACTTCATTCTCCAAAGCATCACATGCTTAAAATATATATAATTTTCCTGGGTTTAATAAACATAGCAGAAAAAAAAGTGAGTACTAGCTATATAGCAGTGTTTCTCTAAGAAGTAGTATTCTGTACTTCATCAAAGAACACTTAAAATTTAGTACGTCCCTGCTACATTACTTAGAATTTCTGGCTGAACACTGAGGTGTTTTCGTATCATAATGAAAAATTTCCAGCTAAAATAAGAAAATGTCTTTGTAGTGAGGTTTTTCAGATTTAAATATAATAGTTATGGCCATAAAGTTTAAAAATAGAAAGAATAAATCTGACTCAAATCTACAAATAACTGAGTAATTTGCTTGATGTAGGAGATGGTTACTTGGGGGCATTAGCTGTTCATAGTGTGGGAGAGAAGGAATGAGGAGGAGTAATTCACACACAAATTATCTGGTGCTTTCAGTCATTTGATGTGTTTATTGCAGGGCATTTATTGTATTTTTTAGTCACCTTTGAGTCTGAAGGTGTACATGTAGGATTGGCAGGACTTTCAGTACTGGATTCAGGATTTTGTGTTAAGTGGATGTGAAGCACATAAAGCTGTAAGATACATGTTGTTTGTACTGGTAATAGGGTGGTCTGGAGGGTAAAGATGGCCAACAAACTGTGATACAGGCTTAAAACATCCTCTCAAGCCAGAAATCTGGCCAGAAATCTGGATTTGTACTACTCAGCATTCTACAGACATATGCCCAGTATTTAACTATGTGTTTTGTTGATGTTTTTTTGTTTTTTCTCCAGCAATGGATTCTCGAAACTTTCAACAATGAATAGAGAATATAGTAATTTAAATTGTGGATTATATTAATATGGGAGCAGTTGAAGGCACTTTAGGACTAGCATTTACTGCTGACAAGCTGGAAGAATGACCTGAAATAAATCTCTTATCATGTGGAAAGCGCTACCGCAAATGCAATTAATTATTCAAATAAATATGAGATGAAATAGTTGGCTTGAAGGATATGAGCTGGTGATCTGTTGCAGATCATAGGTGGAAGGTAATTTTTACTGATATGTAAGGGAAAGGCACAGAAATTCGGCTGATTTTTAATATGTTTTTTAAAAGCATCCCTTCTGAAAACCAGGAAGTCTTTTATCTTCTCTGCTCAGTGCAGTTGAGGCCTCCAAGTGGAGCCATGTATCCTCTTTTGGCACAGTGAGTCAAGGCAGAGGTAACCAGCTGGAGAGGGTCCAGAGGAGACAAAAATGATTAGCTGTCAAAGAAGCATGAAAAGAGAAATTGGTGAGAATTGATATTTCTTCTTGAGAGCATCTCTCTCTCTCTCTCTCTAGATGAATCAAAGAGTATTCTGACTTGGAAGGGACCCAGGAGGATCATGGAGTCCAACTTGTACATGAATGGCCCATAGGGGGATCAAACCCATGACCTTGGTGTTATTGGCATCATGCTCTAACTTGCGATATTTTGTGAAGAACAGAATAACCTTTCTATGAGGATGAATCAAATTAATTAATCTAGAGAGGGAGATTTAAGAACTAGGAAAAAATACTATTTGTGAGAATAGTTGAGCTCTGTGGTAATTTGCATATGAAGGCCAGGGCATCCCTTTTGTCAGAAGCTTTTAAGAACAGGCTGGTCCAGTTTCAGGGGTTGGTTGATTCCTCCATCAGATAAATGGATCTATATTCTCATGGTCCTTGCCAGCACTTTAATTATCTTGAAAATAGGTGTAATAGAAGTGACTTGTGTAGGAGTTAGTATTGATTCGTAAGAGTTGTTGGATTTTTATTCAAGACAAGTGAAGATTTTTTTTTTTTTTTTTTTTTTACTTCAAAGCACCACTTGATGTATTTGTTGGGTAGGTCCTGAGCAGAAAAGACTTACATGGCCTTGATGAGAGTGAACTACCTCTTCTAAATTTAAATACAAAAATTACGCTTCCTAACACATTGTTTATTTTAGATGTATTTGTTTTTATAGATATTTTTTTCTTGCACAATGACTGGGTTAATATTACCTTGCGTGCCTTTCATCACTGTACCTTGGTTTCTATGACCATTCTGAAAAACTGAAGACATAGTAATGTAAAACTGGTATAGAAAGACACTGTATATTTTTATGGTAGATTGTCAAAATGCGTTTTAAGTGAAAATTGCTTTAAAAATTGCTGCTTCCGGATTTATAGTTATTAAGGAGGAGTAATTTTTATTTATATATTTATTAGTGTCTGTTTTAGGGGACCATACCTTCATTTCCTTTGTTTCTTCCCTTGAACTAAAGGGGCTGAACCTGGACTATGTTTTAACTATTATATTATATTACATTAGTTTTTAATGCTTTGTTTGAATTTTTTTTGCCTCTCAAGGTCTCTGTCTCGAGAAGCTGCCAATATCTTCCTCAGCGAGCAATCTCCATGTGGACCGAGAACAAGAAATTGTCACATGCTATGAGAAGGCTGGGGATATTGCTCTCCTGTACCTTCAGGAGATAGAAAGGGTAAGCTGGGATGGTCTTCTAAATTGAACATTTAAAGATTGATATAAATGCCTTTTTGAAAGAAATTTGTGTGACCCTTTATTTCTAGGAGATATACACTATTGCTTTTTATTTAGACTTTGAGGTACATTTGGGCAAGATGCAGTACACTTGGCTCTGTTCTTTGGCTTGTGAATGCTGTTAGAGTGAAGTGAGCTGGCAATATGCATCTGATCCTCTTTCAGACCCATTGCTTGCAAGCCTCAGGCCTCTCACTTCACAGCTGTCTTTGAAGGAGTTAGAAGACACATTTAGGGTCATGAAAAACAGAAAAAGGGGGGAAAGAAAACTGATGTGATGGGGGAAAAAGTAATTCATACTGTTTTTAAAATACATAGGGGTTTTTATTTTCTGAGGGTTTTTGCTGTTTTATTATTTTCTTGTAGTGGCTGGTAAACTATGTGCACCACCGAAAGCTGATCACATTTTGACAACATTTTTAATGCTGATGTAATGCAATTATTTCTAAATGTTTACAATTATTTCTAAATTGCTTTTTGGCAATCGCTCTGAAGATAGCTTTTAATCTTCTTACTGCTCTCTGCAGCAGTCTTTTCTAACCTAACGGGAGTTTAAAACTTTTGAATACCATCACCGCCTGCTACTGAATAAGGTTGCAAATATGCTTTTTCATATTCTTCTCTTTTGAATACCATTCTTCACAAAAATTTCTGAAAAAGTAGTATGAAATTTTGCTTAGCAGTATTTCTACTTGGTAAATTAATTATCTCTAAGGGTATAGCCAAGAACAAAAATGTTTATATTTAGGTGGCAATGGAGGTAAAGCTAGAAATGTTCTATTAGCCACCACCTACAAATGGCAAAGATTTCTCCAACATTAAATATTAGCTTCCATGGAAAAGTACACAAACCTTGATTTCAAGGGTTTTTTTTCTAAATACACCTTCCCCCCCCCCCCCCCCCCCCCCTTTTCTTATGTTCTCTTAGGTAATTAATGCCAACATACAAAACAGAAGCCCTAAGCCAGGGCCCACTGCACATGAACAAGAGCTTGGTTTTTTCCTGGAAACAGGACTTCAGAGAGCACATGTTCTATATTTCAAGAATGGGTGAGATTTGACTCTTCTTTTATTGTGCTTACTTTTTTGTTTAGGTTTTGTATTTGTGATTTAACTGGGCGTAATTTTTAGCAGTTGTGGATTCTGTAATTGTGAGGTCTCTTATTAATAAAGTAGTAACATTTCAATTAAAATAGTGAAGCTGCCCATATTGTATTAATTTACATACTGGAAAATTGTTTAGTCAAAGTATATTAAGCAGAAAGCATTTTATAGTTTTGCTTACTAAATGTAAGAACTTTAAGTACCTTAAGCTTTAACTATTTGAAATTTACTGTCGAGCTCTGTTAAAGAGTGATTGTCAACATATTGAAACTGTTGATATTTATAATTTTGATTTTGTAATTTTTTTCTGAATCTCTTCAGTTATCACTTATTTTAACATTATGCTGCAGGATAAATGTGCATGAAGATCAACAGTATGTATACAAGTATACAATTTTTATTGTACCTGCTCTGTAGATCCCTTTAGATTCTGCATGGGACTTCCTTTATAATTTATTTTAAATAAGGCTTTGCTTAAAAGCCTAAAAATAAATTCAGTTGCCACACAGAATGAGAAAAAGAATACAACTCTCCATTTTTAAGAACTTCAAAACTCGGCACAAATGGGTTTTAAGTACATTTCTGAGATTTGTTGAAATCACATAGTTTAAAAACTTGTGTCTGGGGCTTCTAATTTCATTAGGAAAATGTGATTTTTGAAATACTGGAACTCTTGATGGGACTACTATTTTGTACCAAAAATGTTTCTTCTCATAAACCAGAGATGAAGGAAATAATGCAGTGTCTGTAAAGAGTTCGAGATTTTAATGTACTGAAGGTGGGGTAAAAAAACTAGCTGAGTTTAAGGCTGTCCAGGAATTTCAACATGGAAACAATCACTACACTTCTGAAATCTCTTTCTTAAAGTATTGAAGTAGTGGTGCAATAACATGATCTGAGACTTACACTTTAGTTCTGTTTTCATAATTTAATTGCAGGAGGAATGGAATGTTCTGAAAGCTCATTTTTTTTCATTTATCGGAACTAAAAATAAGATCTCTGTTTTCATGTCTGCACAAAAAAATAAATAAAATACAGTTACTGCCAAAATCCCAGTGGCAGTCGTGGTTAAGAATAAGCTAAGAATTCCACATTTTGAAGGATTTTGATTGGAGGCCAGGGATGGAAATAGTGCATTTAATCTGACATGTTTTGTGTAAAAGCAACCAGCAGTAGACATAGCAGATTGCAATTAATGAAGAAAACAAAAAGCAACTGCACGAAAAGAGTCATGCAGTGGATTGTTAAGGAATATTCAGACAGGAGTGTTTTGCCTAGACTGTATCAGCTGGTCTGGTGTGAGCTTTGAAAGATTTTATTCCATGTGCATTTTAATTCTTCACAGTGAAGCTGTTGGTGATCTTGTTAACTCCTACACAAGCATATATTTTTTTTGCAGTCTTTAGTACAGTGGTCACTTGCAGTTTATAAGCTAATTCCACATTATATATAGAATTTTGAATTTCTTCTTCTAATTCCGTTGGCCAGTGGTACTGTTTTTGTGGTATGATATCAAGCAAGGTGTTAGGAAAACTAGCTCTGTGACAATCATTATTTGACACATTCCTGCTGTTACATCCTTTAGTTTCCTTCCTTATCTCGGAGTCAATCACAGTTCTTTCAATATTTCCTAATATGGTTATAGTTCCAGGCTGCTTGGTATGTGGATGCTTTTAGGGATTGCTTTTTTATTTTTTTAATTTTTTATCTTGGGTTTACCAGAACTGAAGAGAACTTCAAATATATGCTTTTTCTAATAGGGATAAATTATAGCCTGCTTTTTAATAAATCTATTTTAAGGATATCTTGCTTCATTTTTAAATGTATCATCCCTCCTGATGTTAGGTTACAGAGAGTAGATTTGAGATCTTTCCAGGAAGCTTTACAAGATACCTCAACTTTGAATGTAATGTAAAATCATCTTTGTACATGTGTGTCAGTTTCAAAGCAGAAAAGAAAATAAGATAACTTTTATATGAGCTGGAAGACCATAATTTCAAAGGTAACATAGGGAGTTTTGCTGCCTACCTATAAAATTGGTTGATCTACTTCAAATTTCCCTTTCATTTGTTAACTGTACAGAGATTTTCTTTTGAGTCGAACAATCGAGATTTTGTAGAGAATTCAGTCATTATCTTTCAGGTATGCATTATCTTGTATAAAAAACTGCAAAGTGCTTGAAACTTAATTTAGCCTTTCTGCTAAGTGGTGGTATTTTGAAAATACATGGAAATGCAATTAGCTAAAAAAAAAAAAAAAAAGAAATTGAAGTGGAAATAGTCTGAACCAGAAAAGTGTTACTTTAGTGCTAATAAGACACAAAACTGAAATTAATGGTTTCTTCTGAAGCGTACAAAATTTTATTAAAGAAACAAACTACATAACCATGTTTCGCTTGGGAGATGAGGAACATTTCAGCTTGGAAATGTGTAACAAAGAAGTTGAGGGAGTTGTCCTAAAACTTAGAGTAGGGTTTGTGTGTTTTTTAGAAAATGTTCTGAAATGTAACTTTCCATGCTTTCAGGCTGATTACATAACTTGTATAGTAGTTGCTTTGTAATTTCATATTGAAGGAGTTCAAAGCCTTGATGTTTTTCCAAGAAAAGCTGTGAGCACAGGAACTTTGACATTGGTATTTAACATAGCTATTTTCAAATACAATGCTCCTGAGAAAGGACAGCTCTGTAGGTACCCAGTGTTTCTTCTATCCTTGTATTTGTGTTGTTGTGAGATTTACAAGTTGATTTTTTTTGGTTTTTTTTTTTTTTTAATTTTGTTTCCCCTTGTTTTATGGTTTATATTTTTGAGGTAGTAATGTTCACAAATATACTGGAAATGTATGCTCTTGAAGCAAAGTGGGATTTTGGTTGAAGTCTAAAATCAGGAGGCCATCATGTGAAAATCAGGCTTACCTAGTTTTCAGAGCTATTTTTTTGGCTTCTCCTTTATTTTACACCCCCTCCAAGGATATTGCTCTGGATCCAGACTGCAGTTTGATCTAGTCTCCATCATGGTTCACATACTCAGTCAAAACCTGAGCATCCCAGAGATGGATCCATGATGGTCCACATGGGGCCATTACCTGTGCTGGCCCTGTCACAGTGAAGCAAGACATTCCTAGTCTCCTCCAGCAAGTTGTTATAGACTAGCTTCTTCTTCATAGAAACTTAGCCCTGAAAAAAAAGAAATTAAAAAATCAACCAATTTTTCTCATTTTTCATATAATTGAGATAATTGATTTATATTGACTCTAAATGTTTGACAAGAACAACAAAAGCCCTCCTTAGAGTATGGGACTTAACTGTGTAGAATTTCTTTTATCTGTTTTTTCCTTTTCACTATAGCATATAACAGAAATAGCATAAGAACATTGCTCTCTTTCTGGTAAGAGAGGAACAGTGGATGGGAGGCAGTCTATAGATGCTTCTGTTCCCCATGTATATCCATACAGTGCTCACAGATAGGGATTTTACAGGGATGAAATCCATGAGAGAAAGGTTTATGTAAATGCTTGACATAAATGCACATGAAGATCCTGTAAGATCAGGTCTCTGCTGTATTAGAATATAGTGCTAGATACCCATCACTCTGCATCTCTTGAAATCCTTTTGCACATCCTACATCAGTCTCAAAACAAGTTGGTGTTTAACTAAAGTATAGAAAGTAAGATGAAAACATTGAAATCCTACAAAGTATCATATTTCTTATATGTAAAATATCACTTCTGTGTGTTGGAAAGCAAACAAAATCACTTCTGTTGCAGTTTTCAACACAGCTTTGTTTTCTATATGCCTGCTTTTGTGTTTGTGTGGTTAGGAAGCTAAGGAAGGAATATATTCAAGATAGGAACAGAAAATCATTTCACTGTGATTCCTAGCAAAAATAAGTTTTCAAAGGATACTTTATTGTCTGTCATATCAGATGCTTTCATCATCCTTGTTTCCAATACTGTTCTCACCTGTTAGTTTTCATTTAAAAAACTATTTGAACATGAGAGGAAATTATTATTCCCTCAGATATTCAAGATAAAATCATCCATTATGAATGCTTTCTCTTTCAAACTTTACTGTATGTTTATTGCTCAGAATTGTGTCTTAACTTCAGGAGTTGAAAAAAGATTCCATTGTGAAGTTACAGGTGGGAAACCTGGCAGTGTTACATAGAAGACTAAGGTGGATATAAAAATTAAGAAATTACTTCTATTCAAATCTTACCAAGTTTTGTAAGAACTAGTTATACAAAGAACAGTGAAAGAGTAATGTTGGTATCTGAGTTGATGTTCAAGACTGATACTCTTAATAATTTGTAGTTGGAATTCTGACTCCAGCTCACTTTTTCCAAGAACATACTTAGCATTTTTTAGCCCATATATCTCATGTCTTGCTGACAGTGGCTGTTGATTGCATTTGTGAGTATCAGATTGAAGGCTTTGGTTTTATGTTGAATTGGGATGGCTGACAAACAAAATGGTCTTGGATCCTCAAATAGGGGAATTAAATTTCATACACTTCCCCTGCTCCCCTCAAAATGCTCATTTTACTGCCCTACTTAATGTTCTTTGTTTTTTCACTCTACAGAGATGTTACTATTTTCATTTTCCCCAGACCCACCCTCCTCCTACCCTCCTAGTGTGCATTTTCCTTGTTTGCCTTTTGCTGGTTCAGATGCTTGTTTGGCTCTTATTTGGAGTTTTGTTGTCAAAGAAATCACAGCTTTCTGTCATTCTGGTGAGAAGAACTGATTCACTGGAAGGTTGATAATGGCTGGTGTGGCTGTCAGAAAATAGATGGGACCATGCAATTGAGAGGAGGAAGATACAGAGAAGGAAGAATGGTGGGAAAAGGGAACAAACACTAAGAGATGAGAATGGGGAGGATGAGATCTTCCTCTTCAGGTGGTGAGCCATTAGATGGACTAACTACCAGTGGAACTGCAGTCTAGGCAGCATTTTCATTTTGAATGCATGAATGCCAGAATTGCTGCTTCATTGTGCTCTTTCAAATACTTAGGCTTGTGTAGCTCTAATGGCACATTGAAGATGTTTTATTTATAAGCTTAAACATGTGTTAAGAACTTTCAAGCATCAAACAAACATGATCTTCTGTAGCAAATTTGAGATATCTGGGATTTTTCTTTCTGCATGAGGTAACAATGGATAAAATAAGAAGCATGCCATGATAATTTTTTAAAGTAGACTTCTAAAATTTTTTAAAAAAGAGTAGTTTAGATTCTGGCAGCAAATTTGGGATTTTCAACATTTTATTCAGAAAATAATGTCCAGTGTTAATTAATGTTTTGTGAAAATTATATAATATTGTGGGTGTACTGAAAGTGTAAATATGAAAGGAAGAGTGGGAAAACAGAACTGTCTGAAGTGGTAACCATGTTGCTTCTCATAGATAGGTACCTAAGTGCTTACCAGGATGTTTTTCTAATTGTGGATTAAGTTATACTTCTCTACCCTCTTAAACCTGATGGAAAACAGACACAGACATTAGTCACAATCATTCAAAGCACCGTCCATTGTGCAGAGTATGTAGTCTTGTCCATTTGGTCAGGCCTTTAATAAAGTTAGGGAAGCAAGCCACAGAATTGCAGTCCTTTTAAATTTTTTAAAATTTCATCTCTGTAGGGCTATAGAAAGTAGTAGGGTAAATTGCATACCTCAATATTACGATGTTCCTTTACAGCTTAAGAATTAATCTCTTGATTTGTCGCATATCTTGCTTTTTGTTTATGTAGTAGCTTCTTTTAATGTGAAATTGTTTTTGGCCTTAATACTGTGTAAATGACTCTTAATGGGCTAAAAGTAATAGAGTGTATGGATTTTAATAATTACATTTTTTGTAAACATGTCAGTTATACTGAAGTTACTGCAATCCACTGTACTGATTGGCATGCATATTAAGAGTGTCACTTGCCCTTACTCCTTACCTTTGAAATAATTCCTTTCTTTCCTTTCATATTTAAATTTTAAACCCCCCCAAACTTTAAAACTTGCAGTGTACCCATGAGTTCACAAACATTGCATTTCTTTTTCTGTTGATAAATACAGACAGAAAAAGAAAGCACCAGAGAAGGTGGAAGTGAGCTCAATTCCAAAAGCAACTTCTATTTCATTTCTTTGGTCAAGCCCTGTAGATTTCATTGTTAGTGGGTTTTCTCTCCTTTAAAAATATGAATATTTAACAAATGTGTTATAGTAAGTCTCAGTAATGAAGTAATAAGGTAGTATAAGTAGCTCAGCCTATTCACCAGCATGGTTCTGGATGTGCTTTTCTCTCTTAAATGGGAAAAACACTGACAATTTAGCCACCAAATTGCAGAGTAGGTGAGGTTTGGTTTAGCTCAGTATGCAAAAATTTATTCTAATTAAATTTTTAATCATTGAAACACAGTGGTAGACTAAATATTTGGGGTTCTTGACTGAGAAGCATAGAGGAAATGCCTGACAAACAAAGTCCTTTTCACTAATTGAGAAGATATTACCAAAACATGCTGCAAGTACCAAGTAAATTAATCTTATCAACCTTTCTAAGGTTAATTTTCAAACATTCCCTATTTAGTCTGTTTTGAGTATATAGTGATTTGATCTCACAAATTTTGTTATAGGGAATAGTGTTTGGGGGTTTTGTTCTAATATCATTCAAACGTAGACTGCTTTTTGTTGAGCAGTTTCTTTCATTCTTTTCTACTTTTTGTGTGTCTTTGAAACCACAAAAATAAGAAGTATTGGCAGGGGCGAAGCTTATCTGGACCAGTAATGCCAAAGCACTGTGTTGTCTGATGCTAAACATGCTTTTTAAAACCAAGAAACTTCTTGGTGATGATGGTGACAAATTTGTTTGTGCCTGAAGTTTGCTACTGCCAAAATGCTTATATACACATTTTCTGATCATGCCTTGAAAGCTTATCCTTGGTGCCATTTAATTTTCTTCATGCACTTTGCTTATATCATATCTACAGTTATTAATTTCTGTCTCTGTTCAGGAATGAGCACCTTTGTGTAGGTGCAGTTAAGATATTTGCATTATTCTAAAGAGAAATACTGTCTGAAATTTTTAAGGAGCCAAAAAGCTGATCATGTATCAGAATAATTAATTAGGTTCTAACATGAATAGTTGTGGTTTAGAGTGCAAATATGTAGATACAAGGATGCAAACAGGCCCTAAGGCATGTCTGTAAGACTTTCAGTAGATCTTGGTTCTCAGCCTAACTGGCAGATTGCTACTTAGTCAAAGTGGGGGTATTTTTCTTGAAGGTTTAAAGCAGCAAACATTCTAATTGTCTTTAAAAATGAGGAAGATAGAATTCCAAGGAGTTGATTTAAGCATGTTCTGGCAGGAGGCAGTCATAGAAACACGCGTGTACATTACTGTCAATGTCCATCGTGGGCTGTCTTTGTCTTGTCTGAAATCACTGAAAACGTGTCAGTTCCAAGTCGATGTTAATGTACCTTAAAATTCCTTGTCCCTGAAAGGAAGGGATCTCAAAGTCGTTTACAGACACTGTGGGACTTTGCTGTCTAAGTTAATGTGCCCTTTTGCTCTGGCATTCCATCAGCAGAGGGAGAGCTGCTGACATGAAAGCACATCCTAGTGAAAAGCAGGTAAAAGCTGTGTGTGTCCCAGGCTAGGAAGGAAGCCATGTACCAGAGCAGCCATCACTCTTCTCAATGTTACAAACTGTTAACAAATACAGGAAATGTACTTTGCTAAAAGCAGTGTGGTGTGGAGATCTACCATATTATTAATGGTATATTTTGCTTCATTTCTTGTCTCTAAAAGCATTTAACTCAATTTTAGGGTGATTTAGATTGTAGTTTTGAGGGTTTTTTTTAGTAAATTTCATGTAGAAGATGCTTGACAAATCTGTTTTGTGTTTGTCTTGATGTGTGCAGTGGATCACTGTTAAATGCTTTATGAAGCAAAAGCTAATTCTGTATTTTAACTGCTTTTTTTCTTGTACAATCTTACTGCTTTTTCCATAATACAGTAGAACTTCAGTCACAAGTTTCATTCCCTTGCAGATGTAAAAAAGTGTAATGGGTAACTACAAGTAACCTGTCATGAAGTGTTTGAAGGCTTGTGAAAGTTGCATGCATTTTCATAAAGTGTTTTGTTATTGTTCTTGTAACCCATCAAAAGACATAAACTTCATATGGAAAAAATGCCAATTCCTAAAATTTAATGAAGTTATTGTGATTTGAAGTTCTACTACATAGTATGTGTTTCATCTGTGCTGGGAAAATAAAATTTCAAGCTGACAAGTTCTTGCTCATAACTTTTTTTCAACAGTTTTGCAGGGAGCATTTGCAGGGAGTTTTGTGGCGAATCTGCTTTGTTTGGTTGGGTTCTTTTTTTATTTTTTAATCTTGTTATAGGGACACATTTGTGACTTTGCAATGCAGTCTTTGAGAGAGAAATCCATTAATGAGAAATGCCCACTTAGACCAGAGGACTTAAAGCTGGGATTCTAGTGGACTGGTTTTGTCTCTCTAAAATAATTTGGAATGTGGCATTACTGAATGATATTTTGGCTTTTCAAAAGTGCTGAATGTATCCAGCTTCAAATGAGTTTGGAGGTTTTCTTGAAATCTGGCCTAATGACTTTCTGTCCTTCCTTAGTGTATGAAGTTGGTGTAATAGTCATCAGCTATCGAGGCTGCCTGTTTGAAATGTATAAATTAATATAAATTTTTCACACAGTTGTTTCCATGCAGATGTTTGCACAAGATGAATTTTATTTAGTATGTAGTAGCTGGTCACTCTGTGGTCAAGCTCTGCTGTAGCACGTGGGCTTTTTATAAGCAATTTTTATGTCTTGTGTGACTGGTGATTATTTCTCTTTGGCCAACTGGTGGCATTCTTTAGCATAACTTGGAACCATTCATATGGGTTTTGTTACTTGGACATGCTACTTATTTTAAAATGAGCTTTTATATAAAAGTATTTTAGAAGGTGAACTTGTGCTGATGAAAGATGATGCTCGTGCTAGTGAAAGATGCGTTTCTGATATATCCTGATAATCCTTTATTATGTAAAACAGAACAGAGATGAGTGCTGTCATGTAATCTGAAGAGTAAAACAAATGAGTAGGTCTCTAGTTCTAGTCCTGTAGCAAGATCTCTTGCATCAAACACTAGTTTCAGATATTCTGCAACTGAATTGAAAGGAAGTATCTGTATAAAAATGCTGGCTTTTTTAAATTTGTAGAGTTGTGGTTCAAAAGTCAATATTTTAAACATATTATTAAATACAGACAGCAGACTAAGGAAGGCAGTTTTAACATCTGATTTATACTGCAGTGCAATAGTGCTTTTACTTACAGAAAACTTACACAATATGTAATATTTCTTGTCTCTTTTGGCTCTGTCTTAGATAATGCTATGCAGCTTACACATAGCATCACACCTTAAGACAATATGTGATGTAACAGCAATGCTTTAACACAAAATACACTTTTGATCAAATAATTTTGTTTTGTAACTCAACCTGAAATAGTGAAATGGTTGTCCTATCTGTTGTGTTCACGTTGCAGAATTCTGTCGTTCAGTACAGCCTAAAGCTAACCCAATCCTTCACCAGTTCAAAGACAAATTGTATTAATATAAAATAAAGTATTCTCAACTGCTTTTATGTACAATAAAACCTCCAAACAACTGATAAAGAGATGAGAAAAAGGTAAAGCTATATATTATATATCATATAGCCATTCAACATAATCTATTTTTTGAGAAGAAAGTTCAGACCTGTCAAAATTGTTAGTATCGATGCCTCTGAGGGTCTTGAATCTCTGCCAAAGCTGTTTAGGCAGCAGATGTGGAAGAAGTGTAGATGGAGAAACTTGGATTGCAGAAGCCACATGAAAAGCAAATCAGAGTCAAGAACAGAACACTGATCCCCCAGTCCTCTTCTGGCCACACAGTGGGCCTTACAGTGTTTGTGCTGTTATGCTTTTGAAAAGGAGTTCAAAATTTTATGTTTTGTATTGCTTTCAGGGTTACAAGATTTACTCATTTTTAATCTCCCTGTTTTAAGGTGTCAAGGGGCAACTAAAATGGATTTTCTTTTTTCAAATTTATACTTGAAGCCTAATGTAATTGAAAACTAAAACAACTGTAGCAATGTGAACAACTTCGTTTTGTCTTTTTTCTTTTTGAAGTGGTTGCTTCTTACTTTTTTCCTTGCTTTCCCTTGATCTATCTACTGATCATGAAAATGCTTTTTTTTTCAATAAACTGTCAGGGAATGTTGTTATAGTAATCAGTGGTGGGGTTCCCAGATGAATATCTCTATATATCTATCTCACAGAAAGACAATGAACCTATGAAAGGAAAAAAAAAAAAAAAGCATGGATTTTAACAACTTTACTGAGTAATTTTTTAAGGTGTTGCTTCATCCAAGTTGGAATACTGTCAAATTCTATGTTTATATACAGGAACTTGACAAGAGGAGTTGGTAGATTTAGAGAGTTACTAAGAGCTGTCGAAACAAGAACTACACAAAACCTGCGAATGGTAAGTTGTCTTAAACCACTTTCCTATTGCAGCATCTGAATTTTAGTAGGCAGAGAAAGCACAAATACAGTGGATGAGTTAGAGATAAATAGCTGGATATGTAGCATATTGATAAGGACCTGGTAGCCAACACTTTATAAGGTTACATTTCCTGGCTTAAGGATGATTAATGAATGATTAAAGTAAGGAATGTTTTGTACCCAGTCTCCTCCCTATTCCTTTTTCTTGTTTGTGGTTATAATTAGAACCTGACTGGTCTCTGATTGACCATACTTTCAGCCTTAGTTATAATTGCCCTATTTATGAGTGTTTGTAAGGTAGTGGGGGTGAGAACAGAAAGCATCATTTTTGTGTGGTTTCTATAAAGTTGAAGGCTATCAAGTTATAAAGCCTCTTAAAGGAAAACCATAAAAGCAAAATCATGAATATTTGTTACTTATATTGTCAGAACCTTGAATATTTTACATAATAAAAAGTAGAGGCTCATATTTTTTACTCTCATGTAATTATTTTCAAATGCCCTAGATTAGTTTCCTAATACTGGGCCTTTAATATTTCCAAACTCATAGTAAGGAAGGTAAGTAATTTCTTAATTAATTCAATAACTGATTCCTAGTAAATAAATTAAAATTATTTAATAATAGACTTCCAATGGAGAGGAATAGTATTAGAAAATGTAATAGAAAAGATGAAGTACTTCTAATGGTATGGGAGTTAAGGTGGAAGATGCAGATCTTATGGTGCTGTGTGTGACTTAAACATTACACGTCTGTTTCTGGGAAATGTTACTGGAAATGCTGCCAATTCTGATGCAAATTTAGATCTTGCCTTCTTTCTACTGCCCTGATAGAAAACCTTTGAATTTTCATCATCATGATATGTAGTCGTGGAGGGTCTATGCATGTGTGTGAAACATTAATGAGGAGATTTACCTGATACCTATGGATTATAGGACAACTGAAAAGCTTTAAATTAGTTTAATTAATTTAATAATATTAATGTAAGTATTTCTACAGGTAAATATGTGGTGACAATAATAGTTGGTCAAAATAAAACTTTTCATGCTGATTTTCAACCTTGTTTCACTTTTGCTGAGCTTTAACAGCAGCTAACACCAGCACCTTCAAGTATGAGTTGTCAGAAGCCCCCTTCAGCCCACAGATCATAACTGTCTGTGGTGGGTTGACCTTGTCTGGCTGCCACATGCTCACCCAGCTGCCCTCAAACTCCCCTTCCTTAACTCATGGGCAGGAAATATCCTACAAAAAGTCTGAGATAGATCAGAGATAAAGGCAAAGAGTTTGCTTACCAGTTACTGTCACAGGCAAAACAGGTTCTTCTTGGAGGAAATTAATATATTGTCACTTAAAAGAGAGTGGGATGGTGAGGAACAAAGACAAAACCTGAAACACCTTCCTTCCACCCTGTTTTCGCAGGTTCAACTTAAATCTTTGACTTCTGACTCTTCTACCTCCTCTCCCGACCCTCCCATTCCCTGAGTGGTGCATGAGGGTGGAGGGTTGTGGTGGGTTCCTCTCTGCTACTCCTTGCTCCTCACACTTTTCCCCTCTCCAGCATGGGGTCCTTCCATCAGGCTGCAGTTCCTTCAGGGAATATCATCCTGTTTTCCATGGCTCTCTTGTCGGGCTGCAGTTTGGACCGCTCCACTGTGTTCTCTCCCATGCAAACAACTGCTCCAGGTCTGAAGAGGCCTGATGGCCTCAGAAGTTACTGAGCATCTTAGGTTATTGATTTTCTTAGGAGCAGCAGCTGGGTTGTTTATACTTCAAAAATATCTGGATTAACTGATAAAATGGAAAAATTGTTTGTTATTGCTGTTATTTTTCCTTGTGTTTAGAGAATTGAACTGGGTACTTTTACCGTTTAAACAGCATCATGCCTGTTTTTTTAGATGTTATAGAATACAAAAATACATTCTATATAAATAGTCTTCATTAGAAAAAATCTGAGAATTTTTTAATAGTTTGTATTTAGCATTTCTAGGGAAAATATTTATCTTTTGCTTTTACAGACAATAGCAAGACAACTTGCAGAAATTTTGTTACGAGGTATGTGTGAACAGAGTTACTGGAATCCCCTGGAAGATCCTCCTCACCAATCACCCCTTGATGATCCACTGCGAAAAGGTTCAAATATGAAGAATTATGCACTCAGTAGGAGACCACGGGTATACACTGGAGAGAAGTATGGCTGAGTTCAAACTTCTTTTGTTTCTGTAATTGCCGTTGTTACCCAGTGTACTGGATAATTTAGTTTACATTTTTGAAAATGCAGAAGGAATTTGGCAGTGTGTAGATAGATAGATAGATAGATAGATAGATTCCCTGAGGAGAGCCAGGGAAGAAATATTCTCTCCCAGTGGAAGTTTGTTCTGCTGGGAGAACAAACACTTTTGTTCTCAATTGCAGAAATATTTTTTGCTATCCTGGTGTATGTGATAGACTCAATATCTCTTATTATATGTGGGATGCAAAAGAAAACATGAACTGGGTAGCAAATCAGATATTGCACATTTTAAAAGTTATGTGCTGCTTCTAGACATCTATTATGTGCTTTATCATAGAAAGGAAAGATTCAAAATATGGAGATTCAGGTTGGTCCAGGAAGCATTATGAAAAAAATAACGTATCTAGAAATTTATCTAGCAGTTTCAAAGCTAGTTTATTTTCCAAGGCTAATCTTTTAGCTTATCACCTTAGATTAGTTTTGACATTTCTTTTATGATTCCACCTTGTGTTCAGTTTTAATCTTTCATTGAATCAGGTAAGTGATACTTTTTCGTTTGTTTTTGTCTGGTATATCTTACAGTGAGTTCTAGAGTAGCTATGGTATATTTCTTCCTTCTTGAAAATGTAACTTTTTTTTCCAAACTAATCACCATCAGGGTTGCTATTAAACATAGATAGTCATTTCCTTGAATTTGAAATTTTTCTTAGAAGTTAGTATCTTGACTGTAGAAGTAGTCCTACTTACTTAATGGTTGTTTTGTTTTAGTGTTCACAGTATCTTTATATTGTAACATAAATGCCTGCAATATGACACCATTTGAGTTGTTTAGCTGTATTTATTTCAGAGTTCCATTAATGACTCTTTTACACAGCAGCAAGCCCACATTAATCATTGTGTCTTTACTATTATTAAGTAGAATAGCCTTTATCTTTAAAGACTTCTAGAAATTCTCCTTCCTGCATCCAGAATAGTTACAGCAGGTTTCTCAGGCTCAGTCTTTCAAACTTATGTTCTCCGTTCTCAACTCATCCTTCACAGCAACATTCTTCCTGCAAAAGTGAGGCTTTGTTCAGTTTAGTTCTCTTGTTCTTGGCACATGCAGGTGAGGAGTTCCACAATTTCAACAGAGCTTATAATTAATTTTATATGACCTTTCATCAGGTCAGACTAGTTAATACCATGCCACATAAAATATGTCCAGCCAAGCATCTCGCCTCCAGCAGTGACTGAAAGCAAGTATCAAAGACAATGATATCTAGGAAATTTCTTCCTAGGTATTCTTTTGACTGCCAACTCTGAATCTGCAATGCACTGTTTTTTCTAAGTATATTGGCTGACATTAAATAACTGCCTTGTGTTCTTATGAGGATTATGGGTGTAATTTGGCTAATAGCATTTATGTTTTTTTAGATCTCTGTGTTATTGCCTCTTCAGTTTACTTGAACCAGTTCTTCAACTGAGCATAACTTCCATGGTTTGGCTTTGATTGATAGCTGTTTTATGCTTTCAGTCGCTTCTTTTGCCCTGTTACACTGAAATTACTTTACTCATGTGCCTGCATCTATCAGGACAAACAGAAAATGAGTTCAGTCAACTTAACTGAGCTTTTTTGTTTAGGTCAAAGAAATGTCTCGCTAATTTCTGCATGGGCAGGATCTTGTTAGAGACAAACATCAACATATCTACAAAACTGTGTTTGAAATTGCTAGAGGAAATAATGTTTGCTTTTGTTTTGATAAGTGGCTTTTTAGTAGTTCTTTTTGGGGCAGCATCCCTTCTTTCTCTGAGAGAATAATTTCTCCAGCAACTCTTTCCGGTCATTATTCTCCTTTCTGGGTGCCATTTTCAGTTGGTCAGGTTAAATCTTCTTCCACGTTGTTAAATTCTGCATAGAGGAGTGGATTGTTAAATAAGGAGCACTCTGATACTTCCTCATCACTCCTCATTCCTTATCGTGGGTGGTTCTTATTCATGACTAACTGTGTTTTGAAATTTCTTTTGTTATGTAATAACAAATTATATGCTAAGTTCTAAGATTTGGAATACTCTTAAAAATCTGGTGAGCAGTTGCATTGATTAAAAAATAAAAATACAACAACAGAACAGGTGCCCTGGGGGTCTTAGCTGTTGTATATTACCACAATACATTCACAATGTTGCTTTCAAACTGCCTGGAATTAAGATGTCTTTTAGTTTCTGTTTTCTTTCAGGCATTGAATTACTGCTTATATTTCTAGTGCTTTAAAAAAACCTGAAAAGATGTTTTAATGTCAGACAAGTTTTGTTTCCTGCCTATAATGTATTGTCGTTTAAACATCCTTGGGACCATGGGAATTGATTACTAACAGCAACAAATAATTTTCTCGATTTAAATAGGCAACTGTGGAACTAATGGACTGAAGTAATAGGAAATACTACTTGGGCTAATTCAGAAATAGTTTAGAGGAAGAAAGCTGAACAGATAAAACATAGTCACTGATTTGGGGGATTTTTTAATGTGTATGCAAACGGATTAATGAATTCCTGCCAGTACCCAATGCAGATTACTGTTGTCTGTCCACCAGCACAGAAGAGTTTTCTGAAAGCATCCAGTATTCAGAGAAAGCAGTAGAGTCTAGAAGCTAGTCCTATGCAAACCTTCAGCATTAGTTTGGAAGGAACTGTACTTCATTACACGCAGAAAATTCTATTACTTGGAGCTAAGAGTGGTTATGGCAAACAGGTGGAGATTGTCATGGATCTATTTGAAAATATTCATGGCTATTGAAAGCATCAGGAAAATTTTTTCAAAGACTGATAGAAGTATTTCTCCACATACTGCCTAAAATACAAAAGTTCTCCTGTTCTTGTGTAAGAGTTTCCTCTTCCAGCACTTGAATCAGTGATGTAGATGGAGCTCAGACAGATTAGGTGTAAGAGGCTAGTTAAACTATGGGTTTAGTGTTTACAGTTGTCAAATTATGTTCAATTTTGGGATATTTGAATGAGTTCAACTCTGACAGCTGTGGTAGTTTTGTTATTTTATTACGTTCAGCCAACTTTTCTGAAATGCAAATACAGACCATTGCAAAGAAATGCATTTTAACCAATTGATTTTTCTATGCAAGTTACTTTCCTTTTCTTTTTTGGACATTTTCCAGTTTTTACAGTGCTTTTAATATATGTGTGTGAGCTACTCATAAAAGTAATGAGTTCTGCTTAAATAATTAAATTCTCATTTTGAACAGCATCTTCTGTCCTCAAGAAAATACAGAAGAAGCCTTACTGTTGCTGCTTATTAGTGAATCTATGGTAGGTAAAATAGAGTGAATGTGCATTTGCTGTATGTGTGTGCTTTCCTTGTTTTGTTGTTTGGTTTGGTTGGTTTGTTTGATTTTTAATTAAAATAGGCCTTTTTTTCCCTCAAGCCTTTGCTTTTTCTTTTATTTTCTGTTAGGAAAGCAGGCTGTTATTTCTGAAACTCAAATTTGTGTTCCTCTGAGCCAGCTAGTCTGCAAGTGTTATGGAGTTTTTCTCCTTTGGGCTGGCTGTACCCAGCCTTCTTCCAGCCATAGGCAGGTGAACAAGCCAGATCCTTCATTTGCCATCACTTTACCAGTATGAAGCACTGTTACACCAGTTGGTTGCTATTCAGACAGACACAAAATCTAAGTTATTTTTGTTGTAAAATGCAAATAAAAAGCTACTAGAAGAGCATAATAAACATCGTCCAAAAGTACCTTCCTTTGTGCATTAAACTTCAGTCACTCAAATTTGTAAATGATATTTAATGATACTGACATTCAGTCTTGGCTACTGAATTATTTTTTAAATGTCCCCATTTCCTCAATAAATTATTCCTTTCAATGGTCTTCTTGTGCCCTTTATCAACCTTCTGTATTTTCTGCTAGTCATCAATCAACTGCCACATACTGACATTCTCATACCATGTCAGTTTTATGTTCTCAGATAAAATGCTGGAGCTTTTCCTGTTTTTTTTTAGCTAGAGGGATGAAATATCTACAGTCTCAGGCATCATGCAGTCTGTCTCACTGCACATCAATGAGATGCAGTCTTTTAAGTTCTACAGGTGATTCAAATGCTTATATGTTTTGGCACAATTTCTGTTTTGCTACAGTTAAATAGGATCAGAACATTTCAATGAGCATTGTCCTAGTTTAAGTGTTGTAAAGTGGCAGATATTTACATTGTAGTGCTAACTGCTTTCCTCATTCCTAGTGATCTACCTTGCACTATTCATGACAGAATCTAGAAATTCTGTCTAGATTCTGTTTTTCATAATACAGAAAAATCAGCTGAGCAAGCATTTCCACTTATCCTATGTTGGTTTTGCTGCAGTATATGCTTAGCACTGAGAGGTGCTGCCTGTGTCTCTGTAATGTGCAGCAGCGAAAATGTAGAGAATTCTGATGTGAGCTGTGGTCTTGGTGTGAAGTGAAAGATCTGAGTACTGATTGCTGTGTAGTTCCTTACATATCATCATTAAGAAGCCAAAAACCAAATTAAAAGTACTGCCTTGTTAAGTGTCATTTCAGGTTACTTACAGCTTTTCCTTTGTGAATTAGTTCTGCCTAATTATATCAAATGCTGTCACTGTGGAGCATATACCTTTAGCAAGCTTTCAAATTTTTTTACAGTAATTATTGCAGATTATTTCGGGCAAAAGAGTTTGTTTCGGGGGAGTATAATCTTTGACATGATTGACTTACTTGGGCTAAGTCATTTGTTCAAATTAGTTTTGGAGGGGGAAAAGGGGAAGATTGAGCATAAAAATATTCATCATTACAAACTTACCTTTCTGAGACTTGAGACCTGTTATTTCAGCTTCAGTGCATGCTAACTTTCTAGCTGTAGTAGTTGTGAAGTAGTATGTGATTTATGATTCTGAAACCAGTATCTGGGAAAGAAATAACACCCAGAGAACACTGAGTAACAGTTGCTGTTTTGATATGCTATTGTGTTATTAAAATACTATGATCCCTTACTTTCATTGTCTGTGAATTAGTAAGAAAACACCCCAATCAAGGCCTGGTTGGACAGGACTCTGGGCAGTCTGATCTGCTGGAAAGTGTCCCCACCCATGACAGGATGATCTTTAAAAGGTCCCTTCAAACCCAAAGCATCCTGTGGTTCTGTGGTCTGACATCCTCAAGTCAACAGTGCATGTATGTGTTGCTGCATGTCAGCTGAGTTGTGGTAGCAGAATCACAGAATGATTATGTTTGGAAGGGACTTCTGGAGGTCATTTTGTCCAGCCCCCTTGCTCAGATAGGGCCATCTGGAGCAGGCTGCATCTCTCTCCAGACATCTTTTGAGTATCTCCAAGGAGAAAGATTCCACAGCCTCCCTGGGCAGCCTGTGCCACTGCTCATTAACCCTCAGAGCAAAAAAAAAAGGTTCCTGATTTTCAGAGAGAACCTTCAATGTTTCGTTTCATGCCTCTTGCCTCTAGTCCTGTCACTGGACACCACTGGAAAGAGCCTGTCTCCCTTTTCCTTTTTTCCTCCCTGCAGATATATTTCTAACCCTGATAAGGCTCCCCTCCTGAGCATTGTCTTTTCCAGGCTGAGGAATCATAGCTCCCTCAGCCTTTCCTCATAGAAGAGTTATTCTGGTGTCTAATACAGCCTGGTGGGCATTTGTTGGACTCTCTCCAGTAGCTCCAGGTCTCTTGTACTGGAGAATCCAGAACTGGACCCAGTACTGCAGGTGTGGCCTCACCAGTGCTGACTGGAGGGGAAGGATCACTGCCCTCAACCTGCTGGCAGCACTCCTCTGATGCTGCCTGGGCTGTCAATGGCCTTTTTTCCAGCTGGGGCACCTTGCTGGCTCCTGCTCACATTGGGTGTCCACCAGGACCCCCAAGCTCATTCCTGTCAAGCTGCCTTTGAGCTGGGGAGTGCCCAGCATGTATGGTGCCTGGGTTTGTTCCCTCCCAGGTGCAAGACTTTGCTGAGGGCTTTGCTGAGGTTCTGTCAGCTTATTGCTCCAGCCTGTTGAGGTCCCTCTGGAGGGCAGCACAGCCCTTTGGCATATCAGTTCAGCAAATACGCTTGGGATCAGGCCCAGTATCAATCTCTGGGACACACTGCTAGTTCCTGGCCTCCAACTAGACTTTGTGTCACTCCTCACCTCCTCTTGGGCTCAGCTTTGTGGGACATCCTTCACCAGTGGGAAAATGGCTGAGCACATCCTTCCTTGCTCTCAGGCTGCACTGAGTTACACTGCTCACATGTGTTGCAGGTGTAAGTGTGGCCAGATGACACACTGCAGTTTGACTGCCAGCTCAGAGTGTCTGAGACCATGGCACCTCTGAAATACTGAGCACTTCCATTCCTACATACTTTCTGTTTATAATTACCAAGAAAATGAATGTTCAGATACACAGGATGTCTGCAATAATTATGAGACATCCTTGTGCTTTGGCATTGTCAACCACGGTTTCCCAAGAAGTGCTAGTTCACAGCTTTTTCAAAATTGCAAGGAACAGAGTCAAATAGTGATTAGAGGTGGAGTTAAAAAGAAGTTCTTGTCATTGACTGAATATTTATGCGGCGTAAAAAGTAAAAGCCAAAGACTTTTTGATCAAAAGAAAGCAAAATACCTCTTTGGGGGTGTGTGTGTGTGTGTGCATGTGTGGGGTTGTTTCAAACTAAGATGTGGATTATTCAGTTGATAATTCCTGAGATGTCTTGTGCATTTTACATTCCATGAATTTCTTAGAAAAAATTTCAGTATTTATTTATTCTGATTTTAAAGATGTACTGTGTTGGTTCGGAGCCTAAAATGTTACCCTGTTAAAGTGGAGAAAAAATTTATTATCCCTTATTGTGTGTAATTTTTTGCATCTGAAAGAGGAGGAAATAAGCTACCTATTAAAATTAAGTGTTTTTAAGTAAATGTGCTAAGTGGGCACGGCCCACTGTGAAATTTAAAATAAAGAGGAGGATAAGGAGAGAGAAGTGTCTTTGACTTCTGATTGCAGACTGCCAGAGATACTAGCATTTGTATCAATGTGCAATGGGAATATTAAACACCAGGAAAACTAGAAATAGACAGGATAGCAAGATAATGTGTTTTCAGAGGCTTGATCATGAAGTGGGAGAAGCACTGGGCAGCTCAGGGGGATACTAACTACTCTGAGACCTGAATTTTGTTCTTTGCTCTTGAACGTGGTTTCTCTGCGAACATGGTCAATTCATTTAATCCATTTCTAGCTCAGCCTTCTTCCTTCCCAAAAGGAACACTTTACTTAAGGAATTCAGTTTGCAACATGCCTTTCACAAAACAGGTTTCAAAGTACAAACTCTTACTGCAGTCATGGCCTGATTCCAAAGCTGTGCCCAGAACCAGGATCAGTTTTCGCTTCTCAGTAGTAACTGCTGAAGGTTGATAGTGGGTTATCCTGGGCATGTTACCATTCACAAGTGAGATGAGTGTCATAATGCTGTGAAGAGAAAAGAAGTTGATTGCCTTATTTTACAAAAGCTGGAATAGAGGACTTGAAGATCGTTTTAATGTGTTTTACTAGGACACAAAAAATAAAGAGATATTTTCGTAGATGTATATCCATTGTATGGAAAATATACCTTCTTTTTTTTCTGAGAACTCTTCAATAACTTTAAATACATTACTTAGATTATGGAATTAGAATGAAGTAATTAAAAATGGTCCATGTAGAAACACCAGTCTTGCCACTAATATATAAAATTGGTAATTCTTTCTATCTATAAATTAGTGTCAGATCTCTTTGTATCCCTTATAGCAACTACTGACTGTGAGGTTGAGTAGAATGGTAGTAACTGGAGTGAAAATACAGCTTAATAATGGCTGCCTTGGTTTCTTTCTTTGTGGTGTGTTTCAGGCTAACCGGGATGCTGTACTGAGCAGAATACCAGAACACAAGAATGATCGCATCATCAGTCTGCAAAGTGCATCTGTAGTCTATGATTTACTTACAATAGCCTTGGGAAGAAGAGGCCAGTATGAAATGCTTTCAGAGGTTTGTTGATAGTAGTGAATATTCATCTGTGGCATTTTTGCTGTTTTCTGTTAATCATGTTAATTGTGGTAGTAAGGAAGGGCTGAAACAAATATAGGACACTGAGAGCAAGAAGGAATGACAGAAAATAAAAGCAGTTCTGGATATAGAAACGATAAATATAATTTCCTAGAAAAAATATTATTAAAGAATGAAAAAGGATTTTAGAAGAAAACTTTCTTTTATATTTTTTAATAGTTGAGGGGATCCATAGTCCTTACAGTTTATAATTGTTTTGAAGTTAATAAAAACAAGATAAAGTTAATAAAAAATTTCAGGTCTTTGGGAAATGTGTTTCTTACCTCAGTGTCTGTTTCATTATGTAGCATGCTTGTATTTGTTGTTTGTGGCAACTTCTTCAGGAAACTGCCAAGTATTGTTAACAGTTTTATGCCCGTGAAACAGCTACAGCTCTTTGGGCAGAGCAGATCTTTCTACTGCTGAAACAGTGCTTGCCCTGCAGCAGGGTACTGTTGCCGACCACAATTAATTATTAGTCTCCAGAAAGAATATGAAGGCATACCCAGGAATTGATTTGTTGAGAAATGGTTTCTCTCTACCATATCAGATGACTTCTATTAAGAAAAAGATGAGAAAAGAGTGCTCTAGTTTTTCTCTGGTATATGTTGATGGTCAGCCATTTATCTGCATCTCACATGATGTTAAACCCTCAGTTTGGGTATTCTTTTTCTAGAAAGTACTTCATAGCTGCCAGTTGGGATACAAGTCAGCTTAAATCAGTACAATGGAAGGTGTATCACAGAACAAAGGAGTACAAAGCTCACAGAGGACCAGCCCTACAACATAATCTAATCAGGAATATTTCCATTTACTTGTCACTACATACACAATCACCTTCATGTAATTTTAGGTGGCTGCACTAAGGTGCAAGAGGTGGCCATCTGTATATTTCAGTCTGGAACTTCCAAAACAAGAGATGTTCACAAGTATTTAAGAAAAGGAAACAAACAAGAGACCAAAAAACCTTGAAAACTTTCATTTCTTTTTTTCCCTAAGTGTCTGACAGCCTTTCAATTTTATTAGTAGACTAACAACTAGGCAGGGATAGAGCAGCCTTGGGTTCCAAATCTGATTCTTACATTTTGTCTGGTGTCATTGATGGTTTTGTTGCAGGGCTTTTTGTTGTGGGTTTTTTGTCTTTTTTAGAATGTTAAACAACCATTATATTTATTGGAACATTGCAGGTTTAGTGAGTAGAAGACACCAGCCCTCAAATCCTGCTCCCAATAGTCTGTAACTTTTATAATTTGAAGTATTGTAATAAATACATATTCAGAAATGTTAAAACATTCTGTTCAGTTATATAATAGACATTTAATTTTTTAGGGCTTCATTCTCTTTGAGCTGATTTTGATTGCTCTGGTGGAGCTATTGTAAATTAAATCAGAAATTGGGAAATTATTCTAACTGTGGAAATACTATTCTCCCACCAGTTCCAGTATCTTATTGCTGCCTTCTGGTTTAGCTATAGCTGATTACTTACAGAAATAGTTGGTTATTATATAAGAATATGAAATGATCAAAAATCTGTCTCGTCCTTGTTAAACTGTTCTAATGCCAAGTCACGTTCTTAACTGAAAAGGGCTCATGTTTTTTTCAAGTTTGTATATAATGGACTTTCAATTTCTTAGGGTAGCTTCAACTAGATGAAGGAACTTTATACTGTCAATTCTTTCTTAAACAGTAGTACTCTGGTTGCAATCAATTTCATTTTAAGCTTTGTAAGATGCATGATATTGAGCTTGTAAGTGTCCTACAAGAAGAGATGTCTTCCAGACCTGTTAAATTCTTTTCCATATAGAATCTGACAGCTATTTTTATGTATTTGAATAATTTAATTTTTTTATTACATGTATGTTAGGTAAAAGTCTATAAAAAAATGTTAATACTAGTGTGTCTTCTCAATAATTGAAGAACATGAGCTTAAATAATAATTTCCTCCCACCCCATATTTAGTGTTTAGAAAGAGCCATGAAGTTTGCATTTGAAGAGTTCCATCTCTGGTATCAATTTGCATTGTCCTTGATGGCAGCAGGAAAAGTAAGTCTAATTTTTTTCATATAATTCTTGTATTGATGGCATTTGATAACAATGTTTAGCACTTCCATAATTTTCATCCTTAGTGTTTTTGAAAATAATTCTAATCCTTGAATCAACAAAGTATGCTGTACTCCTGAATAAAAAAATGTGCTGTACAAAGAATGTTGTTTGAATAGTTTCTAACTTAGATGATGATAACAAGTATCTTGCCAATAATCTCAAAATAAGCTGATTGAGTACAAGCAGTGAATTATACCAGGTCCTATTATCCTGTAAAACTTGTTTAAGTATGCTTTTGATGACTTAATTTATTTTATACTTAGGTACAAATTAATGCTGATTCGTGATGCTCTTCTTTTTTTTCTTTGAAACTTTCTGACTTTATCTTCTTTAATATTGCTGCCTTTGAGACTGTGTATTCTGTGCAAATAATGGATTTTTAAAAAAAAAAATATATAAACCAGGAACTTGAGCTTTTAGATGCAATTCTCTGTTTTCAGTTATTTTTGCTTTTTTGCTGTCATGTTACAGAAAATGCATTCACATGTAATGTAAACAACTAATTTTCTAAAAAATAATTTTCAGTTGGATATTTTGCTTATTTTCAGAATGGGGAAAAGGAATGTATTTTCCTTAGGAAATATTGTAGCAGCACATGGGTTCTGAAGAGACTTGATTTTTCTTCCAACTCTATTTACTTTGAGTTATTTTCCAAACTGTGATTGGATGCAGCCAAATAAGTTAAAAAAAAAAAGAGGAGCAGTGCCATTCTATCTTATATCAGACCTATTCCTGTGTGCTGTTTTAAGTCCCAAAGAGCACCAAAACACTGCTTGTTTAGAAAACTCTGTCCCACTCCTTCTCTTTCATTTGTCTGGCTCAAAGCTGTAAGTTTATGGGCCTAACAAAGTTTTAGATGCATCTCAAAACTGAATTGTGAACCATTGGAATTACATTCTTCTGGGGATGCTCAATGAAAGTTTGTAGGAGTTAAATAACAATAGCAGTGCCTAAAGTTTTGTCATTCACTGGCTTGAGGAACTTTGACCAGTTGTCAACAAAATGTGTAGTAATGTCTCCTTCAGAAAGGAAAAATAAAAGTAGATGGTGTAAATAGGAATCTTCTATCTGTGAAACACATTTATGTTTTTAGTAATTTAAATGGAAAATGTTTTAAACAGTCTGCTCGAGCTGTTAAGGTCTTGAAGGAATGTATACGTTTGAAACCAGATGATGCAACGATTCCACTCCTTGCTGCAAAGCTCTGCATGGGATCTCTGCACTGGGTAAGCTTTGCCCTCTGTCTTCTGAGCAAGACCTGTGCTAAAATCTTGATTTAGAGATGTAGCAAATACTTTTGCACATTGACTGCACGCACTTGGGCATATCTAAAAACACAGCACAGAATGTACATGCACATGTACATCCCTGTTTGAATGGCTAATTTGAAATACTTGACAGAGGTTATGTTTATCAAGGTAGCCTATGCTGATACTGGTCTAAAGCATAGCTTAAAATATATGGAAGTTGAAACATTGGAAGACAGATCATAAATGCAACTTAGATTTTGGTTATTTTCAGCAAGAGGAAAATAACTTTCTGGAAAATAATGAGGCAAATCTCTTACAATCAAGAGACTCTTCTGGTGGTACCATGTTTACAGGTAGCTGTGGTTTATGAATTTATAATAGGGACAGTTGAGTATTTTAGATAAACTTGGAATGGGTGTATCTGTACAGAAACATTAAAGTGATCAAAGATCATCATGTTGTTTTCAAGATACTTGTGTAATTTTTAGAAGAATGAGTATATTTGAAAAAGAAGGAAAAGAGAAGGGAAAGGTCACATGCAGGAGTTGAGAAAGTGGTGTAATAGAACAAACATGACTTGTTGAGGCTGACAAAATACAGCCTTAATTAAGGTATATCCCAGTTCTGTAAATTGTTCCCTATGGATTGAGTCCATATGGACTAGCTTACTGTACTTAGCATTTACAGTTACTGGAATGGATTCAAATGGGCTTTTTTCTTTCTAGATTATTAAATAATGTGCTATCATGGCAGCTAAACTTTGATTTTTTTATGTGTTTCTCTGTTTATGAGTTTGCATCCATTCAGCAATGCAGTATTTGAAGCAGAGTTGTGCATGGCATACTGTTTTTTTACAGGGTTAGGAGCCATAGTTCTTGTGATTGATTTTCCTAAATAAATGGTTCATGAGCCAAGAACTCTATTTATAAAGTGCAAAAATGGTAGATGGCATATATGGACCAGAAATACCTTTTTATTTGAAAAAGAAAAGAAAAGGCAAAAGCACGGTAAGTGTGCTTTGTGCCAGATTCCTCTCAATAGGGTAAGTGTTTTGGCTTAAAATCTGTGGTTCTTACTCAGTATTTAGCAAGAAAACTAAGTCTAATGAAAAATGAAATAGTCCTTCAAAGCAATCATGGCTGAGATTTTTACAGGTTCAGTGTGCATAAAATACATTCTGAGCATTCTGAGAATTCTTATCATTATAATGTAAGATTTAGCTAGTTTTAGACTTACATGGATGTTTTGTAATATTTTCAGTTGGAAGAAGCTGAAAGGTTTGCCAAAGCAGTTGTTGATCTCGGGGACAAAACATCAGAGTTCAAAGCAAAAGGCTACTTGGCACTGGGATTGACTTACAGTCTGCAGGCTACTGATGGTAAGATAGGAATAAACATTCACACTTGGAAATTCCCATGCTGCCTAAAGAAGGGTACCTGGCAGAATGATAGACATTAAATCTTCTGTGTGCAACCATTTTTCAGTCAATGTATTAAAGCTTCTTCAGTTAGCGTGTGGAATGAAATCTCCTCATTGTTCATGTCACTGATTAAATATATCCTTTTCAGCATCTTTGCGAGGGATGCAAGAGGTCTTGCAGAGAAAGGCTCTTCTTGCATTTCAGAGGTAAGTGGGTGTTGATCTTTCCATTTTGTTCTGTTATATGTGGTGCAAAGCTTTTATTATGTTCTAAAAAGAGACACTTGTAAAAGATGGTGTAATGACAACTTCACCTCTGGGAGTCTCCCATCATAAGAACATAATGTATTTCTTTAGCATTTATTTCCATCATTTTCTGCCAGCATTACCTAAATTTATTTCTAAGGATTTCCCTTTATTTAAAGACGTTTGTGTGGCTCTCTAGTATAAAATATTTGCTCAAATATCCTCATCTAGTAGGAAAAACCACAGTGTAAGGTTTCAAGCCATGGTTCAATGAGATGTTTCTAAGAGCTGTCCACTGATCAGATTGCATAGGAGACCTTTGCAATTATCTCTGTAGAAGCAGAACAATAATGGAGGCTGTGCTGCTGGGGCTGAGGGTGAAGCGCAGGTTTTGAGGTAGTAAGCTAGGGGAAAATGAAAATTCTATCTGGAAATGTAACAGTGTAGGGAATGGCAGTGCAAATGTCATGTTCCAAGTGCATTACCTGGAAGCAGTGTCATTGGGGACGACAGTAGTTCATTCTCATGGACTCTGCAAATGAAATGACAATAAACAGGTGAATAAGGACATTTCTGTCCCAATTATAGAAGAAACAAATCTTGGTGACCAAGCTGGCAAAAGTGCTGCGGCATCTAAATATGTCTTTTATGTTTATATAGCCTTGAAAACCCTTCTTTGGTGAGATAAGCCTAAATGTAGGGAAACAGGTTTGTGCATTAATGTGAAAATGAAGCCCTGGCTTTTTGGTGGCTATTTTATATCTGAGGGGATAGGATTGAAAAAGTGTTTTGCAGGCAACTTCAGAGTGAGGCTGGTATGTGTTGGTTCTTCTTTTTTCTGTCTTGTCTTATCAATTCCTCTGTATGTAAGTGTGTTTTAACATATCTTTGCTCTTCTTGTTCCTTAGTGCTTTTAATAGGTTTTTTACTACTTCAGTTTTTTCTCCATGTTGAAACTGAACTTTCTATCTCTTGGTTTATACCTCAGTTCCTCACTTATCCCTCTTACCACTACTGACTTAATCATCACTGTTTCAAAAATAGTATGCTAACCATTTTTCACCAATTCTGTGCATTCACTACTTTTGAGACTCTAGCCGTGAATTGCTTTCTTTTGAAGGTTCTTTGAAACAGCAAGGGAAGAAATGGACCATAGTGTGAAGCTAATCCATTCCAGTTCAGTGTTTGCTGACCCTATTCTCCAGTTCAGAATAGTGATTCTCAAAATTCTGAGAATCAATTTTTTGGATGGCTCAAAGCCATCTTCAGCCTGGTCTTGAACACTGCCAGGCATGGGGCATCCACAGCTTCTCTGGATGTGTTCCAGTGCCTCACCATCCTTATAGTGAAGAATTTCTTCCTAATAGCTAATCTAAACCTACTCTCTTCCAGTTTGAAGACACCACCCCTCTTCCTATCCATACCTACCTTTGTAGAAATCTCCTCTCCAGCTCTCCTGTACGACCCCTTTAGGTACTGGAAGGTGCTGTAACATCTTCCTGAGCCTTCTGTTCTCCAGGCTGAACAATCCCACCTCTCTCAACTTGTGTCTAAAGGGGAGGTGCTTTAGCCCTCTGATCATTTTGGTGGCCCTCGTCTGGACTTACTCTGACAGGTCCACATCCTCCCTATGCTGGGGCCCCCACACCTGGACACAGCACTCCAGGTGGGGTCTCATAAGTGTGGAGTGGAAGGGGAGAATCACCTCCCTTGCCCTCTGGTCAGACTTCTTTTGGTGCAGCCCAACACATGGTTGGCTTTCTGGCTAGTAAAAGCAAATTGCCAGGTCATGCCAATAATCAGTTCTTATCACTGTGAAATTACTTTTACTCAATCTCCGTTTAAATGTTGTTGTCTGGTTGTGTGTTACATTGTCTTTCACCCAGCACACCAGTCATGCCTACTTCCTCTTACCACGTCTGAAAAATAAAAGTTTTCCAGGAGATGGAAGTTAAATTCTCTGTCTTCTACCAGTTCATAAAGCAAGCAGCCTCTACTGGACTTGGTATTTTGATGTGCCTTTTTTTTTCCAATAAATGTTTTTGTGGATTTTTAAAATCATCTACCTGGAGGGCCAATTCCTGAGGAAATAGAGGTGATGAAGAAATACATTTGCATTTTGGACCCTTGTCTGAGTCAGATTTCAAGGCTTACCAATTTGCATTGGTGGCCATTCAAGAAGGTGTTTGTTGCTCTCTTCACACAGTACTGAGGGGCATTTGTTTCGCTAACTTTTTTCGTTAAATTTTGGAAGACTTTCAGTGCTTTTCCTGTAGCTGGTGTGAATTGGAGTTTCACGAAACTCACCAAATGGTAGATAGACAGTAATAATTCTTTCACTATCTGAAGCTTGGGTTACTGAAGAGATACTCTCTAAGTAAAAATCTCTTGTTCTTGTTTAGTATTGCTTAATTTGTGAATTTAAATTAAAAAAAGGACTGGTCCTGCACCCTGTTAGGCTTTACCTGTGCATCTAGTCTCCAATTTACTGGTGAAGTTAAGAAAATATGGAGCTGTCCTTTAATAACTTCAAACTTTTTTGACACATCTTGGGTGTAGTTACTAAGCTAATGTACATCATGGACCTGTGCATTCTGTTTGGACTTGAGAAGACAGAAATGCACAGGTCAGAAGCAGAAGGTTCTCTGTGGTTTTTGTGGTTTAAAGGTCAGTTTTGATGCTTCCTCCCAACGGAAGTGACTCACTAGATGTTCCAAAGATGATTATTGCACATTAGAGTTCTAAATGAGATTCCGTTAAAAGAACGCAACAAATGTAAATAAAAAAAAAATCCCAGGCTTCCTGCCCAGTACTTACTGCACATCATTTGGAATACAGACTTTTTTTTTGTCCTTCTGCTCAAGCATCCCCCTGCTAAAAAGCTCTCACCTTGTAGCAGAAAGATTGTATTACAGGGGGAAATAGTAGACTGTCTTAGAAGGACAATTTCCATGGGATAGTAAAATGACTAAGACTCAGAGTGTGCATTTGACCAAAATATTAAAAAGAAGATGACAAACATAATTTTTTAAAAGGTGGAAAAAAGTTGATATTATTCATCTCTTTAGAGGCATGGTGTTCTGGGAAATTCATGTTTGGATGTTTTTTCCCCTCTTTTTCCTAAGAAAACTTTGTTTAATGAATTTTCCTTATAAATATTCTAAGTAATGACATCTAGTGTTTGTTTAGGAGTATTATTTATTTGAAGAATCATTTTGTATTAAAGATTTATTTTAAGATTTAAGCAGAAATGACATAATTATTTTCTCTTGAAAATGACTTTTCATGTCCCAAGGTACTTCCTTTAAATCAAGGATGATTGAGAAGCATAAGAAAAGTTGCTGAAATGAGCACCACTTGTATCAAAATATGTAAAATACAAAATACATGTAGTGAAGAGATCTGAGTATGAATAAATGAATATATATGCATTTATGGGTATGTCTAACCTGTCTGAAGAGGGGGAAAATTAATTTTTGTTTTGTTTCTTTGTTTTTTAGGGCTCACAGTTTGTCTCCAACTGATCATTTGGCAGCATTTTACTTGGCGCTGCAGCTTGCCATTTCCAGACAGGTTAGTTATTATATTTAAAACTGCAGCATCATGCTGTCATACAAAGATTAGAATTTGTATCTGTTGATGAATAGAGATGAAGACTTCCTCAATAAAAACTTGGTTTTCCTTGTGCACATATTCACATAGATGGAAAAAACCCTGAAATAGTCTCTCCAAACACCTTCAGACTTGTGCAGTTCTCCAGAATTCTGCCATTATTTCCAGCTCTAGGATCAGAAATAAGACAGAAGTAATTCCACTTACATCACCATTTATGTTGCTAGACAGAGAGAAAAAAAGTCAGTTTTTAAGGTTTTTTTACCTATTATGTGTAATTTCTGTTCAGATCTTAGAGAGAGGAGCTCTTGAATCTAGTCTTTAAAGATCTTTACAGTGCTTAAATCTTGATTACCTGCTAATATCTGTGCCCATCCTAAATACCTGTGTGAGACTTGATTATTTTGGACAAAATTACAAAGAAGTGTTTAAGAAAACTGGAAAATATTTTATCACTGTAAAAGGGATCAGAGCTTAGTCCAGCTTGTACAGCTGTTACATTTAAGGCATTCTACCATACATCAGATGAATTTGGATAATGTGGAACTGCTTTCTGTATATCATGGTAAGTCTCTTCCTATCTCGTGTTTATTTCACAAAGTAGCCCTGAGCATAGTTGTTTACATTCTCTAGTGACTACTTTCCATTGCTAATGAATAGTGCAGAACTTGGACTATGTCACTTAAGAGTGGAATGGATTGTCACTTTACTACACAAAATATTTTTGAGGAGCAGGCTATGACTCTGTTTTGAATTCCAAAATACTTGTGTTGCTTAATTAAATTTCTTAGTTTTAACACTTACTGTACTTTGAACAAAAACACAGGCAGCTGAGGAGACAATGAAATTCTACATAAAGAAAAGTTGCTGTTGCTGTACATTTCAGTTAAGCATTGCAATTAAAATATTTTCAAAATCATATAGAAATACAGCTAGGACTGGAAAGAGAATATTTTAAGGGGCTGAAGGTAACTGTTTTATAAAATCATTCATCTTACTTTCCAGGATTAATGTATTATTTAATTTTCAGTGTTATTGTAGAGCATCAGGTCTATTTTAAACTTCTGGGAAGTGTCTTATAGGAGTGAATAGAATTCTACATGTTACCTGAGTGAGCATTTTAAAATTTTTGTGGATGTCAGTCAAGTAAAAGGCAATACTTTTAACAGTGATGCTTTCTTTTTCTGCCTTTTTTTTTTCTTTTTTAAAATCAGATACCAGAAGCTTTGGGTTATGTTCGTCAGGCTCTGCAGCTACAAGGAGATGATGCCAACTCTCTTCATCTCCTTGCACTCTTGCTATCAGCCCAGAAACATTATCATGATGCTTTGAATATCATTGATATGGCCTTGAGTGAATATCCAGAAAATTTTATGTGAGTGAATGTCATGTTTCCTTTCTGTGCTTTCTCTTGTATTTATTATTCCTGGATTCTCATCTCATTCATTTCAAGAGGGGATGGATTTGAATGTGGGTCAATTTTTTTTCCAGCAGTCTTCTTTCCCATCCATTTATTGCAAGTCTGTTTATTAAAGGCTTGTTAAATAGTGATAAAGGATTTGTTTTGGAAGGGAGGTTAGAACTGGATAGTTGATCTTTGTTTTTTTCTACATCATCTGTGTAAATAAATTCTCCCTGTTGCATGCTTCGTACTATGTTTGTGTCTTCTATTTTTATGCAATATTGCAAGAAGTATAAACAGGACTTTACTATTAGCTAGGCTAGATTTATCCCATCTTACAGATAACTCTGTGGTTATTGTATGTTTTGTAAAATACATCATAAAACGGAGAATCTCCTCATTTGCTTAGATAATAACAGTCATCTGAAGTTGGCTGATGGACAACTACATAAGTGAACAGGGAAGAAGCATACTTGCTAAATGTTCTCGTGTTTAAAAAAGAAGTCATTCTTTGTTTATTTTTCAGGTTAAGTACATCTTAACATACATTTGGATTTTGTACTTTTGTAAGGCTATTTTTGTTGGGTTTTTATTTCTTTTGAGTTGGATGGGTTTTTAAAATTTATTTTCTTATGAAAATCTAATAAAATTCTTTAAAGGAAAATATCTCAGGGACAGTTTCCATTAACTCATTAACTTCCGGTCTTCTGGTTTGGTGCTTTACCAGCTGTCGCTCAGGTTGTAATCCATAATATTACACATATCCTACATGCTTATTTGGACATTTTTTTGAAATTACCTCATTCTTAACTTCTAAATGACCAGCCTATATCATAAATTGTTATTATATCAGCCTACCAGCAAAACATGATTTCTTTAAGAATTATTCATTTGAAAATAGAAACTGTGGTGGTTTCCCTTCCTGTTCCTTGACATTTCATGTCTTCATTTGAGTGTCTCTATAAGGTACTGTTGCTTTTTCCCTCACAAATCTGACCAGGACCTCTGTTAATATCACCTCTTGTTAGAACTTCTGTGCCTTTTGCTGTATCTCGCTTCCTAGTTTATTTACACACCTATGACTTGTTTTGGTTCTTATCAGGGGCTTCTATAGATGTTTCACAATTTCAGAACTACATAGTAGTTTCCCTTCAAATCTGTTTGTGCTTTCCTCAGGACTGAGGGACTTGTCAGTAAGTCAAGGTTTGAGAGGCAATTGAAGTATCAGCTTCCTAATTTTATACCCTATTATTGTTAAAGACAAATATGTTCAAAGCACTTTGACTGTCATCTTCTGTCTGTTCTCATTTCATCTTCTGCCACTTAGTGGCAATGTAAATAATGTAGCTGTAACTGCTATGTGTCTCAGAGTAGTAATAGTCCAGAAGTATTTCTGAGACTGTACTTTCAGAATTCCCTATTGTTATAAGAGAACTCCCTATTATATTAATCTCTGTTGGGAGGACAAGGGTCCATTCAGTAAAATGTTTAAAAATACTCTTGTGAGCATTCAGAAGGTATTTATGGGTTTTTCAATTGTGGTTCAAGGCTTTTCCAGAGTAGTTTATACTGCAACTCTGGGGTTGTCAGAGTTGTTCATAACAGTGCTGATCTTTGTATTAAGGTATGTGTGTACATAAATATATATGTGTGTGTATATATATATAAATAAAAATATAAAATACAGGTCATAGTAGTGGTTCGAAATTATTGGTCCTGTTGTATAATATGGACTCTGTGGTGATACACTCTACTGCATTACAATGTACTGGTACAGATCTGGGAATTTCTTGGCACTAGTAATCACCATCAGATGCAGTAACAAATGCTAAAGAATCCAAGGTGAAACAGTTAAATGTATCTCTAGGAAGTCTCTCAGAGTTTTGTTTTTAGTGCTGTCAATTTCCCAGAGAAGTCGAAAATATGATTGAGATTTCTTGTCTGCTCTCTCCAATTTATACTGACAGCCAGACAGGCACATCTGGTCAATAATATAAATTTGGATTGATTCTGTCATGTAACTGGGTTATTTTTGCAAGGATTTATCAGCTTTTGAAAACTATATGTAATGCTCTTGAAAGGGTTGACAACATGTACGTGTGTATATATAGAATACAAACCAGAACTGCTTAGTGTATTGCTGAATCCATGTTCTTATTTCGCAACTTCCATAAACAATATAATCTCATGGTACTTCCTGGTGGATTTGGAGTAGATCCTCTTGTGTTCCTCTACAGCTTGCTGATTTTTAGATACACTGATACATTTCATTATTCACCTGTGGTGCTTTATTAGGTTTTGTAAATGCTTCAGATGTTTTTATGCTTTATCTTTCAGTTATGTCTGCAATCCAGTAAGCTAAATACTACAAGAATTCTCTTGATGTTCTCTGTGTTTCTGTCAGGATACTTTACCACAGCTTTATGCAAATTGATACTGTGATGGCTTTGCACAGTAATAAATCTCTGTACTTGAAAATATTAAAGCATAGTGCTTGTGATTTATGTTATTCCTTATTTCTTTCATTTCTTGTGCGTTATTCTTATCTGCATACCTCTGTATGCTGTTGTTGCATTACTGCACTGAGTGCTGTTCTTGCTCTCTTCACAGCTGTATGTTCTTTTTGTTTTGCATTGCTTTAAAAAGAATCTACATTTTCACAAGTTTAATACTGCATCTTTGCAAAATGCCAGAGGTTGCAAGGAACTCATAGGATACACCATAAATAATGCAGAGAAGTGGCTCCTTTCCAGCACTCTTCTGTTGTAATCAATTAGTAAATATGTTGTCTGTCAGTTTTTGACATTTGAAAACCTGGTGCATTCCTGGAGTTTGAGTTCAATATTTGAATCATACAGCAAGCATACTTTTGGATCTGCAATTAATATTAACCTTCCTGCACTATAAAGCTAGAGAGTTGGGCAATCAGATCATGATTTTGCCCTGGGCATCTTAGGTAGAAAGAAATTCCTCAGAGCCAAAGAATTCTGTCCAATCGTTATCTAAAGGAATGGGAGGAATGAGCAAACACACTGGGCTGTTAGCAGCAAGGTATTGCTTTTCCTTTGAATAGAGAGTTGCTCGTTCCTCCTATATTCATTATATTGGCAGCATAAATGTGCAATTTGCTCTGAGATATGAATAGGTATTGGGAAAACTATTGGCAAAAATCCAAGAAACCTGTAAAAGTGAAATAGATATGTAGTAATTTTTTTTTCAGAGATACTAAAAAGAAAGTTATTTGCTGAATATTTATAGTACTATTTTTTCAAACTTCTTGTAGTCTTAAATTGCTAGGTTGTAGCAACTCTATTTATAAAGAAATCAGCTGTGTGAATATAATCAATCTCCTTTTAAATGCTGGCTAATCTTTGAAGCCTCCTGCAATCCAAGCATGCTTTAATCTAGGGACAAAAAGATCTCTAGACAAAAGATTGTTGAACAAGTTAAGATCCTGATAAGTATGAATACTTTACTCAGTGTCAATACTGAGATGGGTGGGAATAAGGTGCCAGCACTAACAAACCTGAATAGGTAATCCCAGTCAAGTGCTACTTTGTTTGAATTCATTGAAAGTTAAGGGGTTTCTCCTTTCATTAGAGAGCTTGTCCCAGTAGTAGAAATATGAAATTCAGTTCTCCAGCTTGACAGGATTTTAACCCACAAATGATGCAGCTCAGAGTCCTAACCATCAAACAATGTGGGAAGCTGAGTGAGATGATCCCTTTCTCCTCCTGAAACAGAAGCCAGGACGTGCTGCCCTGAGTGTGAGGCTGGGCAGGGAGGAGCCACAATATATCCTAAATTGCTAAAGTACTTAGCTGTGAGCAGGGCTTCAGGTCTCAGTTGCTTGGATTTTCCTTGAGTTTTATTTCTATTAATCCAGTGGTTTCCCACTCTGAATGTGTAAGTAGTCCCAGAGGTGTGCATTCCAGTCTGAGGGTGTGTTCAGAGTGATGCAAGATAGTGGTGGTTGCATTGCATTGGTTCATATTGGGCTTGTGATATATGCAATATATATCCTGCATGTGCAATTACCTGAGCAGCCTTATTTACAATAACCCCTCTTTCTTTTATCTGCTTGTTACAAAGAATTTATATCTTAGTGGTGTATTGAATGATGGGAAATCTTGAAACAACACTTCTGTTTTTAATTCATAATTAATCCATATCTTTTTATATAATTTAAAAAATAATCTCAGTCAAGAGAGATGGAGTCAGGTTTCTTAGTGAAGTACTTGGGATATTGTTTCTTTAATCTTAACTGTTTGGGGTTCCCTTAATATTTCAAATGCTAGGGCACTTAAATACAAATATAATGCCTACAATTAGTGTAATTAGGCAAAATAAATAGTAAATTGCTAATTTTATGCTAAAAAATGGAACTGCAATGGATAGCAGCTGACAAGCTTTTAAAGTAGCAGAAGTAGGGAACAGCAGATGGGTTATTTGAGGAGTGCAAGCATGTTATTTTAATGTTAAGTACACTCAAAAAGGAAAGGCATATGGTAACAGGTTTGAAGACAACTGAAGACTTAGTTCACAGTTTAAACATTTACATTTCTTGAAGTGTGATGGAAATTTTTTTTCTTCCAAGAATATTTCACAGAAGCATCAGGCCAATATGTCATTCCTCTGAAAACTATTAAATCTTTCCTTCCTGACCCTCAAGGGCTCTTTTGAGCTGCATGAGACTTCCCAGAATCACAGAGCCTTTTAACATTCCTCTCAGTTCAGTGAGTAAAAAACTTGTTTCCTTCTTGGAGATGTCCAGGTGGGCATAAAAAAGACCTGGTTGGTACAGGCAGTGTTGGATTATATATATACACTGGTGTTTTGTGGGACAGGAAGAGATTTATCAACTGAGGGAAACAGACTACCCTGTTCTGCTTTCCCAAGGTCAGTTGTAGTTGCACTGCAGTGTGTGGTGCTGGTAAAATTTGTGCTTTTGTGGGGTTTTTCCCTTGATAAATACAGCACTGGAAATTATTTGAGGAAAGGGTGATAATATAATATTGGACAAGAAGTAGTGATGTTCTGTGCTTGCCAAAATCATGCCTTTCAGGCTTGTGTATGCATTCTTGTCAATATTTGACAACATGAATTTTTAAATTCATTCAGTTATGATCCTGTTTATATTGGGAGTTAAATGAATTTGTTCTCAGGAATGATTTTTCTGTAAGTCATGAAACACAGTATCATTTGCTTGTGTTGTTTCTTTTTATCCTGGGCTCTTCTATCTCACTCCCCCATCCCTCTTCTCCTTTGGTTGTTGTTATATGCTTTTACTGAATGGTCCATTGAAAAAGACATTGTTGATAGGTAGATATTACTTTATATAACAAATTGGTCATTGGCCTCCGGGTCTTACCCCTGAATTATGTTTGCTAGGCTGTAGATTCTTTGAAACTTGATTGAAAGAATCCCAGTTTGGGTCATGAGCTGGATGCTGCAGGGAATTCAAGGCAGGCAAACAAAAAGTTTTCAAGTATAACTAATCTGTTCTGGCTTTAGTCAGAAACTATCTTCATTATAGTTTAGAGATCTACATTTTCTTAAGGACGTTGAGTTCATAATATGGAATATGGTATACATACACTGCACCAAAACTCACAGGTCTGACTGCTTTGAGAACAAATATATGGGGAATAATAGGGTGCAAGGAAGGCCATCCAATGGATACCAAACATACCTATTCATGATTTTCACAAAATTGTGTTATTTTGGAGCTTGAGGGCTGGTTTTGTTGCTTCTTATGCTTTTTTGAGAGTCATGCTTCAAATAGCAATCTGAGCAGGCTGTTTTTACTTCATCCATGTTTCTGTGTGTATATGGGCTTCCCAGTACTTGGGATCTGTGCAGCCAATGTTGGAGAAGGTTTGGTGACTGACTGAGAAACAGTTCAGGACATTTATTTTTTTGTTAAGCTAAATGCTTTCCTGGAGATTTTAAAAAACTAGATTTGTTTGCTTGACCTCCTATTGCCAGTGTTGGGCATTTAGTGATTTCAAGGTACTTACAAATGATGATTTTTCATGTTTTATAATGAACTCTTTATATAGATGTCTTTCCTGATAATGGAACTTTCCTTGAATACTCAACATGGAGTAGACTGTCTGTACAGCAGCTCACTTTGTAATTGCAGAAGACACCTCTATAAGTTTCTTCTGTACTTTGATTATCATGGTTGCATCTAAGATCACTGAATACATAAATACATCCTTTATAAATCTATATATCTTTCATAGTCTGTCCAATTTCATGTTGTCATTCTCCCTGTAGGTTAAATTTTTACAATTGTGTCATTTTGTGTTTTGCTGATGAGGCAAGTATTTGGGAGTGGAGTAATGTGAAACTAGCTGTAAGCTTTCTACAGCAAGTGTTTAAGGGACAGCTGTCAAAACTGGGTGCTTGAATTAATAGTTTGAGGCCAGGAGGATTAAATCTTAAACCCCCTGACTGTTTATATATTAGAAGTTCCTACATTTGCTTTACTTTCTATATTAATATAGGTTTAGCTAGAGCATCCCTTCCAGAGAACTTCAATCTTGATAAGAACACATCAAAATCTGGAGAAACCATTGTAGCATGTGGTAGCTTGTTTCAGTATTGGAATTGCACTCTTCATTAAGGCTGCATTTTTGTTTTTAATTTCAATTGATCCCTTCTTGGTTTCTTTCTAGCCATTGCTTTTTTTCTTTCAAAATTTGCTAATCCCTCTGCAATCCTGGTGCCTCCATTCTCTTGAAGGTGTCTTTTGTAAGAAGACCACCTCCCAAAATCCTTTCTGATAAGAACATCATGGTACTTGCTGGCAGTAAGGACATGTTCTCCAGCCTTTCAGTTATGCCTTGCACTGTAGCCAATTTTCATCACGTCAGCCAAAAATGCACAAAATATTTCAATAACATTTATGACATCATTATACAGAGAAGCACCTGCATCACATCTCTTGGGAAGGGTTGTGTAAATTACTTTGAGCATAATTGCTTCACTGGGGACTTTGGTTCAACTACCTGTTTGCTGGCATTCTTATTTGCCTCTTGGTTTGTTATTTTTATGATGTGTTTCCACATATAGGTTGCAAAGGCACATGTATTTGTTTCAATACCTATTTATTTAATTTTTAAAAGAAATTTGGCCTGACAGCTATTAAGCCATGCTGCTGAACAGTTTCTTCATGAAATTTCCTACTGTATTTTTTAAGAATCTTTTCATTAGGGGGTATATTGTAAATTAGAGTCCTGTTGGATACAATTGAAATTCTCAAGTGAAGAATTGTAAGGCAGTCAGCCCTACCTTCTGCTTCTAAAAGAAGCTATCAACTTGCAGACAGTAAACTATTGTCAAAATCTGGATTGTGAATGACATAAACACTGGGAACTTCAGGATTTTCTTCTAATTTTAGCCTTTTTCTTCTAAACTATTCATTTATGAGTAATTACAAGGAGTTTAGAAGGGCACTTGCTCACAGCCTGTACTGACATAGAGAAAACTGACCATGCCAAGGTTTGGCTTCCCTCCTACTTCCTGATTTCTTATGGTTCCTGTCAGTTATCAGAAGCTTTCCTATGTATGTAATTGTTGAGTGCAAGGAGCAACTTGCTAACACTTTATGTAGAAAGGTCAGTAGATTTATATTCTTGCAAATAATCAATTTTGAATAAAATTTGTTCCACCTTAATTTTGTGTATTCTGTGTACTGCATTCCCACTTCAGTTATTCTGTGGGGTCTCAGAGTTAAGCTGCTTTAATTTGCACAAGCAGTTAACACTATCACAGTTGGTTACAGAAATGGCAGCAAACTGTATGAAGTATGCAGGTGAATGTAAGCTCTACATCAACATATTTATTCTTTCCCTTAAATTCAGATAATCTGAAGTCTGCATTGTCTGTTAAAAAAGATTTTATTTTCAGAGTTCAGTATCTTTAGCATTACACTCTGCATCATCCTTTTTGTGTTTTTTTTTAGTGCAGAATTATTGTCAAACTAGTTAGTCTAGGATTTTACAAGTTATGAGATTAGACTTGGTGAGGGGGTTTTTTGGGGGTGTTGTTTGTTTGATAGTTTTAGTGGGGGTTGTTTTTTTTTAGGGGGTTTTCTTTGCTTTTTTAATATAGTGCTTGGTTTTAAAGCCAGAACTTCTTTTGAATTCTTCTAGCATTGGAGGACTTGAAGTTGTGGGATATATCAAATAAGCACTTAAAAGTGAAAAATGCAGTATTATATAACTCCACACAGAACTGGTATTAGCCACCTTTCTTTTATGCTCTTGTAAGTAACAGGCTATATATCAGAATTGATTATATATAAAGTTTATTATTCTAGTTAAGCTATTGTATAAATTGATTTGGTTTTCTGTGAGATCAGACTGTTGTTTGATACTTTGTGTGGCTTGTTTGTTGCTTGTACCCAAATTTATGGGACTGCCAGTATATTAATTATTTCCTAACATTTTTAATAATTGATTGTCATGTAAAAAATACTGTTAGCTGAAGTTACTCTCAGCAAACTCTTCAATTATTTAAAAAGGTTCTCTTAAAACTTACTAAGTTTACTCCAAGTAGGTTAAACATAAACCAGTATAGTTGTGTTTTTAATCCTGCTTTCTAAGCAAGGAGATTTGATGCATTCTTTTAAATTTTATTTTCCTAGGGTGGTTATTAGGTTTCCCAGCAAGGCTTTTGGTGCTTAACACTCTAATTTTCAATGTACGTACTTTTAAGTGTAATATACAACTCTTTCTTATTTTCTTCGAGCTCTGAACAATGTAAATAATTTGTATAATAATAAGAGAATAATAATGAAATTTGCTTCCAACACTAACCAAAAATAGAGTATTCTGATCGGTTTTGATCAGGATATGGGGATACAGACTCTTCAAAAGAAGTCTAGTGGGACTATACGTTTCCTGTAGGATGTTGCTTAGTCTGAGGGTCTTTAGGGAGATTCCTGATTTCTACTGCACTGAGTGACAGGGCTGTAGCAGGCAGGCCTGGGGGAAGCATCACGGTGTATGACGTTGCTTGATTTGAAGAAAGGATCACAGAATGTAAGGCAGGTCTCATCCATGCAGTAGTGAATTAAATACAGATATCCAACTATGGCTGATATAAGGCATTGTGCTCTTACAGTGCACAGCAACTTGTGGAAATGGCTGACTTGATCCCAAAAGCAAAACAGCAGGTTTTAAAATGATGCTTGAGGTGAGCAGTATCTGTTCACTGAAGTAACCAAGAGTTCTCAGTATTAGTAGTGTTACTTGTCACGTAGCAGAGCTCAGTCTTCCATGCTTCAAATTTTTGTTTCATTCAACAGATTAAAAATACCTTCAATAGCTTAAGCCAGTATTGAGCCAATTAACTTCTCTTGATCTCCTGACATTGTAAGAGTTGCTATGGAAGAAAATTGGGGTGGTTGCAGCATTTTCAAAAAGTGAAAGAGGCTGGATGAGAATTAGGACAACAATTGTATTTTTGAGAATCGTAAGTTCTTTGCTACAAATTAAACTGGTTGGATGGTAAAGAAAACTTCAGATCATGGATTAATAGATTAGTTTGCACTGATTAGGCAATACAGCAATAGCAAGAGCCTTAGATGGCACAAGGCCCCATTATTACAGTAGTCCTATCTGTAATACTTTTAATGAATTTACCAGTTGTATTTTAAGAAGTTAGGTTATTTCACCACCTCTTCTGTGGTGAAAACAAAACAAACTGTGAGGAAGCAGTTCTTTTCTACAACATAATTATAAATTAGGAGACCTGATTCCCACCCTTAGTGTTTTAGGAGTCTGAATGGCCTTTAGATACACTTGTTTTTGTGGAAACAATTTCCTCTGGATAAATTGTTCTTTTCCCTTCCTGCTGCTTGTCTCATCTGTATTTATAGAAAGAATTTGTACTTCGTGGCCTTTTTTTTCCTGCTAGACTGACTAAATGAAGTATTTTTTGTACACTGTAGTTTCCAGTAAATGGATCACCCTTACAGCCTTTCTCTGCAGCTGCTCCAATTTGAAATTCCTCAAGTGTGTGGGTTTTTTTAGCTGTTACGATGAGAATTACATAGAACATTCCAGGTGTGGTCTCACTGGAATACTGTACAATGCCACTGTATCTTTCTCCTTCTGTTCCAATGAGTAGCCCCTGAATTGCACCTGGCCTCTTCACAGCTGTCTTACCTTGATGAGCCCAGCTGATAGGCAGCTCTGGTTTGGAATAATGGTTACACAGGTTGTTTAATGCTCCTTCCCTCCTGACAAAATCATTGGCAATATAGATGCTGTTCCCCACTCATTCCAGAAGTGATATTTTCGTTGAGGTTTTGCTTTGAAAAGGACAATCCTATGCATCATTGTTTCCATAATTCTGAGAAATGGATTATTTTTGACTGCCTTTTTAGTCATTCTTAAAGTGTTCCTGTTCCCCATTTGTCATAGTTTTTATATCTCAGACACCATAGGTAAAGATTATGGTGAAGTTTGGGGGGTCATTCCTAATAGTTTTAATTTTTATCCTCATTTAGTGAATACATTTTTTTCTTTTTTCCTACTTGGATACAAAAAAAAGCCTTAAAAGACTATAATTTTAGTGTAGAATAATCTGTTCAAATGTAGTTTAGCCTTGTTTTTTTACTAATTTACATAAGATGCAGCTTTTTGTGTTGCTCTTTTGTCCCCTGCCTGTCCCTTGCTATTCTGGATAGGATCCCTGCACATTTTTGATGTCTTACTTGCACATCTTCTCAATGATTGGCTTGTCACACATGGAGTTTTACCCATTCAACTTGAGACACAAATCCTTAAATGTTTGAGCATCCTTGTGTTAAACACCAGGCTTCTGCTGCATCTTGGATGTCTTTGTTAACCTTCGCTATCGAATTATTTGTCACTGACATTCAAAGACCTAATTATAAACCTGTTTGGAATTTTTCATTCTTTATTTAAATAAAAATCCAGTAATATATGGATTAGGTTATGAGCGGCTGTTTTATAATATCCTCATTAGTTAGTGAGAACAGTCTTCAAGTAATGGAGTCATTTGCTGCTTCAGTAGCTATTTCATAAATTTATCAGCTATTAGCTCCAAGAATAACTAAGTCTTTCCACTTAAGAGTTTGATTTGTTCTTCATTTTGTGTCTGGATAATTAGTCTCCTAAAATGATACAATTCACTTTATTTTTAGCAATGTTAAAGATCTGCATCCATAGAAAACATTGATGCTGGAACAAATGGCCTATTAGTCTGTCTTTGAAAGAACCTGTTTTACCTACTTCCCTTCCCCAGAGGATTTGACCCAAACAGATTTCTGTTTTTATCTGTTGTTTTTATTCTACATCTCTGACACACATTGTTCTCCTCTTAATTTCTTTTTTGAATATTGTTTTTTCTTCAGTACTTTTATTCTTAATGGAGTGCTATTCCACCACTTGCCAGTAATTTCAACTTCTGATTTTCAAACAGGCACAAACAGATAATGATGTTCATAAAATATACAGCTTAATTTTTATCATCCTATCACTTGGTAGTTTTTATCTATTATTCATAATTTTTGTAGTGTATCAAAACTTCTTGTACGGTTTAAGATTCTCTGTGTCTGTAATGCAGGCTGTATTCCAGAAGAGCTGTTTTCACAGGTGCTTGAAGTTGACCTTTCAGAAAATCTTTTTTCAGATAACCTACCTCTTGGTTTCTAAAACCTTCCTGGTAACACTTGTCCCTGAGCTGCTTATACCTCCAGCCATGTTTCAAGGGAACTTGATAAAATGAAGGTAATACGGGAGATCTCTTTGTCACATGGTGTTCCTTCTTTCTGTTGCCTCCTTCCTCTTCCCTTCCTTCCCCCATTTTTCAGGTATTCGTAGTTGGCAGGTTTTAATTTTATTATTAACATCATGCTTCAGTTTTCTGAGGTGTCTTAGTTCTTTTAAAATTTATAGTCCAAATATTAATTTGATTCAGGGAAGCTGCTCTATGTGACTTTATAAATGCAACCTTTTCTACTCACAAGATTATTTTTTCTATAGTGCGGATAATCCTACCCCAGTGTACTTTATTTATTAGATACAATGCCCTAGCCTTTCTGTATTAGAATTGTGAATATTTTTCCATCATATACTTTGTTTGTTGTTTGTATTTTGGAAAATGTGACAGGTGAACACCCTGTCCTGTTGACTGCCATAATGCACAAGAAACAGGAATGTTGCAACATGTGCATCCAAAAGCACCAAACTGAGGTTTTCTTTCATTCTTACATTTGTCTTCTGCTGTCTCAAAGTTGAATCCTACACTAGTAGCCCATGTTCCAACATTTTTGTTGCACTGATTCCTGTTATGTTGTACATGGGCTTTTAAGTAATTTCTTAATAACCAAATCCCCTCCCTTTCTATTCTTTGCTTCATTTTTCCTTTTAAATTTTGCTTGTTGAATCTTAGCATTTTGCTGACCCTGTGCCTTCCCTCTGCTGCAAAATCTCTAAAATTCTTAAATACTTGAATACTGTTAATGGAAATTCAGTCTATCTGTAAACTGTACATAATAAGGTATATATTATGATTATTGACTCTAGAATGACTTGCAAGTTCAGTGCTTCTGAATTGATTCTGTTCCATAACTTTTGTAAAATGCTTTATGATCACAAATTTTAAGAAATTGAGCTTCTCTAGGCTCTTTAAACTGTCAAATGTACTATCTTACAGAGAAGCAGGAAAGGGATTGTATGAGACAGATTCCTGTGATTTTGGTTTCAGGTTTTGATGGCTAGGTCTTGCTCTTTGGGTGAGGCTTGCATGTGCATGTATTAAGGGTAGACTAGATGAGAGGAGTGTGAAGGAAGGAGGATGTTATTTGTCATATTTCCTTCTCTTGCCAGTAAAATGATAGACGTGGACATGATCTTCTTTCAGTGATACAGTCACTGTTAAATGAGTATCTAGAGAGGACATCTCTGCCAAATGAATTACAACTTTAAATTACCCATATATTCCCTTTATACTCAAATCCAATTTACTGATAGGAAGAAAGCTAAGCTAGTATGACTGCTCTTCATTACAGAATGATTACACTGCTCTACATTCTTACAAGATATCAAGGGAGACTTCATATGACCTTATGTACCTGGCAGGTGCTCATTTTCTTGACTAACACAGCAAACTGCCTTTGGTTTCTTCCTCAGTCCCACAGTGCACACATTGTACACTTAAGGTTGTGTGATTCATTTTTGGATTTACATGCTGGGTAGTTTCTGCCAAGGATGTTCAGTGCGGTGCTGAAGATTTAACTACTATAACTTGATGTAATTTCTTATTCTTGAGAAAACTCTCTGCACTTTTCAGTTACTATTAGCAGCCTCCAAGTTTGTATTTGGGATAAGAAACTTCTGAGCTTTCACACATCCCCCCTCTACACCCTTCTCAGTCTTCCCACGCAAACCATATGAGCAATCATATAAATTTTTCACTTAGTATGATTAAGGTTGCAGTGGAATAAAATGCCAAAGTACACCTGGGTTTTAAAACAGAAAGTAGGCTAACAGTTTTGTATGCATCCTCTCCTCCTATATATGCTTTGTGCTCTTTAATCTGCGATTTTGCTAAAAATTGCCTTTAAATCAGTGTTTTTCAAGTATTATCTGTTCCTAAGTCCTGGGACTCCTATAAATGTGCCTACCAATGGACTATCTCCTTTATTGTCACATTGTATTTATACTCTTTAAATAACTGGGAAAGCTATCCAAGTTAATCTTGCTGGAGAGCCTATGACTTGATACATCCTGTGGAATCCTGTGGTGCTGTAATTTCAAAAAGCTACATTGTTTTATAACTTTTTTTTTAATTAAAATCTTGTCACCTACTGCTTCTGTCCAGTTGAGAAAGGCATCTTGTAAAAGGCACTGTTACTTTGATGGCATTAGATATTTATTGCAATTTCTTCATTAACTTTAATTATTATTATATTTGAAATTTAGTTTTCTCCAGTTTGGTGTAATGCTGTCTTTAAAAATGTTCTTCTTGAATTGGAATATCTTTTAACTTCTTTTTCCTTTTCACTAGATTGCTGTTTACAAAAGTCAAATTGGAGTCCCTATGCAGAGGGCCAGATGAAGCACTCCTTACCTGTAAACACATGCTCCAGATTTGGAAATCCTGCTACAATCTAACTAACCCAAGGTAAGATGCTGTAGAGGGCTGGGCTGCTCACTACCTTGCTTAGTAGCTTTTCAGGGCAATATTAGGTCAGAAGTCCTGCATTTACTTGTTTTGGTATTTCATATAAACAAATGAATCCTGTGGAAATCTAGAGACTGAGGTTCAAAGACACCAGTTGATGGTCATGTGGAACTACCCAGGGTTCTATGAAGTAAATGCCAAAGCTACTAAATTCTGCATTGATAAAGACTGGTTACACAGATTGGGTAACTCAAATGAGAACCCAGTTCTCAGTGTACTGGTATGGTCTTGTTTTGTTTCCTGATTAGGGTTTTAGTCTTTTATATTGGCTAGTGGAGAGATTGCTGTAGTAGGAATTTAGTTCAAGGAATAATATGTAAGAAGGCAAGACATTAATTAGAACCATGGAAGCATCAGTGGTCACATGGATAGAAATGATGTGCTTGCATAGTCAGCATGGCTGTTTTTTTCAAGGGAGGTCTTGCTTATGAACCTATTTAGGTTCTTCAAAGGCATTAATAAATATATAAACATAAGTTGTTATAGTCCTGTTTGGGTTTCCAAAATGCTTTTGTGAAGGTCCTTTGCCTTATATATTTAGATAAGCTGTGAAACAAATAAGAAGGCTACTTAGCAGAAATCCATGCTGGTATTACTCAGTATGTTTATCAAATACCTGGAGAAGGAGACAAACAGAATTTCCTGCTCTCTGGCTATATGAAGGGTTGACAGCCTCTGGAGAAGAGATGCTACAGCCGAAGAGCTTTGTACCTGGCAGCATCAGATACCTGTGTAGCAGTATGATGGACATTCAGTTTTTGCTGTACTTTGAGTCCGGTCATGTAAACACAAGCATCTCTTTAAGAAGATTGAGAGAGTTGACCTAATGGCAGAAGAGGGCAAACTGCTTCTCTGCTTAGGGAGCTAGTGAGCATTCAGAGCAGCAAAGTTTGGAGGGTGTGGCGGGAAGAGCCTGAGAGGGCACCTGAGTCAATCACAGCATATTGAGAGACCCTGACACTGCATCATTGTGGAGCAGGGAGCATCACTCAGTTTACAGAAAGCAAATATGTCAGCAACCAGAAAGGTTTGAGCTGAATCTTTTCAATTCAAAGTGACTGAATGCGGAGTAGGGGCCAGGGAGAAAATTTCTCATCTAACCTAGTGGGTGGTGCTTTATTTTAGTTAGCTGGTTGTGTGTGTGGGCAGGCAGGGTTAAGAGTTTAGTATCAGAATACTGCACTTTGCAGAATAGCTACAGTTTCTGTGCAAGCCTAATTTCAGACTGGCTTTGCATGTACTCCAACACAACTTTTCACCTTCCATCTCTGCTGTTATATCCTTTACACATATCAGGGTTCTAATCATAACTTGTCATTACTGCCTTGTTGTTCTTGTTCTTGTGCTAAGAGCTACTGTGCCATGTTAAACACACTTTAAGTAATGCCTCCTTCAGACATCAGCAGGGACTGTGAAAACTTACTCTTGGCTGTGTCAGCTTCAAACAGCAGTGCTTGATAACTCTCCTTGGCACCATTCTCCTTCAAGAACATCTAAGTGGAAAAATTAGTGAGGACTACTTCTCATGTGATTTTTTTTTCATACTGATTTTTTTTCATCTTGACATCTAAGTCTTTTCTTGAAGTTATGGCAGTGCATTAAAATCAAATTCAGAATGGAATGAACAGGAACTGTGGATAAGTGCCATGATAGAAGGAGCCAGGTTTCCCAAATCACACATTTAGAGTTACATCAAGCAGTGAATGAGGATACTGAGTTGGAGTCTTCCTTTGGCTGGCCTGTGGGAAATGGAAGGACTGAGTACCTACAGATTGTATCACAGTGATCCAGATCCATCCATCCAACTGTTACCCAGGGGTAACAGTTATCACTGAGACCTGAAATGTGACTGGGAAGTTCTGTTCACCCAGCTGCACTCCTCTTGTACTGAAGAGTAATGTTGTGAAACCATTAATTTTTCAACCTTTGTTGTTTTAACACAGACTTCATTTTGTTGCAAAGCACCATTTGAAAATTACGTCTCCCATGGGGGATAATGGAAGCCTTTTTAAAAAAAAGTTCTTTAAGCCAGTAATAAAAGGTCTTTTAATATTTTTAAACCTTTTTATAATGTTGTTCTTCAAAGATTTAAGTATCTTTTATGCTTACTTGAAGTATCTTTTTCTATTATGATTTAGACTGAAGACTAATTTGGTGTGTCATTTTCCCAGTAAGATAAGAATTTACTTTTTTGATAAGCTGTGGTTTATATTAAATATTTCTTCTGCAGTGAATCAGATTTAGTGGAACATGGGTTCAGAGTCCTCAATAATATTTTAATAATAAAAATAAATCACAAATACCTAGACATACCTTAAAAAGGGACAAATGCAATACTGTGAATTACCTTTGTTCAGTTCAATATAAAACTGGTGTCTTTAATTGAAATGCAAACTTTTTTCTCATGAGATGGTTAATATGAATTTAATAATTATTTTGTGGTGCAAGCCTTAGAAAATTTAAGTGTTTGCCATTAGTCTACTGCTTAAAATACAAATTAGAAAATAGTTGGATTCTTTTTCACATCATGGTTTGCATTTGAAAAAGGAACAAACCACAGTGCCATTGCTGTGCTTGGAAGATATCGACAGTAGGTCTGGCTCTACTTGTCAGCAACATTTGGCATGTGGATTGAGGAAGTGATTACCACTGAAAATTTACACCAGTGATGTAACAACTACAGCTGATAGTGCATGGCCCAGAAAGTTCCCCTCTGTTTCCTGTGGATTTCTATAATGATGTCATTTTGTAAGGAAATAATGCAATAATGTCATGCTAATGCAAAATTTTAATTCTGCCATTTTAGTAACTCTAAAAAGAGGAAGTGTTGTTTCATTGACTTTTGCAACTATTAAGAACTGTTGGGAGACTTCTTGCCATTAATTCAATCCAAATTCAGAAGGATGCAGTTGTAAAATTAAGGCAAACTGAGAGATGTGCTGAATTCCAGGCTTGCAGTTTAGATTAAAGTTCCTCAGGCTTTACTTGAAACTAGGAATTTCGTTCAGTTCTTTCTCTTCAGGGAGAATCAGACAAAAGATTGCACTCTGCTAAGTTGGCAGTTCAACTGCTTTAAAGCTTAATTACTTTTAAGTTTGTGGGGTGGTTTGGTTTTTTAATGAGGTTTTAAAGAAAATATTTATTGATAATGAATAGTACTAGACTTAACAATCCTAAAAATGAAATTGCAATATTAACCATAGAATGTTAAAGAAGGAATGCCCATATGTGCTTCCTTACACTTTGCTGACAATGTGTCTCGATGCTTGCCTCATCTCAGGGAGAAAAAACCCTTAGTTCTTCAGTCCCAGTTCTTGTGCTGAATTTTTAATAGTAGTTCTAGGAGCAGTTAGTTTTCCAGGAGGCATGTCTACAAGAAGCCTGAGGGGCAGATACTGATTTACTGCTAAAGTAGAAGTTAAGTGCATTTGCCCACAGGTGCAGTCAGTAAAAATCACAGCTACTGCTTATGCTTCTAAGATGTAAGAAGTGTTGAAAATGTTTCTGCTATGCTGTTAGAGTCAAGTTGATCATTAGGCAGTTAATATGAATACGTGCGTATATTAAAAAAAAAGAAAACACAAAACTAAACCAGCCCTTTATAACATCTTTACCTAAAATTGGATGTCCTGGCTTTAGCCTTCCTATTCATTCCAGAGAAAGTGTGGATTTTCAAACTTATACCTGCCTTCTCAGCTTTCTGTGAAACCTGTACCCCATATCATATTCAAGGTACAATAGATTCTTTCTGTAGAGGTGTTAGTTATGGGTTAAATTAAAAGCCACTATTCCCCTTTTGGTTGTATTAATTATGAAAACAGAATTGCTGAAGTAAATAAGGATTTAATTTTGCTCAGCTTAATTCTGTTTTAATGCAACTGGCTTAACGCTCTGTGAGTGGTTAGTGGTGCTTGGTACTAAATTTGGTCATAGCAGTAACTTTTATAGCAAGAACCTTTGTGGGAGTAGGGCAGCATGAAACTTGTATATCAGTATATAATTTTGTATTTTAATAGCTTACAATTTCTATACTTCATTACAGTGATTCTGGACGTGGGAGCAGCTTGTTAGACAGAGCTATTGCTGACAGACGACAGCTCAATACAATTACATTACCAGATTTCAGTGATCCTGAAACAGGTAAGAAATGCATATGAACAATAAAATAGCTAGATTTTGCATTAGTTATTTTTTTTGATTTTGCAAAAGAAGTTATATTTTAATTATTGTCGCATAAGTGGAAATAGATATTGTGTGATATAAGATTTCTTTTCCTTCTTTCTAACTTATGAAGTACTTGCTGACCATGTTCTCTGTATGTTAAAATATCTATGGTATGGACCTTATTGAGTTTAGTATTATTTCCTTATGCAAGGGCTAAAAATTAGTATGCTGAACTAGCCTATTGCCAAAGTCCTGTGCTTTTTCATTCATTCAATATTTGCGCATTTTTGTTTAAAAGATCATTTTTTTTAAAATTCAGAGAAATTTGAATCTCAATCAAATACATTGTTTTTAATTAATTAAAATCTCAAATAGATGTTAAAATATAATTACATGGGTGGCTAGGCTTAGTGTGGACATACTTTGACATTATAAGCAAAATGTATTTGTTGTAAATCAAACATACTGTGGTATTTTTACATACATATAAAAATTGTGGTGCACAGGTATGCTACATAAAAGCTAAAATTGTTACATGTCAGTAAATACTGACAATATATAATTTGCCTGTATTAATATATTCAGTTATCCCAATGCAAATGAATATTCCTTAGAAATGATGCAGTCAAAAGTACATGAGCCATGCATTCTGCAGAGATTGCAGAAGGAATTATCATGGTGCTGCTAATTTCAAAACTTTTGCATATCTTACTTGTGTTCTAAATATTGAATTTTCTTTTTTCTGGGTTTTAAAACAACAAGAATGGTTTTCACGGGACCTTTCAGGAGGGTATTCTGCTCAATCACTATTTGCCACTAACAGCTTATGTGAAAATATACCAGCCTATGAATTTGAGTACACTTGACCCATAAATTAAGACACATTGAAATGTGTACTGTATGTCTAATATCACAATAGCGCATAGAGAAAAATCCAATTTAGTTATTTAAAATTGAAAATTAAAATTTGATTGAATGTTCAATTTTGAATGTAAAGTAGCGTTCTGTGCTTGCCACAGTGCAAGCAGTTTTGATTGCAAAGATCAGGTCTCTTGATTTCAAGACCAGCAATATGATATGGAGTAATTAACATGGAATCTTCTGTCTTCTTGTATTTGTATAATTAAAAGGGGTAAGATAACATTGTATCATGCTATGGGGATCATTTAATATTCTAGTCTAGCTGATTGTTTCATTTTTAAGAGCATAACTATGTTTTATGGGTTTCCTACATATATATAGATAGACATAACTGTAGATAAAGTTTTATGCCTTCAAAAAAGTGCTTGTTGGGGATGGATGTTGTGAAAGGTTTTTTGTGGTTAGTGGTGGTTTTTGTTTGTTTCTTTTCCAGTGAGGACATATAGCCCTTGATTTATTCCTTCAGGGTGTCCCATTTTATGCCTGCCATACTTGAGAGCACAGTGAATTGGTGCACTTTAAAGACTGCATAGTCCTCAATGCTTTTAAGTAAAGATGAACCCTCATTCAAAACAGTGAGCTTTTCAAGAAGTTTACCCCAAATTCAAATCCTGCAGCCAATATCCTGATTCAAATAGGACCTCTGCATACATTCTGATTTTTCTAGCAGGTCCAAATTGTATTTTTTTCTGAATCTCAGCTGTATTGTTAGAACTTAACTCTATTGTCAAGGAGAGCAAGATGGAAAATTAAAAATATGGGATCCGTTTTTAATTATTTATCTTATAAAAGGTAATTGTAGAGGATCAGTGGGTAGATGTCCCTTATGTTTTGGGGCGTTTTTTAAGGAGAGTTAGAGTTGATTTTGGTTGTTGGTGGGGTTTTTTTATTGTTAATTTTAGCAGAAGAAACCTTGTTGCAATACCAGTACTCAATTTCTGGCAAGGACTACAACTTTGTTATCTACTGAATCTATGTAATTACATGTATAAAAAAGCTCCACATCCAGTATTTGTCCAGAATTCTTCATCAGAATATTATATAAACCCTTTGCATGAATTAAAATATTGTGGTACTACAAGAATAAAAACAGTCAAGCTTGTCATAGTGTTTGAGAAAGCTTAAGCAGACTGTCAATAAAATATTATTCACAACAGATAAATGATAGAAACAATAGGCAGTCAAGATGTTAGACCTTTGTAGGGCTGAAAGGGCTCACCTGCAAAATCTGTGGATCCACAGTGTTTAGAAATGCAGAAGGAATTTGGCAAATAAGTAAACAAATGTTAAAATGCAAAAAAGTTCTGGCTGAAAATCCTCTCAGGATGGAAATGTTTGATCCCTTCCTCATGTAATGCTACTTTGTGAATACATTTGTATGTCTGGATACATGTAAACATTTGGAAATTTTCCACTTCATAACTTCATAACTTTGCTTGCCATCTATAATGATGATGATCTCCTTTGTCTGTCTAGTCTGAATTCAGTCATGTAAGTATCAAGAAATGAGAGCTAAAATTCAAATTTGAAGTTTATGTAAAATCCTTCAAAAAAAATCCATGTGCAATGGGTGTAAATTCTTCTTCTTTTAAAATTTATCAATTAAGCAGAAGCTGACCTTTAAAAAAAAGGATTGAAAACTTGCTTTATATGGAGCTCTTACCAATACTGTAATGATTAAGTGATTCAAGTTTAAATTTGTGTAGCCTTTAAAGTATCAAAAGAATGTATTGTGGATTTCTTACAATGCTAGACTGTTGATTGTAATGTCCTGATCAATAACTATGTCAAATTTACTTTAAACTTGTCTGTTTCAGTTGGCCTGCCATGAGTGGCATGCAGTTATACTTGTATATATCAGTGAAGGAAATAAATGTAGAGGGGGGAAAAAAAGGAACTTTGATGAATCAATCAATCTCACAGGGACACAGACACATTTCATATTCAAACACAGGCAAAAATATGCAAATCTCTACAGACTGATTGGCTGTTTGCTTAAGATAGGTTTTGAAAAGATTGATTGCAATTTATCTATTCAGTTTGGTTGCAGTCCACCTTGTTTATCATAGGAAGAAACAATATTATGTGAGTTTTCGATTTTGGCCTTTTTTCCCCATAAAATATATTTTTTAAATGTATGCCTTGGAACATACGGACAAAAATATTTCATTTGCCTTGTAAATCTAATTTAGTATGAAAGAAGAGCACATATAAGTAAAGGGGTATTTTTGTTGTTGTTGCTTTCAGAAGTGATGTTTATTTTATGTAGGAGCCATTTCGATCTTACCGAGCAGTGAAACAAATGCTTTGCGGTTTTGGCATCCATGAGTCCGTTAAACCCTGTTGGATCTTTTTTCTTTCCTGTCCCCCTCCACACCCCCTTACCATTCTCTTTGTTTCGCTTTTTAGCCTCTGATACTTCCTCATCTTCTCTCTCAAGAACAGAGTCTCCTCTCCAACTGTTTGTATCTTCTCATCTTCCTCATCCTCATCCTAAACCAGACACCTTTGTCTGGCCCCATGCAGCCTCTCCATACTGTGACCAAGTTCCTGAGCCCTGTTCACCTACTCACTGTAAATTGGCTTTCTATTCCTGATGAGCATGTTTGTGCTGTATTATTCTGATAATCTTCACAGCTGATAAACCGTGGTTGAATAGATTATGCTTCAACAGTGTCAGGGAAATCTGGCCTTTCAGCTGCTTTTCATTAAATACTGCATGGGTTTTAAGAGTTTCATCAGAGAAGACTGTTTTATTCATCCCAAAAGATGTAAAGCTACAGACATATTCATGTTCTCATGAATGTCACAGAGAATTATAGGTGTTCAGTAAAAGAGATTATTGGTCAAAGCTGCTTTGTAGCATTTACAGATGTAAATTATTTCCAGTGCTGGCATCTTTTGCCTAACAAGACTGTTCCTGCCACAGAATCTCCCTATTATCTGGACAGTTTTTAATAACTTAATTTCAGAAAGCCTCGAACTAATTACAACCAAAACATTCCCTGAAAATTCACATGAAGGGAACCATTGCCTAAATATCAGAGTGTATCATGATGCAGGTAGGACATATTGGAATGATTTGGAGGAGGCATTAGAGCAGTGAAAATCAGCATTCTGCTGTTTCAAGTCAAGAGCCTTTCTGTTAATTGAAATGATGCCAATTTAAACCAGCTGTAAGATCAGTGTCCATGGTGTTTAAATACAAAGTGTACACTAATGCTGCCGGAGGAGTTCAGGTGACAGGGTAAAATAAACATAGTTTTTTAGCCTTTACCTTTTAACTCTATTTAATTTCTCTTAAATTGTCCTTCACTCATATCTTTCTAAATAGCGCCTTTTTTGTCGCTGAATTTACTATAATCTGATCTTAAATTAATTTTGACACCTAGTCTTTAGACTGGCTTCATGTCAAATATGTTAATTCCAAGCCAAATATAGCAAATAAATCTTTGTGTATTAGCAAAATTCACTTGTTAAATAGCTGACATGAGACCAGGGTTTTGAAAACACTAGCTCATATGTAAGCCTGTAACTGGAGGTGCCAGGAAATCTGTGTCCTACAGAGGTTTGAGTCTGACTTCCTTGAAGCATCTGAATGGCTGATTGGCTGCTATTACAGGTTTGGGTGTCATTGAGTTGAACTTCTTCATACCTATACTATAAACAATATATCCCAGTTAACATTAAGCTACTTGTTCTTGTTCTTTGCAAAGCTCTAAGTTAGTAAGAACCTACTCAAGAATGAAAGCAAACTGAAAGAATGATGAAGCCAAAGAACAGATTGCATTATGTGAAGCCCAAGTTTTCCATTGCCAAGCTACTGTATCCTCAGGGAAAGGAGCTTCTACCATTTGTATGAGAAGGAGCAGAACCATGAAAAAGAAGAAAAAAGATATTGGAGTCCTTTGTATGGTGTCAATAATTAATGAAACTTAAAGCTGTCTGAGTAAGGAGCAGTTTCCCTAGATGCCTATAGTATGTTAATATAATTTTAGGGGCTGAAAATCTCATGTTCTATATCTTGCTCAATTCATTTTTTTTTCTAGTGAAAAAGGCCAAGGGCATTTTTTATTACTGACTTGACTTCCAATTTCTGTTGAACAGGAACATGATTTTAGAGATGTAGCATCTTATTTAGTTTTTTTATCTTTTGAAATCCTGTAAACCTGATTTACAGTTGGAAGGTTATCAGAAATCCTTAGTCTTTCTTACAATTTCTGGCTTATATATCTCTATATAACATTTTTTTCTTCTTACTTTCAATTGTAATTTGTGGTTTGATCTATCCAAAGGCAATCCATCAGATGCTTACTTTCATGGGGTTTACTCCCTTTTTTCAGTTTGTAAGTAGTATTGACTGTGCAGTTCTATTAATTTTGGAAGGACTAAAATCACCTTTTCCATTAGCACAAGCCATACATGTTTTGGCCATCAGTAGTTGAAGCTTGTTAGTGTGTAAAGCAAGGCTGGAGCTCTTTGCCCATTCAGTCACCCTAAGGGCTGTAATCTTACAGAGACCTGAATGCACTCAACTAACACTTGCATTTAATAATTAAAGAGGCAGTATTCATTTCTAGAGGACTGCAAATAAAGATATATTAGGCGGGTCTTGTGTAACACAATGGCCAACGGCCAGTACATTGTATTATAGCACTGCTGTTCCTAAAGAAGTATGCTGTATGCTGATCCAGAACACAGTACTGCAACTACTGTCATGACTCATAATCAGCTACTACTTTCTTTTGTGGTACAAGTTTTGCTTGTAAAATAAACGAAGAGTACACTTCGAAATAATGAAATTATTAAAGCAGACTAAATAAGAAAGAATGAAGAATATAGAGCAATAAAAATAACTGCTCTTTTAATCAGGATATGAATTAATATTCTTTTTCTCTAATCAGTTACCTTATAAAGTTGTGTTCATAGCATTCAATTATATTTTTCATTGATTACTTTACTTCTGCATTAATTTTTTTGGGGTAGTACAGGAGATAATTTGGTGAAGGAGAAAAAGATAAGAAGATCCATAAGCCAACATTTTTGACAGTGACTAAGCACAGAAAATCTTTTTCAAAGAGCTGAGAGGATGCTTTGTGAATGATGCTGTCCTTACTTGACTACTATCATCTCCATGCACAACTTTGTAGTAAAAGATAAGATAGCTTTGTAGTTTGTGACTGTGAAAAGTATCTCAGACTCTTAATGAATTTTAGATGAAAAAAATTGTGAATTTTGGCTAAATCTGCCAATCTGTCTTATCAAATGCATCACTTCAGGGATGTATTAGTCCTGCAGAAGGTGCTGCCTCTTTGTATTATGTAATTGCTTTTCTTACAGTTCTCCGTGTGTCACACCACTAATGTTCTTACTTCCAGCTCTTTAGTGTGCATGTAAAGTTGAGTCATGGGGGTTTTCATCTTTTCTCCTGCATGAGCATTGCAGTTAAAGCATTTCTTTCTTTATGTAAATATTGAAATGTTTTTTAATGGGATGAATGTAAAACTATTGAGTTTTTTTTCTTTTATTAATTTCATTTTTTCATTCTCTTTTATGGCATAAAAAGAAATCCTGCCATAGTGGTTTTGTGAGTTGAAATGAACATGTTCCATGAAGGATGAGAGTCCATTCTATTACTCATTTTCAGAAGGGAAATTGATGTACATAGCAAAGTGATTTTGTTTTTCTCAAAGCTGTCATGCCATCTAGGTCCTGACAGAGTCCACATATTAGTTTGTGTCCATTACACTGCATTGTGAAGAATTTTTGTGGAAATGACCAAGGAAAGAACTGAAGAAGTCATGACACACTCATTTCCATAGGGTGTGTGGTATTTATAAATGGTATTTAATGGGTGAGTTCATGTGGACTTTTGTGTAACATTTACAAAAAGCCTGAAGAGAATAAACTGAATACATTATTCACAAAAGTTTGTAGGTATGGCTTGGAAAAGAAAGGTTTTTGTGAATTGATTTAACTTCTTGGGTAAATTGCTTTTGTTCAAGGCTCTTGGTAGGTTTTCTATTTGAGATTGAGTTGAAACACTGAATCTGCAGCTTGGTTGTTGCAGATAGGATGTAAGTGTGATGAGAAAAAAAACAGATTCTGGGCAAGTGCCATTATAGGAAACTTGAGTGGGAGGTTATACCTTTTTGGTTTAGGAATATTTTGTAATGGTTAAGACCTGCTGACACACTTTGCAATGTGATTGTGATTCCAGATGTTAATCAATTTAACTAGTGAATTCTAGGTCTTGCAAAGACAGTCCCTGTTTCACGCTTGGCATTTTTAGTATAAACAAGCTTCAGAACAAGGCTAAACAAATGAAAGTGAGTAGCCAGGATCTATTTTGGTGATATATTAATTTTCCAGGCCTCATGGTTTCCATTTCAAAATAAATATTCTTTGCTGCTTGTGTTATTTGGAGGGATTTTTTTCTTGAGTCTCAAATGACATGCTATAACAGCAGGTATAGAAGTTACCCAGGAAGAGCAAAGGTATTTTTGTGCATGAAGCATCAGTAAAATTTTAAATGAGGAATTGCTGCAACTCTATCCGAGCATTTGAAGGAAGCTGCAACATAGTGAATTGTAAGTGAAAGTGAGGATAAGTTTGTGTTTGGCTGTGGATCCTGACTTCAGACCAAAGAAAGCCAAATGCAGATAAGACGGAGGCAAGAGAGCAGAGCTGGTGACAAAACAGGGATAAACCAAATAAACTGGCTACACAGGATCTATAAAGCCTCAAGGAGACTCTAAGACATACTTGTTACCCTCAATTTCTCACAAGCCACTTTGTATCTTTCCCAGTTGTAGCTGAAATTACTGTATGTTTTAGAATTGTCATGTAAATATAATGATCTGAACCTGTTAGGACATCCTGGGTTAGGACAAGGTACAGATAAGTTAGTTCTAATATGAAAATACTTGAGTAAAATTTGAAGGAAGGTAGGAAAAAACTTCTTAGTACACAAGATCTTTAAATGATGTTCGGTTTATGAAATGAAGTTTACTAAATGTGTTTTAACAAAAAGAGCCAGAAGTTATTCAGATGACAGCTAATTGTGGCAGTACTAAAGAAGTATTTAGGGCTTTATGGGTTAGAGTATTAACATGGGTGCAATGTCCCTGAAAAATGCCTGATTGGCCATTGTTTTATATATGTGTGTGTTTTCTTCAGAGAGCTAATTGCTGCAATATGTTAAGGGATACCTTTTTCCTAAAGAGAAAATATAAACCATTTTAATTATACCACTTCAAAGAAAAATTTTAGAAATACTTTTAAACTTTTTTTCCTCTTTTTATGCCACTCTATAAGGTCCAGAGTAGGAAGCACTCAGTCAGTATTCACTCTGTTTAGTTTTAATACAGATGGCACAGAAACTCATAAGAATCTTATCATAGCATAGTTCTTTTTCGTAAGTAAATTGATATTAAAAAAGTTTTAATAATGTATTATCATATGTGCTTTATGGTTAAATACTGGAAGCTTAAAATCCAGCAGCACACTTTCTCTATGAAATTACTTGTGGCCTGGCTAGCAGCCAGAGTCCTTGCTTTAAATAATAAAAAAGATAGGCCCTTTTTAACACTAAATTGCATACTTGCTTTTCCAAAGGAAGAAGTTAGATGATCTCCTTTATGACAGTGAATTGCACCTTTTCTTTACAAATTGTTCTGGGGAGAAGAAGGTGCTTTCACTATTAGTCCCTGGAAGGCTAACAAGTGCCAGGCTGCAGTGATGTGCTGTACAGAAATGGCTGTCAGGCAAGAACAGGGTTACTCGTGACTGGTGCTTATTTTTGGTACACTTGCTAGCGTTTTTCTTATAACACACTCCATGTGCTTCTTGCTTAGACTTCCCTTTTAAGTTTCTTCTGAATTTAAGCTTTAAAATAGGGAACACAAAAACTATAGTGAATGTTCAGCTGTGCAGGCTGGACTTTGAGTTGTTTCATCAGCCAGTAAAAAGGAAAGCAAACTCTACTGCCAGACACTGTTTCAGATATCCAGGGCAGTTCCTTGTTCATAATGATGTGAAATGCTAATTATGTCCTGTGCTGTTCTTCCTTTGTTTCTTTCAATTAGGGAACTACGATGCCTACTTTCAGACTAACTTCCTCTTCCTATTGATCTGTTACTAGGAATTTCTGGTGCTTTCTGGTTTGCTGATTTATCTTGTCACAGTTAAAAATGTATGTTTCGTGTGACAGATCTCTTCTCATTAAAGTTCTTAGAAAACCTGTGATATTGAGAGTGAAGGTTTTATTTATTTCTTAACTTGTAATGATGAGGACAAGGTTTTGGTTGCAGTTCAACTTGTACAAGATTCAATAATTTCTTTTGGAGTATCTGCCATTGTTGATCATTATGGATATGGTGATGGAAATAGACAATTTCTCATCTGATACATTATGGAATATTTTACTGCCTTTATTTTTTAATCAGGCCTAATCAGTATGAGCTTTTGTAATTTGTAATTATAAAACAACTAGAGATATGCTGAGGCTTAGATGACAAGAAGGAGTGTAGTTTAAAACATTCATGGTCTTGATTTAAAAAAAAGTCATGACTAAATATGCTGGCAGTAATTGACTATCCAAAGTACAGTTGCCATTAGATATTCTCTAGTCATAGAAGCTTTTTAATTCCAGTACTTTGAAAAGGTTATTATTTGCCAATGAGATTCTAATCTGACTTGGAAATGATACATTTAATGAGAATTATCCTTAGTATGCTCTGAGAATGTTTTCTATGCAAAAAAAACTTTGTGGACTTTTTTGCCACAAGGTACATTAACTCAGCCTTCTTGATTAGACAAATTTTACATTCAGTGCAGTTTAATGGTGTATTTGTGATAGTGTATGTCGTGATCCCTGTGTGTATTTTAGTTCTCTTTTTTTGGTTCTGTTATTAGTTGTAAAATAATCCTCTAATTGCACTCTGTGGAAAGATGTAGTTAATACTAACATCAAAGTGAATGCAGCAACCTGAAGACTACAGTGTATGATACCATCACAAACCTTTTTTGGATTGCACATTGCCAGAAAAGAGGTGTCAAGTTTAATAGAGAGTATTCATAGTAGCAACCCCAAAAAAGGTCAGGTACATTTACCAAAGTTTAGTGTGTTTTTTATATAGATTTTTAGACCAATGTAAAAGCTTTCATAAGAAAATTAATCTGGCATTTTAAAAAATTCTTCAAGATGGTAAATGTAAATTAAATATTGAGTGTGGGCTACAGCCTCTTACGAAAAGGGTTGCAATTAAATGTTTCATGCCATGTTTATGGCCTTCATTATTTCTGTGCTGGTAAGTTCTTTTTATTGCTTCTACAGGTTCAGTCCATGCCACATCAATAGCAGCTTCCAGAGTGGAGCAAGCATTGTCCGAGGTTGCCTCTTCCCTGCAAAGCAGTGCCCCTAAACAAGGTCCCCTGCATCCTTGGATGACTCTGGCTCAAATATGGCTACATGCAGGTATTGTGATAGTAAAATTGATTTTTTATGCCCTCCCCTGTATTGCTAGGCTAAGGACTTACCAAAATCTGTTTGCTTCATTCAGAATCTGTTATCACTTATCAGATCATATTTTTTCCATGTGTGGGGCACCAAAACAAGCCAAGAAATAAAAAGCATGCTGGAGTTGCTCTGTGTGTAAGATCATTTATGAAAAATAAGGCAGTAGTTTTAGAATGTAACTGTTACCAGTAGAGTCATATCTTCTGTGGAACAAATACAGTAGTCTCTCCCTTATCCCTGAAGAACTTAGTTTCTGAAGTACCTAGAGTATCTTAGTGCTTGGAAATCTAGGTGTCCTTGCAGAATCTCAGAGTATTCTGATTTGGAAGGAACCCACAAGGATCATCAAGTACAATTTTAAAGTGAATGATGCATGAGGGGATGGAACCTGTGACCTTGGCATTGACTAGCACCATGCTCCAACCAACTGAGCTAAACCCAGGTCACTGATTCCATCAAATGGAAAAATATGTTTGTAAGATTTTTGACTAGAGTTCCTGTACCTACAAAATTTTATAATAGAAAAGAAATAACTTTGCATGTGCAGGGAAAGAAACAGTAGTAGTACTATTGAACAACCTGTCCCTTGCAGCTGTGATAATGAGCCTGAATTCTATTCTTTTCCTTCTGGTTTCATTAATGTTAAAGACTCAAGGCTGTTTGTCTAAATGTGGAGTTATGTTGAGTGGGTTTAGTATGGTTGTGATGCCTCAAGCTAGCTGCAGTATCACAAGTAGCTGTTACATAAAATTTTGACCAGAAAATTATGATCCAGTGTATTTTTATACAGTTAAAAATTTATAGCATGCAATTGTTTTCATTGATAGCTGGATCAGAAAGATGTAATTTAGAAATCAGCCAGCAATTGTTATTCCTTGTTCTGCTTTCAGGGCATTTTTCAGTGACTTTTTTTTCTTCCATGTTTTCAAGAAAACAGTGCTTTATTTAGCATTTATATAGCATTTAAATTTGCCTATTTACATCTACAGTTTTGTGGTGTGAAAGTCATTGCAGGGTAATGGCTCTCAGTTATAAATGGTTTAGTGGTCTAGAGAAAAAGCCCAGAAGATTACAAAGAAAGCAATTACAATGATTAATAATTTTGATCTCATTTGGGCTACTCAAAAGCAACACAGATTAGAACAGGGCAAGATCCAACAGAGTGTAGTAAAGTCACCTGCTCTGCATTGTGGCAGCATTGACTTTAAATATTTATAAACTGCCACAGATGACCATCTACAGTAACTCTTAGCATCTATAACGCTGAAAATTTCTCAGCCTTCTGGGGCAGCTTGTTCCACTATTTATTTTCTGTTTGGTGGGGTTTTTTTTGGTCTTTAAAAAAAAAAATTTGTGGGTTGTGGCAGTTTTGGTTTGCCAATCTGAGTTTCTTCTTTCCCAGCCAACGCACCAATTAATGTAGTGGGTTTACTGCTGGCCAAATGCCAGTGCACTCGCTAGAATTATTTACTCATTTCCTGCTGTGAGATAAGGATTCAGAGGAGGGCAAAACAGACTCAAAACTTTAAAGGGTATAAAGAAAACTTTATTAACAGAATTAAAATATAAAATAATAAGAAAATCAGAATAAACTTTCAGAACACTTCTAGTCCTCCCACGCTCTCTTTTCTTCTCACTAACAACGTAAAGAGGCAAAACCTGGGACTTTCAGTCAGTTTACCACCTCCAAAATAGTCTTTCTTCAGTTCTCTTAGAGGAGTCTCTCTTGCCATGTCATGGAGACTTCACAAGAAGAAAAAAAAATCCAAGATTTAAGATAAAAATAGCAAAGTAGAAAGAGTATTCTGGGGTTTCAAATAGCCATTTAGAAGTTGTAAGTCCCAATACACTTAGAAAAACAACTTTCCTGAAATAGTAATGCATTTAAAATAATTTAGGTAATAATTTCTCTTTTAAGATGTAAATTTTTTTTAGGAAAATAGTCTTTATCTGAAGTGAAACTATTTACAAATAAAGCACACTAGATGCGACAACATCTAGTCATGGTATGATGCAGCAAGAATCATTAATTGGTCCTGACATTCCTTCCACAGCTGAAGTCTACATAGGAATTGGGAAGCCTGCTGAGGCTACAGCGTGTACCCAGGAAGCAGCTAATCTCTTTCCAATGTCACATTATGTTCTCTACATGAGGGGTCAGGTGGCTGAACTGCGTGGAAACATTGATGAAGCCAAACGCTGGTATGAAGAGGCCTTATCCATCAGTCCTACCCATGTGAAAAGCATGCAGAGGCTGGTAAGTCCTGAGCCCACGGTCATGAGCAATGTCATCTCAACTGGTGACACTCTGCTGTGAAGTCTTGACTTGGCATAGGTAACCCATAACTTGTGAGTTTTGGATCTGTATTCTTATAACAAAATGCTTTGGAAACAGACTTTCCTGGCTTTTATTCTGTCTTTTGTGTGCTGGAACATTCAAAGGATTTGCAGGCCATAAGGCTGTTTCAGTCCTAGTAGAAGTTATAGAAGAAGCAATTTGCATCGGCCTAATATTCATGCCATTGGGAAGTGAAGGTGCCTTATGGTAAGAGTTGGATACTGTACAGGAAAGACCAGTCATTTTGGTATTCTGAAATAAAAGTTAAATTCATAAAATCATAGAACATTCTAAGTTGGAAGAGACCTACAAGGATCATCAAGTGCAACTCCTGGCCCTGCACAGGCCACTCCAAGAGTCACACCATGTGTCTGAGAGCATTGGCCAATCACCTCTTGAACTCTGTCAGTCTGGTGCTGTGACCACTGCCCTGGGAATCCTGTTCCAGTGCCCAACCACCCTCTGGGTTTTCCTGATATCCAACCTAAACCTCTCCTGATACAACTTCAGGCCATTCCTTCAGTCCTGTCATTGTTCACAAGAGAGAGGAGATCAGTGTCTGTCCCTCCTCTTCCCCTCACAGGAGGTTGTCACTGCAGTGGGGTCTCCCCTCAGTCTCCCCCAGGCTGAACAGACCAAGTGACCTCAGCCCCTCCTCCCATGGCGTCCCCTCAAGGCCCTTCCCCATCCTCACTGCCCTCCTTTGGATGCCTTCAGTCCCTTTATTTCCTTCTGACACTGCGGTGCCCAAAGCTGCACACAGCACTTGAGGCCACACCAGTGCAGAGTGCAGCTGTTTTCTGCATGTTTATTAATTACCTTTTGTGCTATCTGATTTCCTGGGTTTTTGAAAGGTAGAGAATCAGTCTTGCCCCTAAATGAATGTATAGCTCTGAGTACAAAGGTACCTTTCCCAGTATGAACATATGTTTGTTTATATACTTCATGGATACATACATGGATATATTGTGTGCTTACTATGTTAGGAAAATTACTTTTAATCCAGTTTTCTTCCAGATAGAGCAGAATAGAACAACTGAAATCAGCTTCTTACCCAATCTTTTTGTTCAGAAATAGAAGCTGGTTTCTGCCTAGGTGCTTATGAATTATTCAGATAAATTTCTTGTGCATCCCTGAGGGAAACATATGAGACAAAAGATGAGATAGGAAGACAGCACAGAGAAAGTTTTTTGTTTCACCTTTTTCAGCATTTCAGGATATTTGAGCCTGCTGACAAATGCCAAAAGATTGCCTTTCCTGAAGAAGCAGGCAGTCAATCTAAAGCAGTGCAACTCAGTGAAAATGAAAGCTCATGTTTTGCTGGATGTTTTTTTGCCCCTCCTCTGAATGCACTTTTGAATAAATAGTCTGTAAACACACAGTGCTCTTCAGAATGACTGGGAAATTAGCTGTCTCAGAGACATGTGTTGTGAGATGAAAATTACTGGGCTTCCAATCCAGGTTTCCTTTTTATGAGATTTTCTGTTTGATTCCCAGCTTGTAGGTAACTGCTCATTTCATTGGATTGGATAGTCCTTTTTAAGGATTCTTTTAATTTAAAATTTTGTTTCTAAGAGCTTTTTCTACTGTTCTGCACCTTTTCTGCTCTAGGATGATGTTTTGAGTAGATTCTGAGAGATTTATGCTGCTTAAATACAAATATTCAAGATGTATGCTATAAAAATAATTTTATGTAATTTTATGTAGGAGAAAGTACAAGCTTCTGCATCCTTCTTGACCTTTTGACTATTGCAAAAAGTATTTTAATGAGGAAGCTTGCAGTGTTTACTCTTGCCTGTGTGTATAGATGAATATCTGTACATCCCAACACTTTGTTTGTGTGTATTTACCCATTTATTAGTAAGAAATATGATCTCAGTGGCAGGGGAGCTATCACAACAGTAATGTGGAAGTACCAGCCTCTATGACAACAGCTCAAATATTAACTTCTAATATTTGTATTCACAATTCTAAGCTGACAATTGGTTTATGAATGAAAGTTCTGTGCAAAAAACCCCTTTATTTTCTGTGATTAATTTGATATTTAAAAAATATTTGATATTGCTTTCTAAGAATGCTTAGAAACTAATATCAAATGCAACTGTTTCCACATAAAAATTACCTTAGAGCCTATATTTATTTCATAAGTTTTGGTGAATTTCCTTTTGAGGGGCAAATACTGAGTATAAATCATAGTAGCTTTATGTATAAAATGCAACAAAAAGCAAGAAAGATTTAAGGATGGCATGAATTCTAGCATGTAGCATCTGTATCCAGGCCTGCTTCTCCAAGTGAAATTACTTGAAATATTTGAATTGGAAATCAGTTTGAAAGGACTTTTGTTTGTTTTTATTAAAACTTTAGAATGAGTGACACCTGACACTCAAGAAACTTTCCTGATGCTAATGATTTGAAAATCTGGATCTTTGATTTGAGAGTCTTTGTAATTGTCCAGAGGGGGGGGGGGGGAAAGCTAAATAAAATGTGTGTTTCAATTTGTATGAACAATAGCATATTGGGAATCGGAGTTTTCTTGTTTTATAATCCATCCTTTTAATGAAGTTACATCACTCTGGTAAGAAGGATGAAAACCTAAACTTAGAAAAATTTACTATTTTTCTTAGAACATTTCATACAATATTTTCACCATAAGTCTCTCTAAGTACCTATTCCTCAATATGATCTACTGTTTTTACACAGAAACAACCTTGTTAATTTAAATTACTGGAGAACTGTGTGAGTAGAGACCAGAAAGGTTAGTTTGGTGGCTTCAGAAGTGTTGCTCTTCTTCCTGGGAGTTGCAGCATGTGCTGTGCTTTGGAGTTTCTGCCAAAAGACTCTTGCATTTGTCTCTCATGGAGATCCACATTCTGTCAGTGTGACCATGAAGACTGCAGAAGTGTAGTGTATTATCTGAATGAAATTGCTTTCTATTGGCTGGCATCATCATTTTTGCAAAATTACAATATTTTTAAAGAAATAATTTCTTACTCATTTTGCTGCTGTCTCTAAGGTCTTCACAGATTTACTCCTGTTTCAAGAGAGTTACTAAAATCAAAACCAGGAGATCTTGATGATGGTGTGAAAATTGGAACAGTTAAGAGTGATGAAAGATATCTGTTTGCCAACAAAATGATGATCACAAATGGGAGGGTTTGACAGGGAAGATTTTTACCTTACTAATGAAATGCCTAAGACATCATAACACCAAGTGTTGGGGTCTTGATCCATGAGTAAGTGAAAAATGGTTTAGCTGTATTCTGCTCAACTAAACCTGGGAAATGGAGCTGCTTGGGCCATACTGTTGCATTGCCTAACATGGGAGCTCTTCCAACAGAGAGCTGGCTGCAGGGGCAGCGTGTTCCTGTTCCTGCTCACTGCTATTTCCACCCCTTCTAAGATGCTGGAGGGCTTATTAATTAAATCAGCCCAACAACAAAACCAGCTTTTTTCAAGGAGAAATGCTGTTTAAATTATCTGCAGTTCCTTGTGGAACTAAATTATTACTAAATTATTATTCCCTGCACAGTTAATGTTTTAATCCATATATTAATTCACTTTATTTTGCTGAGCAATGCTCATTTTAAACCCTGCCTTATTCTCAGGTGCTGTTTTTTTCCTGTTTGTCACTAACTGAAATTTTCTCCAAGGCAGAGGTTATACCAACTTGCTATTTGGCTAGCTCTGACTGTTCACAAGATGTCAAGAGGGAAGCAATAACATGTCAGTATTAATTAGGTGTACTTTACAGAATTCTTTTGAACAAATGCAGTGTCCTTTTTTCTTTTTAAGGTTTGTATAGTGCACTCAGAAAAAACAGCATGAACTTGTGTTCTAAAGGTTTGAAATGCTTTGGTTTGTTTTCTGTGTTTCAAATAATTTTTTCTCACACCTAATGAAATTTAATATTTTATTCAATTACTAAATTTTTAAGAGATGATTTACACTTCAGTGTCATATAACTATGGTTATCACCTGCCTGATTTTGGCCAGAATGGATTTATTTATACAACTTTCTCCATTCTCCCTACCCCTTTATCACCACCTCCAGATTTCTGCATTATTGCTGCCTTCCTGCTTTTCTCATTGTTTCCCTCCCCTGCAAAAAAAAGGAACAAACATTCTTTTATCTTCTGCAGTCAGAGTGCTGTTGTGGAAAGTAGCCCTACTGCTGATGTCTGGAAACTCCTGAAACAGACCATCATTCAGTAATGCCTGAGAGGGCAATGAATATTTCAACCCATTGTCCAGGAAACAAATCTATGTATCCTCTCTCAGGCTGAAAATTTCCTACTTAAATCTAGCTTTGAGGTGAAATAGGTATCCAGCATTTGTATGCTGCTAAAATCCCAGAAGACTGTAGTATTTCCTGAATATCAAAAAAACACAAAAAACCATAGCACTTGCCAGTTAATTTTATTAGTAATTTAGGTTCTAAGAGCAGAAAACTAAAACAGGAAGGGAGAAATTACATAAACAATTTGCTCATGTAGAAATTAGTTTTCAAAAAGCAGTATCTTAGGGAGTTACATTTCCTATTTCACACTGTTAGATACCTGTTAGTTTCCTATAATTATGCATAGCTAAACCAGATCTCATAAGACTTAGATTAAATATGTGTGCTTTAACTCTCAGTTATAAATACAGTAATTTATTTCTTACTGTACTATGCTGACTTCTTATATTTTTTTCAACCCAAAGACACTGCCAGAAAGAAGTCTGGTATGTATGGGTTGTGTGTGCTTGTGAGCCTGTCACAGATGTTGAGTTGACTGAAAGAAAGGAAAAATAGAGACTATTTTAAAACATGAATTCAGAATCTGTTTGAAGGGCTCATGGGAGTTAAGGAAGAGAAACACAGTCACCCAACTAACTTTTTTCTTTCAGTAATTCAGTGCTCTCATGTGGAGAACATTCAGTAATTCATTTGATTTTTACCCTCAGGCCCCTGCACAGTAATATTGTTGTTTTGGGCCTCACAGGTTTGTCCTAAGCACATTGTGCTGGTTCTCGTGGGTGGTTTGGGTTTGGGTTGGAAGTGGTTACTACAGAGCTAAATGCTGATGCCAAATCTCAGTGCTCCTTTGACTCACTCTCTAAGTGCATCCTTACGCACAGGGTGCTTCAAGAAGAATGGAGAAATGAAGGTCATTGGTTTTGTTAGATTTGTGTGTAAAATGTTGTGGGTTTGCCCTTCAGAAACTTCCAAATCATTTCACAAAAAGTAGAGAAAGCAAAATACATGTTTGACCAAAAACTCACTGCTCCTTACAGAGTGCATTTTACTGTGATTTGACCACATCTAAACATCTAAATATTTCAAGTGATTGCATTCTGTACCTTGAGAAAACAATGACCGTTCTGCTTGCATTTTAAGCTGGAAATCATTGAGTTCAAGTGACTCAGGGACCACTTTGATACATTTTAAATGCTTCATCTGCTGTGAGGCACTCACAGGCTATATTCTCTTCTGTCATGAAAATATTATTTCCCCTTTTAGCCTTACAAGAGAAAATCATCAGTGCTCAGTGCAGTAAAAAATTGCATAAAATCAACTTTTATGGTCATTAGTGCTTGAAGTATATTACAGTGGAAATCAAGGTGAAAAATTAGGGAAGTGTTTTTCCCTGTTTGTTTCAAAGTTACCTTATTTTATTTTTTAATTGAAATCAAATACAGCAGTTAACTATTTCATACTGACTTGGAGAAAGATTGGTAAAATTTCTTAAATCCTAAATGCTGTATCTGAATTTCACAGTACTCTTTAAATCAGATCTATATATGTTCAGTATTTGACAACAATAACTGCTACAAATCTGAGTTTAAACTACAACCTAGTTTCCCTTTTGGAAACAGAGGGTGACTCTAAGAATTTGCAGCACTAATTTTGTTTATAGCTTGAAGCACTGAGTTCCCATTTACTCGGGCAAGACTGTGTTGATTCCCTGAGAACTGTTCTGTAAGTGGAATTATGGGGCTGATGCTATTACAGATCCTGCTTCATAACAGACTTTCTTTTCACATTACTCTGTATTTACTCCAAATGGCTTAAAGCAGCTGTGACAGGAGTAGATCTTTCAACAAGAAAATACCTCAATTTTTGGATGCTTTTCACCCAAAGAGTGAGCTCTCCAAGTTCTCTTCAACTCATTGGTGCTGTCCTCAGCTGTCAGCCATTCCAGGAGGAATTCTACAGCTTGCTTAAATGGTTGTTTGGTTTAGACAATCTGAGGAGCAGAAGATGCAAAAGGCAATCTGATTTTGTCTGCGTGCACAGTGGTTGCATTGAATGGAACTGGACTCATATGGAAAAACTAAGCTGTTGAGGTGTATTATTTGTTGACAATCTAGTAGCAATGGTTAAGGCAACTTTCTAAATACAGAGAGAAACTCTTTCAAATAGAAATGTCAGGAAAGTTAATTTAAAAGTAGACAAAAAAAAGACACCCGGAAACATTTAAAGGCTCAGAAAGCTGGACTGGTTTTTTGGTTTTTTTTTTTTTTGTTTGGTTTGGTTTTTTTTGGGTTTTTTTTTTTTGTTTTTTAACTTTGGGGGTTATTTGTTTGGGGTTATTTGGTTTTTTTTTATTTTTTTTTGATTGTTGGGGTTTTTTAGCAGAAGGATTTTTGCCCGCAATCTCAGCTTTAAATTTCTGTTTTCATGTTATCTGTGTGATAGATTTTTCCACAGTTTATCTATTCAGGCACAGCTTGCCAGAAACCATTTTATCACTTCTGTTTGTTCCCATTTTAAAAAGTGGAAAATTAATTAGTGGCAGATGCTGGCAGAAGGAAGGGATGCTTTGGCTAGAGTTACTGCTCTTTATTTGGCAGGTCACGAATCATTCCACTGTTTTTATTGTATTGTGTGGAACTGATAAAATATCACCCACCAGATAATTCATGGCAATTTGCTGCTGAAGCAGGTCAGTCTGCAATGTGCAGTATTACTCCAAAGTTCCTTCTCTTTGCTTGGAAGATTTTAAGAATCTTTGTTTTCAGTTTTTGAAATACAAGTAGTGTTCATCTCAAGCTTTGATTCACATTTTATAGGATAAAGTCTTTGAATTGGGTTCTGTTATCAAAACTGAGCTATTCACTTCATATACAGCAGCTATGGATCAAATATTATAATTTGGGAAGTAGCAACCAAGTATAGATTCAAGTTAAGGAAAAAATCCAAGGATCACAACGGCCCAGTCTGGAACAGGGCTTTGGTTTTCCAGACATCATAAAAAGCACCTGAGATGGGATTCCCTGCCCTACACTGTTTCAGGTAATTGACAGGAACAGGAGCATGGTGAGATAGCATTTGTGTGATGGTGACAGTATTTTAGATGCACATGTGAGATGCATCCATTTGCCAAGAGTTTGTGGGGGTCTCACATCTTTGCAGATACTCAAAATCTGACAGCCCTTGGCAACCCACTGTAGGTAACTCTACTTCAAGTTTAGCTGTGCAGAATCTTAAGTTCCCTTCCTACTTCTGTCATCCTGTGATTCTAGGAATGCAAGGCAAGCTTTGTAGATAGAAGTAATGATTTGTATTAGGAAACATGTTGGGAATACTTTGTGGACAAAGTCTTGTTACATTTTCCTGTTATTCAAGACTTACTGTATTTTTACCATTGGTAAAAATCTCTAAAGCACAAATTTTGTTTTTTCTTCTCTTGTTTCCATGGTACATTACCCATAGCAATCATGGAAAGAAGGTGCAAGAGATGAATACCTTTCTCAACTGATGTCACTCATCTTAACTATATGCATATAAAATACCCACATGTATGTATCTGTACATATATTCTGTCCTACGAATCTGCCTTAATATTTTGGCTACATCTTAGTGTCTTTGCATACAGAAGTGTCAGTAGCAAAACAGTTCAACTGAAAAGCCTGAGTTGGGATCTCCAGAAATTAGGTTTTTGGGCTTCTGTCTCTCTCTGTTTTTCTTAAATGTTCAAGTATACCTTAATGATCTGCATTGAGGCTCCTATAGACAGATATGTGTCTAATATTATTTTAAAAAACCAAAATATTTATTACTCTTTACTGTTGTTTACATGGAAGTATCTCTTTTGTAGTACTAAGTAGAGATGATAAAGAGACAGCAAAATTGTAAAAGCATCTGATCACAGCATAATGAAAATTTCCTTTTTTGGGCTTTTTTTTTTTTTTTTAGGTTTTAGAGAGGGTAATTAGAATTAAAAGTATTTCCAGAGTCTTTCCATCTTCTTATGCCTTTTACCCTCTGAAGATCTTACTACATTAAAGTCATTGACAGATGGGTTTTGTTGACATCCCTTTTCCTCTGTGCTTTTTTTCTGGGTAACTGGCTGGCTGCCTAAAATAGAATGTAAAACATACAGATTTACACTAATAAAAAAATATTAACAAGGATGACTAATTTAACATAAGGAAAATGTCAGTAGTCTTAGTAATTCAGGAAATGGCCAGGAGGCCTTGTGTCAGTGAAGTGCTAATAGTTGTTCTTGATATTTAAGTTCTCCATATTTTCAAAAAAAGAACAAAAAGGAAAAGAGAGAAGGCATGGAAAAAATTGAAAATGTGTGCTCTTCCCTACTATCTTCTGTAGTCTCTTACATCCCTTTTCATGGATACTTGCTGGTGCTTTTTTGCATGGATCTCAAAAGTTCTATTTTTATTTTGCTCTGTGTAATTGCCTTTCAATATGAGAATTGCTTTGCAAAACACTTTTTAAATTAGGTCATTCTGCTGAAGTATGCACTGAGCTAATTATGATTATTTTGCTTCCCTGGGCATTTTTGTGCTCATGGAATTTATTAAAGTATAGCTGGGGCTGAGAACTTATGCAGCAATAAAAGCTATGTAGCACCTGGTATGCTTTGCTTGTAGGTAACATCTGGCATCTAATCACTTATAATTGAATTTCATGTAATTAATAAAGAAATATTGTTAAGGATTGGGATGGGGGGGTGTAAATTTACAGGGTGTGAAAAAGGCTTTGAGAGAGTAGCCATCCTCATTTTTAAATGAACAAGATATATTTTATTTTCCTTCTCCTGAGAAAGGCTCTGTTGTAGAATTCTGTAGGTGAGAACTCTTTAGCTGCAGGACATTTGAAGCCTGCAGTCATTTACACATGTTATCTCTCTCTTTTTTTTGTTTTTTTTTTTTTTTCTTTTCTTTCCTCGTGCTGCATACCTTTGCAAATTGGTGAAATATAAGTAAGTGCTACTATCCACTGCAATCTGAAAGAGATAAACCATTCCATGTGGCTTAGCTGAGGTGGTGAGTAAATGAGTGTGAGAAACTTGCACCACCACACCAGGTATCTGAGTCCTGACTCTTTCTCAGTTTCTCTTAGAATAACCTATTATTATAAATTACTGCAGGAGTTATCAGTGCATTTATTTTGCTACAAATCTCATCAGTTTTCAGTGCATTTCTATGCACTGGTTAAATGATCTTTTGCTTTATGCTTTGTATTTGTCACAGGGGAGCTTTCCTTGCTTTGGCAGAAGCTATTTCCAGAGAAAACAGACTGCTCTTGGGAGGACCAGAAGTTACCTAATCAATTATAATTCTTTGTTTCTGACTAGGAACTATAAACAACTTGTTCTTGAAAATTATGCTTTATCTTATCCTTATCAAGCAAAAAGTGGCTTACCTTCATGCAAAACTAGAGATCTGGAAGCAACTGTCCCCCAGGAAATAATTTTAATCCTCGTTTTTGCAGGGTTATGTCAAGCAGCTGTATTCCCCAGATAAGTTGTCTGCTCTCGTTCAGTTTTTTCTGCAAATCCCCAGTCTGGAGCAGTCTTCTTATGTCTCTCTCTCCCTCTTCAGCTCATCTCATTTTAAATTTTATTTGAACACCTATTTTCCATTTGCTGAAGCTTAGCTTCTCTGCTAGCCAGTTTTATACTTAAGCAGTAATTCTCCTGCTCATGACTCTACTGTTTAAAGATGAGTTGCACCTTGCACTTTGGAGGAATTCAACCAACTTACTATGTGTGAATAGCATAATATATTTTCTCCAAGATCAGTTTTCTTTTAAAATAGACTGTTTTCTGGTAGCAAACTTGGGTTAGATGGAGTGATAGGGTGTATTTTATATCAAGTTATTTGTTTAAGCTAGATGAACAAATTATTAAAGAGAAAGCAGTTATTTTAGGAGCTTTAATTTGTGGAAAATCTGAAGTGGGTTTTGTGCATCTCTGAAAGCTGTGTTTATTTTGAAGGTGTGATGGTTATTTTTCCATTATTATTCCTTTTAGAGTATATTTTCTTCAACAAGTAGCAACAAATGGAATGAAGAAAATTATGAGGTGATACTATTCAGAAATCTGCCATCTCTTGATTTCTCAGCAGGGGAGAGGAGACATGCTCTCTGGCCACTTTGTGTACTTCATCTCACTGGAAAAGGCCAGTTTCCTCTCTGAATAAAACTGGCTGCAGATTTAGAGTTGTTAATGCTTTTAATGCTACTTCTATCATGGTAAACAACCTGGTTAAGCTGAGATGGGTGGAAAAATACATCATGAATGAGGCTAAGTAATGATAAACTTGAAAACAGAAAGCTGTTTTCAGCTTTCATCACTTTTTCAGTCATCAGTACAGTGTTGATCTGCACCTTTTAAATTTTGATACTAATCTGTGTGGACTTTATAGAGGGCCAAGAGGTAAGGGCTCTTTAGTTTCACCAGTTAATCATGACTCTAGCCTGTATGTTTTGTTAGATCACTAGCTTTGCAAAAAACTCTTGGCATTTGAAAAAAAATACCATTAATTATAGTTATTATATTTTCAGGCATAGATATTTAAGTATCTGAGGAAATTTGGAAGAATAAAAAGTAACTGGCTAAGCTGAGCATCTGCAAGTGTTATGGCACCTAAGAGTTGGTATGTCAGAGAGTAAGACAATAACTCCAATCTTTTTTACTCTTTTTCTAAATCAAAAATTTAGATATTTTTAAAACATTATACTATTTTTTTCATAACAATTTTGAGTGCTCAACATGTTAAGTTTCAAATATGTTTGGCCCTGAACATGTATTCCCAGTAAGAAATGGAGGAACTGAAGTGTAGGTGCTGTGACATACCTGGCCTTAAATACAGTACAAACCTCCTGATTTTTCATTCTGAGCATCACATTCATGGGACTCACATTTAATTCCTGTGGTTATTCTTTCCAGTGCCTTTGCAATGTGAAGAAAATAATTTTCGCCATAGGCATCTCCAATGTCAATCTGGTGTCAGTATTCCCACTGCCTGCTGAAAGGAGCCTGTGGAGTGTCTTTTGTGGGTGTTGACTTGCAAATGATTGGCAGACTTTTAGGAGGACTTTCCCTTATGATATTTAAATTTAGTACTCTCACTGATGGACCTCCTATTAAAATGTAGATTATTAAATCAGTTCTATCATTGAAAATTGATTATCACTGAAAATTATATATTTGATAGTTCTTGCCTTTTCCTGCAGTTTAAGTGAAAGGATCTGTGGCAGCTCCTTGATAGCCATTCAGCTCAGCTGTGTAAAATGAAATCCTTGTGTGTATCATTCACTTTCAATACTCTTAAATAATATATCACTTCACTTACCTACATCTCTCTCCCAGTTCCCTTCCTTTATGGAAGATTTGTCAATGTTGGATTTGCTCAATGAATATATTATTTCCCAAGTCATTGCAGCTGAGATGCTTGGTGCAGGAGATGGCTGGATAGCAGACTGGTTCAGAACTACCTGAGGCATCAGAACATTGTTTCTGAGATACTTTTTGCTCTGATTTTGAGAGCTGAGTTAAACATTGCACTGTTTTTTAGTAACATACTTTTATAGGTAAACTACTTCTATAAATCTTTGTTTCTTATCTTACATTTTTACTTGGTAGTAAGATAAGATTCAAGAAAAGTTAACTTCAAACCAGAGCTAAATGTCAAGTACATGGATATAGAAATCTAAAGGAAAAAGGATTGCTGCTTTTATACAATTGCTTTTTATTGTACAATGAGTGGTTAGTTTTTCTTGGGTGTTCTGTTCAGGTCTATGCTTTTGTGCATCTTCCTACAAATGAGAATCATACCTGGGTTTGAAGAAAAACTAATTAAGTCTTAATTAAGTCTTAATCCTGTTTTATGTCCTTGGGGAAATTGAAGACTATCATAGTCCCTACCTTGAACTGGTGAGCACAGATGTAACTCTGGAATGTTTATTTGTGTGTAACCAGAGTCAGTGTTCTCTGTTATGTTGTTTGTGTGCTTATGTAATTACCATTACATGCAATAAATACCATTTTGAATTAGACTTCTTAGGCCAGCTTTTCCCTGAAGAGGGATGAAACCCTCTGGGGAAGATCAGTTTGGTAAGAAATGGCAAACCATAACTGTGCTCCTGTTCTGTGATTAGTAGGAGGGAAACAAAAGAGGGCTGCTTAATACTTTGAAGTGTGTCACAGTGCTTGTGAATATATACTACTGCCCAGATGTTGAGGTTGAATGTAGTTTTGTACTAAGATGCACTTATTGGGAAATTGAGAAAACTTTCTGCATCACACATTACAGCTTCTCTCTGCTAATCTCTGATGTGTAGCTTATACATGTGTGGCTTTTTCCCACTAATCTCAGAAATCCTGTATTTTGGTAGATGCTGGTGTGATGCTTCAAGGAAGCTGGCTTTCAAGAAATAGCCCTTAAATTAGATTTGAAGTTGATTTTAGGAACAGATTTTCTTTCTTAAGAGCTGGTATAGAATTGAAGGAAAAAGCAACATTAGAGAAACACTGAGTTAAAATAGAGTGCTCATATTCAAGAGCCATGTATCTATACAGAAAGCATTTGACCTGGAAGAAATCTTCAGTTTTTCAGTACTGCTCAGCTGAACAAAGCAAAGCAATTCATTAGCAAAGCACTTACTTAGCAGAAATATGAAAACATGTGCATTGTTCACACTGTTCAAAGCTAAGCCCTGCAAGGAAAGACAATACCCAAAACCACTTGAGCTTTAGTAGGCCCATTAGGATGCAGAAATTTGATTATTTATTTTTTTTTTCTAAATACTTTGATGAAAAGTCCCAAAGTTTATAAATGCTTGTGTTGTTCCAGGAACTAAACTCTGTAAGTGAATTTACGAATGCTTCTTTTATGGATGTATCTGAAATTAACATGTGAGTTCCATTTTGTTTCTGGGTTATAATTAATTAGTCTTTTATCAGTGGTGCTGGTGGAATGATTTGTTGCAACTCAGTGTGTTCAGTCTTCCTCGGCCTCTACTAATACACTGTTTACATCTCACACATTGAACTTACTACTTAAGACCAATATCCTTAGGAAATCAGGCATACAAAGTCATTCTTTAACACTTTTGTTTCGTCTGGACAGAAGAGGGAATGATGAAAAAATAAGGCTTGTGCAAATATTAAAAAATTAGAGGTAGGAGGAAAGACTACCAAGACTTTTTAATTATTTCAGATTTTTATTAGGTATGAGCAAACACACAAGAGTGAGTGTTTGTAAATTCTCTGCTGCAGCAAAGTAAGACACAGTCATTAGAAACCCAAGCCAGGCTTCACTGCAGTCAGTGCTGTTAAAAGTTGATGGTTTAAAATTATTCCAGAACATAACATAATGTATTTTGCTACATTAGCTTAGTTAGCTGTATTCCTGCATTGCATAATATGTTTAGATGAAAGAGTGAATTATGTGTGATATAAAGACCTTATCTGTAAAGGACTATAGAAATAACAAAAAATCATGTGGATTCAAAATTTCTTCTGGACAATATGCCATGTGAAAATGGTTTCAAAGCTCTAAAGCTACATGGACAAAAGCGGTGTTAGGTATCACTTTGGAGGAATGCCTGCCACCTAAGAATATTTGCCATCTATCAGAAGTGATCTGACGTACTAAAAGAATGTATTTTGCCCTGGCTTCTGAATTAAAATGTCCCTGATGGTAAGTGGGTTTTGCTACCTTAAAATAAGTATTTTAAAATAAAGACACAGTTTTAAAAGTACATCCTCTCGTTTAAAAACAAAACAACCTTATTTTCTAAATGGGTGCAAGTAACAAATTAAGGCAGATATTGTCATGTGTTTACAAATGTTCAAAAGATGAGCAGGTGAACCTCTGTCAGCTGCAAAGTCATTTCAATTTCCATTTTTCCATGGTCCTTGTTACAGTTTGTCCTGACAGCTGACAATAGCTTCTTTGGGATTCTGTCTGGTTTTTAATTTATGACCATTTGAAAAAGTGATAGCCACACTAGTGTTGGAACAGATGGCATTGGGAGGGTCATGGACCCAAAGATTTAGCAGAGGGCTATGAAATGCTATGACAAAGACAGTCTGAGATGATGCTTTGTTATACTAACTGAATGCCTAGCCACAAGTTGGTAGGTTACAGTTGCCAGAAATAACTGGTTCTGATCTAAAGTAGAAAACAGTATGAAATGCTGTCAGATCTATTAAAGTAATTGACATGTCAAAATTCATTTCCTTTAAAATTGTGATATGATAGTATGAACAGCTGGTGATCTCTGGAAAGTAAATGAGGTAGCTTTAGTTTGGCCATCTAAACTCGTCTCATTTGCTGCAGAATCAAGGCCTAAGCTTCAAAAATTTAGGATGTGTTATGAGTAGGTATGGTCTTTCTGCCATGTGGATTACATTTTATTCAATACAAGATTTATATCTGAATATTTTTGTGAAGATAAATCCATGGATGTTTAACACAATAGCTGGTAGGAAATGTTTGTGTCTCACCTCAGACTCAGCAGCTCACTTAAATTCCAGAATTCCCACCTTCCCCACCAAACCCATGCTGTAGTTCTTATGCCATGAAAATCCCTTCCTTGAAAAGTGGAAGCTGCTACTCTGCATTTCAGCTCCTTACTCAGAGAGCATTAACTTCCCAGTTTGCTTACTCTGATCAAATCCTAGCTTTGTGGGGGAGTGCCTTTTCTGTCACTCTTGTTCTTCCTGCCAACTCTGCTCCAGTGAACTAGAAAAGTGACTCAAATGGACAAGGCTCTTACACTTGGGGAAGCAGGGCTCCAGTTTATTCCAGCTGCCTGTCAGCTGAGTAGTAAACCAAAGGAGAGGACTGAGGAAGAAACTGCATTTGGAATTACATTTTCTCTGCAGATTCCAACCTTGTGCACTAATTTATTATACAGTCTGAAAAATGTATTTCAAGAGCCATAAACCAATCACAGAATATGATTTAACATGCAATGTCAATCAGAACAGTGATGGATATAAATTTACAAAAAGTCCATAACTGCAAGTCATATTTTGCCTCCATCTTCAACAGGAATGTGATACTCATCATGGATGGCAAAGGTGAAATCAGCAGTTGAAATGAAAATATGGAAATGATGGCAGGTACTTGCTGGTGGAAGAGTATGGAGTGGACCAGAATTCTGGAAGAACTAGTTGATGAAATAACTGAGGCTTCACTGAATATTACTGGATTTGTTAACAGAAAATTTTAGAACAGTTCATGCAGTACCTCTCGTCAGTGAGAAGAGTTGCATGACAAAGGCAAAGTTTGATTAAAAGTGAGACTTGGAGACCCTTCAGTGAAAGAAATAAAATAGTTTTCAGAAATGCAAGAGCAAGACTGAGTATGGAAATGACTGGGGAGGACAAAGAGCTGGGGTAGTACTTGATCAGAGCTGCATCTCAATTGTGCATGAACTGGCTAGGCACAACATGAGACAGCACCTTGTCCCCATTATCAGCATCATGATCTTGTTAAGAGTGCAGTCTGTCCTTCAGTTTTGTAAGCCTGCAGATTCTGCTTCCCTTGTGGAATGGTGGTGTTTGTGCTCCACTGGTTGCTTTATGTACCCAGAGCAGAGGCTGCCATGCCCAGTGAAACCAGCTGGGGATGGTCAGCAGGGCCAGGGAAGCCTCAGTGCACTGAGGCAGAGGTTTCCCTTTGGTTCCTCCCAGGCTGGGGCTGGGATTCTCTTGTAATCCTGAGTGATGTGGCTGATGGCAAACCCAGCGTGTGGCTTGGTCAGTGCAGGGGTAACTGCACGGCAATGTGGCTCTGGAAATGTCTGCAGCACTTTCTGGGAGGAGTAGGAAACTTTAATAATAATATATGATCCTTGTAAACATGAGAGGAATATGCATGATCCAAGCAAGGCTAAGTGGCATTGGCACTGGAGCAAATGAAAACAAACTAGCTAGGGAAAACTTTCAGAAGATGATGTGAATAGGATTCCTAGCACTTACAGGATAAAAAATGTGGAGCAAGAAATCTCATTGTAAGGTTGTCCATAACAACAGGGGATAGAAATGAGTGACCTGAGAGGGCTCTTCTGATCTGATGTTGATTAAATGGAAAATGCCTTACTTTTGCAAGTCTTAGTTAAAAATTTAACTATTAATCCACAAAAACAAGAGTTGAGAGAAAATGTGATAAGTTTATATGGAATTTAAATATAAAACTTAGGTGATGCTTCAGTTATAGTAATATGTTTGCTTCCAGGTCAGTACTAGCAAAAGCTGATTTATTGAGGTACGTTGATGTTATTCTTAGCTCTTTAATAATTTTTCCCCAAAATACTTCTGTTTGGCTTCTCTCTTTAGTTGTCAGAAGCTTTTTTTTCTAGATTTTTTTCAGTATGTTCAATTTCTTCCAATTTTGTGCAGGGTAAGTCAATATATAGGGAAGTGTTTGTTTGATTTTTCTGGAAGTGCTAGAAGCCCTTTCTTAGCCAATGGTTAGGCTCTGGCTCTTCTGACCTGAGCCTGATGGTGCACAGATGGGAGGGTGTGGGCCCTCCTTTCACACTGAAAATAGCTGTCCCTTAAGGAGAATCTGCTGGCAGCTGTCCTGGCAGACTGGCAAGTTAGCAGCTACCTACAGCTTCTGCCTTGCCTCTCAGAAACCAGGGAGAGAGGGGGTGCCTTCCCTCTCCTGCTGTGCACACTGCCATGAGGATGGCCCTTGCAGAGTGTGCTGAGCCCGAGCAGCAGATGGCACTTCACATCTGCTTCCTGGGGGAGGAAGTGGTCTGTTTCCTGGGGATGCTATAAACATATATATTTATTAATGCTGTATTATAAATAACCTCCTTTTCTTAGAGGTTACTGCAGTGCCAGTGTAGTAAGTGCTGCTGTGGTGTCATAACACTTCTGAAACAGTGACATTAGTCATAGTTATAACATATGTATGTACATATTTTTATATGCAGAATTCTCTTTGGCTAAGGGGAAAAGGAATAAAAAAATGAATGATGTGCTTTAATCTGAGAATTTCTGTTTTATTTTAGTAATGAAAAGATTGGCCATCTTTTATCTAATACCACAGTTCTGACTTTGAATATTTAATACAGCATTTTTCAGAATATTTGAGAGAAATGCACATGCATAAATGCAAAAAGGTACTTCGGAAGAATATTATTGTCTTCTGGTTCCTTTCCATAGTCTCAAAAGTTCAGACAAGTAAGTGCTAGTTTCTGTAGTACTGATGGACTACAAGTGCTGGCTTTCAGTAGTGGCAATCTAGTGAAAGATCTCCAAAGCTCAATTTGGACTCTGACAGTTCTATTAATTATAAATTTTACTCACAGAGCCTAGTACTTGATCTGCAACTCTGGTTTTCCTTTGAAACACAAACTATTCCCCTGACTTCAGATTGATTTCTTCATTAAAACATTTGATCAGTTTTTCTAATTACTATTTCCAGAAGCCACATACAATGAGTGTGTTCAATGTGGTTGTATAGAACTGTCATTAATGAAAACCAGCTTCTTAAAAAGTCACTGCTGGCTATTTCTAATTATTTATTCTTTAATTCTATCTCTAATTAACTGACGGACAGAAAAACATTAATTTCTTCACATTATAATAGTTTCACATGGAGCACAAGCTTTCAAAACCAGATACCTTCAGGTGTTCTAAATTGAAACCTATTTTCAGGCAGTGGAGTAAGGACCCTGAATTCCTCAGTTCTTGTGAAAATTCCAGCTTTTGCTCAAATAATTGAATATTGACTCAGTGGGTTGACTTTGAAGCTCCTCACTTAAAAAAACTTGGTCTGTTTATCCTGTTTGGCATTTGTATAATTTTTGGAGGATTTGGGGCTTTTTTCCTCTTTTAGATATTGAAACTTCTATGTTATTCCTAAGTTTTGAATAACAGAAATACAGTTTGCTATACTTCTGACCCTTTGACTCAATACTGGAAAAATAATGGCATCAATAACAAACAGTGCTTTGGAGTCTCTGTATGGAGCACAAGTGGTAAACTTGGCCTTGCTTTGAACCCAGGCAGTGTTGAAATGCAGCTACAGATGAGACTGATAACGTGGCAGGATTTCTGTAGGGAACTCACTGGGATGTGTTTATATCTATGAGCTGTCTACATAGGGGAAGAGGTGGGGTATGAATTGCAAAAGACAGGAACATACCAAAATATAGAAATGGCTATGGGCCCATTTCATGAACAGCACTGTGTGAAGCTGTGATCTCCTGCACCCCTTTTCATCACAGGTGCATGTTCTTGGTACATCTGGGAAATCCTCATTTCTGGTTTGTGGGAAAGGTGAGAAGACAATGATGTGGCTTCAGTGCTGAGAAGGAGGGAAGATGCCAAATGGAGGGAGGTGATCCAGAGACCTACACACACTTCAGTGTCACCTCATGGTGTCACACCTAGGACAAAATGTGAAACTTTTGCACCAGATGACAAGTACTCCCAAGTTTAGGACTGGCCATAATCTGAGGGCTAAGGCTATGGTTAATTATTCCCTGATGCCAGTGGTGATGCAGTACTTGCCTCAGCTGTAGCCATCTGACTTCTGAAGGGAGAACTACTGTGGGGTTACTGTGTTGGTAGCCACAAAGTATAAAATAAGGCCCTCAATGTAATTTTCAGATGGAGATAAAAAGTTAAATAAGCTCTGGAGTCACTAGCTGCTTCATTTTATCATAAGGTGTTTTATTGCTTCCAGCGTGCTTGCTATAGACAAATTAGTTCTTGCAGTGTAGCCTGGTAGTAATGCTATTTTTTAAAAGCTGATAGGACGTTCACATAAGGTGTAAATCAAAATTACAGCAGATTATTGCAGGAATATGTTGTCTTAATAGGAAAAGAAGTCCCCCAAGGGTTCCTCTCTCAGTGGAAGACTGCAATCAGCACTTTTTAAAAACAACCTTCAGTGTTGAACCTTTCTGCATTCTGGGCTGTGAGCAGTAGGGAACTAAAAGGCAATCACATCCTTGTGGAAGGGGTCAGTCATTTCCAAGGGAGTTACAAGTACAGAGATGCACTCCCGACCACACAGGTTTGTTATTTCATGCTGGTGATGTGAAGTTCAGTGAGTAACAAAGCCAAAGTTGTTGTTTTAAAAATCTGTTGCCAAGCAGTAGGTTTTCTCCTAGCAACAAGTGTTTTGCAGCAGGGGAAGCAATTGGATACCTTAGAGGGTATGTTAGCACTGGGGGAAGGGCAGAGAAATAACAAATGGGGGCTCCAGCAGGGCCGCAGAGCACACAGAGGGTGGGCTGGGCATGGAGGGAGGGCTGAGACAGAGAGGGACATGAGGCACAGGTGATGATCTGGGATAGGCTCTGAGCAAAAGGATTGGCTCAACAGGTTTGTTCATTAGCTGCTTTGTTTGGTTTAGTGAGTGATCAAATGTAGTATTATTAGCTGGTTGTTCTCATTTAAAAAAGAAAATCCATACTGAGCTGCTAGGAAGTTTTATCCAGACCATATTTGAAGAAATATACTTTTTATTTTTCAAAATAATTGCCCTGTTAGAGAAAATAAGATAAGTAGTTTTTATATTCTACATTTTGGAAAACAAGTTATATATATAATGTGATATGAATATAATATACATATTGCAGTTTCTTTTCTGATTCAGAAAAATAAAAAAGTATTTATTATCACCTTTACTTGTAAAGTAAGCGTAGTGTTGCCAGTCCAGTTGTTTTTAAACCTTATAATGTGGTCACCACCCTTCAAAATCTCTGCATTAAAATGCAACCTGTGTCTGCAGATACAGAGCTATGTTTATTCATCATTTTTCTGATGGTATGGTTTATTTCTAACTGATGCACTGTGTCACAATCTTTTTGTACTTGCAGAAAATAATTATGCACAATGACTCAACATGCATGTGCCTTTGAAAGGAGTTTATAAATGATTTCTTATGCAAAGTCATACTTTGACTAGATGGACATGTTTCAGCACAAAGTCATCAGCTAAAATGAAAATAGAAGAGCGCAGCATATAAATAAAGTTCTGTTTCACTCTATGTAAGTGTAAAATATTGATTATAGACAACATTTAAAATGCATATTTTTATCTCAGAGGTTGGAAAGCATCAGCTGTAGAATTTTACTTATTTTTCCATATATCATGGCAAATTCTTCTCGTTTGTCTCACTAACACTTCTGTTTCGTTATTATAGCATAACACTGTCAAGTCTCTGGTAAACCTTCAAGTTTGATAGATTTATTTAAAAATAGCAGCCACCTTAACACTTGCAAAATAGGCTGAAAAAGCAGTATGTAACAAGGGGCAGCTTTTTGATGCTAAAATTACACTGCATATGGATTTGCAATGCATACATTGCACATTGAGTTTTGTAACTATTTATGGTCATAATCCCTGATTTTTAAGTTTTTAGATAGGAAGGGGATGTTTCTAGTGTGTCCTTCTGATATCACAGCTTAAAGTTGATTGTCTCTTAGGCTGGGACTCACTTTAAAACGGTAAGATAGTGAACTGGGAAAATTATTGTGAAGTTGAATGTAGTGAGTTCTTTAAATCTTTTGTAGCTTTTAAAAATCATTGTTTTCCACATCTGAATAGCTCTGTCTGCTTATACATTGTCAGCTGTTAGCTTATTTGGCTTCAGCAGGTCATCAGCAAAACAGGCCACTGTTCTTCTGTCTCTCTGCTCTTATCATTAAAAGCAAAATCAGTCTATTTTTTATTTTCATATGCTTATAATGTTTTCTTATAGCTGTTGTTTTTACAAGGCAAACTTTTAGCTCTGAGGGCTATTTTTTAGCTAAATAAGATTTGTGTCATACAAGTATAGGAAGCTTTTTAGCAAACAAGTCATGTAACAGATCTGCCAGGAATAAATTAATGGGAATATCATATCTGGTACTACTCAAATCTCCATAGTTGAGACTTCTGTAGGTCAACAGACTGTGTTTCTTAACCATGGTGAGAATCTCTGGCACTTTTTTGTGTGTTAAATCAGCCACATTTCTTGTTTTTGTTCTGTCCATTTCTCCCATTTCCCAGATTTCTTCTCTGCCTCCCTGAAAAAGGCAAGAGTGCAGATGGACACATGATCGCAATTCCCCTTTTTCTCGCTTTTAAATAAATTTCTTTGCACTTGAGAACGTCCCACTTCTAGTCTATATTTTTCTCACAGAAAATGAAAAGATTCCTCTTGATATCAAGTGAATAAAGGTAAAAATCTCAAGTGGTGCTTCTGTTGAGGCTGAGAACTGTTTATTTTCAGGCACAGTGGAGAAGTAGTCAGACACTTAAACCTTAAGGAAATCTCCTCTCTTGAGACAGATTTTTTGGTTACACTGAAGAAACCACAGTGATATTTGTAGTGTTACCTTTCTACCCTTTCTTTTTTCCAGTTAATGCAAATATAGTTTAGCATTTTATTATAAAGTTCTGGGTTGATGAGACTTATGATGGGCAATAACTGTGACTGTAATTTTTTCAGTGTCAGTTCCATGGGGAAAAAAAATTAATGTTAGCTTCTCATTTGCCTAGAAGCAAATAAAAAAGTGACCTTAGTAGACTGCTGTAAATGGCTAGTGTTAATAGTTCTTTTAATGGCTGTTTTTCAAAATGAAAAATTATTTATTTAGTTATTTACAGAATTTTAGTCCTATGTTTATTTGTCTAGATATGTGTTTTGCATTGACTGTTTGGTAAATCATTATGACAGGTTAATTTGCAAAGAGAGAAAGCCCTTCTGCAGAAAAAAGATACCTTAGTAGTGAAGACTACACTACATGCTTATTTAAGCAATTATGGCTTTATAGAATTGCTTATTACATGATGTTGCTCAAGTTCTGAGTCATGATATTTTATTAATAAAAAATAGTGCATTTTCTAACTGGAAATTTTATTTCAAGACTGTAATGCTCCATTTGAAAATCCAAATTAATCTGAATGTTTTCCTTTTAAAAATGCTTACATTTGTCTAATGAACAAACAGACCCTGTTTGACTGAGCATTGTAAAAAACAGTCCTTGAAGAGATGTTTGGGTGAAATAAGCAAAGAATAGCAGTTTTGTATGTGGGGCAATGTAAAATGAAGTGTAAATGCAATGGGTAAGGGAGGAAACACATGTAAAATCCTTACCCAACAGAAGGGAGACTCCAGACTGGATGAGGAAAGAATTGTCAAGATCTTGAAAATAACCTGTGGCAAAAGTTGGAAGGCCTTTCCTCTCCATTTTGATTAATTCCTAGAGGGTTTGTTCTGTTAGGATGTGAAGTTTGCATAGAACCTGTGTGTGGTGACGGCAGTACCTCCCTGTTGGGGCAGCATGCAGTGTTTCACAGTGTTGCTGTTTTAGAAAGCCCCTTTGGAGAGCCCCTGGAGGCTCTCAGAATTGCAGAATCCCTTTTACTCCCAGCTCTGGCTGGGCACTGTAAAGGGCTGTTGACCTTTCCTTGAGCAGAGAGCATCTGAACTCCACCGATCTTTGAGTACTGTGGATTATTCAAAGTGACTGGTATAAATATCAGCGGACTGCACTGGTTTCATTGGTTGTGATGATGGCATAAAAAAGTCTCTTTGTTTCTTCAGAGATTCTCTTCATTTTCTGCCTGTGCCATTTCTCATTAGAGTTCTCTCTTGGAGTTTTTTGAGTTACAAAATCCACCCCCTAGAATGTAGAACTGGCTAAAAGAAAAATAAGGTTTGCCTAGAGAGTTTACAACATACAGACATCCTAACCAGAGAGAAAGTGGAAGCCTTGACACACTTAGGGGAGATCACTGATTTGACAGGAAAAAAAATCAACGTCAAAGGAACCCCCAGATTCTCAGCAAACCAAACATGGAGTAAAGTAATAAGCAACATTTGTACTGAGCTGCAAATTGAGGAGGTTTGCACACATTATAGGCTTTTATAACTGTGTTAGAAGCAAATGTCATACATTTATTGTTCTTTCATGTGAAAGAGATGCAGTAGCAGGAAAGATCCTGCTTTCTCCTGCAGATGCCAACAGTTGTCTTAAACACCTCTGTCAAGTACTGCAGCATTCTAAAATGTACAAACAGCAAATAGGTTGCCTTAGGAACTTACTGATTTTATTATATTTTGTTGACTGGATCTTCTTATTTGCACAAATTATTATATAGCACTTTTTCTAATTGATTCAGGTTCCAGAATCCCTCTCATATTTTATCTTTTTAAAGATTTATAGAGAGGATATACAGAAAAGGCATTCTGCTTAGGTTCTAAGGTAACATGCCAAGTCTAAAGGTGTGAACCATATGTTACTTAGGTACCCCTCTGTTTCTGCAGAGCTGATGTGTTTTTCAGGCCCATCTCCAGCCATAAAGCAAAAGACTTCTTAACATTATTCTGCAAATAAATGTTGTCTGTACATCTGCTGCTAAATAGGTGAAGGCCCAAACTGGTAGCTTTGAGATTTTGTTTCCAGTTAGAAAGCAGAGGAATATACACAGTGAAGGACTGGGATAATTTAAATAATAATATAAATTTGATCATTTCTGGAACATCTTAGAGGAGATTTGGTTTAGGAAGGAGGTTAGTTGGGTGGGTTTTGTTGTTGGTGGTGGTTTTAGTGGATCAGGTTTTTTCTTGAAGAGTTAATGCAGAAAGCAATTGTATGCTGACAGAAGTTAGTTTTCTTGGATGAGTGTTGGTGTGAGGTCACCAAAGGATATTGCTGTGTGATAGACATGCCTGCTCCTTCTGCCTGTGGTGTGTAATGCTTAATAGAGCACACTCAGGCAAGGACTGCAAACAATTTTAAATGTTCTGTGCCTCAGAATTGTAATGAAGTCATCTGGGAAGGGGATTTACAAACTGGACACTTAGAGTGTGTGACATCTGACCATCATTCTGAGAGCGTTCATGAATCAGAAGGTGTTTTGTGTTCTTTCTCTAGATCACTTATTTGTGTTCAGCCCACAACTACAGTGATCAAATGTCACTATCCTTTCAATGCTCTGCATGAAACAAGTCTAATTTTCTGTTGGTTCTTTGGAAGCAAAGCTTGTTGTCCCAGGGCTACCACCTGAGGCAGGAACCTTCATCCCATCCCAGGCTGAGACCCCAGTGAAAGGCTGACTTTCAGGAGGCACTCCCTGGAGAAAGCTGTGTCCCCAAAACATGAGAGGACAGCATGCAACCTCATTGCCCATGCAAGAGTGGTTCCTTCCCTACTGCTGCATGCTAATTTCAACACTAATGCTTGTATTCTTAGGAAAGTATAAAAGCAGGCAAACTGCCAGTATTTGCTCTAGTTCTATCACCTGGAAAATCTCAGCTATCCTTTTTGCCATAGACAATAGGGCAGATGTGATGTAATATGTGTCTCTTCCTATGAACAGGCTTATATCTGCAAAATTTGGTTTTTCTGTGGTCTGGAAAAGAACAGCTTCCCTGTCCTTCTGGCAGGGAAAATGGCCTGGCATATTTAAGAAAAAAAGGTATTAGTAATATTCAAATAATTCACATGTTTAATTAGTATAAAATATACATATCTGCACGCCAAAAAAGCAAGGCTTATGAAAATTTTCTTATCTTGAAAAATAAGAACACTTAAATTTTATTAAGGTTAGGTGCATTGCAGTGACACCAGCTTTGTATTCCATTTTCTTGCTTCATTTTTTTGTAGTTTCACATCTGATACCTACCAGTCACTGCCAATCACTTCACTGCAGGGGAAAAAAAGCACTGACCCTGAGAGTTATCCAGGTTTTGTATTGGAAGTACTGTTCACTTGCTCTGAAAATGCTGACTCAATTGACAGCTCAGAAGAAGTCCAAACCCAGAAAAGCCCTCTAGCACCTTTATGTGAGAACATCTGCAGGCTGATAGAAATTAGCCTGCTTTGCATTTATTTATTCACTTGCCAATACTGTACAGCACTCTTTATGTTGTTCTACAGAGCAGGGTGTGCTCAGTTGTTCTGTAGGATGGAGTTAACAGTCTTCCCAAGCTGAAAGTCAGCCAGGTGGGCACAATTCCAGAAATGTATGGTGGATAATTCAGGGGCTGCATAGAATGTCAGTACTTTCTAATCAGCCGTGCTTAGGTTAATAAGGATTTGAGGGACAGATGTACAGAGAGATAAAAGAAATTGTGGTCCAAGGAGTGGGGGCTGGGAGGGCAGAAGGCACAAGGCCTCTGTAAGCATGTAATTGGGACACCTCTCTGGAAAACAAAGATTTGTGCTCCATATGTGTTTTGCAATACAGAATCACAATGTAAAAATGCATAATATCGTTAGGATTATTATAATCCCAAAATAAAGCTCTCTTACTGGGTCATTCCATGATTTTTCTGGCACAGTAACATAGGTGAATGTGAGGGATGGAGATTTCCATGGCCTCATTCAGCCCATATCCTAGTGGGTTTGGACATGCCCTGGATTGTGTAGTGCTGAATTGGATCCCATCTCGCAGAGGAAGATAGAGGATCTGTAACAAGTATGCTCATGAGGAGGTTCTGTGTCTGCTGGTCCTTTGTGCATTACTGGGGCAATATCAGTCCCTGTTCCATAGATTAAATCAAGCACTGTGATTGTTGCCCATTGAGCTGAACTCAGTCTTGTTACAGCCGTCCCTGAGTGCTGCTGGTGCTGTATATGGTCTCAGGTGTTATAGGGCATGAGCTGGGTGCTGAGATGCCCAGGGAGGATGTGAAAACTTCAGGGCACACACCTTAGGACTTCAGATAACAGGAGCTTGCACAGAAGCCCAGGTACTTCCTGCTTCTTGGCAGATAGGTGGAGTTTTTGTTATTTAGTCTTTGTTTCTTGTCCAAAGCCACTTGACTTTGTTGGTGTGGAGTAGCTTGCTCCAGTCCTGCATCAGGTAATTTCTTAAATTAAAAAAAAAAATAAAAATTACATAGTCTAACACTTTGAGCCCAAGAGCTGCCTACCCTTATTTCACTGCAGTGACGTTGTTTGAGCTTCAGGAAAGCCCTACTGGCCATTTTCAGCCATTTCCCCTTGTTTTCTTGCAGGCTCTGATCCTTCACCAGCTTGGGCGCTATAGCTTGGCAGAGAAGATTCTCAGAGATGCTGTCCAAGTGAACTCCACAGCCCACGAGGTGTGGAACAGCCTGGGAGAGGTGCTGCAGGCCCAAGGCAATGACGATGCCGCCACCGAATGCTTCCTGACGGCGCTGGAGCTCGAGGCCAGCAGCCCCGTGGTCCCTTTCACCATCATCCCCAGGGTCCTGTGAGAGGGCATCTCCATCAACAGATTTTTGGTCTTGACTTCTGGGTGAGCAAACCCACTGTGTGAGACTGCCTGGTAACTGGTTAGTTGGAGAAACTTCAGAGCTACAGGTAACAAACTCCACTCTGTTGTGGGAAAGTGGCCAAAGCAGGGAGGTGCCACCATATGTTGATGTCAGGCTGAGAGGACAGAGTGGTGAGCCAGAGCCAAATCACTCTTATTGCCTGCAGTTTTGCCCCGGTAGTTTTAAAACATCGTTATATTGTTCATGGATGATGTGCCATATTTTGTTAGTGAAACTTGAGTGTTACATAAAATTAAATGGAATCAACTACCAATTGTAGAATAAGTTAAGATTCAGTGGCAGAGCAGACTATTTTTAACAAGGCTGTTAATAAAACTGTTCTCTTCCTGCCTCTCAACCTCTTTTGGCCCAAAGTCAAAATGTGAATTTTCTCTTTCCATCTCTATTTTAGTCCAGGCCAGAAAATCAGTTGAGTTCTTGTTTTTAGTTGTTAATAACTGTGATGTGTGGCTAACTGTTATCTAGAGCAAAGGCTGAGTACAAGAATATTTATATTTTACCAATGTATGCCTGTTACAAAAAAAAATATATTAGCTATTTAAGTTTAACTTTTTTATGTGAATTCAGAGTTTATTTATCAATGGAAATATGTAAAAAGAAGCCTCAAATGGAATATTTACCGACATTCCTTATACATGAACCCAGACTTGGCTTAATGGGAAGATTATGTTAATAATAAAATGATTTTTAAATGGAACCTTTCCTGTGTCTTGGTTAAGAATCTGAGGGAAATAGATGGCTTGTGAACACGTTTTCATGAGGTGGCAGGCGGGCCTTGAAGATGAACAACACCAAAATTAGATATTCTGAGGCCAATCTAGAGAAAAGAAGCTGCTGTACTCTTTGCCAATGGTACTGTTATCTTAGATTTCAGCTTTCCTTAAATCTTCACAACTCCTTTTCTATTCCTTCCACTCCAGCTCTTGATGAAGCCAGATTACACTGCCTCTACATAATACATGGACATTTACATACACCTTGGTAGTGCTTGGGAAAAGCGTGTTAAATATTTATACAATATTCTTGGGGGTTTTTTACTGTCCTCATAGTTCTTTCTCAACATCTCCCGCCCTTTGTGTCCCTTGAAAGAAAAGTTGGCTGGTTTAGTAGACAGATACTTGCCAGAGATTCTCAGGGATGTGTGAGAAGAATCATTGCTGCAGTGACTGTTCAGGGTGCGGGAGCTGGGGTAGCAGTGTCCGCTCATTTACAGCATTTGGAGCCTGGGAAGAATTCCAGGTTCCCCATTACACTGGGTGCTCCTTGATACTTGGCTGATTTGTCATAAGAAGTGGTTTTAAAGTGGTTTTAAAGCACAGGATAGCAGATGATTCAGGAAAATAACAGCAAATGTTGTTCTTTGTCCCTCACCAGAGCTTATGCACTTCAAACACATGGAGGATCCTTGCTGTGGCAGTGTGGGTTCCCAGTGAGCATCTTCAAATGGCAGAAGACTTAAACCTGGGGAGCTCTTCAGTTTTCGCCCTGGCATTTAAAATGCCTCTTAGGCTGAGGCTACTTTGAAATTGTATCTGCTTGGTATTTGGACCATATGTTCTCTGTAGAATGGACCAAAACCCTGTAATAGGTAGTGGTTTCAAATCTATTTTAAAGGCAGTAGAAATTGTGTCATCTTGCTCACTGCGAAAAACATCAGTTTTGTTTTCCCATTTTAAGTCCCTGTTTGGCATTTTTTCTTCCTACTGTCCTTGGCTTTCTTTTTCTCTTTTCTATTTGCCAACTGTTCTCTTTTCTAGTCCCAGTTCGTAATTTGTGTTCTGGCCCTGCTGTCTTTTGGCACCCATTACATGATACCAAAAAATAGTACAAAACCTTTATTTGCTTAATTCAGTTCTTCCTGAATGCTTTTCCTGTCCCAATTCCATTAGTTAACTTGTCATACCTTTCACAGGAGTGCTCTTCTCAGTATTGACTCACATTTTACTATATTATCAAAGCTTTTCTATAGAGGCAATTTGCACCTAGGTCTGAGGCAGGTGATCTTTTTCAACAGAGCTTCAGACAAAAGTAGAGAATAGGAGAATTCTGTAACAGAATTCAGTTTAGAGTCTTCTCATTCCATTTCAAGTCCTGGCCTCTTTTGATAAACTCCCAGTGTGGAAAGGTTAGCAATCTAATTGTGTCATGTCTTTTATTAGTGGAGAAGTTGTCACTGGTGTTGTGCATATCAGGTGAACCTGAATATCTGTTTCCTTTTTCTTGCACTGGAATCAGTTTCACTGTAAATCCACAAGCTTCTACCTCTTGGGAATAGCCTCAGCTACCTATTTTTAAAAATGGATTATCTCTGTAAGGCTGTACATTTAGGAATTTTCAGGCAGAAGTGGAAATCCTTGCAGCATATGAATTAAACAGCATTGCTTGTTTAAACATAGTTTTCAAGTTAAAACAACAAGTTCCTAGGTTTTACAGCTGCATTCTTTTTTTTTTTTTTTATTGAGTAAGAAGGCCAAGATATTTTTATATCTGTTTTAGCTACTATACAGAGAGATCTGCCTTTTGCAATCTGCTCTCAGACCACCATAACTTTTCAGTCACTGAAGGAAACAATGCCCATGTGCACAGCCAGTCCTGGGGAAGTGTTCCCTTGGTGTCTGTGGGTTGCTGTCATCCTCCTGAGGGCTGCTCCTGGACTTTGTGGCTGGCAAAATCTCCGTGTGGACACACAGTCTGTGTGTGCTCCCCCAGCCTGTGGCAGGAATAAGGGCTGTTCAAATGGTCAGTGAGTAAGTCAGGGGCTGAAAACCCCTTGCTCTCTTGTCTCAAGGTTTTACTAACCTGTGGGTGGGAGGCAAGTAAAATAAAATGGTTATTAAAAGAGCATTGTGGAGCACTTGTATCAAGGCAGGGACAAGTTGCACAAGCCTGAGATCTCCAGCCTTTCAGGGATTGCATACACTTCTCTGAAATTCCAGTCTTAAAGACAGGAATAGTGGGTTGCAGAGGAGACTCCCATTATTCTGCAGTGTGCTTGTGCCACTCAAAATGATTAACATTTAGTTTACTAAGCATTTGCTAAAGTGTAGCAGCAATCTCTGTTGCACTTGATAAAAGGTCTGACTCTGAAGTGCCTGCAATAAGAAAATTTATCATTCAAGTAATTGGTAAAAGTTCATCTCTAATTTTGGTGCAGATAACGATTTTTACTCCACAATTTATTTCATTTCTACTTTTGCTTTCATGATTGATAGAGAATCACAGGAACAAGAGAAACAATCCAAGCAGAACTAATCCAACTCTATCTTGGAAAACTTTTGTCATTAATTATATGCATTTTAAACATCAAAGCTATTTTTAAAATTGCTTTAATTTCTTTGAAAATCTGTTTTTTCCTGAGTAGACTGTTCTACTGTGGAATGATAGCAGAAACTTGGATATATTGAAGTTCCAGATTTACCTTGCTAATTTTTTGTTTGTTCAGTTGTGAGTTGTAATGATATTTTTCTCACAATCATACTTTCTCTCCTCTAGCGTCAAGTTAAAAACCTTATATGCTAAAATATGCTTTGAGCAAGTACACTTCTCCAGCATTTCTTCTGTTTAACCTCATCACTTCCAAATTACCTTTTCTGATCTCTCTGATGGTCTGTGCTGGACTCTGTTACACTCCACGTGCATCCACATTATCACGAAGACTAGATGGTAAGGATTCTACCCATGGACAACAAGAAAGACAAAGAATGTTCAGCCTCTGTCCTCTGTGGCTGTCATTGCTGGTTGTGTGAAATTTGATGGGAGTCTCTCAGACTTGCAAAGCCAGCAAGCAGCCTCAAAGAAATGGGACAGTGAAGTCAAACCTAAGGAAAGTCAGAATGCTTTTTTGAAAAGAGGAATGTGTGTGGGGTGAGTGTTGGTCAGATTTTGCTCTTCTCCATTGCACGGTACTGAAATGCTGGTTTGTCACCACCTTGGCCACCTGGCCTTTCCAGTTCTCAATTTAAAGCACCTTTTTAGCCCAGGTGTATTGTCCCTCCAGTTACTATTTCCAAGAGAAAAAACTGCACCTATTCATTTCTAAGTCCTTTGAAAAGATGTAACTGCTCTGGCTGGCTCCTGCTCCATCCCAGTCATGGGAGAGACGAGCACCAGGTGCCCCTGCCCTGGCAGTGCTTCGGACATTCCCGGAGTGCAGCACTGCCAGGTGTGCTCCTTTGGATGTGTCCCTAAAGCACTGCAGGAGCACACAGCAAAGCCCTGAAGGCAGGAGGGAGAGCACTTTGGCCTTTCTAAATATGCCTTCACTTAGAAAACTTCCTTGGAGGGACTGAGTGTAAAAACCTATTTTAGACATTAAGGGGTTGATGAAATGTGTCATTGCTGTGCTGAATTCTTTTCCTTTGTGTCCTTACATGCGGCAGGGATCTCTGTAGGAGAGATGACCCTTGTCTGCTTCATCCAGGTATAAATCTCTTTAGCCTGTTCCCCCTATCCTCACTGGGAGTAGCATCACTGGCTCTTAGCTCCCTCTCTGCCTCTAGAATTGCCTTTCCAAGGATGTGACACTACTCAGTATGAAATTACTCAAGGTGCCCTATCTGGCTTGAAAAAAATAATCAATAGACAAATAAGGAAATTTCTTGGTTATTACCACAGTGACATGGCTTTAAAAGCATGCAGGGTTAGTGTTTTCCTGTTTGTTTCTATAGCTGAGCCCCCTCCTCTGTGAGGAGAGTAAAGCTGAAGTCCCTCTGGTGGGTACAGCTGAGGAATAAACATCTGATCAGCCTGTGAGCCCCTGGGTTGGCTCCCAAAGAGAAAAATGGACCTGATTACCAATTTTTAAGTGGATGCTTTTTCTACATGAATGGATATGCTCACAGTTACAGAGAGCCATGCCTCAGGTGCATCTTACACTTATGGCAGAGTTTTGGGAGGAAGTGCCTCTACAAGTTTACTTTAGCTCCTGTAAAGCTGTCTCTGCTACAAACAGGTTTTGGGTTGTGCCAGAAAAGGAAATTCTGACCCCAATTTTCACTTCCAGTGCATGTCAGATGTATATCAAATTGTTATTTGACATTGTTATTATTAGTGCAGGCTTTCCTAAGATTGTTGTTTTCCAAACAGCACCAACTACTAATGTAGGACTGGAGGGGGCAACAGAGGCCATAAAACATGCCAAGTTGCTTTCCTTTTGACTGTGCAAAAATAGCTCTTTATCAGAAGTAAAACAGCAGTCTTCTGACTGAAATTTTTTTTTTTTGAGGGTCCCTTCAAAAACCTATGTTTTGCCTTTCTTCTTTTTAATACTGCAATCTTTTAGGACAACTAACTCCTGTGAGCTGGAATGAGAACCTTGCAACCTTCAGGGCAGGTCCTATGCCCAAAGGGCCCAGCAAGTGCCTTCATTGACACAGGACCTACACAGGACCTACACACTCTTAGGCTAAGACACTTCTTCCCAGACGTGTCCTTCAGGAGTAAGTCCCATTTGGTGATCCCATTGCCCCAGTTCTGCAGGGGCTGCCCACGCTGGTGGCCAGCCTGCGGGAAGCCCCCTTTCTAGGACAGGTGCTCCTGGCCACCACCCTGCCTCCCCTCACAGGGGTGCATGGACTGCAGCACCACATGGAACAGGGAATCACATTACACTGGTTTGGAGGCAATTGTTTCATGGTGTGTGCTGAGTCAGCCACATGCAGCCAAAAAGTAAAAGAAGTGGGCACAAGCTCCTCTGGCTTATGGAAAGCTTCCCGGAGGGCCCAGGAGCAGATGCAAGCAAACCTTTGTGCAGCTTCCATCTTGTGCTGATCAGAGAACCCTGGCATGTTCTTCTTTGCTTGTTTTAGGTTAGAGGCTTCATGTGGAGGACCATGTACTACAAGGCTGAGCCTCAGCAGCAGCAAGGGTTAATCAAAATATATTTTGGATGCCAGGTTATGGTGCAACTCCATCTCATGCCTGACCCAAAGCAAGCAGCTGCTGTTGAACAGGAGACCTTGTCCCTGTGTTTGCTCTGCTCCTGTTATGTCTGGTTAGTGTGAGGCTACAGGGCAAGCCAGGCCAGCCCACCGTGCTCATGGCCTTTACTTTTTGGGTTTCCTCACTGCAGAGGAGGCAGTGGAAGTGGGGAGGCAATGTGAGCCCATTTCAGGAATAGATAGCATTTAGGTGGGTTGGATTATGCCTGTTGAGAACCTGCACTATTGTTTCCCTCAATGTTTTCACCAAAACAAAGGCTGAAGTAGGGTGGCAGTTCCCAGCTGGGTCTCACACACATGGAAAGTAGTTTTTCCAACCTGGCCACAGAGCACCACACTTACCCTAAGAAACACAGTAGGAAAAAGCATGGGAGGTTTCTGTTCCCAGCAGAGATGCCTTTGCTGTGAGTAGTAGCCTGATGTATTATGCTAATGATGTCTCTTGTTACATTACAGTTTGAAAAATAGAGACTGGGTGATATTAGAGATGCTCAGGAAAGTCAAAATGCATTCATTATAACTGCAATGCTAATAATCTGTATGACAAAAATATGCTGCATGCTCACGTGGATGTTTCTTGTTCAGAAATAATGTGGACTCTGCTCACTGTAGCTTACAAATGAACTATGAGAATTTGTAAATTGGTGTCTAACAGTAGCCTAGACTCATAGCTCCCAGCCTTGCCAGAAAGGCCAGAGGAAAGGAGGCACAGATCATAGAGGTCACAGCTGAGAAGACTCAAAACAATCCTCATGGCCAACATACCTCAGAGCATATCAGCATCACCCTGTGTTTCTTAACTAGGATTCTTATCAGACCTCGATTCCCTCTCTGTAGAGGATTTGAATGGGAAGTGATGCTATTGCACAACTATTTCCTTTCCTGGCCCCAAAATGGACTTAAGTTGTAATTCTTGGCCATTATCACCAACAAACATTCAGTGCTGTGTATGGTGGGTTGCAGTTTGTGAATCATTCTCTTGCCATTGGCCCAAATTAGGCCAGTGTTAACACAGGGCTCTGGCACAGAGGAGGGACTGTCCCATCAATCTGGCCGTGCCTGTGAGACAGCTCTGTCAGCATCCAGCCTTCACAGACCTTTCTAAACAGGATTTTCACTGGGAATGATATTCTGTGTTATTGGCAATTCAGCCTTAGCTACATTTTACTTCCCACTATGTTGATACTGATGCTCTTCTCATGTTCTGATGCTCCAGCCTCCTGTCTGTGCAAAGCCCACCGTGGATCCCTGACAGGAGCTGCCTCCATCCTGCTCTCTGCCCTCGATTTCCTATTTCCCTGGGACAGGCTGAACAAAACGCTCCAGCAGCTCCTGTGCCCTGATTCCTGGAGGAAAGCATCCTCTCAGAGCAGCTCACTCGCCTTGAGACGCTCAGGCACAGCGACAGCTGCAGCCTACATGAAGCAGGGCTGGTATAAATAGCTTGCAAGAAGAGAGGCAGGAAAAATTACATGGTACGGCACTATGGCCAGAGCTGCAGTATTCAGGTTCAGCCTGGTTTTGCAATCAGCTTTGCTTGAGCCAGCATCAGAGTTATATTGGGAGAGGACCCAAAATTTCCCATTTTCCTCATTTGGTAAAATTCCTGATTTTAAGCAGTTTGCAGAAATTTTGCTGTGGTACTATTGACTGTGAGTGTTTGAGCTTTATCTTTGTGACTGACTTAGAAAAAGAAAAAAGTCTATGTATTCTGCAAGTCAGGAGCCCTGGGCTTGCCCAGCCTCACTCCTTAGGCTCTGGCAAGGCCCTTACTCCATCTGCCATGTAGCTTTTGGGAGCCCATCTTCCTCTTTACAGGATAGCTTCAACAGGGGGATGTTTTCTCCCTGACTCTCCTCCCTACCCTGCTGATTGAGTGCCTGTCTTTGTGCTGAAGGAGCTGTAAGTGCAAACACTCCCAGCCCAGATGAGACAAGATAAGACCTTGTGAACTGTCTTATCAGCTGGGTGGAGGCTGTAATTTCTGGGCTGTTGTAGCTTAACTGGCATGACCTGGGCACATTTGCACACCAAGCTAAGGGGACTGCAGCAAAATAGTGCTGAAGTTTTTGGGACAGGAACCAAGTGTCTAAGAGACCCAATGTGAGCATCTCCAGCTGTATGTGGTGCTTGGTTTATAGGACACACAAACTCCCCTACTGACCAGGAGGTGCTCAGTGATTTTTACTATTTCAAGCCTGATAAACCCCCTGGAAGTGCAGGTTGCACTCATGAATAATAGCCTACATTTACTGGGTTTTCCTGGTGGATTCAGCTGGGTGCCACTGATGCCTGTAAATTACCTTCCAGGAGAGATGAAAATTTGTTAACTAAACCCTAAACCTTGGGCAGGGTGTGGAACTGGCACTGAATTTCATTCTGTGCATGAAACAAATCCACAGGCTGACAGACTTGAGAGGTTTCATAAGTTGATGTTTGGATGTGAACAATAGTAACCCTCACCCATCACCTCACAGTGGAAATAGCAGCAAATGTTTGGCTGTGCCCCCAAAGGGAGGCACCTGCCAGGCTGAGCCACCTCCCTCACCACAACCAGCTCACTGCTCCCAGCCAGAGGCAGACAAGCTGCTGAAGGGCTGCAACCCACTGGTAGCCACAGCTGGTGACAACTTGTGATTGTCATTGCTCTGCAGGGATCACTGTGTCAGAGACACACAGCTTCTGCAGCCAGAACTGTGCTGAGGCCATCCCTTAGCCACAGAGCTCTTGCAGTGCTTTTGCTGCTGCAAATGCTGGAGTTTGGGCACCTTCTCCACCACCAGAGCTGCAGAGGGTGCATGGCAGAGCTGTCCCACAGAAGGTACCTGCAGCAAGGCACTGCTTAATGTGAGCTGACCCTGCTGTTGTGAAAGACTTCTCTGGGTGTCACTCTGTACATACACTTATTCTTGAACAATGTTCTACAAGACTCCTCTATGTCCTTCTTGGTTGGCAGGGCTTGGCTGCTGGCTGACTGCTGCCTTGGAAAGACAAGCTTGATACCTGAAGCTGAATCTTAAGAAGCACAATAAATAGCATCCTACAGAAAACAGTGGGACACAGCAAAGCCCATCCACCAACTAGACCTGAGGAATGAAATACCAATGAATGAATATAATCTCAGGCAAGAAGAAACTGCTCAGCTCTTGCCCAGGTCTCAGCTGAAAGCCCCAGCAACACTGGCTGCATTGAGCAGCTCTGTGAAGGCCATGTTATGATGCCTCCAGTAACTGTCTTCTGATAGTTTCAGATGTGCTCAAGTCTGGAGCAGCCTGAAAAAATACCACCACAATGATTCCAGTTATGACAAGGCATGTCACTATGGCCAGAGCTCCTGAGAGGAGCAGGACTGAGAAAGTCTTCACCCATGACATGCCACCACCATCTAGATTTATATACTGACAACATGCATGCTCCAGGTGGCTTAGCACTGTTTACTCCAACATCACAGGCCTCCACCACATGGTGAAATACAAACCAGGAAGCCTGAGGAAATTTTTAAAAATTATAAATATGGTACTTCAGCTATATCAGCTGTTCCTTGCACACACACAAAGTCCTGTTCCACTGCTATTAGCAGAGCACTTAGGCCTTTATGTGCTCAGTATTTACAGTTTTCATGGCTCTAGCTAGAAGCTTTGTAGGATAAGATGGAAGACACCAACAAGCACCTTTGACCACATTTGAATATCCATGGACAACTACCTGAGGGAGCTAATGCACAGTATCCATGCTAATATCCCCATGTGCTCACTGCCTGTGGATAGAGGATTACCTGGAATCACTGAACAAGGAACATGCAAGAAGTGAATGAAGCCCCCTTCTAGAAAAAAAAGCTTAAATTCATTAGCCCTGTAGGGTGCAAGTATGCTACACCTGGCACACTGTAAACTCTCCATCTAGCTTGGTAGGGAAAAGTGTCTCTGAGTGAAGATCAGAGCAATCAGCCTGCCTAATAAACAGAATGAGATTCCATAGGCCTGCAAGGGAGCTTCTCACTGGCACAGCATGTGCTAAGATGCATTACCATCCCTGGCCAGCATTTCAAACAGCTTTCTCCAAGGGCTGTCATCACAGGAGGCCCTCAACAGCATGTTCCACTCTCTGCTGACAGCTGAGTATCCAAAGTAGTGAAATGCAGAACATCTGCCAAAGGAGCAAGCCCTCCTGAATAAATTAGCATCCACCTGGGATATGAGCTTGGACCACTTACCTGGCTGAGATCAGCCAAGGGACCAGCAAGAGTATACAGGAGCATCCACAGCTCACTTGGGAAGGGGAGGGAGGGAGGGAGGAAGGAAAGCTGGCTTTGTAGTGGTTTCCATCACCCTAGGCTGGAAAACAATTCCTCCTGCACATCATAGAAAGCCCACGGGTATTGGCAGGCATGCTGCTGGGAGCAGCCTTTCTGCATGCCCTCACATGCAGATGCCACACTCTTCTGCATCACTGGAGGATGGGAATAACAGGAAAACAAGCACCCCGTACCCAAGGTCTGTGTGAAGAGCTGAGCAACTCCTTCTGGCCCCACAGAGATCAGCAGTAGCCCCTATGCACACAGTGAAGGTGTTTCAGGAGAGTACAGGCAGGATCAGCAGAGACATTGCTGCCCTTTTTCAGGCTGTCCTCTCTCGATTTGGGAGCCTGCTGGGAGAGACCTCGGGGCACTGCATCCCTTTTGTCCATTGTGGGGCAGCACTGCCTTTTCCATGCTGAAATAATGCAGCTGGGTCCTCTGAGCAACGAGCTCTGCAGCCCTTCCAAGGAAAACAGTCCTTCCCACAGGTCTGCATGTTCCTTTGCAGAATCCATTGCTCAGCCTATGGTTCAGATCATGGCTGTGGCTGGTGGCTGCCTCCACTGGCTCGGTGGGAATGCTCACTGCCAGGGAGAGGAGGGAGCTCGCTGAATTTTAATCACATTTTGGCTGCCAGGAAAATACTTGTTTATGTGATTAAAAATAAAATGTGTTACATATATATGGTCTCATCAGCAATTAGTGCCTGAGTATTGCAGACAATAACCTCCTGGATGAACACAACACAAATCTCTTGGTTATGATCTCCTGGAGTGCCTTTACCTCTAGAATCCTGACGTTCCCAGAGCTTGCAGGAGGGAAAGGCACCTCAGCCCAGTTCCTGATGGACTGAGGAACTTACAAGCCCTTGGCAGGAACTGGAGCTGTGAGGAAGAGGGAGCCCGTGGGCATCAGGAATAGCTGTGTTTGGTGAGGGAGAGCTTTGTGTATTCATCACGAGCAACCCAGTGGGAGTCAGCAAGCCACAGTGGTTCACAGGAAAGCAAAACTGAGTTCTCTGTATCTGTGCAATAAGTCAGAGAAAAGGGACTCAAGACAGCCACAAGCTGGGGTTAAATCACTATTCCCCTTCAAGGATGCCAGACCTCAGATGAAGGTGGGAGCTCAGTGAAAGCTTCAGGATTGCTCTCTGAGGAGCTCAGACTGCAGCTCTTTGGTGGGTGAGGCCAGAGAATAGAGCAGTGCCCAGTGGGGTCAGGAAAGGAGCTGGTCCTGGGCAATGCTTTTACCTGGCTGCCTGTAACATGGGCAAACCATCAGAGTCCTGCTGCCAAATCCCCACCAGATGTGTGGGGATCTTGCAAAGCACACAGCGTAACCTCCCTCTTACGGGAGAATTTGGAAATGCCAAACACCTACACAGCTGTGGCCCAATGCAGTAATTTCTGAGAGCTACACAACCTGTGACCCCATCTGCAGAACCATGTGTTGGGTCCCTGTCCCATTCTCTGTGTCTCTCTTTAATATGAGGGAGCTTTTATTAGACAAATCTTTAATGCAGCCACCTAAAACCAGCGTCCCTTAATGACCTTGCCTGTTGAAGTATCTTTTGCAGCTCATCATCTGTCTCAAGAGATGCAGTACATTTGGGTTTTTCTACTGCAAGAACTGGCAACACACTCTGCTTCCTAAATCTTCCAAAATAAGTTGCATGCATTCCAGATAACTTGCAGAAAAGCTAAAAATAGGAAAAGCTAACCTCTGAATTTAATTTTTTGCTTTTCGTTTTTCTTCTTGGATGTGCTCCCTGTTTTGAGCAGTTGTACTTCCTGTTAGATCAGGCACCAGACAATAGTTTTCCAAGAGCCTGGAGATTAGAGGAACTCATAAAACAATTCCACATCCAGCAGCACAGAACTGCTGGCACTCACTGAAAGGTCTGACCTGGAAGTGGCCTGGGTTGTCTCTCTCCTGTCTGCCTTCTTTACACTGATATTTCTCTTCCAAAAAAATCTTCCAAGCTGTCTGCTTTTATCTGCTCCTGCTACTTACTGAGCCTCCCTGGTTTTCTCAGGCTGTGCATCCCTCAGTGTCTTGCTCCCACTCACTGCTGAGATTAATGCTGCATAATATTCTAGAGCTATCACATTCTGGTATTTGGAGCTCATTTTGTTCTTTCTTGAATTCAAATTTAACTTAAAAAGCCCCACACAATTGAAAGCCTGTGTATCTAAGTGGATACACAGATCCAGAAGCAAATAGTGGCTGGGAGTGATGAAGGAGAAGCCATGTCAGATAAAATGGGTGATCTTTTTGATGTGAAGAAGGTTCTTCAATTTATTTAGGTGTAGGTATGCAATCTGTGTGAGTCAACACTCCCTAGCATGCAGTGAAAAGCCTGTGTAATTTGGAGCACCCAGGGGCCTTGGATTGTCCTCTGCAGGTTTCCTGAGCAGGTCAGCAGCAGGGCAGGGACTACACCAGCCCAGAGTCTGAAGGATGTTAGGAGGCAGACTGAAGGAGCCATCCTGCTTCACAGACTTCATGTTGGCAAGGAGTGATCAGCTGAGGGCAGCTGGCTGCAGGACAGTGGCACTGTGATTCACCCCCTTGGGCTGGGAGCCAGCTGGGAAACATTCAGGAAATCAGATTTTCACACTTCTCAGGACACAGGTAGGAGGTGGGTGAGAAACTGGGCAAATCTCAGCAGTACAGAGTCAAATGCAGAGTCTCTTGACCCACGTGTCTCCAGCACTGGCAGAGCCATGCTGGAAAATGGGCACCCTGCTCATGTCTGTTTGCAGAGGGGCTGGATCTGCCCTTGCTGTGCCCCACAAATGAACTGGAGGATTCACCTCCCTCTGCCCAAGGCAAGGGCCAGCTTCAGAGCACAGCAGCTGGCTTCACCACACATGGATGGAGGAGGCATTTCTACCCACACTTGCATCTCCCTTTGGAACTAGTACTGCTCCTTTGCCTTTCAATGGGATAAATGCCATGAGGCAGCACAGTGGTAGTTAGAAATGATACTCCCATGCTACATCATGGAGGAGTGGGCTAATAAGGTAATGATGACTAACTCTAGTGTATCAAACTGGCAGAACTGAGTACCCTGAAAGAGTAAATGGGGCAGCCTGTTGCTATTGAAAGTTCCTACACCAGGCTGCTTGGGTGCATGGCAGACAGGTCTCCTGACCTACAGAAAAAATCCAGATTTATGTGGTGCAGAATGATGTTTTTCCTCCTAGGAAGGGCAGTCTCTATGAGCTGAAGCTGAGGAAATCTGCTCTGCTTCATACCTTTTGTGGGATGTGCTTGCCTCGACAAAGCCTCACTTCTGTGCCTCTCTGGAAAAGCAATCAGCCATCTTAATCCTGCAAGTACTGAACTCAGCTGCCAGCTGCTTTCAGTTTGTTGCAATAAACTCTGGATGGAGTAAAGTCCAACAGCAATGAGGTCAAAATGGAGAGAATCATTCTGCACCTTCAAGAGAGCTGGGATATGTGCCAAGATCAAGCACAGCTTTTTGTCTAGCAGTCAAGGGATACAGAGGCTTTTCCAGATGCTGTTGTCCAGTTCAGAGTAGTCAGGCCAAAAGCTATATTCTGGAGGAATTCACTCTGGGCTGAATTTGGACATTATTTTTAGACAAACATTGTGTCCTTCTTTACAAGGAGAAAAACACCATACAGTGATTTGAGATATACTGCAGTATGAGCAACCCCACCATTGATTCTCCTCCATGCTGGAGGAAAGTCATGGTGCCTTTCATCAACTTGATGGCCATTCCAGGCTACAGAAACATCCATTTCCTGTCAGGGGGCTCACTCCACAGCATTCCTTCCCCAATCCTGGCCACTGCACGAGGTCTTTTCTGTGCCACCAGGGCTTTGGGTCAAAGGAAGACAGCAACAAGCAGCATGCCTTGTCCTTTGTGTTCATGGTTCACTTTGGACCATTGGTTCCAAACTTCTCTGCAGAAACACCTCCTCTGGTTGTGGTAAGCAATTTTGCAGTAAGGCCCCACCATTCATTACACATTGCAGTCATTTCTGCTGTATGCTTCTGATTAACTTCTTCATTGTGGTGAAAACAGTGAATGGCTCAGAGAAACAGTAAGAGGAAACCAGAAACACTTCTCAGTTTTCTGTGTCGAGTCTTCTGGATCATGTCACATCATCCTAATAAAGTCTACAAACCCAGGACACCCTGGTGCCTAAGGATTTACAGCAATGCAACAACAAACACATCCTGGCACTGATCCTGCCCCATTTCCACCTGCATCCACAAATTCAGTCCTTCTCCTTCCTCCCTGCTGCCCACAGTGCCCTGCTTAAGACACAGTGAGGAAAATCATCTGCTGGCTGACAGCACTGCCTGGCTGCCCTAGGCTGCCCTGAAAGACTGGTGTGTTAGGCCAGCTCAGTGTCATTTGGCAAAATAATGAGGTCTCCTCAGAAATGCATTTCAAAAGATTACCTGGGCTCGCAGATGAGCTGCCCTCTGGTCACAAACTAATCCTGCTTAGAGAAAACTGGCCACAACAGCAGTGAGAAGGGATATTTCTGATTAAAACTACAGTAAAACCTGGTCTGAGAATTCTGTCTTTTACACCTTCTCTAGATACTAGCTTGCTAATTGCTTACTGATTATAGAAGATCCTATCACATGTAGACAACATAGAGAATGACAAATTTTTGTAAACCACTTGCTGAGACATCCAGCTGCCAGAGGCAGAGTAGCCATTGCCTGCACTCAGTGATGCTCAGTGGCAGCTCTCTGTGCCAATTACTCTGAGACACAGTGTCCCACTTGGTAGATCAGACCACACAGAAATTAAAAAAAAAAAAAAAGAATTTTCAGAAAAAGGACTGCAAGTGTCCCCTGGATTTTTTGCCCAAAACCTAGGTTACACCTAGTCCTTCAGACTGCAAAAAAGATACAGTAGATAAAAATTTTAACTTTCTTTCAAAATAAGAATTTAAAACTTCCTCTCCAAATAATATATTCCCCACATATATAGACATTTGCAGACAATAATAGTGTTCCTACTTCTCTTTTGCAATGCAATAGAATAGTAGGTTTAGCTAGGAGGAGAGCTGATTTCTCCATGTAAAAGCTGTCACAGTGAAAATAAAAATTAATCCAGCAAACAGCACAACTAAACAAACCCTCTCTGCCTCTGTTGCAGTGGGTTGAGCTGCTTCACTGTGATGACACTTGGGCACCAGTGCCTCTGTGCAGGCAAACTCTGAGCAGCCACAATGAGCCCAGAGGATGCTCTGCTGCCATGTGCACAGCAGGGGCTGCCAGCATTTGCCCAGAACCACTCCATTTTCCAGAGCTGTCTGCTGTCCATGAGAGGCTGGAGCACAGTGCTGTCAGCCCATCATGTGTGGGGTTCAGCAGGACAGGAGGCACAAAGCCACCTGTAACTGAGTGAGAATGAAGATCTGCAGCTATCAAAGTTCCCTGCTAGCCTTGCGTAAATGCGTCCTGCAAACATAAGAAGGAAAACCCAGTTTTGTTCCCTTCCCACATCAGTTTAGAGAATCAGTGGTATTTCAGTGTGTGAAAAATTAACATGAGCTTCACATGAGTGTAGAAAATTGGCAATGACTTTCACATGATTATATATAGAAATATATATGTATAACATCATATTAAACTCAGTCCTTATTATCTACATAGTTCTGGAAGGCACCAGTTGACCAGTTTAGTCAAGGAATGCAGACAGCTTTGGGAACCTTTTATGAAGGGTAACACACAAGGAATTGAGTCTGGCAACCAAAAAACTCAGTCAGGGGCACTGCCAGATTCAAGGCAACGAATACACTGCTGTTAGCTCGTTGTTATCTGATTTCTAGAGTCCCATACTGTTGTGCTTATATTTCTAAAGTCCCATACCTTCTTGATGATTTCTTAGGGACAGCTCTTCACAGCACAGACTTCTTCTTCTGCATGTTGTTCCTTCTTAGTCAGGGCTCCTTCAAAACTCTCCCTGACTGGCCAACCCACCCCCTTCTATCCCAGTTATCTTCACTAGCCACAGCTAGTGAATTAAGGACATTGCAGCTGCAGCCCATCAACAACTAGGACCTACCGGGGCAAGGCCTATATACAGATATTCAAGTACAATACATATATTTTCCTAGGACTCAAAGGCCACCTCTACTATAAGACACATTTACAAAGTGGAGTGTGCAGGTGTCCTCTAAATCAAACAGAGAGCTCCATCTCCTATCTTTCCACCCCACCTTGACTGGGTAGTGCAACTCCAGCAGTGGCTTTGTTGTTATCACGGTAGCTGAGCCCTCTCTCCTCGTTCAGGGTCTCTCCTTAGCCAGACACAACATCCAAGCTGCAAGGCCCTCTCTCTGCTGGCTCAGTGGCAATCACCACTGGAAACTGCCTTGGCACAGCTGCTGGCCTCTCTCCAGTGACACATGTGGAGTCACATCCTCCCTGCAGCTCCTAAGCCAGCACTACCTTCCACCCTCTGTAGACACCTCGGAGTTTCTGTCCTCCATGTGCTGATGGGAGGAAGCGCTGCCTGCAATGCTGTTAGTGAAGCACACACTCTGCAGCAGTGCCAGGATGGGTGTATGCTCTGTGTATGCTCAGTGCATGCTCTGTGTATGCTCTGTGTATCCTCAGCCTTTTCCTCCTTGGGAACCTAGAATTTGCCCATTTTTTGCCATAACCCTAGTGGTGTCACTTATAGGAAAAGGCCTAAACTTTTCCCATTTGCAAAATTGAATTAAATCACAGTTCCCTGCACCAATTTATCATGCAGTAAACACTCAACTTGCAGCAAACCCAATAATAATTGGGTTTGCTGCAAATTCCCAGTAGGAAGAGGTGCTAATGGGAGAGTAGAGCTGTGGACAGCTCCATACCACCCACTGAGCCCTCAGCCCAGCCTCCCACAGCTGGGGGCACTTTATTTCTCATCTCTCCAGGAGCCATGACACACAGAGCAAGGGATGGGAGGAGGTTGAGTATCCAAGATTTCGCAAAAGATCTTAGTGATATCCTGTAGCTTCACCAGAAGATGCAGCTGGTGGGGTTTGGGAGAGGCCATTTCAGGGAGTGTTTCACAGGTTCCCAAGGGAGACAGGGCAGGTTTCAGTCCGCAAGGCAGCTCAGTGACAGAAAGACTGGTGGAGATGATTACCAAACTCTTCTGGAAAGAGGAAGGAAGGAAGTGGGAGTGCAACTTCCTACTCAGGACAGTGAGACTTGACCCCTGCTCAATTTTCCTATGACTCAAATGGTATTTCTTAAAGCAGCCCTCCTTCCAATGACTTAAAAATAGCAGCTACTGAAGCAGAGGAGACTGCTGACTAATGTTGTACTAGAGGATATATCCTTCTCTGGAGAATAAGTAAGTACAAGTACCAGGTTTTGGATGAGCTCAGCAGGACTGCCAGGGTTAGCCTGTGACAACTGACCTACTGTACCCATGCAGGCTATCTTCTAAAATATAGAAAACATGAATAAACAGGTCAACTTCAATAAAGCAAAGTCAGTAACATCAGTATTACAATCTACATAAATGACATTTCTAAGGGATCTACATTTTCAGGGGCAAGAATGTATGGAGTTCTCAGATGAAAAGGACATGAAAACTACCAGAGGCCTTCCTCGAATCAACTCCAGCTGAACATGGGCACAGCATTTGGAAAAACACTGCATAGTAGTGTTGTGTGCCCAGTGACCACAACCTTTGGCAAGTACGGCAAGGAGAGGTTCCCTGACTGTGAAAAACCTGGACTTTATTTCCAGGCTGAATTTGTTGAGATGGACCTTGCCTGCTTTTGCTGCTCCTGTGCTCTCACCTGTCAGACTGAGGAGCCCTACAATGGTGTGTTCCTGATGGGAGCACCTGTCAGAGAAAGTTTGATTTAAGCAGAGGCAAAGCTCCCACAGTGGGCCAGGGCTTCTAGCTCATTCACCAAGCAGATGTTTCCTGTTTTGCTCATCCAACCAAGCAGTCTTAGATGCACTGTATTAGTAAGTAAATATTGAGTAAATATTGTCCTTCTTCACCAGGTTCCAACTTTTATATTGCCTGCAGATGGGATCAGCACAGGGGTCATGTTGATGCCCTTCATGATAAAAGCCATTAAAGATGTGGGATCAAGGAACAGCCCCTGCAGACAGATGCAAACCCACAGAAAAAGAGATACATACACATCCACACACACACACACACACACACACACACACACACACACACACAATAGCACACACATGCAGAGCACATGCCACAGTTGATGCAGGAGATGAGGCAAGATTCCTCCTCCTGCAGATGACCCAAACGGAAACAGGCCTGCCAGGACAACAATTCCCTACTTATGATTACACAGGAGTTCTGTGAGTCACTTTCCAACCCACTGAACATGCTCCACTTTGAATTATGTATCATTTTGGGTTTTTTAATCAAAACATTGTGTTTTCTCGAAGAAAATGCCTGGCTCAAAACTAAATTTAAACACACAAGTATTTTTACCTTTAAGCATCAAACATTATCTCAGTAAAGAAAGGGACTCCAGTTACTTTGACAATGCTTGGCATTTATTAACCCCCTCTTCCTTCATTTTTTAATAAATAATTCCACTCAGCTCTTCCATTACTTTGCCTGGACCCAAAAGGCATGAAAGGACATCTCATTTAAATATTAGTACATCACCTTTCCTCCACTTTTCTGTCATATCCCTAGCGCTCCTAGCAACACTGTAAATCAACATCTCCAGTAATCTCTCCTCAAAAGGCTTTTGAGCGACTTTTACACAAAAAAACCCATTTCATTTTCATTATGCAACATTTTCATCTTCATCTAGCTTTCCCTAAAGTCCTTGCCCTGAGTATTAGGCCAGTACTAGTGATGTAACTAGTTTTGTCTTGAAGTTGTTTTTTTTTTTAAAGACATGACTTATTTTTCTGTACTTGGGTCTTACAGAATCACACAATCATTTCACTTGGAAAAGACCCTTAAGGTCATTGAGTTCAACAGTTAACCTAACACTACCAAGTCCACCAATAAATCATGTCCCTAAGTGCCACTCCTATACCTCTTCTAAATACCTTCAGGGATGGCACCTCGGCCACTTTCCAGCCTGTTCCACTGCTTGACAACCCTTTTTGGGAAGAAACTTTTCCTAATATCCAATGTAAACTTCCCCTGGCACAACTTGAGGCCATTTCCTCTTGTCCTATCTCTTGTTACTTGGGAGAAGAGACTGACCCCCACCTGACCACAACCTCCTTTCAGGTAGTTGTACAGAACAATAAGGTCTCCCCTCAGCATCCTTTTCTCCAGACTAACAGAGTAATAGAATTATGGTTCAGACTATTTTCTCTCTTGTGAGTTTCCTTATTTGCCACCTTGCTGCTGTTAGAGGGTGCCTCTGTCACATTTCAGGTGTTGCAGGTGACTCATAGGTGCCATCCATACTCTGGTTTCTTTCCCAAGCAGTGCCCATCCAGCACCTCAGAGATCAACAGGCAAGGGGATGTCTGCACTGGGATCTTCCCAGAAAAGGGAGAAGCCCAGGGTAAGAAAGAGTCAGGCTGAGTCAGCATTCCTCTGTGGAAAAACACTCTTCTGGTTAAAAATAAGCAGATCTCCCTAGGGAGAGCAAATTAGCAACCCATATCTGACACTGTTTGTCTTTCTGCTGATGGATGAGCCATTTTTTTCTTCTCTTTCACAGTAATACTTGGCTGTACTTTTCTCTTAATGAGCTTTTGGACCAAAGCCCAAAATGGATCAAAGCCACAGGAGGGAGAGGCAGGGAAACACATGACCCAAACCTTTGCCTTTTCTCTCTTTTTCTTTACAAACAGAAGTTGCACCTTTCACTATTGAGGTTAATGTCAACAAAAGGGGTTGGTGCTTTGATTCTGGAGCAGCAGGTGACCCATCTGCCAGTTTGCCACTGATGGACATCAGGCAGGAGGCTCTTGCTGCAATCCCATGGGGAGAGAGAGCCCTCCAGAGAGGGGCAGAGAGAGGGTGTTCACTGCCAACAGGCAGCACTTGCCTTTCTAAGCAAATGCATCCCTGCCTGAACAAACACAGCAGCTCCTGGGGGGGGAAACAGAAGGAGGATTAATGGATGATTTTCTATTTCTTGTGTGACACAAGGGCTCTAGGTGGTGAGAAATTGCAGCTGTTGGAGAGACAAGAGCAAGGCAGGGCAGGCAGAAGATCATGTCACATCTCTCTTCTTCCTTCCCCGTGTCCCTGGAGTGTGATTAGGGAGAGTCTGTGACTCTCTGCAGACAACTTTGAGATCACTGGGTGCAAAGCGCCCCCAATGGCAGGAGCTATTGATGATCTGACAGCCCAGTAAAGAGCCTAAAAAATGGGAGAAAAATAGTACTGCATGCTTAGACCCTTCAGGGCTTGGCTGCAATTTTTGAGCCATTTTTCACCTTTTCCAATAGAGAGCTTTTCCAGGAGTCAGGAAATTTGCACATGCCTACACATGCCTGCCATAAAAAAGAGCTGAGCACAATTAAGATGCTGATGAAGCTAGGGAAGGACAGGAGAGACAAAACCCACATCACCCAGCAGAAGCAGAAACAGCAATAGCTGTAAAGAGCCTGCACATGATCCCTACACCCCACCAAAAGCCTTGTGGCTGCTGAAGATTGGGAGACCAATGTGGGCCCCCTGATGCTTGGATGAGGGTCATGGCCCCCCCATTCCACAGAGGTGAGGGAACAGCATGGGGCTCTCCAGATGAGCTGCTGGGGCTCTGCCAGAAGCCCTGGGCCAGCACACAGGCTGGCAGAGGATGCCAGCATGCTGCTGTCTGAAATGAGCAGTTGACAGGGACTGTGTGTGATGGGGAGCAATGTGGGGTGGGTAACAGGGCCCCTGGCTGCCACATGGCCTTTGCCTGGCCTTCATTCCTAGCACAGTGGGGAACAAGCATCCTCTCACTGGATTTCAGCATTTTTTTGCTTCTTGTTGATATTTCTCCTGCTCTCTGAAAGGTTCCCAGGCATAGGGTGCCAGTGGTGCCCCAAGCAGTGTGCTGTGGGCCATCCCACTGCCACACTCTGAGAGGGAAATACTGCTGATACAACTCAGGCTTTTATTTCCAGGAGACCTCTCCTAGGGGGGGTTGCCCTTCACTGGGTACATTTTGTGTGTTAGGCTGGAAGTGTGACTGAGCAGGAGCAGCCTGTGGCTGCTGGCAGGCCCTGGCTGCCCTGCCTGGCTTGTGGCAGCCTTGCAGCACCTCTGCTGCCCAGACCTGCTTGTGGCATATTCCAGATGGCAGCTCAGGACACAGGGATGAGCTGCATGGAGCACACTCCTACAGACAGTGAAGGTGCTGCCAGGCTTATTTGTTGGTGATTGTGTGCAGAACTCTGGAGCACTCATGCTTTGTGCTCTGTTTCCTACCTTTGCAATGCCTCTTCCCAGCAGAACACAGCCATCATGCCTTGTTTGTTTTCAGTGCTCCTGTTGCAGGGGGCAGGGAGCTGCACAGACTCATATACATAATTCTCTTCCTCTTCATTTAGTTTTCTTTTTCTTAGGGTAAAATAAGAGCCATTTGAGCTGGAAGCATAGAGCTGCTTCTCATTTGCAAATCTCCTCCCTCTACCCCAAAATACAGCAATGTAAGGAATTTTTAAAAAATGTTAAAACCTTTCATCTGTCCTTCTCAAGTATCAGCTATGTCAAGCATCTAAATAGAAAAGAAACATAATGAGTTCCATAGGATTCAGAGTGTGAAGCACACCCAAGAGAAACCCACCACAAACTAATGGGCATTCCCCAGAGTTTCTGACTCATCAATGTGTTTGGCACTATTTCTGTAGGGCAAGTAGCAAGAAGGGGAAGACAGCCACTAGCAGAGGTGTCTGCAAGCTGACTGCAGAAGTCAGTAATGCCAGAAGACTGGAGAGTGGCTAATGAAGCATCTCATTTCAGAAACGACAAGGGGAGACTTCAGGGAAGTGCAGTAGTGACCTATATAGAGCAGAAGGGTACAATAGAGAGGCCTGGAGAGGTGAGGACAGCCAGGAGGAGGCAGAGGAATTGTCAGGGCAATGCAAGAAGACTGTATAAAATAGGATGTAATGAAGCAAAGGAAAATACTGTTTCTACTGTGAAATAAATGAGCAAGATGCACTGTGAGATGTGCTAATAACTGATGCTTTGGTTCTTTCACATTAAAAAAATTAATGAAATTGATTCTATGTTGGGAATTCAGGTCAATCACAATCAAGTAACACGGACATTTTGTGCAATCAAAAATATGGGAGAAGTTTTTTTTATCAATTCAAAAAAGCATAAAAATTACGTAGAATATTTTGTTTGAGTCTCCAAAACAGTAAGGGAAATTTCTAAATGAAATATTGTTGCTAATTAAATTAATATTTGAAAGCAGCACAAGAAAATACTTGTATGATTTAAAGGGCTTTTCCAGGATTCCTGCTCAGAGAGGAAATTTAATAAAATTGACATTCAGTTGCAAAATGTGCTGCTTTACCTTACTCTACATATTCCAGAGGAGAGGAGAATGAAAAAAATTAATTCAGCTACAGCCAACAGCTGTTCCTAGAGCTGACATTGCCTATTGTAGTTCCTTAAGCAAAACAAACATACCTTGTCTCTGTTGAGTTAATTATAGTGAGAAACAAAACCAAAGTAGTCACTTATTTCTCCACAAGACCACATGTACATATGTGGTGGTTTCCTGGTGAGCACAGAAAGCAGAAGGGAGATCTGGTGGCACACTGAGCACTCGTTCTGTGGCAGGGACAGGAGTGGCCCTGTGGCAGTGTGACCACCGTGTCACCTTTCAGTGCTGGACACAGCTGATGAGGGGAATGAGGAGCAGGTCAGTTAAGGTGGAAGCAACTACTTATTCTCTTCCACTGTGAAACAGCAAGTCTCAAAAAAGAGGGAGCTGCAGATGGTGAAGTCAAATTGCACGGCGAGCTTTGCTGCGATAGAGGCCCCGGCCCCTCACGGCTCGGCCTGACGACTCCTGAGCCCACTCAGCAGCGCGGCTGACAGGGGGAAAGACAGGAGCTGCTTGGAAACGTTTGATATGGCTCTAGACAGGCAGACTGATTTGCAAATTTAAAGCACAGGAAAGACTGAGAGCTATTGCAATGGATTACAAATGAGCTTGGAAGCACAGGCGTGAGGCACGAGGAGGGAACGTGGCTGGAGCTGAGTGGGTGAACAGCCTGACGAGTTTCCCGACTGTCTCTGCCCCTTTGCCCTACCTTTCCCTTTGCCAAGCAGATTTCTTCTTTCTGAAAACCAGATTTACTTGGCATGAATGGAGCTGGGGAAGCCAGGGATGAGAGAACTTCTGAAGGAGAGGTCTCCACTGTTACAGCAACCAGTAAAGGGAAGCGTGGGTGGATAGGCCAGCAGCAAAAGGGAACGCAAGAAAACCATCTTTTCACTGCTTGGAAATCCTTGCAATATTGTTACAAAACACAACAGCGTAGAGAGAAATCACTGTGAAATGTGGCTCACATGGTTTAGCTGTGACACTGTGCAGAAAACACAGCAGGATCTTTGTTACAGCGGCAAAATACAAGTCACATGCATGCTTGGCCTCAGACTCCCTGCTGCTGTTACCATGAATTTGTGTCCAGGCTCTCAGGACTGTAACACCCATAGCACACTGACCATCCTGGCTGCTAAACCCAACACACACCTATAGATAAGGCCTATAGAGTACAGGTCTACCTACAGTCCATCCCTTACAGGCTCCAGCAGCTGCCAGGAGAGGATGCTCAGGAAAAAGGAAAATGAGGTGTAGGCAGAAGAATCCCTTTGCAGCAGCAGACTCCAGTCCTCAGTGGGGAGCAGGTTGGGAACTTTCTGAGCTTCAGGCTGCTGCCAGGGTTTGATATCTGATAGCCCCTGACAGACCTACCCTTCCTGAAGTTGTCTTACCACTTTCTGAACTTTTGCCCTCCACAACTGTTCACAGCAATGAGTCTCATGGTTTTAATATTGGAACTCATGTGTGGATAAACAAACTTCATGTTGTTTGCTTTTTATTGGCCAAGAGGTAACATCATTAGCTAACTTGTATTGCAAGGCTTGTGAATAATCATTTCCCACTCTCTTTTAATATGGTCACCTGTGGCCGTATTAAATCTGTCAACTCTAACCCAGTCATCTCTGCTGTAAAACAGTGAACCAGAGGCTATTTGATTCTCTGTGCAAAGAGCTGTTTCTCATGTCTAATCACCCCAGTTACCCTTGTCAGTGTGCCTCTGGATCCCATCATTCCCCTTGCCAGGTTGAAGGACCACAGCTGCAAGCAGATGCTACTCCAGACATCAGCACCTGTGAATTTATGCAAAGGGTATTGAAATGCAGTTTTAAGACAAATAATAACTGTGACCCAAAGATCACTTTTCATGTCCTAACTCCATATCAAAATATAGCTTAGGCTGATGGCTGAAAGTCATCACTGTTGGTTGTGAAATTAGTTGCTATTTTTAGTCCACTTCAAAACTCCCATTAGTCCAGCTAAGACTGTGCCAACCTCCTCAAAAAAAACAAGAATTGAACAGGCAGGGAGGAGAAACTGTCCCTGCTATGCTGAGATTAAATCTCTGAATAAAGGAACCTTGAGGATGGGAGACTGCATGCATGCTGCATCTGCTCTCTTTGTGGCTAATGGGACAAGACCCTCTAATTCCTACATCTTTTCATAGGTGACTTATCCACCAAAACCCATGAAGAGTAGAGTTGAGGTCCCTGAGTATCATTTAGCTGCTCCCAAACCCCAGCAACCCATTTTTTTTCCCCAAAGTCATGAGCTGCTTCAAAAATTAAGTTTTTTCTTTGGAAAATCAAGCCATCATCTTCCTAGGTATTAATACTAAGCTCACATTTTCCTCTCAGCTCTGTCCCAGCAGGAATAACCTAATCTTCATTGGTTTGCAAATTGCAAACAGCTCTCCTGCACCTACTCAAGCTTCTCAGCTCTGTTTTTCATACTGAAACTCTTCTGGGGAAGGGATGGCAGGGGGGGCTTGTTTCCCTTGAAGAAAAATAAGAAAATGTTTGCATGATAAAGCTGATGCCTGTTGCCTGGTGGTTTAAACAAAAGAATCCTACTGTGGACATTTTCTTCTGTAGTGCAGAGCAGTTTGGAAAGCTGTGTAATGTGTCTTGACAGCAGTACAAATCACTAAAGGTCAAGGGCTTGGGGATTAACCACATCCCCATATAATAGGCTGATATAAAAAGGGCAGGACCATAAGGGTTCAGATTTAGAATGAAAGGTTTTGAATACAGCTGATGAAAAAAGATTTCTGGAGAGGGGGGACTACTCACACCCTTCCAGCCCTCAGGCATGCTAATGAGATCTCAGTGCAAATATGGTCCAGTCCCCATTCTTTATTAATGCAGTCAACATCTGGCTACAGGCACCCCAGTCCTGAGATACCTTTTTCCTTTCTCCTCAAAATTTCTTTAGCTGCAGGTGGCCATCAGTCCAACCACTCTGCTCGAGATCAGCTACTACAGGGTGTTCAGGACTGCATGCATTAGTTCTGGGTCTCTCCCCAGATGAATGACCCACAGCCCCTCTGAGCAGCCCGTGCCAGTGCTTGGCCATCCTGACAGTAAAAACCTGTTTTCTTGTGTTTTGAACATCTTCTGCATTTCCTTTTGTGCCCACTGCCTCTTGAACAGTCAGTGGGCACTACTGAAAAGATTCTTCATTCCCTTGCATCAGGTACATATCTATGCATGCTGGTAAGATTCTCATAAGCCTTCTTTAAGGCTAAACATGAGTTTAAGGAAGTCCTTGTATTTTAAAATCTGGATTAAGATAAAACTGTTGGACTGGAAAACTCATAGCTTCAAATACTGGATCTGAGAGGGATACAAAATAGTGCTTCCATAGTCACACTAATATTTAGGAGGGTTTCAAAAGGGAGCTTTTAAAATTATTTTACTTCAATCAGCTTTGTGATTGTGACATGTGTCACTGCATTGTCTGAGTTTTCTCCAGTGTGTGTCCAGAGTGGTCCCAGTAACCACAGTTCAAGCCTTTCCTCTTCTACATGAAGAGAAAATATCAGAGATTGTCTCCTGTATTTGAGATCAACTGAAAAGAGTTTGCACCAGAAAAGCCTATTGAAATCACTGTTCCCCCTCCCTCTGATGGGAGTGTTTTTCCCTGGAATCAGCAGTGATGACATTATTGAGCATCATCGGAGCATGGAAAGGACAATGAAGCTTTCAGAGGACACTCTTTTTAAAGCTGTACTCACTGGATAATGGATAAGTTAGTGTTCTTTGCCAAAGGGCAGAGCAATTTTTGCAGCTCTCGTTTCAGTAATTCTGCTATGATAGTTACACTCTTAAAAAAAAAAAAAAGAAAAGAAAAAAAAAAGAAAAACCCACAAGACAAGTAAAAATACTGTAGGCTACATAAGCCTGAGGAGGAAAAATGACAGGAAAGATGTCACTGAATACCACTATTTATTAGCAGTATGGCTCCATGAAAGAATTATTGTGCAGTATTTTTGTTCACTAATTATGTGCTAAATTACATTAAATTATCACAGTAGTGCCTCACAATTACAGTTATTATGACAAACACCAAACAAATGAGTAAAGGAGTGACCTCTTTCATTTGAAAACAGCAACAGAAGTCTCTCACAAATGCCAGCTTTCTGAATATGCAGCATTAGTGTCAATTTTCATTTGTGATTTGAAATTGGAAGGACTTTTTGATTAGCTTTTAAAGACCAAGGCTCAGTGAAGGTCTCCCCTGTTTAGCTTAGACAGGAATGGATAAAACTCTTCCCAGTGTTGTCAGTCATTTTTCCCTCTGCCTTCCAAGGCCTCCTCCTGCCAATGAAGTCCAAGGTGCAGCATTCCACAAGCATCCTGGAGACACGTCTCAGAATTTGAAATGTAAAATCCATATTAAATTTCATATTATACACATACAAACACATGCACACATTTAAAAATATGTATTTATATTTTATACCAAGTATAAACAAAATACTAAGCTGTGTCCAAAATGTAGAGCTAGGACCACTGAGGGTTTTTTTATTAAATAACTTACTACTGCAAATCCAGGTTAGAATTAAACTCCTATTCTCTTACAGTGCCTTTCTGCCCTCTTCACCTCTATACAAACTGCCTGATACATGTGTTTGTCAAAAATAAGATGGTAGTTTAGAAGGACTGAAAATATAATCTGTTTTGGCAATTTTCAACTTCCTCTCTTCCTCCAAAACATATCAACAAGGTTCTCTCATTCCATACTTCATTCACAGAAGACTTGACAAGTCACACATAAAAAAATCAAGGAGGAGCTAATCACTTCTGTGCAACTCCCACCATGGGCTTGCTGGACACACAAAAAACACTTTCCATTTCCATTCCACTCCATGACTGTTACTAACACAAAGCAGTTTACTGGCAGATTTATTTCAGGGAGTTGTGAAATTCCAGTGAGTAGAATAAGTATTTGTTCTTTCAAACAGCCAAGCACATATCCCGGAATGGCAGTTCTCACATATTCATTCTGTGCAGGCACAGAATTGCTATTGTTTGATTGACCATTATTAACAAACACTTTCAACTTCAGCTACCCAGAAAGTCATCACTGGTTGACTAAGAGTATAATCTGGAGAAACAGACACAGCACATGCTAACTAAGAGGTGATCTAAACTCATGAGATGACATTTCTTAGGAAAGATTTTGCAGAAAGAATCAACTAGATAAAAACCTACCCATATTGAGTAGTATACTTGGAAATAATATGTACCATACATGGCAGGTCTATTTTGTGTATCAGCTGGGGTTTTTCTGAGAATCAAAAATGGGATATCCTGTTATGGCTCCTTTGGGATTTTGAAATAGGTGATACTATTCCTAGCATAGAAGTCTTACTATCTACTATTTATTAGTCTGTCTCAGCTATTTATTTTAGCTGTATGTTTTATCATCCTCACTGAATCCCAGTTGCTACATGTTAAGGATACATTCCTATGGCAAAAAGGTATTTTGCCCTTTTAAGGGCAAAGGCAAGGGAATCAGACTTGTAAATAACAGCTCAATCCAAGAGCACACTTCACAGGTATATTGTAAGGTAGTGCACATAAATTCTTAGGTACCTGCACGCAGTTTTCAGCTTATGAATAGTGTCTCAGTGCTCTGAACTTGGCACACTAAACCACTTCTCCTTCCAGAGGCAGTCACTGTAATTTCCTATTTAAAGTAATACATTTAAAGAGATGTTATTCTTGTAATGAAAGGTGCTACTGAAAACACACCTGATATTTCATTATCATAATCATGTTATGACCCAATCATAACTCCCCTAAACTCCACCTGACTCATCACTTTAGTAATTGGTTTCATCTTGTCCAGTGCTATTATCAACAACTTTTTATGAAGCATGGGTCAGAGCTGCCGCATCTCTCAACACTGTATTGCTACAGTATCCTGATCTGAACATGAACAGGTTCATCCTTCATGGCCTCATCCATCTATGTGGTTATTTTCAGGTCATAATCAGATTACTCCAATGTGTTGTACTGCATAACTTCTTCCAGACTGGAGTCCTGGGTCACAATTCTGCCAACAGTCACCTGGAACAGCTTTATACAGGGCTTGTTCTCAAGGATTTATAATTTTCTCTTCCAGGTTAGTAGACCATTATGAATTGGAAAATTTTCCTCTCCCAAATGTGTATTTTTTCAGCTTGCTGCTGCCTACATCCATTTATCTGCTCAACTTGTGGAAATAAGAAGCTCCAAAACCTTTCTGAGCAGTTCCTTTTCTACATCCTCTGGGGCTTTTTTTCTGGTAGTCTGCCTTAGTCCATAGACAGAGATTTTCTAAATTCTTCCTTTTGGCCTCATACTTCAGTCACAGGTTAAAATAGCATGTACTGCATTTGTCCACATGTAGTAACTTGTCAAATTATGTTGTAATATTGTCAAGTATTTATTTCCTAGGAATCGCCCATCACTACTACCATAAAGAAAGTTGTTTGCTGTTTGAAATGTGGCCAGGAATGTATTTTTGATAATCCATTTTGCCAAGCTCCCAAAAGACACAACAGCAGCCAAGAGGGAGATCCACTGCTACTTAGTAGCTGCAGAATCTAACCAGGGGGAACCAGCTGTCTCATGCAGCAGAAGCAACCCTGTGAAGTGACCCAACAGGCTGTGCCACACCCACTGATGGACCTGGAAGCACCACGAGGCAAGTTTGCCAACAGTGTCAAGGTCTGACCTTACTGCAATGCTCTGGTTACTGCTCAAGCCCAGAGATTGTTCACTGCAGGGAGGAGATGACGCATGCCCCAGAGATGAACAGGGGAAACTCACAGGTGTCTTGCTGCCCTGTACTGCAGGTACACAGCCCCTTTCTGCCACTTGCTATCTTTCAGAAGGCTTGCCTGCTCTTGTTTTTTAGCTGTTAGCCACACCAACAGATATTTTAAGATAAAAGAACACATTTGAGCTTACCAGAGAAAGACAAATTTCTATGCACCGGGAACCCTCAAGCAAATGATGCTGAATAGAGATAATCCATTTCCAGTGATTTTATGAGAAACATGTAAGTACAGATATATACATATGACTTTTGTATATAACTGTGCAGTCAAGGCCAACTGGAAGCTTAAAAAGCAAAAAGTGAGGGCATTGTCTGAAAGTAGTGCACTGACAGCTTGTCAGCTGAACTATGCTAGTGTGTCTGTACTTGTGGACTCACTGATGTTTTCATAGCAAAATGACTGGCAGAGCCTGTCCACAGCTTCAGGCCTCCCAAATGCAGTATCTGTTCCAACTGCTTAACAAGGCTATTGAAGTCCCTCTCTCTGGGAGAGACACAATATGCATTTAGCTAGCAGGTTTTAGGTTACTATTATGCTATATTCAGGGTTGTTTGGGCTTTTTTAAATCAGAAGTCCAAAATTCAATGGCTTGGAAATTTTCCTGTCATTCTTATAAATAACGTCAATGCGTGAAATAAGAAAACATAATTAAAGAAAAAACATTTAAAAGTGCATAGAACTAGACTGTTGGATAGATGCTTAATTTCCACTTTCCTGCTAAAAGCCTAAAGCAGGTTGAAGGCAAAAGCTTTCTTCCAATTAAAACTGGTAAGGAGGGTAGTCAGGAAACAAAATAAAACCACTCTCAAATTGTCTGGGACACGAGACCTATTGATTTTGTAGCTGTGAATGCGCAAAGTGAGAACCTTAGCAGGAACAAGCAGTCAGCCCTCTGTGCACGTGTGTGTGCACTCACCGTTTTAAGTATCACACCCCAAAGGCAGCAGAGTCCTACAGTATAAGACCCTACACTACAGTCAACGAGGGCAAGCTCACAGCATGGCTGCTTTAAACAGGATTTAAACATTGTTCTTCTTTCTTCCAGCCCTGTTCTCACATTCCCCTCTGCCTTTACCCTTGGATTTTCATTTGTAACTGTGCAAACTGGAGGTTAAAAGCTCTCACACACTGCAGGAGAGATTTCTATTCCTTCCCAGCAGAAGTGGCTGCAGGGGTGCTGAGCAAAGGAACGGGGCGGCTCAGGTGGCCATGAACGGGTCAGCTGGTGAGTTGGAAGCACACTGCCTCTCTGAGGGCTGAGGGGAGGGGAGGGGAGGGTGCAGCAGGAGGAGATTTGGAGTCATTTTGTGCAGCCCCTACATATTTCATTTCTTCTTACCAAGATCAATTCACCTTTGGTCTTGCACAGAATGCCAGGGCACCATGGTGCAATGTAAAGGACTAAGAGGGACAACCAGCCCTGGCACATCCTGACTGGCCTGTGGAGGAACCTTGGGTTTGGACATGGTACAGGAGACTACTTCTCATATATCAATAGTTAGTATTTCTCACCAGTTCTTGTCCCTTCATTCTGCAGGTCTTTTTCCTCCTGTGTTTGTAGCTTATTCTCACTCTGCTGGACTGATTCCCAAAGTGTGGCCTTTCTGCAGTGTTGTTACAGCTCTGAAATGTTAGTCACCATTTTATCAGTGTTAAAACGTTCTCAAGACAATCCTTGTAAGAGAACTGTCACTCAACACACTCTCTAGTAATTCTCTCTGTTGCAACAAGTCAGAAGAATAAATAAGAGCTTCCATTCATGTTACTTATCTCACCTTGTTCTGTACCCAGGCCTGGAGTGAGTCTGAGGGAACATGCCCCAGTTGTAAGGTGTTTGTGTTTACATTGCACAGTTCAGTACATCTGTTCAGCTTCCTGTAAGAAACACCTTTGTTTGTGGTTCTTTTACAACTCTCTGAATAATGCTCAAAGCACTCTGCAGAGGACATATTTGTAAGACTCATTTCTGATTTAGCTGATGCCCTTGTAAATCAAGGATAGTTCCACTAAGTTAATATTATGTAAGATCTACATCACATTTGCATGCAGTAGTGATAGGAGCCTCATGAGTGCTTAGAGGAATTAAGACACCTGAAAAAGTCCTATACAAATATGAGAATTAATTTATTGGAGATGCTGATGTCCAAGCTATCTTGACTAAACTGAGTTGCCCAGATTAGGTTCTAGCCCCTTGAAATCTCTACAGATATTGCCATCAACACAACCAACTCAGGATTTCACAGCATATATATTTACTAGGGTTTGCTTGCTAAGAGAATTCACATGTGTTTTAAATCATTCTGCAGTGGTGAATAATTAATACCCAGAAAAGGTTCAGCATTTCTTTCGACAAGGAGGCTGTCAGAAGCCTACTGGATTTGAAGATGCTGCTCAAATATGAATAATCTCCTGTTGCAGCAGAAATTCCTAAATCTGCAGCAGCAGAATCCACATTCCCTCTTTCCTTCCTTGCTTCTGTGGTATCCTTACTGTAGAAAAGAGTTTATACCTAATAATGCCACTAACAATAGGAGTTGCAGATATCAAATCTTTCTCTACCAGAGGTTGCTGCTGTCAGAGGGGAAGGGGGAGACACTGCCCCACAGAATCTAGATGTCAAGAGGGGAATTTTTATCTGGGACAGTTTTTCAAAGAGAGAGGCATGGGAAATGAGAAAGGCAAAGAATAGCAACACTTGAGAGAGACAGGACAATACATTAAATTCAAGCCAAATCTCCAGTAAATGCTTACATTTATAACTGTTTTACCTATATCTGCTTTGTCTGTCCTAGGGATATTGTAGTGAGTGAGAGGAAAGCTAAACTGCATGGCTGTGAGCAGAGGCAAGCCATAAAATTGCCGGCTCAGATGAGCTGTGTCTTCTTAAACTGAGTAGGGAACCCTTCCTTCAGAGAGGAATCTGTTTTAATTAGCCCCTCTCTTTTACACTATTGGCAGCAGAACTTTGATTGTTCAGGTTCAGAAGTAAAGTCGGAAGCTTCACATTGCTCTGCAAAGTTAAACACACTGAAAACATGGTAAAAACTCCAGGAGAAGAGTAAAAGTCATTGACTGACTTTTCATAAGACCAGAGAGTGCATTTGTAGACAGCTAATGTGATCCAAGGAGGCTGCCATGCTGTCTTTTAACCAAGTGGTGCCTCACCAGGGTCTCAGCCTGTTATGAAGCCGCTTTTAATTGATATCTGTGCCTTGTTCAAGGTGTTGCCTTTCTGCTATGCTGTACAATACACAGCAATGTGATAGTCCTTTTGGAACAGTGCACTGATTTGAAATATATCCTTTCAAGGTATCCAGTGGTTTTGCTTCCACTTGTGGCTCAAACAGAACACCAACTTGAATATTTTTAAAAAGCAAACATTTTATGTTTGTGTTTAATGGCATGGAAAACTAATTACATGTGAGAAAGACAGAAATGACAGCCTGTCATGGGAATCTCTTCACGGCTGTTGAAAACAATGCAGCACAAAATATTAGTAAACTTTCAGGTGACAGTTCAATAGTGGATAAATGGTCATGAATGCGCCAGAGCTGGCTCACCCTGATAAACTAGACTGTTTGCATACTGAGTTAGGTGAGTGACTGAGGTATGTGCTTGTGGGAGGGAAATTTTCCAGTTGCAGAAAGAACATAGACCAGTTTGAATAGCAACAAGAAAAATAGTGAATGAAGTCATCTATTATGGATATCATGAATATAAAATTACCAAAACATTTTTGCCTGTCAAACCACAAGATATCCAACTATTAAAATGGAATATACATATTTCTTCACACAGAAGTGTCATATATTGTCCTTTAAATACCCTAGATCTCAATCACTAGATTTAAACATCCAATTTACTTTGAATGCTTTTAGATCATAAGTTCCACAGGTTTGCATTGGTTTTATAGTTACCTTAACAAAGTTAGCTCTATATATTGTTTGCCTGCTTGCTTTAATCTGGTTTTGTTATGCCTAAACCACAAAACTGGACTGCTCACTTCCTCCTCCTTGCTCTCATTTGTTACTATGCATTGTTCAAGCTGGCAATACTCCAGACATTAAAAGAGCCAAAAAACCAGATTTGCTCATGGTCCTTCTAGATGGAAACTGGGGACAGCCTGAAGCATTTGATATTACCCAGGCTCCTCTTGCCCTGTATGCCTTGTATTACCTTTGCAGGTCCAGGACAATTTGCTGAGACAATAAGGCTTTGGGACAGAGTGAGCTGCCTGCTTAGTGCTACAAGCAGTCTGAGTGACAATGAACAAGTCTTCAAGCAAGGAAATTTGGTTTCAACTTAAAGATTCTTAATGAAATTTGAATGATTAAAACATTCCCACCCTCCCTTTGGTACATATTTTACGATTAAAAAAAAACAAAACTGTATCAAAGCAAAATTGAAAACCTAGAAAAGAAAGAGGCAAAGTGAATCTATGAAGGAGTTTAGTTTATGTGCTCCACAGCATTAAACTATAGTTAAAAACTCTGCAGGGAACAGTAACTAACAGAACTATATTTTTTAATTATTAGATGCACTGACATTCTGACTTCATGAGTCTCAAGTGTACTCAGCTTGCCCTGGCTGTTTGGAGTTCACTGCAGATTCAGTGACAAAAATGAGGTGTTTCTTTCTGAAGCAGGTGATAAAGCTCTAGTAAATTTAGATCTTTCTGTACATAAGGTGAGAGCAAACTCTAAGAAAAAAGAGACAAAGTATAATGCTAAATTTGGCCAAGCTCTGCAATGGGGTCTCAGCACAATGATAGAGAAGCATATTATGCCCCAGGTAAGTAACAGTTAGTGGTTAAAAAATTTAAAAGTCATGATTCAGACCCAAATAATGACTGCCTTCAAAATCACTACAGTTATGCCAGTTCTATGTGACTACATTTTGGGCAGGATTTGTCTTCTGAATGCTTTCCCTAGACCCCTTGTGCCCTTAACTCTCTGTCAGTCAAGTAATTAAGCAGGTATCAACTTCCAGCCCTGAAAATCCCTCAGATCCCCACTCATACCTGCCCAGACCTCAGCTCTTGCTCTGTTCTCCTCTCTGCCTCTCCAGCAAGAAGCCCCGATGGTTTTTTCCCTGTGTTGTCCAAGCAAGTAAGGGCTCACTCTGCACACACATCCGATGGCATCCTTCCCTAGAAAGGGGGATGTATAGCACAGGGAACCTGGAATCACAGATATACCTGGCAAACAAGTCAAGCATTTGGGGTGATGCCCTGCTAAAAAGGCAGTGCTGTGCCTGCTGAGGTTCACTGCTCAAGCTCACCAGATAAACATCCCTTCAGAGGCAGCACTAATGCCCCGAGGGAAAATTGGGCAGAGAATGAAAGAGGACACACATTGTCCTATTTCTTGGCAATTCTTCCACAGAGGCCAAATCTTCACCTGATCCTACACAGAAACACGGCAGAGTGGAGTGACAGAAGCTCCTCAGATGGAAAAATAACTGATGACTAGTGCAAGTGATCACAGGGGCACACAAAATGAATTTTAGTAGTAATTTAAATATGAACTGACATGTTTGCATGGAATTTCAGACACTCCCACAGAAGTGCCAAACCAGGAGGGTCTGAGTGCCTCAAATTCAATTTGCTCTAAAGGGGATTCCATGAACACAGTATGTCCTGCTGTTCAGAGATGTCAGCAATATCTGAGAAGCATAACACAAAGTAATTTTTTTTAATATCCTTTTTTTCTTAATTTGCTAAATTCTTCACTTATTCTGCCACCTGACTTTGCTGTAATTTTGGCTAAATCCTGTTGAGGAATTCTCTTTTGTGTTTCTGATTTCTTCTTGTAGAAACTGAAACAGCTGCAGATTTCTACTGGGTAGAAACCTACAGTACTGAGAATGTATCTCAGAAGTGTTGTAAGAGAATTCATTTCTAAAGATGGGAAAACATCAGGGAAAAAAATTACAATGTATACAAGTTCATTTTTATTAAGCTTAAATCTATCTCGCTTTTGTGGTCTTGATTACTGTTATCATAACACCAACTACTTTCTTTCCTACATTATGGTGTGATTTTACTGGCTTCCAAACCTACAAGTAGTCCATAGTCCTACGTCAGTTTGCTTGGAACTGCTCTACTGAGACATATTAAATGACAAAAATTATGATCTACGTCAAAGGTGAATGTTGTCAAATAGCAGTTGCAAGAGTTGGTATTGATTTTGGGGCCAGAAAGCCTGGAGAGCTTTCTATCAGTAAAACTCTGGCAGGTTCAACAGGATGCTCTTGATTTATGCTGGAATAAATGGAGAATTATTCACATCTCCAATTTATGATCTGAACAAAGGCAAAATAAACCATCTTAGAATTCACAATTCACTGCATTCTGGATCAGAGAAATCCTTGGAGCAATCCAGTCTACAGCAAAGCTGAACAGCACAGCATTACAAAAGGGAAAATATCCCTTCACTGCAGACCAGTTATTACTCCAGGGTCTCCTTCCTGCTGAAGCACAACTTGCTTTGCTATTGCAGGGTCACTTGACTGCTGATATACAGAGATCCTTCGGGAAAAGAATTAACAAGAAAAACTACAAGATCTCAATACATTAATTCTTCAAAAGCAACTTAAAGGTCTGCATAAGTCACAAATATTAATAGTTTATATGCAGTTGACTGTAGCCAATGTGTAGTAGAAAGTCACTGTTAGTGTTTCGACCTCACTGTGGTGAGATATGTCTCCTTTTGACAGCTGAAAGCTCCCTGGTCCTGTGAGCATTGCAAGGCCAAGCGCAAGGGCTGTGGGATCACTGGCATGCCAAGGTATCCTGCATTTCACCTAAAGAGCCCTTCTTGTTTGCAGAGGGTCCTTTGCTGCACATGGCCAAGGAGCTGCTGGGAGCTCCACGGGGACCCTTTCAGGCTGGGGCTGCCTTCCCACCACCACTGTGCTGCTGGGTGTTGGGATTCTTTCGTGCTTGTTGCACAGCTGGCAGCAGTGGAAAGAACTAAATGCTGCATTGTATTGAATGGTGAATGTTGGAGTGGGTGGTTTTTTCCAAAATTAGGATTTCCCCGACGTAAACTGCCTTCTTGATTTTCTGGTTCATATAAATCTTTAACTTACTTCCTCAAACAGGTTCTGTAAGGGCTTTCTAGCAGAAAAGTGTGTATATATGTATTTATACACACACACACATATATATATACATATACATGGTTATAGTGAGAGTGTGTGGAGCAGGGCTGACATTCACCCACGCCTTGGCCGCTCCCTTCAGACGCTGCTGCCAAGAGCCTGAAACGGTGCCTGTTTCCCCATCACCATGGCAACCCTGAGTGGGAAGCAGCATTTCCTACACGGTACCGCAGAGAACCTCTGTGAGACGCTGCCAGGCTGTGGGTGACCCGGGACCAGGAGCAGTGCACACCATGTGCTGGCAGCACCCCACAGCTGTCCTGCTTGCCAGCCCCTGCCATGACCTCTCCCAGGGCTCCTGGGCTCTGGCACTTGCAGATGCCCCAGGCTGGTGCAAAGCGTGGCAGCTGCCTGTGAAGGCTGCTGGGCATGGAGGGGCTGGAGGGAGGGACCTCAATCCTCGTACCTGCACTGCCTTCACCCTGACCCACCTCAAGGGGCTTTATGGTATAGGGAACAGCACCTGAAAAAACTCCAAGTGAATATAAAAACTCTAACCATGCCAAGCTTCTGACCCCACATTCCCAAGCTGAGCAAGACCAGACTTCCTCTGAAATAATTGGTTTTCTTGCTGCAATTCTGGCAGGTAAGACTAGCTAATTTAAGGGTAAGCAATACAGACCAATCTGGTGGCTTTTTATGATGGAATGACTTCAACAGTCAGCAAGGGAGGACTGACCCATGCCATCAACCCTGACTTCTTTAAGGTCTTTGAAACATTCCCACATGTCATCCTCATCTCCTAATTGGAAAGGTGTGGATTTGATGGCTGGAGTATTCACTGGATAAGGAATTGGTGGGATGTATACAGATAGAGTTGTGGACAATGGATGTATGTCCAAGTGGAGGCTGATGATGGGTGGTGTCTCTTAGGGCTCTGTCTTGGGACTGATGCTCTAATATCTTTATCAGTATCATAGACAGTGAGATTGGGCACACCCTTCACAAGGTTGCAGATGACATGAGGCTGAGCAGTGTGGATGATGCAACAGGAGAATGGCATGCCATCCAGGAGGACCTGTATAATTCTCAGATAATCCTAGGCCCACAAGAATCTCAGGATGTTGCATAAGTCTAAGTGCAAGATGCACCTGGTCAGACAAATCCTGGACATGAGCAGAGACTGGGAGACAAACTCATTGAGAGCAGTCCTGCAGAAAATATTTTGGGGGTCCTGGGGGCTGAAAAGCTGGACACAACCCAGCAATGTGCATTTCCAGTTGAGAAAGTCAATCACATCCTGGACTGCATCCAAAGCATCCTGACCAGCAGGCCAAGGGAAGTGATTCTGCTCCTCTACTCTGTTGTTGTGAGAACCCACCTGGAGTGCTGCATCCAGCCCTGGGGTCCCCAAGATAAAAAGGGTGTGGACTCTTTGAAGTGAGTCCAGAGGAGGGCCACAAAGATGATCAGATGCTCAGCCTGCAGAAGAGAAGGCTCCAGGGAGACCTTAGAGCACCTTCCAGCATAGCAACAGGACAAGGGAGAATGGTTTTAAACTAAGGAGGGGATTTACACTAGATATTAGGAGGAAATTCTTTACTCTGCAAGGCCCTGGCACAGGTTGCCCAGAGAAGTTGGGGATGCCCTATCCTTGAAATGTTCAAGACCAGTTGGGATGGGGCCCTGGGCAGCCTGGTCTAGTGGAAGGTACTCTTGCCCATGGCAGGGGAATTGGAACTAGATGATCTTTAAGGTCCCTTCCAACCCAAATAGCTCTATGATTGTGTGATGCTAGGATAGGATAATGCATTTTAAGCAGTATGTAGGTTCACTGAAGTTATTTTTTACTTCCTCCTCTTACTTCTGATTAACATCTAACCATAGTAATGGAAATTTAAAACCTTATATTTGCTTTGAAACACATGCACAAGTCTAAAATTTGGGTAAAAATTTTATAAAAGCTCATCTACTCTGTATTTATTATACCAACCCATATCTGTAGCCTTGAGAGTGTGATGATTACAGTAACTGCATAAGTTTGAAACTCAGTGTGACAAGGTATAAATACATTTTAAAAAATTTAGATATTTCTTTCTTGTGTGATTATGCCTCTGTGTGTATGATCTGGTATTAGTGGACAAAATGAGTGGTAAAGTGAGAAATGCATTCTCACAGCTACCTTAGGCACCACTGTAGAGAAAGCCTGCATAACATAAATTGTGATCTGCAGAAAAATTGAGTCAAGCCATCCAGTGACTCAGTATAAATTAACTGTTCAAAGAAAACCAACACCAGTGCACTACCTGTTCCTGTCCCTTCTAAACCTTGTTAGTTTTCCCACAGAGGAGTGCTGAAACCAAAACTCAGCCCTTACTCAGACACAGTGAATCCACCCAGGAAAGAGATGCTGTGAATTCCCAGCTGCTGGAAAAAAATATTGGTTATCAGGTTGTACTGGAAAATTTGGTACGAGGGAATTCAACTGCAGAACATGGATTGAAAGGGTTTCATTAACGCTGTCGCTGGGCAGAATGTTTTGTTTCTTTCCTCAGGCCGCTGTATTTATTCCTTATTTCATTAAAGTGACTACCTCAATTTCTTGCCTCTCCTTCTCCATACTCTCCCATCTCTTTTTCACAAGGTCTTTCAGCATGGTCCTGACACCCCTGCAGACCAGGCTCTCATCTCCCCTGGGGTTCTTGCCAGTAGAACATCATGCTCTATTTACACCAGCAATAACTCTCTCCTCAAACACAACTTTGCAAACATTATCTGGAACAACTCCTTAGTTAGAGGAGAACACTACTGCTATCTTTGCTTTACTACTCAAAACTAAGAGGAATTCTAGAACACAAAAACTAAGGAAACAATTTCCTAGGAATTTGTGCCTTATGGTTGATGTAAGTCCTGACTAACAGGCACAAATTCTGAGCAAAGCTGGCTCCAATTGCAGGAAATTTATGGTTGCTTTTTCCTGTGTGAATTCTCTGGTGTATAAAATTGGGGATTTCACAATGCATTCCTTCTTCTGAGTGGAGACATTGCCATTGTCTCTCTGCCCTACTTGTATGACAAATCACATAAAGAATTAATTATATTTAAATTCAATGTCAACCATGTCATACTGACTTTAGCTAGATGTGGATTAAAAAGCTAGACAAGGTGAATAAAAGACAGACACCTACCTGTCTCAACCTGCTTATAGTCAGGAAATCCAGCTGATATCTAAGTTTGTCAGCTTGCCTAATGCATCCTATAATAGCAAAATCAAAACTTACTGGAGGTTGATTAGGGGGTTGGAGTAATGGCACTCATGTTAAATTTCACTGATGCCAGGATTGCTAACCTCCAACCAAAACTTAAGCCATGTTGTTCCCAGCTATTATGAAGTTCCTTAGAAAAAGATACAAAAGTATGGTTTGCAATAGTGCAAAGGGCACCAAAATCATCACAATAATTTTCTGGTCAAAATGATCAACATTCGGTTCTTCATGCCATATTTTTATTGGGTTTGCATGGCAAGGTTTGGGTGGCGGGCAGAGCTACAGGGGAGGTTTCTGTAAGAAGGTGCTGCAGCTTCCCCACATCCAACAGAGCCAATGGCAGCCAGCTCCAGCAGGGACCCACTGCCAGCCAAGGCTGAGCCCATCAGGATGGTGGAAACACCACTCTGATAACATACGAAGGGAAAAAAAGTTAACTTTAAAGGGGCAGAGAGGAACTAATCATGAATTAGGCTCATAATTCACCTAAAATCACAAAATTCATCAAATAATACCAATATTTTTATGTTACTTCCTGGGTTCTGAGGCTTCAGCTTTCAGCCTTTCCCCTCCCCCCTGTTTTCCCCTCTATAATTATGAAAGCTGAATCTTTGTCTTAAAAAAAGAAATTCACCAGTATTTAATTCCCAAGAACTTCATGGATGGTTTTGCCATTATATATGTAAAGGTCATCCTCTTAGAAGTCTAAACACAGCAGAAGGCTCAAGAATCAGAAAGTGATTTGCTGATCAAATGCTTCAGCCATTTTTGAAAACAGATGTCTTATAAACTATCCTTTGGCAACCAAATTAACTTTCAACTTCTTTCTCAAGCTGGGTAGAAAGCTAAGAACTGGCTTTTTAGTCATTTTAAGAAACCCAAGTTTTAAATATTTCATCCTTGTCTTGCTATCAGAAAATATTTGGTCTCACAAATCAGATTTTGGCTTGAGCAAGTCCTAATCATCCCCTGCCACTTCCACTTTACAGATGTATTTCCATTTTATTGAAAATGGAAAATTGAATCCTCCCATCATATATTTAAGTCCATTTCATGTCTTTCTCAAGTAGGGAAGTTCAGGAAGCACAGAGTCTGAGTAACTCTTTCATTGCAAGAGGTTTTTGCACCTTTTGTTTTGGATGTAAAATACAATGAAACTTAAACAAGCACCACTCACAACCATATTTTACCAAGGTATCTGTGATGCAAATACCAAATCTATACTGAGAGTTATATTTCCTTAATCTGAGGATTGCTTGCATCTTTAAAAAAAAAAAAAAAAAACAACCCTGAAACTTCAAAATTGTAGATCCCAATTCTTGGCACTAGAAAAATGTTTAATACAGTTAATTGTTTATCACATCTTAACAACCAAACCACAACTGCTTCAGTGAATAGTGCCTATTTCCTGATTTCTACCTCATTTCTATTGAAATGGTATTTCAATTATTTTCATGAAAGAGCAGAAAAGCCAAAATAGAATATTTAAAGGCACAGTACTGTCTGGTAATAGCTGCTGGCTATTTCTCAGGCAGAAGAACAATCCTGGCACAGAGTTAGGCACTCATTTGCCTGTCATGACTTACACAAGGCTCATAACAGAAACCACACTTAGAAGGAATCACAACATTCCTTAAGGCCAATGAGATTATTAGAGCTATTTAAACTTGTCTCCTGACCAGCACACATGATGCAATTCCATCCAGGCTGCAGTCAGATTAGTAGCCCATGGCTACATGATGTTAAAAACTCATCAGGTTATCGCTGGGAATCTCTTAAACACATTTACCATCTCTAGTTATTTCCTGAGTCTTCTCAAAAATCACAAATGCCAACCTGCATTCTTGTTTGATGCCACACTCAGAGCAAATTGCCCTGCAGTTCAGATCTCTCTCTTTGTGTGCTGTGGTTAGGCTTTTTACCTTATGCTCTTCGTAGGAAACCACATTTATTTGAGTACCAGTGATGACTTCCAAGGGCCATTTAATAACCAGAGGTCAGGTTTCAGTCCTTCTCTTTCTAATCAAGGCAAAAGACATGAGAGCAGTTGCAGATTATACTTGCCTGCTCACACTTTTGGATGTTGAGGGTAATCCTTTGCATCCCAACAAAAGCCCACATTTGTCTAGGCTACAAACACAATCAGTTACATCTGTTAAAAGTCTTTACTTGTATAAACAGTCTTTCTATCTTCCTCTGTGCAATATTGAGAGGCATTGATAACATAACAGTAGTTAAAATAATACAGACCAATGAAAAAGTATCAAAAATCTACTTGATTTTGTTGGTTTCATGCAAGAGCACAGACTCTCAGACAGATTTCACTGCAAGGCTGTCACCCCACTTTCAACTGTATCCTTTCAGATGCCACAGTGAAAAGAATCCATGTTTAAAGGGGGGAACTGTTGTGAAAGGGATTTGCTGTAAAGGGATTGACGAAGCAGGCCAGTCCAGCAGGTCCAACAAGGGAAAAAACACGCTTGTTTTTCTATCAAATAAGGTCCCACTTGTAGAATTGACTGAAGATGACTTAAAGCAACCACTGGGGACAGAAGAGCCATCAGTGTGGCATGACAGTATTCCAACACCCATGGCTCATGTGACAGCCCCTAGTGCCAGCTGGACTGGCACAGTGACCTGCTACAATGGCTCCAGTCTGTGCTGCCTGCTGGGCACAAACAAGCACAGCTGGTAATTCTGAAGTTTCACACCCCTTCTCCTCCCTCTCCTCTGCTGCAGAGCCCTGAAAACCAGGGCCCAGACCAAAGGAAAGTCATATGAATTCAGCAGAAACTAGGGCAAACCTTGTCTCCTTTTGCTAACACAGAGTGTGACCAAGACCAGCAGTGAGCTTAAGAAAAATCCCCATGAAAGCTGCATAGATTCAAGCAGAAAAATGAAGAGCATTTTTCACCCAGCATGCATTCAGCTCCTTCAGGAGCAAAACACCACATTGATGTGTTGTCAAGAGCGTGGCAGCTTCTCTGTAGAGATACTTGAGTAAGCTGAATCAGTAAATTTTATTTAACTTACAACACTGTATCAAAGTCAAGAAACAAGGCTTCATCCTCATCTGACTCTCAGCAAGTAATGGCTGCTGGGGTACTTTGGGCAGGCAGAACCTGAGCCAGGGCTTGGAGGAGCACAAACAAAATCAGTAGCACATCAATGATGTCTGATTTTCAGAAAGAGTTGAGAACATCCTAAAGAAGTAAAGCCCCTTCATGGAGCTGGTCAGGAACAATTGAGGGCAGCAACTTCTGGAGTTTTTCAGACTGGAAGTTTGCATACTGTCAAGTGAATTCTCAGTATTTGAATTTGGTCTTTGAGACCTGTGAGACTTTCATAATTTATATGAACTCACATCAGTTTGCTCAGTCTAAACTTGCTTTCTGAGCAACCCATTGAGACTCTCTGCTTCAAAACAAAATACAGGACAGTGACAGTCTTCCATATCCTCAGCAGGTTATCCTTCTGAGAGGTAGAAAATCAGACTGCACAGTTGCACCAGCACTTGAATCTATTTCTGGTGATTTATTTATAGGCAAAAGGCAAGAAAACGGTACTCTTAGCTCCATTCAAAAATACCAATTGGCTATAAATGTTCCCAGCTTTCCATCAAGGGATTTTTTTTCCTCTCTCCTCCCAACTGCTTGCAGTTAGTGCTATCTTGTACTGTCTCTCTCTAGATGGACCCATTGGCAGTGTGTGTTTTCAACAATGAAGAAAGCAAACACTGACAAGCTGTTCTCCACCCCTTTCATCTATTAGGAGAGAAATGCTGATTATAGTTGAGTAAATTATTACATTCAGTGTTGTCCTTTGTGGAAACAATGATAAGTTACTACCAAGATTGTTATTGCAGATAAACCTTTAGGGCTCTTCCACTTACCCCACAGACAGAAGTCCTAGGGCAGCTCCCTCCTGAGCAAGCTTTCCAGACTTCTTCAGATGTAAATGCCTTCATTTTGGTGAAATCCTTTTCTTGCTGGACAGCAAATTTTGGATTTGCCTCCGTTTGTTTTCTATGTTTAGTTGTTTTATGCCTCTGAACCTATGGCTTGCAACACCCAGTGCCATTTTTGGGACTAGACTCGCATGACACCTTGCAAAACACAAACTCTTTTCTTCTGAACATTGTTCATGCTCACATGTTATTCCTCTTCAGCCAAAAAATAAAGTAATTCATCCCACAAATCTGCAATTTTTTATATATATGAGACACAGAGTTAAACTTGGCATATTTCAGCATCTGGATATGAATAACTTGCCTGCCTCATAGGTTTCTTGAGGTACAGCAAACCATACATATTACCAACATTAAAATCCACTTTAAATTACATTGTCTCCAGCCCATTCAGGCAGCTTATTATCATAACTAAACCATTCAGACACAGTCATTTCTTGCCTTCTGCTCCATCTTTGTAAGTGACCTCTGGGAAATTATTTTGGAGAAGAAAAGCTAAGAATTTAAATCAATTTAAAGTATCTATACATTGATCTGGCACAGGTTCGGTAACATTTTCCTTAAGACTGACCCAGAAATATGTGATTATATAGGCAATAATTTATTACTAATAATCAAATGTTTTTATTACACTCACCTCCAGCAGTTATTTGGCATATATATTTGGCATATATAGTGGGTCCTGGTGCCCTGCACCGTGCCAGGGTGCCACACCATTCTGTGGCAAGGTCCAGATTCAGCAATTTTATTTTAGCTAGACCAGAAAATGCTTTTTCTCCTTCCTCCATTTGCTGTTTCAGGCTAGGCAGTAGCTCAGCCCACAGGGCAGACAGCCCCTCCAGACAAACTCCATAGCCATGGCTACTGACTTCCCACTCCAGCCTCTCATGTCTTAACTCCCCTGTCATCTTTTTTCACCTTCTTATTTTCCCTTTTTTTTTTTTTAATGTATCAGCTAAATATCAGTTTTTTAACACCTACCTGTGTTTTCTGAAAGAACTATCATGCCTTTTGGTTGTGTGTTGTCCATGGAAACTGAGTTTTACAGATCCTCTTTGGTTACAAAAGATATCCACAAAATGCACCATCACAGTACATTTTAATAAAAAAATCAGTTTTCTCAGTTTTCTTGCACAAAATTCCTGCATGGTCCTGGCTTTCTGCCATAGGTAACCATTAATTTGAGTTTTTCTGTCTACAGTGGATACACTTGCTCACAGAAATCAAATACTCAGTCATGTTTTCCCCTTAGCCACTGCTTTGGGCAATTGCTGCAGCTGCTTAAATCATTTTGCTCAAGAAGGGGGCTTTGATGACAAACATTGGGCAAGAACAGAGGATGAGATTATAGAAAAACCTTAGGTTCTTGTGGATATGCAACAGCATCAAGCAGAATTTCCAAGAGAAAATGGTTAGACAGGAACCTTGTTCCTCCATATAGAAAGCTCAAGCACTTTGGTGGGACACAGAGGTCCAGTGGAAGGTCTTTCTATCCTGCTAAACTAGACAAAATTATTAAAGAAAGGTTTCTGGTGTGATTTTGACAGTTATGAATAGGAAATTCACTTCTGTGAATATGCTGCGTCACTTAATTAAAGCAAGCTATTTTTGTGAACGTTTTTGCCCATGAACCCTTTCCTTGAATATTCATTGATGATGGGAATGAACAGAATTTATGGGAATCAATTTAAAATCTGAATGACTATGCTTGTGAATTTTTATTTTTATAATTACCTATTTGTTATATATTTTTATTTCTAATGTTGGTTTGAATACCTAAAGATGGGAACAGATGAGCAGCCACTTGCACAGTGTAACAATTGCTCAGTTAGTGCTGTAAATAATTTCTCATGTTATATGAAATCCCTCTAGATTTTTTCTATAGTGAGTTTATGTCATTGATTTGAAAATAATTGGAAATCCATCTGAACAGGGGCAGATTATGCCTCAGTCAAGTTGTGGTGTACATTTCTAAAGGCATATGTGGACCAGAGCTGAGTGACTAAGAGACAAGAACAATCCCTGCTGTGCTTCCAGTACTGATGCCTTGTGAGGTCTAGAAAAGATGGCATGGATGAAAGGAAAAGCACTAAGAGCAGAAAATATTGTGTAGCATGTGCTGCTCTGGAGGCTGTGGGCTGATTTAGGCTGTGGAAGCTACTGATGTATGCCAGTAGCTTTTCTGATCCCTGATATAGCTTGAAATCCTAAGGCACAATGATGCCTTAAGCTCCCCCCAAACCTCAAGGCAATGAAATGATCACCCTAAAGGTTCTGGGCCTCTGGAGATGCAGCATGGTCCCTGCTCATGGTCTCTGCTTCTCTTACAGCACCAGAATAATGCTCAAAAGAACTAAGCAAAAGTCCCAGGGCATCTAAGCAGATCCTAGAGGACTCAGACATCAAGTTAGGACAAAGACAAAGCTTTCTGATCTTCTCACTCTATCAAACTGCACTGTTTCAGAGCCTGAAATAGCAGAGCAATGCCTAAGGGTACCATGGTGAGGCCTCTACTGGTATTACAATGCATCAGTTATTTCAATATTTCTAAAAATATTTAAAAGAAGACCAATCTCAACACAGCTTAGTATAAAAGAGGGGGGGAAGAATAAAAAGGAGAAACATTTATAGATGCGCTTTTACCTTATATTTCTATATTGAATTTATCATTATACAGATTGTCTATTTTTCACTTGTTTCATTATCTGGAGAGAAGATTATTTAGACACGAGCCTCAGATCTGGGTTGGTATGAAACATAGTCCAAGGGTACTCCTGCGAGGGGGTGAGAGTGCTGTGAGACTTCTTGCATTGCATTAGCCATAGCAGTAGCCAGAGGGAGTCCAGCTTAGCCTTTGTTCATTTACTTAATTTCCAGAAAAGACACTTCCTACAGAAAAAGAATTCAATACAAAACTAATAAACCACAGCAAAATACAGGGCTAAATGAGGACTTCATCTGAGAATATCTGTCTCATTGGTCTGTTGGTTTCTTTACCCTGTAAAGTACAGTAGCATCAGCTGTCCCAGTGCTGGGGAGGTGGCCAAAGCCACTGGAGACTGACATGAACCTGGGAGAGAGAGAAGTCCTGGCAGGGCAAAATGTGCTGCAGGCTGCTCCTGCCCTGTGCTCAGTGCCAGGGTGGGCACATGGGATGGGAAAAGACCAGGAGCCTGGGCCTGTGTCTTTATCACTGCTTCAATTCCCTTTTTGCCACTCCTGGTCCCATTCCCATGCCATGAGTAGCTGTCCTTTCCTGCAGCAAGCAGGGAATCAGGCTTTGTGCCTTAGTTTCTCAGGGTGGAAAGAGAAGAACACAGCATGGCAAGAATGAGCAGTTGAATGAGGGACATGCCCCACATTTTCTGAAGGACAGGCAGTGGCATCGACTGTAATGCCAGAAGTAGAATTTCATCCTGAAAGGAGAGAGAAGATGAATTACATTCTGATATGAATGACAAAAATATCCAGGATTATACTAGATAAGATTAAAAACTTGGCTTTTAAAGGGCAATTTCTCCCCGTGTTTTTAGTCTAGGCTTAATGGTAAGTATAGAAGCAACCACCAGTATTAGCAGATTTTTCCATAGCCTTTCAATACATATTCCTGTGGCTTCCCCTAAGGGAGCTGAGCTTTGAATGGGGCAAATCGCAGAATCAGAGTACTGGCTAGCACCAGCTCTGCTGGAGAGTGAAAATCTTTATTCCCAGAATCAGAGGGGATCTCATTACTTATCTACTATTTCTGTCTGTGTTGTTCTGTTCTTAAGTCAAACCACCCAGTTTATCAGGCTGGTGGCCACATGGTCACATGGACATATTGGTCACTATTTTAGGACCTCCAGACCCACGGATGAACTGAACATGTTTACCAAGATTAATTGGCCTGACTGCTGTCAGTCTGTCTCTAACATGTTACAGGATTGCAAAAAAGCAGAACACATATTTTTGTGTAAACTAGCACCCTATACATATGTAAATATATACATATACACATATTCCCAGGCTCACTAGAGCTTCTCCCAGATGGAAGCATACAAAGAGCAACACACAGAAATGTGGAGCAGCCTTGCACAGTTCCTGCCTTGCACATGTGCATCTCCAGGGAGAAAAGAGACTGAACTCTGAGCCTGTTTCTGGGTCTGCACCTCCTGCTCTACTGTGCCTGCAGCCTGTGACAGGAACACCCAGGCACTGAGGGAACACCTCAGAGCTGTCTAGAAATTGAAGCTTCCAAGCTGCATAGTCGCTTTAAAAAATCCTGGCAGGGAAGGGACCAGAAATGCAGAAACACATAAAAGAAGAAAAGGAATAGGCACTATGAGGCCCAGCTGCCATGTAGAAATTGTCTGGTTCTGAACTGCAAGGTCCTTTTCTGTCAAGATGCTCTCCAAAACAACTATAGTTACAACAACTTGCTGTATTCTCAACAAAGTTATGCAGAATGGTTTTAATCAGCTCCCTGATTACTTCAGTGTTTGCATGACTAAGCAAACCAAACAAAGTCACCCAAGACCCATGCTTTATCAATACAAAAATATCTCTTAAACATGAATTGTTCACATTAAAAGTTTGCAACCTTTCATATTCTTATTCTAACAAAACCTTGTAAGGGAAAGATGTCTTTTAGTAATATATAGTGGTTAAGTAAGATATCCAAGGTCACCCAGCTTCATAGCTGGCCAGGAGCATTTTGAGCATCCAAGTTAATGTTTTAATCAATGAGCAGTTTTTGCAAAAAAGCAGATAGACTCCTAAGCTGTGCAAAACCATATTTTAAAAATGTAATAATCTGCAAATGCCTCCAGTTGCTGTTCTCTGTCACCAGTAATGAAAGCAGGTAAAGCAGATGTAGATTCCCTGCTACTAACTTTCCACAAAATCTGTTTTAGAACAAAGAAGTGCTGTCCAAAGGAAAACGAGACCTATGCAGCTTCTAGGAGCTTCTGGAAGCTATGGTTTTATGCTTACATTATGTGCTGCTGTGGTAATGTTCCTTTCCTGTTCAAATCCACCTCTGCTGAGATCAACAGCACAATAATGGTAATTTTGAATGCTAACCCTTTGTCATTCCATTTTAGAAACAATCAGGTAGTCCTATGCCAGATGTACTGCACTTGTCATTGTACTAAGAACAGACTGAAGGAAAAGGTAAGCTACTTTCCTCACCAACATGGTATTTGGAAACTAGGGAATTTTAGGAGGAGAAGGCAACACCCAGTGATCACCAGCCGCTTACTGGATCATTCTACCCAGCCAGACCTTTGGGGTGGTTTCCATTTCTAGGCAACACAACCTGTATCCTGCTGCAGGGATGCAACCATGGACACTCCAAATCTCTATAGCTGCCTGGCACAGACAGAATTCTTACTCATCCTGCTTGCATAATGCATTGCTGTAGTGTTGTCATTGAGCACTGTTATAAGTGGCAGAAACAGCCTCTGCTTTGCTGAGCTGCTCTGAGGGAAGAAGTTGTCTCCCAGGCCAGCATGAAGCCATGTGTAGCCAGATCCTCTGACTGCAAAATTTCCACTATGGCTTTGATCCTGTTCCAAGCAGTTCTATAATTTTTTTTTTTTTTTTTTTTAAGTTAGGTCCAGCCTGAGATCTGTGTTTGGCCCTAAGGCTTTTGACTGATGGGTACCCCTGCTAAAGGGTATTATACAGGCACAGTGCTCATCCCCCTTCATGGCGTGCACTTCTCAGTGTGGGGAGATGTGGTGCTGGGCTCAGTACTAATGTGTGTACTGTTCTTGTGGAGTGGAGATGGGGATATGACACAAAAGGGTCCTACAAAGTTTTACATAATTCTGGTGAGGATAAATCCCATCATTCCCAAAGTAAGCTGTCCCTGGTGGGTAAATATGTCAGTTAAAATACAGAGATTGGCTCACAAAAGAAAATGATACCTTCAAGAAATATGGAATAATTAGTAACTGGGAGCTTAGAGACTTTACATACCTTCTATCTAAAACATCCTAACCTTTTGTGCTCCTTGTGTCAATGGATGGGTTTAGCCTGGATCTCTCATGAACAGCTTGTATCAGCAGGGAGGCTAGCAGGGAGTGCTAAGAGAAGCATTTCCATCACTTAGTGGCACTGTGTGTAGCTGTGTGTAGCTGCCCGTGTTCTTTGAAGTCGCTGTGTTAGCTGCAGGACGTATCGTGTCCTCCCCACTGCTTCTGAAAGACTGGCACACACTTGGGTTTGCAAGGATTACATTATTCATGTCATCCTTGGATTTTTCCTCGGTGGGATACCCAGTGCTCCCACTAATCCTGTCACTGGCAAAAAGCTGCAAAAACAGGGCTTGTTTTCCCATGGAGACACCAGGAGGAAATGGCTGCTGCCAATGCAGGCCATGAACAAACCTGTCAGTCCTTGGTGCTGCTCAATCTCAGAACTTCCAGCCCTTGGGGGCTCCTGGGTGGGGTCAAGCCCCAGAAGACCACACCTTCTTCAACAAAAAAGGTTGTATTTACAGGTTTCTGTTCACCACAAATATTGCCTTGTCACATTGTCTGCAGCGCACTGGTATCTCTGCCCACTGTGAGACTGTAACTTGTATGCTGAAGAGCAGGAGTTTTTTTGTCAGTGATGAGCATGTCATACTGTGGGTTGGGACAGAATATAACAGTGGAGGTGGGTAAAACTGCCAGAGGTACATTATTACCACTTTGAAATGTGACTGTACACCAAACCCAGTTTCTAGACTGAGAAAACTGCATTTGATATTTAATATCTTTGGGTGGCCATGACCTCTGTTGTGTATTTCATAGCTTATAAGGCTTTACTGCTGCCCAAATGTTCCTTACAGCTTTGGGTATTTGATGGTAACTGTAAGCTCTGACTCCAGCTACAACTCAGCCACTGTTCATTGTGAATCCCATACAGCAAAGCACATCTTCAAGAAGATGAGTAAGAATTAGAGGATCCAGTATAAAATGTTTTGCTTAAGTCAATGGAATTGCTCATGTATGGTATGCAAGAACCACTTTCCTGGCGTCTACTCCATCATGGATTTCTTATTAGTTTTAGAGGCTATTTAGAGGCTTATTAGCCTCTTTTTTGGAGCTTCTTCCTACAAGCCATTTACCTTGTGATCCTGCCTGTTGTTAAGAATGAAGTCCACATAGTACAATCTAATATTTCAGGATATTTTATGTTTAAAAATCCAAGTCTGTTGCAAGGACACTTTGCTAAATTAAAATAAATAATAAAATACTGTCAGACTCCCTTAATAACTGAGTATGTCCCTTTCAACATGTTTCTTTCTACTTGTCAGCTGGAAAGGATAAAATATGGCAGATTTTTCCATTTGACACACAATAGGCTCTGAGTGGCTTGCTATGTAAATTACATTTAATTTAAGTTCAACTTTGGAGTAAAGAAAGACTAAGTAACTATCTAAATGAAGAAGGAAATTTGCAGGCTTGTGGGAAATACTATTCAATGAATGAGACCCCACTAGCAGAGACACTTTAGCATGGTGCAGGGGCTGATTCAGAAATCTGACCAGAAAGAGTCATGTGTCATGTTTTTTTTTAATTGAAAAACACCAAACTTGGAGTGCAGCAGGGAAAAAAAAAGTGTCCTTTCAAAAAATAAAGTCTCAGATCCCACAGTCCAACCAAAATAAATTAAGCCAACAGCTTTAGAAATATATCAGAGTCTTTCATAAGGCTGTGTTACTAAAAGGTTGTTGAGACAGGCTTTTTTCTGAAAAATCTTTCATGAACCTGCTGCACAAGCCATTTTCAAATAAGAAAGTGTATTTCCCTGAGGATATGGGCATTAGACAGCACTGCAAAACTGCACATTTTGCTCAGCATTATCCACAGCCCACCAACACGTTCCTCCCCCCTTCATATTTGCCTGTGTAAACCCTTTCCAGAATGTCCCTGCTGATAGTGGGGAATTAGGGAAGGCAGGCAGAGGCAGGGTACAGTGCATGCTCCAAATTTACTGTTGTTTCCACTAAAAGTTCACTCAATGTTTACTGTCAGGTAGTGCTGTGTGTGTGACACTTTCCCATGTGGAGTGGACAAGGCTACCAGCCAGAGCAGCTGGCAGAGATTTGGAACCATTTACCACAACTCACTGATGTCAATGGTGAGACTCCTTCTGACCTCAGTGAAGTCAAGATTCCAATACAGACAGTCCAAGTCCGATCAGAGCAATTCTACATGAGACAATGCCTGAATTATCAGCAGAAACCAGCTATGACTCCTCCTTGAACAGACGAAAGAAATTGTGAAAATATTTGGACCAATACCTACAAAGGCAAGGATTTGATCTTGCACTCTGCAGACTGGGAATTCATGAATTTCCACTCAATGCTGTGAAAATAATCATTGAGTGGCATTTGGTAGATTATTTAACCTCCATCTAATACAAGTTTTTCACCAATAAAGTGGGAATTGTAGAATCTGAGCTCATAATTTACAGCTCTGAGGGCTAACAACAGGACTTGAACCAGGTGTTGGGGAAGGGCTACATAGGATTTCTTCAAGCCATGCCTTTAATCAGTACCATGCTGTGGAGATGCAAGTTTGGCAGATGATATATAAATATCTATACATTTCTATTTTTAGAGAAGGCAGCTCTGCATATACCCAATATTGGAACAAAATTCATTAGCATCACTGCCTAATCTAGTTTTCATTTACCAGTTAAGAAACAGTCATGCTGGAAAGCTCCACTTTTGTTACCATTCCCCTTCAGACTCTTTTTGGTTCATTTTGCTAGCATAGTCTAAATGTTTGAGATTGTGTATGCAGAAAAGAATTGCAGCTAAGAAAAATATTAAAAACGCCTTGACAAGCCCTGATTCTCTCTCTCTTTTTTTTTTTTTTTTTTTTTTTTTTTTTTTTTTTTTTTTTTTTTTTTTGTCACAGAACTGTCAAAAATAAGAAAAGACTAGAAGCTGAAGTTATGGCTTTAAACCTCAATTTCAGCCTTTATTAACACACCAGGTACAGATTTTTGCAAGACAGTGGTACATGGTCCACTGAAATGAAAGTTTAATGGGGTTCAGCTGGAGCCCTGAACGATGTATTTTCCATGCTTTGCAATGGACACTTATAGCTCAACACCAGACAGCACTCTTGCCTCCCCAGCTGGTTTGTTTATCAAAAAAACCCTCCCCTTGGTAGTTTAGGAATAACTGTGCATCTCACAGTTGTTTTCCCTGTCATTTGTTTTTTGGTCTGAAATAGGTATTTAATCTGGTGTAAAATAGACAGACTCAGTTGCTCCCAGCGACTTGCTAGTATAAATTCTCCGTATGGAATCCAGGGCTTGATTTTTCCTGCAATTACAACAGTGTGATTTTACTGATGCAAGTGGAGAGCTGTATGTGGATCACCAGTAGACCTGCAGCTGTGGGAAAGGGTTTCTCACTGATCTAAATGAAATGCAGAGCCGGATTCACACCACTGACAACAACTAGGTTATACATGCATGATGACACCCCCATCAGTCATTCTGATCTACACCCTATCCATAACAATACATTTGTCATTATATTTCAGTAATGCATTATTAAAATATTTTCTATAGTATATAAAGCAGGAATGAAAACAGTATGATGTGCAAGGCAACAAAACTTAAAGATTTTAATTAGCTGAGTATTATCACGAATAGTCTCAATCCTAGAAAATGATGGAAAGATCCCTTTTTTTTTTTTTCCTCTCAGAGCTTTAAGCCTTCCATCTTACTCCTCTTTTGTCACCAGCAGTGAGTGAATACCCAGAAGTAGGTCAGGATTGCTAATATCCAAGGATACCATGTTTCTGTGGTTACCTTGGCGCTCCCTCCCTCTCTGGAAGCAAAGCCCGGCCCCCGGAGCGTCACTGCACACCAGAGCTGCATCCCCCAGCCCAAAGTGCTGCTCCTGACTCACACCCACGCTCCCACGCAGAGTGCACCACTGCTCCAGGCTGGGAGCCAAACCTGGGTGCCTGTGGAAGGAGCTGGGAGCTGCAGGGTGCCGAGGCCAGGCACTCACTGTGTCTATCAGTCTGGCTGTTCTCTGCCGTGCTGCATCAGCAGCTTCCCTGGATGATGGACAAGAGGCAGTGCCAGAGCTGCCAGAGATTGGTACCCTGGGATCCGTGGCCCAGCTGCACCTGATGGGGTGCTGGGTGGGATGGCAAGTGCAAGGACACCCCATCACCCCACAACACCACCCAGAGCAATCAGAGAAATTCAGTGTGGTTCTTCTGTGTCACTGCAGCCCTGATGCCCTCATGCCTGGCTGACTGAAGGGGATGTTTATCTCCCAGGCATTCCAGATAAGATGACATAAGATAGACTGGGGCTGTGGACATGGAAACAGAGAGGCAAAGCTTAAGGCATAAACACAAAGCAAATCAAACTGTGGCAGCTGTGTACAAAATGGGCCAGCTCTGCATTTGAAGGTGTGAGGAAGGAGCAAGCAGACTGTGAGAAAGACAGGCTTGTGAGATGTGACAACTTTAGTCCTGATTCATCATGGGGTAAAACTGCTAAAAGTGGGGCTAGGCCACAGGAACTTAAGGGCTCTGCATTGATCCACATTTGGGCAGGCTTCGTACCACGCTTTTGTTTGACTGGGATGCTCTTTCCCAGTTTTTTGACAGGATTCATGGAGTGGTAGAAGTAAAACAAGCAGCCTGGCAACTGTGGTTCATTTTCAGCAGTCTTATGAAGTACTATGTCTATTAAACCTAAATTTGGGACATATTTGCCCTTATTTGTTGTTGACACCAAGGTTCATGCCAACCAGCTCTCGTGTCAGACTATTCAGGGAGCATCCTCAGCAATGGGAGACACACTGGATCAAACAAACATTTTTGCAGGGTTTGGATTAGAGCTCCTGCTGTTGCATACCTGCTCTGCCCAGCAGTAGATGTTTTAGGACCATATGACTTGAAGCAACAGAGTTACTGAATCCAGCCCTGATTGCAGACTTCATGTAATACTTGTTTAATCCAGAAGGGTCAAACAGCATCTACTCTACACACCAAGTGGTTCCCAGCACTACAGCAGCCACTCTCTGGCAGTACTTGCAAAGAACTGTGTGTCAATTTTAACCATTTTAGGTACCTGTTCAGTGCCAGATTTAAGGAACATTCCACACTGACAATTTAACACTTCTCTTCTGTCCAATTTTCCCTCAACTCACATAACCTTCATATCTGCCTTCCTGTTGTTGTCAGCTCAAAAGAATACCCTTGGAAATTAGTCTTGACTGAAACTGGGGCTGTAAGCATTTTAAATTTTAATTACAGTTATTCACCAGGTGAATGGGAGGATCTCCAGGATTTGGGCTAACAGCTCTGCAAATGTGTAGAGATCCATTAGCTTTCTACCTGTGAACTGATAACAAAGCATGTAACCAGATAAAGTGGGTGGAATACAAAGCTTTTAGCTCTGGTGGGTACATAAGCTGCTCATGGAGTTCTAGGCAACAAAATACCACCAAGTAATATCACAAACCATCAACTCTCACCCAATACCATTGGCAGCAAAACAGAAAGATTGTGTTTGACTGAACCTCTATAAGAGGAGTTTAATCATCATCTGACAAACAGAGAGGTGAACTAGAATTTCATTCAGAAATAATTACTTACGTTAGAAAGAGAATTCTTTTTAGTTTCTCTTTTAAATTTTTCTGGAGAGCTGCGGATTACAACTGTTGTTTCTTATTATGCTTTTCTCCACTAAATTAAAGCATTCTTTAGTACCTGGTATTTTCTCACTGTGAAGTTATACACATCATAATCAGAACACTTCTCAGTTTTCTTTTTGATAAGCATAACAGATTAGGTATTCCAAGATTTTTAATAGAAAGCATCATATCAAGTTATAATCCTATTTTCTCAAAATCTTTTTGGAACTCTTTTCTGCAACTTCATAATTTTTACAATATTCCGTTGAAAATGTGGATCCAGCAACCCACTTGAAGTATCGTCAATGCCATTTGCAAAGGAAAAAGATGCACTTTCTTATTTTTCTCCCTACTCATCCAAGAATCACATTCAGACCTCCTTTTATGTTAAGATCTATTGTCTAATGAGTTGCCAAGCCAATTCTTTATGGAGTTTTATCTATAAAGTATCCAGATACACTGATTTAAATTGATGGCTAAATGACATACACCATTTGGCATCTCCAGCTCCTGAAAGTCCACTAGTCAGTTCAAGGGCTCATTTTTCCATCCATGTGCCCATAACATACAGAAATGCAATTGTACATGCCTGTCTGTCTGTCCTCTCTCAGGTCATCCAGTCCATTTTCCCCAGGATGCCCCAGAACATTCCGTATCTCTGTTTTCCAAATCTGTACATACAATCTGTAGTGCTAATGCAGCTTTTCAGTTTGCATGGTTCTGGCATTACACACAGGCTCTGTGATTCAGCCAAGATTTCCAGAGAGGATGCTATAGGCTGCCCATGCACAGAGTGGGGTAATCCTCTGAGCCCAGGAGGACTCGGTGAGCAGGGAAGGAGGCACCCTTCAGACAGAGAAACATTGTGAGGAAACTGCACTGAGGGCAAAAATGTGCAGCAGCAGCGGCAGCAGCAGAAAAAATGGGCAGGGGACAGGCTGACAGGGGGGATTTGCTGTGCTGGTTGCCTTTTTGCATAAACTTGTCTTTTTTTCCCACCATCAACCTCTGTTCTTCAGCTTGTCACTTACTGTATTACCTTTCCCTCCACCCTACTTTCCCCTACAATGTCCTTTCTCCGGCTGCCGTTTATTCCCAGTTGACTCATTCTGACTTAGACTCACCCTCCCCTGTCAAAGCTCTTCATGGAAACAGCATTCCTCCTGCTGCTTTTTGGGTCCTGTGTCACCCCTTGTCCCTGGTCCTCCTCCTCCAGGGGATTAGAATCTTTCTGGGGCAGGGACTACTTGGAGCTGTGTTCACCCAGCCCCTTGAGTAACTGGGCCCCTGTGCTTGCTAATTTTATTTTAGCTGGTCTCCTAATAAATGTGACTAATGGCAATAGCACTGTGATGTCTAGTAGGAGAGACTGATGAAATAATTGTGTAGTGGGGATGAAGCAGCCAGGCTGATGGTGAAGCAGAGCAGGCATTAGCTGTACCAGCCTTACATAACATTGCAGGCTGAGTGAGAAGCACCCAGAAGGAACTCACTTATCTCACCCCTTCCTCCCTCTTTTTTATGAAAAAGAAAAAAAGGAAATAAAAAAAAGGAAACAAAATTGTTTTATTTCCTTTACTCTGCCACATGGCTGGATGCAGGTCCCTGGCTGGCAGTGGGGCAGCAGGGACAGCTGCCACTCTGTTGGCTCAGGACTCACTCCAGCTCTCATCCCACACGGTTTGCTGGGCACACAGTCAGGTGTCAGTGTTAAAAAATGGTTCTCTGCCTTCTGATTCATGATGGCTTTTTTTCCATCTTGCAATGGATGTGAAATATAATTTGAGTTTCAATATAGAGCTGGGGGGGCTTCCTTCTCTTGTAAATTAGTTATAACCCTTGCCTGCACTGATGCTCATGTTGCTTTAGGTGGCTGATATCTGCTAACCACCTTTCTGAAAGATCACAAAAGCCCCATGGAAATGAGAGTGGGTAGATGGACGGATGGAGGGACGGATGAGGGATGACTCTGCTACAAGGAACGAGCACAGAAAGCTTGGATTAGGGTGAACAGCTGGTGCGGATTCAATAATCAACTGCTCTGAAAGAAAAGCCTGTTTTTTCTCATCTCATGGTATTAGAGAACAGGATACCAGAGCTGCCAACCTTACAATTGAAATCTGCCCACACAGAATAGCAAATTCCCCTTGGCTTGCATTTAAATGCTCCTGGCTCAATTATAACTCCATACAGTCTTTAATACATACATGCGGTCTGCATATTATCCTGCAAACAGGGCACTGCACTGCTTCTCTCAGCATGTCTCTGCCTTCATTTCAGCTCCAAAGGGAGGGATGGGGCAGGGGGAGGGAAAGGAGGACAGAGAGCTTATCGAGTTTACAGCTGCTGCTGAGAATATTGGTTTGATTTTCACTGCTGCTCAGGATTTATTTCCACAACAGGCAGCAGGCTGGGGCAGTGAGTGCGGGTTTAGCACACTCAGGGGGTCACTCTGGTCATTCTCCAGGACAGCCCCGTGGGAGCAGCACTCCCCTCCAGGAGCCCGCTTGCAGCTGGGAGCCATCCTGCTGAGCCGTGCCGTGAGGAGGGGCTTTGACACTTCTAGCTCTCGGAATCCACACAGAAACAGCACAGCTGGGGCAGAAGTCTCCATATGAAAAATGAGGAGGCTTGTTGGCTGTTGATTTTCCCAGGTACTTTGGTGATGCTAAACATGGCAGGGTTACCAAGACTTTCTCTGACCCTATTGGCAGCAGCAGCAGCTACAATGCAGTCTTCCTTCCTTTCCTCCCAGGCCAGCAGCCAGCCCTGGGAGGCCAACACAGAGCCCCTGCCTTTGTTTCCACAGCACCTGAGCCCTCTCCTCAGGCTGCACACCTGCCCAGGTGCTGGGGCTTCACTGTGACCTAGAGAGCAGACAGCCACCTGACCATGATGGTGACAAATGGGGCAGCAAACAGCTACCAGGTGGGGCCATTTTTCCCTTCATTCTATCAGATATGAAGAAGTTAACAGCTCAATACATCATGCTTGATCCCATCAGCCAGTATCTTGTCTTTTCAGAAAAGTGGACGAAATATATTTGTTTTAATATTCTCTTTATTTTGACAGATCAGGATAACAACAGTGACCAGAACTCTTGTTATCACATAGTTTCAATCCATAAGATGTTACTGAATATTCAGGGGGAGAGAACCCAAAAGCTTGGGCTGCAGGTTTGCAGCTGACCCTATTAATAGCCACATCAAATTCCTGTTTATTCAGTGGCCTTTTTATAAAGGGAAAACACAGCTCAGCCCTGCTGCCCCAAATGCAAGGAGAAACTGGAAGGGGCTGCAGGAAAATGTGTCAGCCTGGGTCCCTCCTGTGCTTCTCGCAGAAAGGAAAGGAAGATATTAATGCAGATGATTTTGTTACATAAATACATGTTGTATCAGGGCCATTTTTAGCGTTTGTGGGGGTGTGAAGAACTTCTTCAAGCTGCGTATCTATTTCATAGGATTCAGCTGAACTGAGGAAAAGGACGGAGAGTTTTAAGGTAAACTATCAAGATACATTTATTTAAGCCCACACAATTCTGTACAGAGCTCCACATGACAGAAACAATATTTCACTAGCATGTCTCTGGCCTCAGTAATGCTTTTTAATGCTTTGTAACTCAAAGACCTCTTAATATAATTGGATAAAATTAAAGGAAAAATTGTTTCATCAAATTTCAAATATTGTGTCTGCCATTTGTCTTCTGAGAGTTTCAGTTTCTTTGAATTCCAAAGGGCTGCAACACTTAATTAAAATGAAATTTTAAAATCCAGAAATCTAATTTTTAATTTAATCTCCAAGTAATTTAAACTTCAAACAGATAATTTTCTTGTCAGGAAGAAGCCCATTTTTGAGCAAAAAATAAAATCTAGGGGTAATTTCACAAATCAAGTTCATAAAATGCAGAACTCCTCTTGATTTCTGAGTGGTTTTTTACCATCCCTTCCACTTCAGCTCCATGTCCCATTCATCCCTGAGAGGCGCACGGGGCTCACTTCCCTCTTTCTGATGTGTTCATCCCTACAGAAGGCAGAGGGTGAATTTTAGCTGGGAACATCTCACACCAGCCTAGAAATGGGCCCAGGTTTAGCTGTGGGCGTAGGCTCAGGGTGGCTGGGGCTGGCATGGCAAAACCAGATTTTTCCTCCTTCCTTTTGCTGGAAGCGTCCAGCTATCAAAGCAGCAAGGAGCTCCTCTGAGGGGCTTTGGCTGCAAATGTTTCCAAAGAGAATTTTCTCATTTTCTCAGTGGCCTTCTGAGAACCTTTGCCTTCTAGAATGCAGTTTTAGGGGACTGTGTTTTACTTACAGGAGGGCATTGCCAAAGGGAAATTTTCATGGGATTAATTAATGCTACATTTTTTTGTTTGTCATGCTCCAAAAGGATCTGGTTTTTTTTTAAGGAATTTTTCTTTTATTTTTTTTCTTCTTATTTTTTTAAAAAAGTACATAAAAAGCTAACATTTATAAGTCATCTGAGCTTGGTAATCTGGTTAATTTCCCCACAGTGCCTACACTTTGTGTTTCTCAGAGCTCACCACTTCTCAGAGCTCTGCAATCCCCATGGCAGATCCCAGACTGGCCACGGTTAGCTACAAGGTGCTCAAAAAGAAAAGAAGGTTTAAGGAGGAGAAAGGTTACCTAAATAACTCTAGTTTAATATATTGCCCATCCATGCCAGCCTTGATGCAGAGTATTTTAAAAACACGCTAAAGAATGTCAGTCATATTTAATAAAATCGGGCAGAGAGAGGAGTCCATATTTTGGGCACTTCACCATTTTGGAGCTCAACTTTTCTGCCACAGGGGTCAAGTTTCTCAAACCAGCATTTTAAATGCATCCTGAATCTGCTGCCACCTGTGAATTAATGCTCTAAAAGATGAATTTAAAGTCACCCTCTGAACTGGTGGTTTAAGTGGAAAAGAAGTCTTGAATTAATTTTGCTGGTTACAATAGTTCTTTTTGGTGATATAATGACAAGGAAGACTCAAACCCCCACTGGGTCTCATATTTACCCCTCAATGCTCCATTTGCTCATTCTGTTGGTGACTTTATCTCAGATTTATTTTGAAGACACCAAACTCCAGATGAAAATCTATCCTGCTGGGAAGGGAAGAAAGGTTTAACATTATTGCTCAGCATTCATCAAAGAAGACAAGCTAAATGCAATACATCATAATGGTAAGGATTTCTGGGTGACCCCTCAGACTCTAGAGCACAACTTTGGCAACAGTGAAGGAGGAGATTCAGGAATTCAGAAAGGCTTCAGAGAGGCCATATTCTGTGGGGAACAATAAAACTGTCCTTCACACAAGCTGGCTGCCCAAAGCCACGGGCTTTTTTTCTGGAGCAGGAAATAAAAATATTTGGGATATGCATCTTGAGCAAAGAGTAAAATTCATTTGCAGTAAGAATGCCTTCAACATGAAAGAAATAAACTAACATAAGTCTCATCATGAAGAACCCTTGAGTCTGGTTCAAAATGAGATACACAGTGGAAAGAGGCATCCAGTACCAGCTACAAGGACATATGAATGGAGAAAATAATACAGAGACAGAAACCTTTTGTTTCCATTAGAAACATAGAGTACCTCCAAGATGTTTGTTTAACTGTTTGCACACAATAATACCACAAAAGCACTTTTCAGTGTGTGACAGCTGAGACTTGAGAAGTTGCAAAACCCAAACCTCACAAAACAACACAGTGGGGCATGTAGGTTGAAAATTAACAAGACCTGTAAACAATAAAACAAATGAAATCATCCTCTTTGGCTGACACTCTGCATTACAAAAGAGAAAGTAAGGAAAATGGAGAATGGAAGGAAAATGCGGTTCGATGTCTGCAGCATGTGGCTAGGAAGCAAGAAGAGATCCACCTGGGATTTTGTGAAGATTTCACTGAATTCAGAGTCTGTAGCAGCAGCCCTGGCTCAGACACAATGGGACTGCTGGGAGCCACCACTCTGGCATCACCAGTGATCGGGCACCTCAGCAAAGCATTCTTCTGCAGTCACAGCAGTGCTGGACATTCTGAAGGGTCAATCAACACAGCTAAAATCTGTATATAACTACCTGTAAGGGCACAAGCCTATTCTCTTCCCCCTAACAAAGGTGCTTCAGTTAGAGCCTTTGAAGCTTTGGTACTCCTCTCTAAGAAAGAGAAGTGGGATACTTCAGGAGGTGGCTTTGGCTTTGTTTCCAAGGGGCAATTTTTGCTGGTAGCTAAAGCAATGTAAATCTTCACCTCCTCTTCTCCCCACCCACAGCACAGGTAGGTTGTTGACAGTGGAGCAATGTTGTCAAATGGGTTACAAGAAAACTCAAAAAACCCCAACCAGCCAACTAACACACCAACCAAATAAACCCCCCAGAAATTAGATAAGCCTACAGTTTAGCAGATGAGACAAGTAGTGACCTGATAATGAGACCACTTGTTCTCCAGAGACATGTTCATGCTCATGGGTTTAAGAATACAGAATCAAATTAAGATGGGCACAACAAGTACCAAACACATTCCACAGGGCCTTTCCTCAGGGACCATGAAAGTTTGAATGATTGCAGAAACGGATGCAAAGGGGAAACACTAAGAGCAAGTAAATCCCAAATTCATAGTAAATTTATGAGAAGTGGAATGACCTTTATTCATCTTCCTTCATCTCATCCTTACAAGGAGAGACAATAAAAGGTTGATGTGGACTGTATTTTGTTCCTGCAAAGCTACTGCCAGCCAAGGTTATATTTGGACTAATGTGCTGCTTTGTTCACAGCACTGTACAAGAAGTTACATTATGAGGACACAGACACAGTATTTGTTTAATCACTGTAATACATTACATTCCTACTCAGTGATATTTCAATAAACTCACACAGGAGTTTAGAACTGACGGTTTCCTTACATAAGTACCTTCCACATTTTTTTACTCATGTAACTATATTAGACCAATGCCCTAAATGAATATATATATACATATATGTATAAACATGCATTATGCATTTTTGTTAGTGCTGTACACAGTTGCACACACACACCTTTGCCTGTTCAAATAGGGCCTGCAGCCTAGCTGTATTTGTTAAATCTTGCCTAACTCTATTTGATAAATGCTGCCTTTAAAATCTTTCCTCTCTAACATGAAAAGTCAATGCCCTAATATTAATTTGCCCTTTGAAAGCGAGCCAGTATTCAGATGGATATTGACTCCAGGCCTGCTGGTTGTTCTACAGCAGTGTTTGGAAGGCTGCTGTTCTAATGAATGTGCTAACATTTGATACACACACTAAGAAAATCAATAGCACTATTTTTACAAAGGCATGTGGCTTTACTAAGTACGCTGTCACTACCCCATTGTGCAAAATTTACTAGAAACCTCCCTATATGACTAAATTGCTGCATCTGGTTCATTTCTCCACTTGCCTGCCAGAATGCATAATTCCAGACTTCAAGGACATCCAAAGTCAGCCTCTGAAACAGAAAAAATATGGTTATTTAAGTTTGAGGTGTAAGTGGCAGTCAGTACCTGAAACTCTCACACAAGTGTCAGTTTTTCCTCGTTTCTGCCCTGCTGTTTGCACATAAGACACCTAGGGGACCCAAAGGTTTTCACATCAGAAATTCCTGCTTCTGTGGTTTCTGAATGAATTGGTTAACTATGGGCAGAGAATAAAATGTTTTTATAATCACTGTTGAATAAATTAGTCCCTGCTTTTTAGCTCCTTGTCTTCACTAGGCAAATGCACTGCAAAGTCCTGGAATCTCAGCCTTAGATCTGCTCCAGCCCATCTAAGTCACCCTGTTTTCCAAGCAGCTACTGAAAATATCCAGTCCATGTGAGTGAATAAATAAGCTAAAAAACCTGTAAGGGAAAGGAATATTTGTAAGAAGCAAACTCAGATGAAATCCAAACGCAGTATATATTCAAGGACTTCTAGTCACACTGACTTAATTCTAGATCTGGAAGTGTGTCTTCTTAAGGAAGTGATTCTATGCTATAGGCATGTACTTGAACCAGGGACTAAATACAATACAAAAGAAGTTAACTGTTAAGGCAAGATAGAAGATCAAACAGGTAAAAATCTAATAGTACATTCAGTTAAATCTTTAGTCTCTGAGAAGTTTCAAAATTTAGTAACATAAAACTATGTGAATCAATCAAAACTAGTTACTTTCATCATTGGACTCTTCAGGGTTAGTTAATTGCCAAAATATGGCACCAGCCTCATCAGAAGGAACAGAGAATTCTTCATATGCATTTGTATATACCTGGAGCAGGTTAGCTGAGAAAGGAGTCAAGCAGCTTCACCAGAGGAACAATTCCGATTTTTCATGTGGTCCACATGTGCCAAAAGATGAGTTGATGACCTTGCTCAAGAGAGCTGTGGCTGGAACTCAGAGAAAAAAAAATGAAAGTTTATGACTTAGGCCTTTCCTGACTTAAATGATTCTATGAGTTTTTGATTTTAAGTAAAAAAAGTTTATTTTTTTCTTCTAGTTTGAGCAAGACATGATCATGATAGAAATTATATTACTTGGTTTTTTTATAAAAAATACCATATATAATTTCAACACTAGAGCTCCAAAGGAAAATAAAATACTGAAATATCCATATAGCATATGGTATTCTTCCAAAGTCCTGTAGAACTGATACAGAAAAGGGAATATTTTTAGCAGAGATTCAGAGGATATTCAGCAAATGAAACGTTTGGTAATTCAAAGAATATTTTTCCCCACAATCAATAATTAGACAGGAAAACTCATTGTCACAGACTGTTATGTAGAGAATAGAACCAAGTGCAGATTCAAGGGAAGAATAGGCACTTTAATGGGTTAGAAGTACATCACAAGCACAAACTCAAATATAAATCCTGTTCCATGCAGTATTTCAGCATGGGGGATTCTGAGTGAGATTTTCTTGGTGGGAGATTATTGGTGTTGCCCTTCTGGGCTTCTTCTTGTTTTGTCCTCCTAGATGCCTGGTAGGTGTCCTTACCAGACAAAATACCAGGCTATCTAGGGCACAGACACCAAGTGATTGCAGCAGCTCTACCTCTTCAAAACATTCCTCTCTCTTTTGAGAAAAGGATAAAAGACAGCCCAGGAAGTTTTAGCAAGTGGTTCTTGCTTCTCTAACAAGAGCACCGAGAGGCTCTGGGCTGCGCTGTTCCCACAGCACCCCAAAAACGAGCACAGCACGTGAGCAAGCCTGGCCCAGCTGCAGCAGTGCCTGTGGCACACACCTGGAGCAGCCAGCACAGCCAGCAGGCACAGCTGTGAGCATGTCAGAAAGCACCAGTGTGAAAGCCTGGGCTGAAATCTCCTGTCTTGCTGCCAGTGGTCTTGAGCTTGGAGCTGTGATGGTGATGCCCAGTGCAGCAGCAGTCAGCCCTGCCTGCTGTGGTCCTAGCTAGGTAAATGTCATTGTCCCCAGTTTCAAAAGACACCTAGGATAAAAAAGTGAACTGAATTATCCAATTTAGCTGTATATTAGGTGAAGAATTGATCCCAGTTTTCTTAGGCCCCAATGGACTGCTTTAGCTCAACGTTCCCTCCTACAGAGACACTACAAAATTAGACTAAAGTGGCCACTATGCATTTATAAATGTCTTATGCTGGGAATGCAGAGAGGAAAAAGACCATTCTGCCCTTCACGCAGAAGCAGTGTCATATAAACAGGAAAGAGTGGGAAGGCAATCTCTGTTATGGGCCTTCCTAATGAAACTGTACTTGTGAAGCTACAATCCAATAAGGAATAGGCAGGAGAGCACAGGAAACCTTCTACAGATCCATGGCAATTCTGAGCCCACATTATTCAAACTAAAACAGTAACCTCATGCAAGAAGTGCAGAGGCTGGTGGCTGAAGAGGCACCACACGCTGCTGCCATGTGAGCAAGGGTCAATGAAGTGAGGGAAGCATGGAGAGGCAGAGCATCCATGAATGTGATGACAGGATGGAGCAGCAGTGAGGTCTGCAGAAAAATATATCTTCAGTTCACTGAGCTACCACAAACATCTGCTGAATTCCTCCCCACACTCTTCTGTCTTATAATATTTAATCTGCCTCATTAAATAAAGTCCTTTACCAAAAAGTCAGGTTATTACAAAGCATTCTGTGGTCTGAGTATCACATAGGGGTATCTAGCACACAGATACTGTGTTAGCTTCTAGGCAGGTGTCCATCAGGTCTAACCTGATGGAATATCAGCTGTTCTGTCTCCTCAGCTGACATGCTTTTCCACATATGAGAGCTATAAATGCCCACATTTCTGCCAGATCAGTAGACAGTATCATTAGCACCCAGAACATGGACTCTGCTGACTCTTTGAGCTCCTTCTACTCCTGAGGCAGTTCCTTCAATCATGATTCATTTTAAGCAGATGATTTCCACCATGCTGGACAATTTCTTCCTTTTTTTAATTACATGATCCCTCTAACTACAGGGAATATTTTGGCACCATGCAAAATTTTGTTGTATGCATGGATACATCATGCAGATTGTAACTATCCCTCTGGATTTATGATAATCAAGGGTGTTCCAGAAAGGGAAGAACTTCATTATTTATAGGCTCAGATTTTTATGAGAAGTACATTACTGCTGATAAATGTTTCTCTAAGATCTGATACTTTACCCATTGCTGCAAGAGAACTAATAATACTGGAAGGCTTTAATCTGTCTTACACAAAATTGCTCTGATTAAACCACTAAGAAAATGTCCTTCAGGCTCAGTTAAGACCCTTTGTAGAGTGAAACACCTAATAAACTGTACCTAAAGGAGGCCTACAAGAAAGGCAGAGAGAGACCTTTTATAAATGCATGTCATGATAGGACAAGGGGAAATGGTTTTAAAATAAAAAAGGAGAGTTTTAGATTAAAAGTTAGGAGGAAATTCTTTACAGTGAGGGTCGTGAAACACTTGAAAAGGATTCCCAGAGAAGCTGTGGATGCCACATCCCTGGAAGTGTTCAAGGCCAGGTTGGATGGGGCTTTGAGCAACATGTTCTAGTGGAAGGTGTCCCTACCCATGGCAGCGGGGTTGGAACTAAATGACCTTTAAGGTCCCTTCCAACGCAATCCATTCTATAATTCTGTGGCATGAGATAAAAGTAGCAGCCATGCAATGCAATGGGCCAGCCTCTGGGCCCAGTGATGGGCTGAGCAAGGGATTCTTTGGCCAAAACCAACACAAGTTAGATGTGTGTCTGTGTAAGGGAAAAAACAGCAAAAACTGCCCAGACAAAAATGGGGCATGTTGCAAGAACATCCCCAAGGAGTTAGCAGGAAGGTCTATGGTCACAGAATACAGGGAGATTGAGGCTGTGAAAATGGTTTGGGTGTTTTTAATTTCTATTACAATTAAACAAAAAAGATTCTGAGGTCATTAGCTGTAACTAAAATGCTTTTTTTAAAAGAATAAATCTCCTCAGAAACTTCCAAAGGAAAAGAAGAAGAAACCCAAAAAACTCCCAAAAATTTAAAGGCTCTGAATATTCCCTAGCCACACAGAGGGTTATGGTGTCAAAAGGACACCTGGTCACAGCCTCCTGCCTTTGCTAGAGGTACTTCTAGCTGGCAGCCCTTCCCCCAGGCACCTGATGGTGAAACAGCTGCCAGTGTAGGATACCAACCTGTTGTTGGGTCCTGTGGGATTACCAGAGCATGGGCTGCATCAGAGTGAGCAGGATGACAGCACACATCTTGCTCCACAGGCTGGTTGTGAAATACAAAATCTCCAGGAAGAAAAGAAAGGCCCTGGGTTTGCTGTATGTGAGATGTTTCAATTTGCACAAATGCAAGTGACAGACACTTTGGAAGTTTCCACTTCATATTCTGCTTTCATCTTAATTAGTATTAACTTATTCTTCCAACAAGGGAAAACCCACAGAACACTGATCAAAAGAAGAAAATTGCAATAGTTCTGGTAGTCCCCTTCACTCAGCTGCTAACACTGTACTAGGAAGGATATGTTGGTAGTGGTGCATCATCTCTAATGACCAGGTTTCACAGAAAGAAGTTAAATTCATTGTTGGGGCAATTAAGAAAAGCTACAGCAGGATCACACACAAGGTGAATTAAACCACTGGATGCCTTAAATCTGTTCCCCACAAATTGTGAGCAACACATGGATGCTGGTTCTTCATCAGCCTGAGCCCACCTAACTGCAGAATCCCCAGGCTTGGGTGTACTCTGGCCAGCTCCTGTGAATTTGGACATTCCCCCTTGGCCTGCTAAAACTGAAGGTGAATATCTTTCTGCTAGTTAGGCATGCTGAAATGCCAGGGCACTGGAGCTGGTTGGTGTTGGAGCTGTTTGAGGAAGGAGGCAGGGTCCCATGGCCAGGATGCAGGGAAGAGCATGACCAATGGCAGCTAGCTGAGACACAGCTGAGGTGCCTGTCAAACTGCAGCCCGAACAGTGAAAAACAACAGTTTTCTTTCTGTGAAAGGAAGGTGTTGATGCCAACTAACAGAGCTGTGGCAACTTCTCAGGTGGCTGCCCATGACCCAAACATCTGCTGCATTAGAGTGATAGAAGAAAAAAGTGACTAGGTCTGACTAGCATCTAAATCACTTTTGTATTAACTGGCCAAACTTCTTGCAAGTCATGCTCACTTTTTTCAGAAAAACACGTAGAGAAAGACAAGCAACTCTTCTGCAAGCTGCAAAATCCAGTCCCTGCAAGTGGGCACAAGTGCAGCTGAAGCAGCCAGTGCCAGGAAGCATTACACCCCCTGCCAAAGAGCCCCTCTTTGGATTTATTGTGTGTTAAAACAAGTTACTCTCTTCAAGCTCCATTTCAGAGTCTAGAGGTAGGTGCAGGACTGATTGACATTCTGTGACAGTGCCAGTGGTACAGTGCAGGAATCCTGGCACTGTTGTTGTGCCTCAGATGAGCCCTGCTGAGCATGGGAGGACTGGATTTCAAAAATGATGGGCACTGACAGCTAGTGCCAATTGCAGGTCAAGGTGCCCTGCAGCTCCTGGCACTGGCTTCTGAGGGCACCTCCTACTTCCCCCCAACAAGTGCTATCTGGTCAGCCTCTCCCTTTCCAATTAAACAGAATATTCTGTTTACAGTGATGTTCACTACAGCTGTAGCTGCATTTCACTGCATTTGGGACCCTTCTGCTCTGGAGAAACACAGCAGTCATCCCCTAAATGAATCTTACCCCTCAACAGTCTTCTTGGGTAGGTCCTGTGTCAGTCATCAGCTTTCCCAAGCAGAAATCCAGAGCTTTGAAACTGAATGCCCTGCCTAGGCATGAGCATGTCAGTGGCACAGAGCAAGGGGAAGCAGCCATGCACCAGGAGGGCAAGGACTCTGCTGTGTCCCCAGGGCTTGATGGCCTTCCCCAGCCCCTGCTCCTGTGCCCCAAGGGTCAGCCCCACGCTGGCTCTGCCTGCAGACTCCAATGAGCCCACTGAGATGGACCAGAATGGGATTTGCCTTTGCTTTGTTCTACCAAATGGATGTAACGTTGACAGGAAAAATGCACAGAGAGGATTTTCTGGCCTGTCATCCAAGTAGAAAAGGAACAGGAAAAAAGAGAAGGAGAAATTAGAGTAACAGAGAGGATCAAAATGAAAGCAAGCAGGGAAGATAGGGTGGAAATATACCTTTGAGTCTTTGGCCCACACCCCTCAATATGTTAGCAACTGTATCATGTAAATCTCAATCTCAGACTTTTTTGACTGCTTCTGAACCCTTCTACTGTCATTGGAAAGCTATTTTGGAATCTCACTCCTCTCATGGCTAAAATCCTTTTAATTTCTAGTCTAATTTTATTCATAAATGTATGTTCACATCTTATAGTGGAACTTAAGCTTAGTCCCAACTACAGCTTAAGTAGTTGTCCCTGGATGTAAACCTCACAGTTCTGATTTTATGCTCAGTTTAAGCTGTCTCTATGTCTGCCAAATACCTGATAACATATATGTGTACAGACTTAACATTCCCTGGTCAGAAAGGTGTCCCTCTGCCTAGCAGCTGAATCACACAAACCCTCTCACAGCTCTGATTCATGACCCTGAATAGAAGATAGGGCCATCTTCTGCCAAAGCTTCCTCTGGATCACATCCATCATACCTTAACAACACAACCACCTCCTTCCTTCCCACTCACAACCTCTCTGGTGCAGAGAGAGGTGTGCAAATGTTGTGCAGGGCTGTTTCAAACTCCCTGGTGTATGCTGTGACACCTGGGCTGGAGAGATATATGCAGCAAATGTACTGCCCAGCCACACACACCACCTGGGCTCCATGTGTGCGATCAGTCTCACACCAGGAACACCCCAGCCACGTGTTCACATGCAGCAAAGCTGCTGAGTCTGTCTGCAAACCCCAGTGAATCTTCTGGGGTATCTGGACATTTCACTCTGGGTGGAGAAGGAGGGGTTTTCCCTTGGAAATATCAGAAATCTTCCTCTTAGACTAAAGTAAAAAAACAGGACACAAGTAGGAAATAAACAATACTGTTTTAGAAAACCCTACAAATATGAAAATTACCTAATCTTTAGATTCAAGCCATATTAGGGGACCAGAAGGATACATCAGTGCTCTGCTGCCTGGATTATCTGATGGAGTAACTCTCAGAAGCACTGCTTGCCAACTGCCCACATAAACCTGGTTTATCGCATCCCAATAAAGCAGATTATGCTTTTGTGGTGCCCTTATCCACATGTTCAATCAGCAGGACTGCATTACCTTCCTCGGTGACCTTCCTATTGCTCTTCCAAATTAAACAGCCGTGCATCAGACTCCAGCTCTAGCTGAGGCACTGGCTGCAGTGCCAGTGCTGTGACCTGGGGAGGTGCTGCATGGGGACACCAAGGGCAATGATCTCGGAGGAGAGAGGAAAAGCCCAGCAGAAGAGACCTTCACCTTGAACCTGCCATGTGTGACCAGGAAAGCTCAGCCACTCAAAGAGCTTTGTGCTGCTACAAGTGGCAGCAGGCACCAGAGAGAAAGGGAAAACAAAGAGCAGACTTTCCCCAGCGCTGCTCTAATTAAGCAGTTAATTAGGTGTGAGCTGAGATGGATGTGTTGCTGCAGTCTGTGGGTTTGAAGTCCTAGCAGAACTAGGGCAAGGGTGCAAATTTTGGCTCAGTTGGAATGAAGCAGAAACTTATGATTTAATTTGGCAAGATTTTCTCCAGTGCTGAAGGACTTTACCAGTTTCACAGGTGATGTGAACCTGTGTTATAGCAACCCATCTCCTTGTTCTCATTTGGCATTTCAGATGCTGTCAAGTCTGAGGGACTCCTGTCTTCTGTGTTTTAATTTGGCAGCCTGTGGTTTCTCCAAGACAGACAGACTTCCTAGACAGCCCCACTCAAGAGATCCTTCCTGCTTACCTGAGTCCTGAAGAAATGCCAAGGGGAGAACATTCTCTATTTTACAGTATTTTAACATGCATTAAATGAAGAGGTATATATTTTAACAAAGCCGAAAATATTTAATGCTTAAGTTTGCAATTATTGATAACTATCTTAAGACAGAACTCCCTAGATATTTTAAAACTCTAACCATATTTTCCCAGCTGTGTTATCCATAGAGAATATGATACAGCTATGTAAAGCTGCTATGACTGCTAAGTGTATTCAATTATCTCTGCTAGTTTTGTCCCCCCCTCCCACACTCTCCATTCATTTCAGTGTTCACTAAATATTTTAAGCTTGTTAAGTGAGTTCATGCATGCATTACAAAAAAAGCACTTTGGGAAAAATTTATGGCTATTTTATCCATTTCAATATATGGGCATGATCGTACCACTAATCTGCACAGAGCTGTGAGACTCTGTCCCTTTTCCTCTTACCCTCCCCCTTCGGGAGAGAAAAAACCCAAACTTTGGAAAAGGGGTCATGCAAAGGCAGGGATTTCTATAGGGAGCCCATGGAACAATGCCTGCATTGCCAGGCGTAGTGGGCTCCCATTGTTTGCTCTTTGAGCTCATAATAGAGGCTTTGCCAGTGGGGAGGCTACATGGGGAACAAATGGATGGACAGCAAAGATGATGTCGGCAGAAAGTGCAAGAACCTCCTTCTGCTTCTGTTTCTTTCAAAGGCTTGAAAGTGATAGTGTGCATAGTAATTCCTCTCCATTGTGGTGTGTGTAACGTTTATATTCATGCTATGCTGGCTAAAGAAATGCTGGCTGTGGTCAGCAGAGAGGCCTGTACACATGCCTTTATCCCAGCAGCATCCTGGAGTTCAAACAGTATGGAATCCATGCGTGGGGAGCAAAACACTAACTCTTATGTTAATGAAGATTACAGTGAAGAATGGAGGGATGAAAACCCAGCTGCTCACCCACTGACAGCAACTGGAGGATTTTCCCTTACAGCAGCCAAGTACCCAACTACAGTTAAGTTTCATCAAAACTTTCTTTACCATCCATTTCAGATGTTTCACAGCTGGGCTGGAAAATTTACACGGAGATAAACCCTTCAGTCAGACCTCAAGCAAATGTAAAAATGGTTGTTATCTTTTTGTGAAAGCCCCAGAGATGGAACTACAAAAGCAGTGCAAATACACATATGGAAATCTACCTATTTAGAGATGGCACACATACAGAATTGCACAGAATTCAGAGTTAATTTATCCCAGCTGATAACTTAGATTGTGCAAATGAGCACATCTTTTATCTTCAAGCACTTTTAAGCCACATTATATCAATTTGAAGTGAAATAATTATTTTCTGTTAAATTCTGTGAGATGACTCAAGAAGTGGCAGCAGGCACCAGAGAGAGAGTAGAGTCTGTAGAAAGGTGATCAGTTCCCATTCACTTCAGAAGACTCTTCCCCAAAGGATTTGAAGTGACAATCAGCAGCAATGGCTGTTCTTCTATCCCTTCGTCCATCAGTCTCCTTCACAAACTTCCAGTTGTAAGATTTTAAACACTGCTATTGCTACAAGTGAAGAAATAAAAAACATTACTGAAGTATCACTTTTCAGACCATTCATTAGTCCTCAGTATATTTTTGGTCTGGGAAAAAAACCCCACCTACATTAAATCCTTTTTTCCCCTGACTTTTTGTTTTCAAAATGCTTGAAAAAAAATATCCATTCCAAGATCCATCTCAAGAATCCCTTGAAACCTTTGAAAATCATCTTCCTGTATCTAGAGCTGGGCACCAGCAGGAAGATGGAGTGTTTTTAACCTGTGTATCCTCCCTGGCTCCACCCTTGGCTAACAGTGATCTCCTGAGGATGCCATGGTGGCCCTGCACAGAGCAGGCTTGCAGCTTTCTTGTTACCTGTGAACCCACAGATGTGAAAATTGGTTTCAGAGGGCCTGGGATATCTCTTTCCTCACTCCAGTTGGACCCTCCAAGGAAAAATGGTAGCCCATGGAGAAACTGGCAGCACTGCCAACATGCTACCTAATGTGAGCATTAAACCTGTCTTAAACAGAGGAAATTAATACCAAGCACCTCATTTGAATGGCATCTCGTTTGGGAGATAGCCAGGAAACATAAAGGTTGGTTTGCTCTGCTCATCACTCACATGACTGGGCCCTTTGTTTTTCAGCCTGATGAGAGGCAAGGATAGAAAATCAGCCCCAGCTCTGAATTTCCTGGCTTTTGTCAGTTGATGTTACACCCATGATATTATTCAAACAGGGGGTTTTGTGTGTAACAGATAAATGTCGACAAAGCCCTGTCTAATGCCTTTTAGGTTGCTAGGAAACCTGGCTCTGTAGCCACCACAGAAATATCTCTGGCTAGGGGATTAGATAAGCTCTGACTTGTTTTGATTAGGTGAGCTTTATTGCAGAAAAGACAGCAGCATGCTTGACATCGTAAAAATATGACCCGCTTACAAACCCAGGGCACAAGGATCACTTATTGCTCACGATGGCCTCCATGAGAGGACACTTTGAATACTTTTCTAACCTTCCAAATCACTTCTCTCCAGAAAAAGCCACACCTCCTAATTAAGGTCTCCTTTGGTCCCCTAGGACTTGAGGCTGCTGCTGCTAAGTCCCCCATGTTAGATCATACTGAGGTGAAAAGTCATTTTCAGCCTAGCTTAACTTCATGGGTCGGGAGAATGGGGGTATTTGTGGTCTGGTGGGTCACACAGATAACTAAGAACTAGCTTACCTGCCCTCTGCTCTCAGCTCTGCAATTTAATGATTGTGCTTTGAAAATAAATTTGAATGAGTTGTACCTGTGGCAGGTATTTATGCAACCCCATCAATGGAGAAGCTAGAGGGAGTGAGCCTCCCTTCTGGTAACCTGAGATCTGCTCCGGGGAGCTGAGACTCTTCCCCTTTCTGACCCTGCCTCTCTCAGCCTGCTGTGCTGGTCTCTGCCCTGCCTTTGCCGAGGGCGTGCCCAACAGGCATTTGGGGAAATGGTGGAAGCTCCATGCTCTCCTCATAAGGGGTTTCCACCCCTTACCTCTTTACTGACAAGAAGTTTTTTGCCTTTTTCTACCTTACTGCAATTCAAGAGCCTTGCTTCTTGTCTTGCTCACAGTGTATGTAACAAACAGGTTATCCCTTCCTCTCTGCAGTGCCTTTTATATGTTGAACACCGTTCTCCTTTCTTCCCCAGTCAATTTTTCTCTGAACAAAACAACCTAAATGTTCTCCATCTATTCTCACAAAGTATGTTTTCCCTAAGCTCTTTAACTCCACGGTGTATTATCTGTGAAAGCAGGGCAGATATTCCGCAAGCTATAAATGAAACCAACAGTACTGAGGTGAAAGCACCAGTCTGACCACAAGCTCAGTCATGCTGTACCTGTGAGCTATGCAGTTCCTGTCCAGGTTACTGGCAATAGTTTGGGATCATATTTTCTGCTATTTAATCAGGAAGGTATTGAGACAGGCATCTGGAACAGTCAAAATTACATGAGAAAGACCCTGGGTTCATGCTAAGGTGTAAGTAGAACTCAGAACCCTGAGTTTGGTCTAAGTTCATGTTTGCATATTCACATTTAATAAAGTACACAGCTCAGAGTTATACTCTTGTATGACAGATGTTCATGGTATCAGTCAGAGGAGAGAACTAGCTGCGTTACTAATGAAGTTTAAAAAGGCTCTCCCTCAATTCCCACCAATTACATGAGAAGTTTCATTCACAGCGAATGCGTAATCTGTCCATATTCATAGCATTTTAAAAGAAATTTCTGCTCATCAATCTATCTCAGGTAAAGCTATTACAGGAAATAAAATATCATCGAAAGGGTGAAAACAATCAGGCTCTTTCCAGCTAACTGGGAGAGCAAGTCTCAGAATAATGAATTCTGTGCTGAGAACATTGCAGTTGAAATGTTTCAGTTGGGAGAGCTCAGTACAAACAGGTACTTTCCAAACCATTCAGTATATAGGTTAATATTAACATTAGGCATTGCACATTTAACTCAACAGTCTAAAAGCAATGATCAGATGTGCTCCCCTGCACTCATGGCTGAGCCTGGGTTTGTGCACTGTGTTCAAACACACCAGTACGTCCTGTGACCCTGCTATGAAGGAGACAAAAGCCCTGTTTACACTGTCTTTGCAGCTCACACCTCTGGAGCAAGCCCTGGCTCCCTGGCAGCCTGCACAGCATGGCCTGTGTCCCTCAGGAGCACACAAACCCTGACCACACTGCAGTGCTCTGGGAACAAACCTGGCATCTTATCAGCCTCCACTGCAGTCTGCAACTGGAGGTGAGCATCTCCTCACTCCCAACACTGATGTCAGAATGCACTCGCCCCAGGCATGGCAGATAGCCATCAGCATCCTCCACATGAGGTGACCAAGACAAATAAAGGAGTGCAGAAGCTGATACAAAATCACATTGCTTTCTTCTGCTCTGACCATGTCTGCTGCCATTGCTTCCTCAGTACACCATGTCAGTCCTACCACAGAAAACCTCATGCACGGGGTTGCTGACAGAGCCAGCTCAAACTAGGGCTATGGATGGCTACACACAGATGCCTGTTAGAGCCAGTCTGGGCCAGATGGTGTTTGTTGCCCCAATTATATTCCTGACTCTTACTGTCAGCCAAGCTGTGACATAGCAAGTTGTTATATGGAAGTGCTCGCAGGGTCTGGATGTCATTGTTGGCAAACAGGGGCAGGAGGCTGCTGCTGGAAAAGGCTGCTTGTGTGTGTGTGTGTACATGTCAGCAGTACCCAAGGCACAGGGTGAAGTGAGTCTCTTGTCCTGACCCCTGAGCTGCCCACCTCTGCTGAAGAATGGCTGAATCACAGAGTGTATCTTTCCCAAGCACAGCTGTACTTAAACACATCCTACTACTCTTATCTCTTCAGTAAGTGTAACTCAGACAAAACACCAGCCAGAGCCACAGGCAATGCCTGAACCATGGCTTCATGCCTGGGGCCCCTCCACTTGTCCTGAGCATGGCAGTGAAGATGGAAGGGGTAAATGAATGACCTCAGAGAGTCTCATCTGTTGCAAGGCTTGTTAAGGCCCCAGACCCCTCAGACCCAGCAAGATGCTCAAGTCCTAGGTGACAGTGCAACATGGAGTTTACTGTTATGGCACATGGGCCCTGACCTGGTGTATTTCATGGTAGATGGGGGCACAGCAGCCAAGCTGCTCCAGCATAATCACTGGCATCACAGCTCTCTACATGCACAGCCTTTGTCTGGATGAAAATGAAGTCAAAGCACTTACTGCTGCAGGCCAAACTCACAGCATGAACTAGCCTCAGTTATGTGACGTACAGATATCTTGGAAATGCTGAATATGGCAGCTCTGAAATACTTTTTTGCACCCAAAAAACTTTTGGATTTTTTATTCATAAGGTTCAGTAAAAATCACAAGCAGTCAAATAATAAGAGGATTGATACAGAGCTCCCCAGGTCTTTGGGTGAACTGCGAGGCTGGTAAGCACAGCTGAGTGACATTTGTGTGCATAAGTCTAGGGGAACTGGAGAACATTCTTGGGAGGAAGAAGTGAATATGTCCTGGTCTGTGTAGGTAGTGTCTGGGGTGTGCAAATCCCTGAGAACACCCCTCTCAAATGCACTTAACTTTCTAAACAGAGGTAGCTCTGGCTTGCTTCAGCGGGGCTGGTATGGTTGCACCTAGATGACTTGGAGACCAGGGCCGAGTGCCATCTGACTACAGATGCACTCAGAGCCATGGATTGTGTTCACAAGGTCTGAGTACACAAGGCCACAAGTACAATTTTTGCAGCTGTACTGTGCACACTATCAGTTTTGGCAACTGCATGCTCTTACAACTCTACAGATGACAGCAAAACCTGCAACTGGGTGATACAACGGGCTCTGCTGTATTTGAATGGACCAGCATGACCACCTGACTATACTCTTTGACATATATCCTCCAAGAAAATGCAAATTCCTTGGATTCACAGACACACAGAAAATCATTGTTGCCTGTGTACTGTCTTTGTGTTGCTGTCACAGCCTCTCTTGAGGCTCACCCAAACCACATGCCAAGCACTTGTTCCCCCATTTTCCCTCCCACTTCCCGCTCCAGGGATGAAGTTGAGAATTATGTGAAAAATCGTGGGTTGAAATAAGAACAATTTACTGGAAACAGCAATAAGATAAGAAAATTAACAGTAGCAGCAACAATATTAATAACAAAAGTGTGCTAAAAAGGAGGGTGATTTACATGCAAGATGCTCATTGAGCCCAAGCTGACAATGACCACAGCCAGTGGCACCGCACCCCAACTTCTCCATCTGCAATACTTGTTCCCAGCTGGAACTCACACCCTTCTTCTCAGAAGTCCCTTCTCAGGGAGTCCTTTTCCCCAGCCCATGACATAAGATGGTATCAAATAACACAGTGCCTTGGCCATATCCTCCCACTGATTTGGGCCAGAACCAGGGCAGCTTCCCAGACTCTTTTTGAGCCACCTCACCTGAAGAGCTCAGGCAGCAGAGACTGGCTGTCAAGAAGGCCACAGCATTAAGAGGACATGTCCTGTGCCCACTGTTCAGCTCTCCCTTCCCTGAACTGAGTACATAAACATGTCTCACTAACAGACCACATCCCTTCCATACAGTTTTCACAGCTCCTAAAGATGCCATCTGACACAGAGTAAATGGCTGAAGTTCAGCTGGAGTCAGTGAAAAGTTTGCCCAATTTAGAAATGGAGTTCTCCTCAGGGACCCCAGCCAGACCCATTGGCATTTGTGAGAGCATACCTAATTTGCACGCTTTTAGCGTGTCTGCTATTACTTTTGCCACGAGGCTGAAGTTTTTAATGAGATTAATGATCCATGGGTCACTGTGACCAGTGATTGATGAGGTTCTCAGCAAAATCAATTTACTGTTTCTTTCCACCAAGGGTTGCTGCCACCCTTCTGCATCCCAAAATGGGTCACAATTAAGACGATGTAGTTTGATCTGGTTTTCCCTGACCAGACACTTCAATTCAGTGCCTGCAGTTTGTTGACTACAGTTTTCCAATAAGCTCAAGGGAGCCTAATGGTAGCAGTGCATTAAACCACCGATGCCAATTTGGAGTATTGGGTATCAGGATATGCAAATGAATTAAATTAGATCTTGTTTTCAAAGGGTATCATAAGGTGTCCCTTGAGCTTTATGTGCTTTTGGACATAATTTGATACATTAACATTTAATTTCTGCCAGGTGGGGTTCACCTTCCTCTGAGGTAAAGAGCTCATAGAGTAACTCAGATCTTGTACCTCCCTCCTTCCTCTGCTAATAAGAAATACAAGATCCAGTTTCTCTCTCCCTTCCCCCACTGCTTTCCTCCCACAGTGTTTTAAAAATCTGACAATAATGCAAAAGATAGTTCTGTATGGCTCTGTTGTCACTCAGGGACTCCCAGATTATATTTGATGTGCTGGTGCAGCTGGGAGCTGAGCAGCGCTGCTGGTGTTACTCCTCTCCTTGAGCCCGTACTGCCCTGGGACAGCTGCTTCACCTCCATCCAAATGTAAGGACAACTAAGAGGAGATTTTTGTCCAGTCATGGACTTCTGCTGGTCACCTGCTGGAATGGGATTTGGGGATCCTACCCTGCCCAGTGTGAATTTTTGTCACGTGTAGGCCCTCAGGACAGTTCACAGCCTTGCAGCCTACCACTCAATTTAATTAATGAAGTTCCAAGCGACAGGGGACACAACAACTGCCAGTATTTAAGATCACAGGTTCTAAAGGTCAGTAGGCACCACTAGCCTTCATTATACCAGAAGCCAAAAAATTTAATCCAGTAAATCCTGCCTCAAATTCCTATCTCGTTGTCAAGCCGGAGCATATATTTTCAGGAGCTGCTCCAAACTCAGTCTACAGGTTTTATTTTAAGAGGTATCCCACTGAGCTCTGTGTGCCCCTGTAACCCTCCTTGTGTGCAGCACCACATGAGACACACATCTCCATTCTTCCAGTTGAGTTTTGCTTAAAACATGGCTGGTTTTGGTTAGAGCAGCATTATTTGCTGGGGGTTGCCAATGTCTTCTGCCTTGCTTAAGTCATGGTTTTATGATGCAAATTAGACAGATAATACTGTCTGTAAACCATACTGCATGATCAGATGGCAGACTAAGCTTAGTGAGATAGAGATTTCCTTTTTAATTAAAACTGCAACGCTTCCGTGTGGTGGATTAACACTGCAAGGGTCACTGGAAGAAGTGAATTAAAGTAGGATCTGAACAAAGATGAAAAATTGCTTCAAAATGGCCACTAACAGCATAACAACTATGTCACTTACCAATGTCTTCCTTGCAGGAATATTATGTTATGTTAACCCTTACCATTCCTTAAAGGTAGTCAAGTGTCATCCATGTTTTAGTCGTATGAAAATTCTGGTGTGGAAGGTTAAAATAATAATGAAATTATATCTGGCTTCTTTTGTCATAGCCTTCATCTTGACAATGAGACTTTGCTTTTGGAAACACCTGGAAGCCAGGACTCCCACCAGTCAAGAGATTTTTTTCAACAGCTCCAGAAATCCAGCCCCAGTAGATCATTTTAGGTAAATCATGTTTTCCTTCAGAGCATGTGCACTCAGCAGTTAAGCTGCCATATGAACACTGAGCTTTAATTCCCACAATATCCAGTCCTTCTGGCCAGCTTGTCCCAGAAGACTGTCAGTAAGCAGTGCTGCAACAGATGTCACACTTACACAGATATATCCTGGCTTTTCAGTGGAAAGAAAATTTCCTTTTCCTTAAACTCTGCCAAGCCACAAGTTCTTGATTCAGACTGATGCAAGCCCACCTTCACATAGGCCTGAAGATTAATTTCTCCTTATTAGACTACCTTTGCTGTTAAGATGACATCTTCTAACAAAGCCAAGTGTAATAGATGGTTAACTCCACATCTAAAACTTGCACTTGAATTCTTTTGCTAAATGCTCTGCAATTAGACACAAGCTGAGTAAGGCAGAGACTGCAGTACTGTATCACCAGGAAACATGTAAGGAGAAGAAATCTGAGCCATCCTTGTTTCACAAAAGAAAAAAAAGAGCAGTTGAGATACATACCTGAAAAATAAAAGGGGAACTAAGAAATCCTGAATCAGCTGTTCACAAAGAACAAAATTATTATAATCAGATTTCCAGATGCATATTTACAGATTAGAAATGCAATGCCTAACAATTCTTAAACAAATACCAGCTTTCTTCCAGAAAAAATTGTCTGTTAAAAACAACAAATCCAATGTGGTTACAGATATTAGAAAACAGAGCAGCTGTTTGGTATTAAACCTCAAAAAATAATAAAATATTTCTGTGCTCTCACAGAAGAAATAGAGAAAAGGAAAAAAGCCTAACTGGGGTGGGGGGGGGGGGGGAAGGGGGGGTAGGAGGGGACAAAGGAAATTAACTGAATCACCTACAATTTCCTCCAAAAGTGACTTAATCCTGCTCAATCTTCTTTATGAGACAACCTATAGGAAAACCAAAAAGCCTGTAATACTCAGGCTGCCAGGTCCTTGAAAGGCAGCAGAATTTAATTTGAATACTTCAACAGCACAATGGCATCCTCAGCCTTAGAGAGGGCCTCTAGGCAGAGGCAAGGTAAGTTTACAACAATATTAAATAAAATTATGCTTACCCCTTCAAGTACCTCAAAGGAAATTAATTTTTAGGTTTTTAGAGTAACTGTGAACAAAAACCACATCAGGCAGCATAGACTACATTTGAGACTAGTACAAGCAACGCTATGCAGATACTCAGGAATTGGATAGAGCACCCTAAAAAGCATGTTTTGCTGCCAGCTCTCCTTGCTGCCCTGTCAGAGAAACCCAGGAGATTGCAGATGCAGGGGAGCCGAGGGAGGACCCGTCTCCACCTGCTTTACCTACCCCCGTGGCTCCTGGCAGCAGACTGCAATGCAGCACTGAGGCTCTGCACTGGGGAAGGGCTTGCTGCTCTCTCCGTGCCTGTGCCAGCCAACGTGTGCAGGCAGCAGGGAGCTTTAATAAAGCAAACTCTGCAGCAGACTGCAGAGCAGGCTGATTAACAGTTTTGGTGGTACTGGGGAGGGTGGCACACTGCCTCCCCTCCTCCACCCAGTCTTAAACCTGAGAGAGCAAAGCTTTGACCAGCATCAGGTGGTTAAAACACAGTTCATTAGCTCGTGGTGCTTTCTGCCTGCTCGCCACAGAAAGGCTGCAGGAGTTGCTGAGGATGATCACACACAAAATGTGTTTGCTGGAGTTCAAAACAGCTTGTCTTCTTCGTGCCAAGCCCGCCCTTTAAAATGATATTAATTAAGAAAGTGGCTTTAATGCAACAGGCAAACAGAATGTAATCAGTGATTAGAGCAGCAGGCAAGGACATTATTTACCAGAGATTCAGTGAGAAGGGGACAAATGCAAACTCTTGTCTTTCCTTACATAGCACCACACAGGGCTTTGACCTGCCCCATTCCCCCTCCCTGCTTTCCAGGTCCCACGGGTGGCATCTGCTTCACACTGATCTCTCTGATGGACATCTGAGTTAGGGAGAGAAAAACAGTTTTCTTTCTCCTTCTGTAACAAGTCAGCTGGGGAAGGATTCCCCAGCCCAGTTTCCAGACCAAGGGGAAAGAGGATGATGCAGTGACTGAAGGGTGCAGAGTCACAGTGACCCCATCTGCCCCCATGGACCAAAGCAGGGAGCACCTGGAGGTGGGAGCAAGCTCTGACAGGCAGGGTGGAGATGCTGGCGGCAGGCAGGGCAGCAAGGGGCAGCCTGCAGCATGGGGCAGGACCAAGGACCTAGTGCAGGGAAGCACTCAGCAGGCAGAGAGTGATCAACATGCAGATTCACTCAGCTGTAGGTTGTTTATGAGAATGAGATGGAAACCAAATTAATAAATTGTCCCAACTGCTATCCCCACACACCCCCTCAATGTATTTGCTCTTCTCCCTTCTGTCTTTGGTCCTGCCCTCCCACATGAAAAAATAGTTATTTGTTTATATTTCTTGCAGTCCTTTATAATGCCTTATAGAACCACTGCCTGGGTTTCTGGGCTAAAACCCCATTTTGCAGCTGTAGAAAATGCAGCTTGGAGAGGCAGAGTGACTCAGTTGGGATTTTATAGCTAGCCCACATCAGAACCAGCTTTCAGTACTCATCTTCTTTGGCTCCTAAAAGGAACCTTCTTCCACCAGCACCAGAACTTTCCACTGCAGCTAAAGTTACCATCACACTCAATTTGCTATCTTTAGTCCCTCGGTCGGGTATTTGTTTCTTTGTTCATCAGAGTCCTGGATGTTGCAGGATGTAAAGCTGAGTGTGTACTATTGTTCACTTCAGCTTTGTGCTGATGAAAGAACAAGCACAAAGGAAGGAGAGAAGAGGAGAAAAGGGGGCACCTTCTTGTATAAAAGGCTCTGAAATCCCATATGGAAAAACTCTATAGAAGTGAACAAATGTGATTCTAAAAGCCTATTGAATTTAAGAGAGAATGATCTCCTTGCCACATGGTTTTCAAACACCATATAGACTGGTGCAGTCTTCGAGCATCTAGGGAAAAGGGATCAGACTCTTTTCAATGCTATGGATTTATCTATATAAAGCTATTGCTTTAATTTCCACTAGGTACCTTATGGAAAAGGCCTAGGGAAAAGGATAAAAAGAGAATTAGGAAAACTGTTTTGGTTGGTTTGTTTTGAATTTTGAAGTGGTTGCAGAATAGCAAGTAATACTATTGCTTTCTTCTGATTCTCGGTGATGTTCCATTTGTTTACTTTCTTTATAGTTCAGGATTTTTTGAGGCAATTGCTACTATGGTGTTGGGCAGGGAGTTTTTAAAATAGTATGAATGTTTTCCTAGATGTTTTTTGAGATGAGTGGCTTGTCTAAATCTTTATCTTCACTACATGGAGGAGGCTGTGGCCAGGGGAAGGCAAAGTTGGTCTTCATAACGATTTATCTGCTGGATGAAAAAGGAGCAACTGAAACAATGGTATGGATTTAGGGGAAGGAGAGGGCTGCAGAAGGCAGCATTACAAACGGATGGCCTCTGCCATGTAGCTGTTGTGGGGGGCACAGTCTGTCAGTCTGCCAGAGAGAGCCACAGCTGTGCCAGATGTGTGGTGATATGAGCACAATGAAATTCACCATGACATTGGGGTAGACTAATTTTTCCACTCAGAATTCAGGGGAACTATTCCCAAATCCTCCTGCATATGTGCATGTGTGTAGGTATGTTACATAAAAGCAGTGTTTATGCTGGATGCCCAGAGGAAACATTAAATTACTGTGTGCACTGCTCATGATGGACTCTAGAGAGCCCAAAGGCAACTTTTCTACCATAAATTTATGTCACTTTTTATATGCTACAACATCTGGGTCCAAAACTGAAACTAGCAATCTAATAAGACAGCTTGGTTATGAGCAGTCACTCCAATGTCTTGACCCTGATCATCTCCCTTTTTTAGATGATGAAAACTTGGCCTGCTCACTTACAGACTGTACATTTCAGCCAACCCTAAGCCATGCCATCTTGCTGGCAGGGGCAAAGTCAGCCCTGAAAGCCCTGGGTGCAAAAAAATTCCCTGCTGGTGCACACAAATGATCAGGTGGCGTGTGCTGTTTTCTCTGTCCTGGTGATAGGTCCCTTTGCTCCTGGCATGGGTGTGGTGAAACACACAATCTCATCCCTCTGGGAATGTACCTGTGTGCCACAGTGACAGACATACACCAGCAGTCCCAGGCTCTCTTTCCTGGTGGGGTAGCTGGGCTAGGAAAGGCCATGCACGAGGAAAGGGGAGGTTTCATGGCCCCTGCGCGTTTCCTTGCCCATTCGGACAAGGCTGGGAGCAGCCAGCCTTTCATCTCCCCAGGACTTCACTTGTCCAGCCATAAAACATGGACAGCAAGCACCTTCCAGAGAGATTGGGAAGCTTTGTTTGCCAATGCCTATAACATGCTGTGACTGAAAGGCAGGGTAGAAAGGCAATGTTTTAATGAATTATTGTTAGTCCTTGAAATGTGTGGATGAAAAGGTCCACTGCAGGAAGCATAGTGGCATCTTGGTAGCTTGCAGGACTGTCCTGGGCTGCTTTGCTCCCACTCACACCAGAAAGTCTTGTTTTCCCTGTATGCTGGAAAAGCTGCTCCCACACCTTGTGTCACCGCATGGCAGCCAGCACTCAGCAGGACACCCCTGAGTCAGATAGCCTACTGAATCATTTCAGTTTCTCACCATTTGGATGGCATTTCCCCCCATGTTTGTGTGTTGTTTCCATCTTATTCCAGGTCTCTGGGTTGATAGAGACCCAGGCTGCTGGAGCAGGCTGTCCTGCCCCGAGCTGTGGGGCCAGGCTGTCATGCAGGTGTGAGTGGCTCTGTGGGTCCTGCCACCACGGGTCACAGACACAGCCAGAACGGAGAGAACTGGTGGTAACAACGCCGTAACACAAGTTAGAACATCTTCTGTTTTACATATGGGCTTTCTACAGGTACTCTGGGTTTTGGTCAGCTCCCAAGGGCAGCTCCTGCTTTCAGGCTGCCCAGGTTTCCCCATGGCTCTCAGATCTCTTACAGGCACAGGGGCAAACACACCAGCAGGAGGCACTCCCATTCCTGGGCCATGGAGGCTGCACAGACCAACAGCGTGTTCAATTAGGTGATTAGGGCTCTGTCTCAAGCATCATCATCCACACTGTGAGTGCCAATATCCTTGGACTTCAATGAGCCAGTACTGGTTTTTAATTAATGATGGATTTCTAAGGTTATTAATTAACCCTGTTAATTTTGCTGTTTCGTTTCTTAGACAGAAAATCTGAATGAAAGCCTCTGAACCTTTTCCTGTGTGCAGCAACAAGCAGCTGTGCCCTTGTGGGGTGGAGTCATGGGTTTGTGCTCTGGCTCTTATCAAGGCAAGCACACTGGTATCCATTGCTTTGGTATTCACCTCTTTTCTTACCTTGACAGGTTTCATGAAAGGCACTGATGAAGCGTTTGCCAGCTCCTTTCATGCACTCTGACAGAGTCACTGTGTGTCACAGTGTGAGCTTGTCTTCCCACCTCTTTGCCCCTCTGATGTTTCACTATCTGCTTGCAAAGGCAAGGGTTTTATTCTGAGCATATTCTGTGCATATTACTGTCTCACTCTTGGTAAACTCCAAAGGATGTCTGTGTATCTCATCATACAACCTGACACTTTATCCTTCCCAGATACTCTTCTCTTTCATTAATATGTTTCTCACTACTGCCAGAGCCCAATAGAGCTGTAGGAACAGTGGCCAGAAAGTGCAAAAGGCAGTAATGAGACTTATTTTATGTGCAACTTTATGGCATTGAAGAGCTTTATGTATCATGTCTCTGTATCGCTTCCTCTCAGGCTGCTGCTGGTTGAACATGTTCTGTCTGACTCCTGCATCAGCCACACTGTGTCTTGATTTCCACTTAAATCAGTCTAGTACCACTTTAACCCTGGCAGCCTTTGAAATCAGGAGGCCACTGGAACAATAGGCAGAATTTATACTGCAGTTTTCATCTTCACAGCAATTTTCAAACACAAATGAATCAATCTTTAATGGTCCCTTACGTGGGACGTGACAAAAGACTGCAAGCCAGATTTTACAGACTGGGCTCAGAAAACCTGAGGGATTTTCTGAAAGTCACAGAAAAATATGGCCCAAACTGCAAAAGAACAAATGAGTTTGTACTACCAATTTTTCACATGCACATCATGTTCTCAGAACTTTAAACTACAAGGCACTTTGTTTTCTGGGTCCTGTATTGCATTATTAACAGCAGAACCAGGATATTTGCTGCCACCTCACTGTGTCAATGATATTCACTGATGTAACATAGTCTTTCCAAGGAAAGGGAAATTAAGCATTGCAAGTTATAGGGCATAGGATGACCCAGTGTCTGGCAATGTGGAGTGCCTTGGTGGAGTGCAGGATGTACTCGAGGCAGTGCACTGGGAAAGGTCTTCGTGTGGAAAATGATGCCTCAGGCATTGGAAGCGCTCTCTTCCTCCCCCCACCATTACAAAATGCTACCAAGTGGTTTCCTTGTGGTGCTGAACCTGCTGCTCCTCACTCCTCTGTCTCTCTCCTTCTGTTAACTGAGCTAACAATTTGTGGTTTCATCACTGAACAACAATGTCTCAAGATTTCAGTCTAATATTCATATGCAGCTTTCTCATTCTGCATATCATGGTACATCTGCACCATAGAGATTACTCTGGAGTTTGGATTATCCTTTCCCAAACCTGTCCACATAATTTCCTCACCAGTAGCCTATCAAGCATTGGAACAGGCTGCCCAGAGAAGTGATCTTCCATCCCTGGAGTTATTTAAATGACACTAGATGTGGCACTTAGGGACACGGTTTAATGGTGGACTTGGTAGAATTGAGTTAATGGTTGGACTTGATGGTCTTAGAGGTCTTTTCCAAGCCAAATTATTCCATGACTTTTTATATTACTGAGATGAATCTATTGTGCTATGACAGTGGGCAGTGAAAATTTGGTTATGCTAGTAATGTGGTAATACAAGAAATCAGACTGACTAAAAATGGTTAACAAATGTGAAGGACTGTTGGAAGTTCTGGAAGGTAAATAGATTTTAAATTCTAGGAAGACACTGAGGGAGCTTACTAACTGCAATTCCAGCCTGGACAACTGTATGCTTCTTGAGTTTGGATGAAGGAGTTGTTATGCTTTGTTGTAATAAGCTTCTGAAAAATTAGTTAATTTTTCTGTGGTTCAAAGGTGGGTTATAAAATGAAGTTACTAACCATGTAGAATATCCTTACTCTGTAGGATGAAAAGCAGATTATTAAAAAATACAAGTAGCTTTCAGGTCATTGAGATTTCCTGCAAAACCAAAAGCATCCCCCAATGGAACCAGAGTAGGCAGAGGTTTGTAACACAGCCTCTGCTTTGTCTTGCACTTGGAGGCAAAAAGGACTCCTACAGAATAATGCAATGGCCTTTTCCTAACCCCCTGTTTCCTGAATATTCCCAAAAGATGAGGGGCCAGGAAGAACAAACAACGCTGAGAAGCAGCAGGTTCATCATGTTCTGGCATAAGTGAAAACAGTCTGGAAAGGGCTCTGTCAATATAGTTTTCCCTCAACAGATGTGACCCCATATTTTCATTTGGGCAGAAGAAATCATTCTAGAGAAAGACTGGGAATTTAACAAATACTTCAGGACAAAATCACATCATTTGCTAGACACTAATGAATCACATACATCATGTTTCCCTTTCTTCTTTTTATTGGTGCCCACACACATGATCCACCTCCCTTCAGTTTAATAAAGATCAGGGACCCTGTTTAACCTCCAAAGTCAGGCAAATGAGGAAGACCCAAAGCTGTCAGCAAATCCTAAAAGAAATGTATTGCTTTTCTCCATTTAAATGTTTTAATTTGCTTTTCTTGTTTTTCCTATTTTCCATCAAAGCTGTGGGAGGCAGTGATGCCTTTGGACTATTGCCCTATATCTTTTCATTCCTACTTTTACTTTCCTTTCTGGCCCATTCTGAAACAGGAAAACAATGTGGGTGGCAGAAGGGCAGCTTCCACAACTTCATTAAAACAACATTTGTTTTTTTCTTTAATTGAAATGTCTCATTATGGCTATTAATATGTGACCTAAGACCATTCTTAACAGTATTTGGATATTATTATTTTAGGTTCAAATCCATGCACTTTTGATTTAATACATTAAATGTATCTAATTCCCATATATATGTATGTGTATATATATATATGTATTGCTGCTAGCCATTTAGTAGCTGAGTGATATATATCCACATCAATGATGTTTTAATGATGCATTGTTCTAATATATCACCAAAAAAGATAATGCTCACATGATAGATTAGTGCCATACCTCACACCTCACACTAGTGAGGTATTTTTTATGATACATTGCCCAAACAATGTCATTGGAAAGGAAGAAGAGACACATAAGAAATGGTAGGTTTTAATTCACTACAGTTTTAAAAACACTTCTAATATTCTTAACACAATAACAGCTGACCTAGTCTGAAGTGGAAGAGGTATGATGCTAAAAGAGAGATCTGAAGCAGATATGAAGTACAATCCAGTGGGTCAGAAGGCATCACACTGACTCTTGAGTTAAGTCATGTATCTATTTATGCCAGCAAACAGAAAGAAAGTGGAATGAGGAGGGAGTGTAATTTTTTTGTTTTCAAAATGGTCATACATCTGGTTAGAGAGGTGGGGCCTCTCTGGCTCCAGGCAGGATACCTCAGTGGTACTAAGTCCAGCTGATTCCAGCTGTGTGGGTCCATGAAGCATTCTCTCACTGGAGCTGGGGTTGAAAGGAGTTAGCATTTCTAATGGGGTATTTATTTTTTTTTTCCTAGTCAAGTAATGCTGATCCACCAGAAAAGAAAACAGTTCAACAGAAATATGGCTGTCTTGATGAGGCATAACTTCAGGCTAAATGTTGGCTGATTAAAAAAGATGATATTTGAGGATAAGACTCTGGGAAAAACACATCTGGCTTGATTCCACCCCGCTGCTGTTTGGCTTGGCATGACCAGCTCTGCCCTTGTACACTGCCTGCTTTGGGGCTCCCAGCTCTTCACTGTCTTCAGCTCACAGCTGAGATGCAAGGCTCAAACCTGTGGTTGTGAGACATTTGCTTGCAGAACTGCACCTTTGTGTGCTCATGCAGATCCTGGACAGCTGCAGTGTGCACGGCTCTGTGGCTGGACCAGGGTGGGGCAGCAGCTTCCATGAGGAAAGAATTTCAACGTGAATGCTGAAGGCTCTGATAACTGCTCACATGTAGCAAGAGCAGCACTGGGACAGCAAAAAGATAAAGGTGAAAGAGGAAACAGAAATGAGAGAGCTGAGCATCAAGCTGGCACAGACACAGTGGAGTGAGCCACCAAGCTGGATGGGGCTCTTGAGCAACCTGGTCTAGTGGAAGGTCTTCCTGCCCACAGCAGAGAGATTGAGATGAATTTTAGGTCTCTTGAAACCTAAGCCAGGCTATGATTCTGTTGATTCTATATGCTGAACAGGACTTGTGAAATCTGCCCTTACCAAAACATTCCTTTCATCCTATAGCTGCTTATACCTTAGTGCACCAAATGAAGAAGTTGCAAGACAAGAAATCCCTAATAAGCTACCTAAAAACTAGAGCTGGTGTGCAAAAAGCATTTGTTTCTTCTAGAAAAATACTGCTGCATATGAAACATGAAGTGCATTGAGTTGGCATCAGCTGGAACAGTAAGTGAATAATAAGGAAAAAAACAGAACTATTTGTATTAAATAATAAAATCCCTGTTAATATCGAGTTATGTAGTTAACTTGTATCTAATGTAGAAAAAAAAAGACTGAGCAGATACTGTACTCCAGGCAAAAAATATTAGTCTTTAATTAAATGAAGTAAACATCTCATTAAATGTCTATTTTTATAGACACTAATGAACATTATTGCCAAAGGGGCAACGGAAATGAGACAATGAATATGGTAAAATGTATTCCTTTACAATTTTGAGTAGTAAATCTTTCCTGTGATCTAACAAGGTACAATAAGGAGTCCTACTATATTAAAATACCTCTAAGGATGTAAGGAAACTGATCTCTGATCAGCTCAGCTAGAAATTACACCACACATTTCCGCTTGGTTAAAAACTCCTACTCTGATTATAATGCACCATTGGAGAAGATAGCATTATTTATTTTAGGATATTTCACACCAGGAGAGCAGACATTTTCAAGGAAACCTTGAAAAAGGTAGGGACCTTTAAGCAATAAAGACCTCAGTTTTAGATGATATCTTTAACTTCTGCTGGCTCTTTTCAGGCAGAGTAGCATACTTTTATTCCTGTGTCTTCTCACAGGTTGCATGGTGAGATTTGAACTCATTGTATTCTGTTTGACCTGTGAAATTCAGGGCATGAAGTATTTTTGCCCAAAGTCTGCCTGATACAGAGCTGGGCCTTTCAAGGTGCTGTGTTTCCCCACTGACTGTAGGATAGGGCTTCTCCCTCCTCATATCTGGTGTCTCCACCAAATTTGAGAAGGGCTTTGCTCCCCACCCAGGCTCTCTCCTGTCTCTTCTTCCTTCCCTTTCCCACCTTTCCTGCTGTCCTGACATGCCATCAGATGAGGAAGCTTCCAGAAGCTGCCCAGTGCTAAGCCCAGGTCGGAGCTGGAACAGGGCTCTCTCACAGCTGCTGGCACCTTTTCTCCTGCCCCATCTGCTTCTGCCTTTATTTTACTCCTCAGTTGTATGGAGCATGGCTTTTGCTCTGCTTATTTTCCCCACATCACACCCAGCACTGTTCTCTGTCAACGGTCTGAGAGTTTTCCAGGAATCAGTGACCTCTCTGCAAGCCCTGGAGGTGCATTTATGCCGAGGAGCTGCATTTATCCTGAGGAGCTGCTTTTATCCCAGTGCCCTGCTGCAGGCAGCCAGCTCTCCCCTCCCTGTCGGGCTGCAGCACCACCAGTTTGGGTTTTGAGCAGCTGTAATATTCTGTACAGGAGGAGGCACAGCTTTGTACACAAATCCTGCATTGCTCATCCAGGAGAGCTTGCCTGTGTGCTCACTGGTTCTGCACAGGAGGCCCTGCCTTTGTGTCACCCCAGAGCTGCTTTTCTCTGAGGAATTGGATATAAGGCACTGCTGGAGGCAAGACGCCCAGTGTGGGTGATCTAACCCTCTCCTCTTCTGCCTCTGAAATCAAGATCTGTTGTGGCTTATGGTCCTGTGAGCCAGATGGTTAGCAGGGCTGTTGAATTTATTTCTTGGGGTTTCTGTACGTAAATCTAACAAAATGGTTTCACCTTCCTACAGCTGGCACATGTGCCTAATGATTTGATCTTCTGCGTTTTAAATATTTATTCAGTATTTAATTTACACCCCTGAGACTAATCCTGGTGCTTTAACTTAGCCCTCAACTAGTTTCACTGAATCATCTCTATGACAATTCAGTGATCTTCAACAAATTGGCTTTGTATATGAGCAGGGCCCCATCTTTTAAATTGGTATTTTGGGGATATTTTGGAAAGAGCTAGTGGTGATTTTTTAAAGTATTACAAGGCATTAAACTGTTGTTTCTGTCTTTGAAATTATAGATGGTCTCCATAGAGACACTGAAGTTCTACATTGCTCTCTTGAATTGCCTGAAGAAGTGGCACTTAGAATTACATTCGAAACAATGCTAATTAGCAAATGCTGAATTTTAAGCAAGCTTCACAGCAAGGTTTTTGTTTGATAGAAGCAGCAAACCAGCAATCCACTGACCAAACTGACAAAGCTGAGCTACAGGCAACATGCTATTTAATTATTCATTAGACATTGAACAGGGTTAACTACAATAGGCACCATTCCCTTTTTGAGGAATCACTGAGACAAGTGCAAGTGCCTTAGAAACCCGGCATAGTAAATAGTCAGAAAAAATCAGCAAAATTAAATCTGCTTCCCAAACTGCAGATTTATTGAGGAGGGGACAGGCATGAACAAACCTCTGCAGCCATCTGATGAGAATGACACAGCATATGCGCAGAATGGAAATAACTTGTCAGGAGCCCAATCCTTCAGACAAAGCTACTGTGAGAGGGCTTGGGTGGAGGACAACAGAGGTTGGAAACTGGCAGCAGCTGGACACAGAAGCCAGATGTTGTTGCTAGAACTCATTAACCTGGCAAGGTGCAAGTAGGGACAAAAAGAGAGCTTTGGAGAAGGCTTTTATATTAGCTGAAATCTTGCCACTTGCAGTATAAGCCATAGTCGAAGAAAATGACTGCAAGAAGGTGGAAGGTTTGTGGATCCGTGCAGAAGTGTTGGGAGACATTTTGGACAGACATTGGTCTAGGTTCAGATACACTTAGAAAAATAGAAACTGGAAATATATGTTTATTCCACTATTTGGTTTGATCTGTGTATTTCTCATGTTAGCTAAGCAAAGTCCATGTCTGCTGCAACAAAGCCAGTGAATGAGGACAATGTTCTGCCTCTCCCAAGCCAAAGGAAATTGAAGAGGAAACATTGCTCACTCTGAGCAGCACCACCAGAACTACACCAGGTACTAATTCAGGTGGCTTGCAATGCATCTGCAATTGGATGCATTGCAGACCAGGTAAAGAATTCTGGGCCACACTTTGACAAGGTTTATACTTGGAAGAGGCATGCTGTGTTTTTTCTCTGGAATGCAGGGCAGCAAGAATTGCCAGCATCACAGGCAGGAAGCTCAGACAGCATGGTTATAAGTGTACATTGGTGTAAGTGATGACTGCAGAGAGCACTGATCCTCAAACTGAAAAGTATTTCCAAAGAGTACCAACATGATAGCTCAGTTTCACTAGTAATTAGTGCAATCACTTACCATCCTCTTTCACTCTCTGTTGTGATTTTATTACTTAAGTGGGAAACAGCAAGAGAATCATCAGCTGAGATTATCTCTGGTCTTGATTTGTGGAGCTAAACCTTCTTCCCTTAAAGCCTGCTTCTGTAACACTCTCAAATGCTTCTCATGCATCAGACATGGCACCACTGTTAATGAAGGATTCAGAAATGAGCAAATCAGAACACCAGACTTCACCTCACAAACACGTCTGTCAGCCCACCGTGCAGACATTCAGCATTGCAACAGGCATCTACCTACCACCTGCTCTGTGTGGGGAGAAACACAAGTGCACAACAGGACAACTTCAAAACAGTTCTGCTCCTTCAGCTGGGATGAGGTTTTGTTGCAGGTATTTGTACTGCAGGATTATATTTTCTGAGATGAGACAAACAAGTGAGTAGGATGAACTCTCCTATCCTAATCAAATGGAATAAAATGTGACTGGTAATGCCATTCCCAGCTATGGTGATACTTCATCCTACTTATTATAGCTACCTACATATGGGCTAAAACTCAGCATAATAAAATCTTTCTATCTAAAGTGGCTCACAGTCTGTAGTCAGTTATTTTCCTGCTACCACTTTGTCATATCAGCAGTAACTGCACTTGCCACGAGCATTTGAATGACCTGTCATAGGAGAGACTTGCCCTGCAAACAATCTCTGTGCTCTGCAGTCCTGTTAAATAATGCCTGTGCTGAACCTGACTACAAGAATGATCTCACCCTGTGTATTGTTTTCTGTGTAGTGTCCACCATTATTAAGACTGCATGTCCTAGATCCCAGAGAAAGGCTCGTGTAAGGAAACAATTATTTCCCTTTTCTTTTCAGCATGCATATTTTATTCCTGCTAGTTTTGTCAGCAGCATACAAAAGCTGGGTGCTGAAGCCTGCAGATTTCTTGTTCTCTCCTGACACTGAGTCCCACACATATCTCAGTCAGGGAGCAATTGGTCTCCTTTCATGTGTCCACTGTAGGAGTATACATGAGGGAAAGCCTGAAATAGGACCTTTTAATTTGACAAATGGGAAGTACAAAGATGCTGGGTTGTCACTGTTGCTGGCTAAGGCAGCCCCTCTCAGCAGCATCTGGGCTCAGTTCAGCACGTTCATATAGGTTTAAGTGAGCACGCAGTTTCTCCTGTCACCAAAAGGTTCACAAATGATCATGCAAAGAGGTGAAAAAAAGAACCTGGTGTTTAACTGTACCTTTCTCTCTCCAATGTTTGGTGGCAGCCAGGTAAATACCAGTTTCTCCAGGATGTGCCTGCTGTCTAATTGAGTGTAAGGTCCTGCCTCTGGAATAGCATCCACAAGTGGATTTGCCTTGCTTGCATGAAAAGATGGTCAGACACTGCAATTGCCCCAAGTGCCCAGGCTCCCAATACTATTTTTTTTTCAGGGAGAAAAAGGAAAGGCCACGTGGAGGAAGAATTTGAATGCTGGTCTGGGACTACTTGCTGAGCCTGCACTGTGCTCACTTTAAGGCAGCCTCGGTTGGGGTTGTGTTGCCTTGTGAAAGCAGCCCCAGTCCCCGGGGAGCAGGGGAATGGCAGGGAATGGAGGAAGAGGTCCCAGGAGGCTGAGAGCAAGCACAGGTGGGGTCTGCTACAGCCAGGGTCAGGGACTCTCAAGCCCTGAGGATTTTAAGGATGTAAAACCCCACTGAGACTCAGCTCCTTCCTGCAATATTTCCCAGTCTAGGAAAGGAGGGACATGGAGTTGGACCACTTGGCTGAGGGAAATGAATAGAAATGAGAATGAAATGTTTATTGAATAGCTGTATTCACTTCAATGTGTTTTCCTGTTACCTAGAAACAAATTAGCAATTTCTTCAGATCTGATACCCAAAGAATGCACCTCTGAACTGACCTGACTGCATGAGTTCTGGCTGCACCTTGGCCTGCATGTGGGTTTGAGAGGTTTGGTCTGTGTCCAAAAGCAACCTGAATCCCTACAGTGCTTGTTGTTTTCTGAGTGGCTCTAATTGCTGAATTAAACAAAAATAAGGAAAAAAAAAAGCATACAAAGATTTTTTTAACTGTAATAAAGCCTGTTTGATATTTCTATGCTTACTATTGAAGTGACCCCTTATTTGGATTTGTCATTTCAACCTACTTTGGTCCAAGAACTATGAAGAAGCAATACTCTTTAACAGAAGCTGTACTACAATACATTACAAAAAGAGCTCACTCTCTCAGAGATGAAGATGTCTCCTTGGACTAATGTTCAGCTCCTGCATTTTCTGGCTTTTGGTTGATTTATCCATGCAGCCATAATATCATTTTATGTTTCATTTCCTAGCTTTCTAAAGGAAAGAAGAAAAATAAAAATGTAATTTAATGCACTCCACAATGACTATTTAAGCATTACATCATCAGAAAGGCTGTCACTAACTAGTAAGTGGTCCCAATGATAAGACAGCATTACCTAGCAACTGCAGAGAAGTTATTAACCCTTTTCTCACTACTATATTCACCACTGAAGCTGGAAATAGCTTGTAGCAAATAAATGTATGTGTCCAAATGCCTGCAAAAAAACCCGCAGCTCCTTCCCTCTCGTGATTATGGTGTGAACATTTTTCTCTGTAATTCTGAAAAGATGCCCAGTTAAGTTCTGCAAAAGGACATATGAGGCCCACACTCTGTGCAGGCAGCTTCTGAGAAAAAAGGGAAGTGTGATGAATCATTCCAGTGCTACATGTGCAGACATAGGGTGATACAGGGTTTTTTTCACTAGCCTGGGGAATGATGACTGGTTAAAATATTACCAGGGCTCACAGGAGGTTTGCAGTTATTATTTGAACAGGTCACGAGGCTTTGCAGCCCTCCTGAACATCATTCAATGGTTTAGAGAACACGTTATGTTCATCCTATATGCTGCAAAGCAGAAAGAACTGTAAGCCTTAAATTTAAGTAAAATTTATGTGAAGAAAGCAAAATTAAATCTAAACCCTGGTATGATTTACATTGGAATGGGCAAATCCTGACGGATAAAGCACCTGGGGGCTACCTCCCAGGCTCCCATCCTCTCCTGATCAATGCTACCAGTCCCTGAGTTGGTGCAATATTGAAATAAAATTCCAATATTACCGGATGGAAAGTGCCTGGACTCTTCTGTCCCTCGCTGCTTGGCCTGAGACAGCAGCTGTGGTGGTTTCCACCACAGAGATACCTCTGGCTGGCTGGATGCTGCAGCTGGGCCACCCAGGCTTGGAGGAACTCAGTTTACCTCTGGGAGAAAGTCCTTAGGCGAGGTGAAGAGGCAAAGGAGCGGGCTCAATGGAGCTTTTTAATCCAGACTTTATTCCAAGGTCACGGGCATCTGAATCTCAGGAACCAGCTCCATTGAACAAGAACCACGTGCTTGCAGACATTTTTAAGGCCCGGGCAGGGGGAGGGGAGGGACAGGTGAGCCACCAACCAGGTGGGAGGGGCAGGGTCTCAGGGGAAGAGTGACACCCAGGACAGGCCAATGACCCTGACACTGAGGGGCATCTTTTGAACTTCTGCCAACCAGAGGATGCCCCTGCAGGAATGACAGCACTTAGCAGGAGACAAAGGGAGGGGGAGGAGGAAGGTATTACCACACCTGGGAGGGGCTGGGATGGCTGGGAGGAAATTACTTCACACTGCAACAGTGCAACTTCCAGAAAAGTCCTGAGATGGCTTTTACTGCAGGACTGAAATCTGAAATCCACCCTGGGAATCAGAGCAAGGGCCTCCACTGCAGCTGCAGTACAGCTGCGTGCCAGGGAGCCAGCAGCAGAAGCGAGTGCTGCAGACAGGAAGAATGTGGGACAGGCACCAAGAACCAGGTCTGCACACCCAGGACTGGGCAGGCTCCCAGCAGGACAGCATCTCTGTGGACTGTCATCTTCTTAAGATACAAGAGCACTCCATCTTTTCCTGTGTGATCTTGCACAAAATGTTCATGTCCAGGAGACTGCCAGACGCAAAGAGAGCTCAAACCCTGGTGTTTTCTTTGTGAATAAAGAGTGGAGGAAAAGTGTGTGCCCTCCTGATTCCCATTCCTCATTTCACAGGTTTCCAGGTCCTCAGGAGGACCTCTGTGGTGATGTCAGTAGACTCTGTCTATCTTCAAATACTGTCTTTTTTCTTTCTTTGTTTGAATACATATGCATAGCAAAACCACAACAGCCCAAGTTGTAGGTCTTCTCTTAAATTGCATGGCTTGCAGTAGCCATGAACCAAGCAAGCCAGGAGATCAAGCAGGTGTGAGGAGAGCAAGAAAAATCCAGAAAAGAACTGCAAGAAGAGCACAGTAATTGTTTTTCAAGTCCCACAAAGATGGTCTGGACAAACATCAGTCTAATTGGAGCAATTCTTCAGTATTTTATTCCAAATAAATAAGCCGTCCAACTCTATTACATATGACGTTGTGTATTTGTTCCAATGGTCTTTAACTGGGTAATAGGACTGCACTGCTTTGTGTGTTTTCATTCCAAATTACTAAAACAAGCTTTGTAAAGTCTCCCCAGAAAAACATGATGTCCTGTTAAATCACTACTCCAATACAATTATAAAAAACCCTGACTCTTATTACTCTGTTAGTTTCTCATAAGCTGTAATAAAGCAGAGCAATAACTACCCAGCATGAAGGAGTGAGGATTTCCAGCTAAAGTGCAGAGAAGTAGATAGGACCTAATTTGTGTTCTGCAAAGCCTCGAGCCAGCCAGAGGCTGACAGTCTCCCTCTTACTCACTTCACTAGAAATCTCTCAGCTCCTGATAGGATTGCAGAGCACCTGGAAATATCGACCCCATCAGTGCAGCCCCAAGTGCTCAGTGCTCACATCTGCTGTTAGCACAAATTATAGCTGAGGGGATACGGCATTGGTAAGAGCTAATCCAAACACTAGTGAATACCTTCACTATTTCACTGGGTCAAAAAGGGTGCACCCATTTAGCCATCCATGAAAGTGTCATATCCCAGCCAGGCAGATCAAGCCATGTAAAATGATTTTGCAGTATTTCCATATCATAAAATATGTACATACACTGAATCCACCGATCTTGTCGCCTACAAATACTGCTGATGCCTAGGAATTTACTGAGCCATCCACAGAGCTTTTTGGACTGGCTTTAGGATCTGAGCCAAACCCCAGATCCTGAGCCTTCTTTGATGCTAGGATCTCTTTTATAGCACTTTTTTATTTACAGTTGTTTCTCTTATTTTAATTTACCAATTTCTTAATAGCAACAAGACACTTATTAGACACACATGCATTTTCCCGTGAGGAGATTAATGCACAGTATATTTTTGAAGTTCATTTGTTCTGTGACCTTGCATCCTCTAAAATCATCCAGGTAGGCACTGGATTTACAGAATAGCAGTGCATTGAAAAGAGGCCGGATTTTCTCCAGAATAGTTGCCATTCTGCAGTTTCTGTTCTCTTTTCAACTGAGATATTACTGACTTTGAAAACTTGGTCCCTGGATAGTCAGCAAGGTATGAGTTAAACTAGAGAAAATATTTTATATAACTTTATATTAACCCTAGTGTTGCACAACGAGGTGATTAGAAACTTCTCTTTGACATACCCTGGAACTTGTTCACTTCCACATTTTGCATTTAATTTCTTTGTTCATTTTCATTTAAAGGAAGAAAAAAACCACAAAAACCACTTATGGGTGAAGGCATAAAGGTGATAGTCAATCTCCTCCATAATATTAATCTTGAAGAGCCACCAACCCAAATATATTTGCTCCAAAATTGATGTTTTGCTTTTCATTTTGTTTTTTAAGTTAGAAAGGGGTGAGAAAATGAGCTAGTAATGAAAGCTGGGCTTCATTCTTGACCACAGCAGGAACTGGGAAGATCTCACAATGATTTATGTGCATATATCTTATATTTAATTTCCTTATCTTTTTAAATGGGTTGTGAATAATTCAGGCAATGACTGTTTGAATAACAGAGTTTGTGCACCCCTGAAGATTGAAATCTTCTAATTACCCCATAACATATACAGCCTGGACCTCATAACACCAGGTTTCCTTATCCCACCTACCCACATCCCAGGGCTGATCCCTATGCATGAGCCCTTTGCTACCCAGCTCCCAATTAGGTCTCAGCTTGTCCTTCAAGACATCCAACAAGGCTGACAGTGAAGATAACATCCATAAGAGGCCACTTGCCCTGGGGGAAGTCAACTGTCACTATCAAACTTGTTCCAGCAAAAAATTAAATCTTTGGCATATGATAATAGCATACCTGTCACTATTGCCTCAGATCAGCCTTCAACCTCACCAGACACAGGGTCATAAATCCCTATTGAGCTCTTCTTTTATTTCCCAGTAAGTCCTCCTCTTTGAGCATTAGTTCTTGAGCTCATTGACCTGAGTATACACTTAAGAAACTCTGTTAGTTATCTAAAAAAAGACAAAATTAAGACAGGCAGAAGCTGAGTTAATCACTTGGACATATGGAAATAATGTGACAATGCTGTTTATATGCAGGCAGGCAGTTCCCTAATAGCATCACTGCAAAACACTCAGGGTGTTTTAACTGGGAAAAAAAAAACACCAAAACAAAGCAAGGGAGCTGCATAAGACAGCCAGAATTTGATGGATTTGATTGAAATCTCTTCTTCTGCTTAGTTTGCTGTGGGCATTATGAGCATGATCTGTAATTGCTACACAATATTTAAAATCAACAGCCGAATTCAAGGCAAAAAATGAGACAACTTTTCAGTTAGGAAAGGGAGACTGGCTGGACAAAGGAAAAGCAACAATTTTGTCATTAATCCTTGCTGTTATTCCAATTCCAGGAAAACCTTAATTTCCAAGGTAGGTTTACCCTGGGACCCTCCTACCCATTTGTCCTTTTAGAATTATCCCTTGATCTAAATGAACATTCTTTTCTGGCATTTGTTTTCCTGATAATTTTTATAGAGACCAATCATAAAAGTACTAAAGATGTTCATATTGACCCAGAAAGGAAAAAACAGTGAACTGTGTGACTGAGATAATATAAACAGCATGGGGATGGGGAGGTTTAAAGGTGTAAAATTTCCCTCTTACATGAATATCAAATATACTGTGTTTGAGGATCAGAGGGGTGTTGGGGTCTCTAGCTCGTCAGAGTCACCCCAAGAAGAGTTAGAAAGTCTCTTTTCCCAGCCTGGCGCTTGAAGAAGGAGTCAGGGCTCTTCATTTCTCGGTCTCAAGGTTGTTTATTGTATCTTATCAGTAAAATTCTTTCTCCTGTCCTGCCGAGGTCCGCTCAGCAAAACAGTCCAGGCACTCTGCCTGCCCCTGGGGCGGTTTTATGTCTTTATACTAAAAACTACATGTACAATGTTTACAGTTACTTTCCAATACCTATCAGCTATGTTAGACAGTGCACTTCTACTCTAAAACAATCTGTAAGTGCCAACATCACAGCAGAAGATGGAGGCCAAGAAGAAGAAGGAGAAAGGCTGGACATGCCCATATCCCTCCATCTTGCCTCCTGAACCCCCATTCTAAAAACCCCAAAATCTACTTTTTCACCTTGTGATAAATTCACTATCATTCTACTTAATTTGTCATGGCTTGCAGATCTTCATCTAAGGTTGGTAACTTGCTCCATGGTCATAATCAAAACCACAGGCATTTTGGGCTCTGTGCCAGGGTCTCTGAGACCCCTGGCAGGGGTCTGAGCTGCTCAGGACAGCCAGAGGGATGTCCTGGGGCCTGTCAGAGGGAGATAGCGGTGTTTCATTTAATTAACAAGAGAGAAGTCATTAATAAAGTTTAAACCTGAATTTGCCAATTGTTTCTGATGGCTCAGCTGCCAACGTTTCATTCACAAATGAAACGAAACGACGCTGCGTACAGCCAGCACCCAGCCGTGAGGTGTTTCCTTCTCTGTGACTGTATCCCAGGTGGCAGCACTGGGAGCTGCTGAGCAGAGACCAGTTTCCTCCAGTCCTCCCCACCTGCCAACTTGCAAATGTCCTGTCACATTTCCTGGGCCAGGCAGCTGTGTGCAGGGGCCAGTGAGCCCCAGCTGCCGGGCTGGGGACAGCAGTCAGATGGTGACAGGGTCCGGCCCGGGGGCTGCTCTGCTCCTGTGGGCACAGGGCAGCCTTGGAAGGAACCGGCTCCATGGCTGACTTCCTTGTGAAGAACAATAAAAGCAGTGAGTGGGGACCTCACACCAGCCTGTTTGCACGAATAATGGTATCAACGATAACAATAAATCTCTTTTCCAGCCCAGTCCTGTGGAGCAGCCAGAAGGGACTTTAAGTAATTCCCAGCAGCCGGAGCATTGTGTGGGGCTCTCATGGCTGGTTTAGGCCGGGCTCATCCCCAGCCTGTGCTTGGCACAGGCTGCAAAACCTGCCCAGGAAGTGACTGGTGCCTGGCAGGTAGCTGAGCCTAAGTCTGCAGCAGGCCAGCACGTGTGTCACCACAGCAGTGAGTCCCTGCCTCCCCACAAAGGGTGACAATGCAGGCCAGCACGTGTGTCACCACAGCAGTGAGTCCCTGCCCCTCCACAAAGGGTGACAATGCAGGCCAGCACGTGTGTCACCACAGCAGTGAGTCCCTGCCTCCCCACAAAGGGTGACAATGCAGGCCAGCACATGTGTCACCACAGCAGTGAGTCCCTGCCCCCCCACAAAGGGTGACAATGCAGGCCAGCACATGTGTCACCACAGCAGTGAGTCCCTGCCCTCCCACAAAGGGTGACAATGCAGGCCAGCACGTGTGTCACCACAGCAGTGAGTATCTGCCCCCCCACAAAGGGTGACAATCAGGACACTTGGCCAAGCCTTGCCCCTTGAGCAGCCCCTGGTCACCACTGCAACACGTGGAGCCTTGGGCTCTGTTTGCGGGGTGGTCTGCAGAGCCACGTCGTTTAAAGTCACTGCTGTGTGTCCTCAGCCTGCTGAAAACAAGGACAGACATCTCTTCAGCAGCTGGAGTAACACCGGACTGGGAGACAGGAGGTCCCCTGCCACAGCAACACCTGGGAAAGGGAAATAGGCAGCTGTAGGTGAGGTAACATTACAAGGAGGTCTCTGCAGACTGAGCAGACATTTGCTGGCAGTAACTCAACTTTCAACTCATATCTGAACCAATGAACTTGGGCTGGATGTTTCTGCACCATATTTCTTTCTCTGAACTATTTCCTCAACTATTCAAAATGAGGAAAGTGCTTGGATTTGATTTTGCCACTAAGTGTTAATTTGGGACCTGCTATACCTTTTTCATAGTCTCTGTTTCACTAGTTTTAAAACTGGTAGGATGAAATAGAAAAATAGGGCTAGAGGTTAAAAAAGGAATTGAAAAATATAGTTCTGTCTTTTAAACCACTCATAAGTATTCCATATATGTTTTAAGCTCTTATCTGATAGTTTTCAATCAACTAGCTCATGTTCAAGCTTAGTTCCTTGTAAGATAAGCCCTAAACTCTGGTCTGCTAATATTTTAAAAATTGATGAGAACTGCATGTGGGCAATAACTGGATATAGAGCAAACACCCTAAAAAAGTAGTACCCAGCTTGGAAACATGGATTGCAGCACAGAAGACAGAGTCAGCTTTGAAGACTAGGCAGAAAGCCAAGCCATCCCTAGTCATGGCTGGAACTGCAAACACAAAGGATTGCATCCCACTCCTCCCAAGTCACTGTTCCCTAAACCCTTGCTCAGCTTAACGCAGGCTGTGGCAGCTTTGCCTCTGCAGCAGGGCTGCTATCATTTGTAGTAGGTTGCATTCCCAAGGCCATTTGCATGTTTCACATTTTTTATCTATTTTAGATCTTCCCTCACACACTTCTGCCCCCACTTGCCTCTATTCTCTGCAGGGATTCTCCCAGAGCTGCCTCTACAGAAATCTCTCATCATCCTTAGCAGAGCTCTTCTGCGCAAGTGCTTTGCCAAACACATTAATCTTTTATTCCTCCCTAAGTCCATCAGTCAGGCTTTTCTACCTTTGTTTATGTCAGTAACACCTTTTTCCTTTTAAACCTTTCTTCTCTTTTTATAATAAAAAATTAAGTTAAACCACAAAGCCTCATTTTGTAAAACTTTGTCTGACCTAGATAGCCAGAATCAAAGAAATTCTGAGCTAATGATGAATCTGCCTTGTTCAGCTAATCATGCCTAATTGCCTGAGTTCATGGGCACTGAGCTGTCAGTGCAGGAACAGAACAAAATGATCACAGAGTGGTGCTCTCACTGGTTTGTGCTGAAAAGAGTGATGAACTTTTCTTATTTGGAAACATAAAATTGAGATAAAATTTGCTGGAAGGTGATAAATTTGCAAAATGGGTCAAATCCCAGACTGAAATTTTTAACAGCAACCTATTCACTCAGCAAGAAGTATACCAAATTCATTAGAAAATCTGCAGGTAAGAGGACTTTACCAATCTAATAGAGTAAAACTGAAGGTTTTAAATAAATTGCCAAACTAGCAGTCAAAAGTGTGCAGCCAGCAACAGCCCTAAAAATGGTTCCATTTTCTCACCAATTCAGCTGTGTGACCTAATGCTGGTTCCAATTGATATTGTATTAACTGTTCATATTAATTTAATCTCGAATTTGGTCAAGACAATACCTAGCATGTTGTAAATCACTAAAATACCTACATTGCCTTACAAGTAGATTATATGACCTCTGGGTAATATCTTAGGAACTAAAGCTGCATGTGAGGTTCAGTATTGCTCTAGTAATTAACAATCTGCAAACAGATAGCTTCATAGTTCATCCTTGAACTAGTAACATCATTTGACTGGCTGTGTGAAGTAGCTTGCAGGTCATGGACATTAATTGTAAACAAGAATCTGAATTCTTCCCTATCCTATTAAAAAGAGAAACACAAAATTACATTCCATTATTTCATAATAAGCAATGTACTGCAAAAGTCTGGAAAAGGTACCTAGCTATATATATTTTATTAGATACTACCTTTTCATTTATATATACTCTCTAGTGGCCACAGCTTTGCTATGAAAAAGCTTTTTGCCACATCAGAGAAGGAAGGTTATTTTCCCCCAAATAGCAACTACCTACTGTATGGAATCAGGTCTAATGTGTTTAAGTACAGAGTACTAAAATGACATTACTATAAATATGGCTTCATAAAACTTCAAACTACCACAATAATTTAATATCAGTGCGATCAAACTTTATGTGACTTTTTGTGTGGGCAGACTTCTGCAATTGAGAGCTTCTTGCTTGTACTTTTTCTGTGTGGGTACTCCTGCAGTAGTTTAGCAAATAGTAACTGATGTCCTAATCTAAAGCTGCCTATTAACAGAGTTAGGTTCAATGAGCTGGGATTTGTAGAACAGGTAAAGTGTGTCATGACATATAAGAACAGATGGAGATTAGGGAAGACAAATGGAGAGGAGGGCTGGTAGGAGAAAAGGGCTGGGAGAGATCTCTGTGTAAGCCCCTGGTATAACTTTCCTTCCCGTTTCAGTCTCATTCTGCCCCACATTATAGCCCTAGGTTCAAAAGATAATGCATTGATGTCTGCTGGGAATAACCCATGTGCAAATACTGTCTCTTATAAATCTGCCACATTTTAGATTCAAGATGGCTGAATATCACTGGTGGATGAAGTGACTGCTTAAGCTTACAACTAGTATGGTTCTGCTCAAAAATGGACAGCAAAGCTCTCTGTGAGTGCAAGAAGGCATGAGAGTGGTGCAGAAGATATGAGTGGTGCCCTCCATGTTTACAAAAGCAGTAACTCTTCTGAGACAAAAGCAGTGTTTCAGGAAAGAGGTGAGGCAGAGCAGTGCACCCTCCCAGGCAGCACGGATGACCAAGGTGGCCTTCCAACAGCTGCCTCACCCGAGACTAAGTATCTCCAACTTGAAGCTTGGGGCAGCCTGTGCTGTATCTTCTCTTCTTTTTTGCAACCACAGCTCTCTGCTGCTGTGAGTCAAGTCAGGCAAGGCTCAGATCCACACCAGCAACCTGGGGCCTGAGCAGAGCGCAGCAAAACTTCAGTCTGTGCCCTGATCTGAGTGATCACCCTGTCTTAGGCAACACAGAGAATCAAGTTGTTTGGTGGGAAATCAACTAATTAGGACCAAAAGTTGTGGGAATGGAGATCTGGAAGCAGGTATATCATTGGCAGCCCTCATTAGTGAGAGAAATAAATGGGTACTGGCTTGGGCTGGGGTAGAGTTAATTTTCTTCATAGTTGCTTATATGGTGCTTGGTTTTGGATTCGTGACACAAAAAACGTTGATAACAAATGGATGTTTTAGCTCTCACTGAGCAGTGCTTGCACACCATCAAGACTTTTTTCGCCTCTCATCCCACCCTGAGCAAGCAGGCCGGGGATGCACAGATGGAATGCAGCCAGGTGAGCTGACTTAACTGGCCAGAGGGAGCTGCCCAGAGAAGCTGTGGATGCCCCACCCCAGGCTGGATGGGGCATTGAGCAGCCCAGAATAGTGGAAGAGGGGTTGGAGCTAGGTGATCTGTTAGGTCTCTTCCAACCCAAGCCCTTCTATGTCATTCCATACCATAAAGAATCTTGCTAAGCAATAAAGTCTGGGGGAAGAAGAAGGAAGGAGGGATGTTTTTGGAGTTATTGTGTTTGTCTTCTCAAATAATCATTATGTGGGATGAAGCCCTGCTTTCCTAGGGACGGCTGAACACCTGCCTGTCCGTGGGGGGTAGCGGATTTATTCATTTTTTTGCTTTATTTGTGCATGATCTTTCCTGATCAAATTCTCTAAATCTAAGCCATGAATTTTCTCACTTTTATTCTTCTGATTCTCTCCCCCATCCCACTGCGCAGGGGAGCAAGCCAGTGGCTGGTGGGGCTGAGTTCCCAGTTGGGGTTAGCCCATGACTGCAGAAATGAAAAAGGAGCAAGGACTGTGGGACAAGGAGACCTAGAAAAGTCTGAGAGGTACAAGCTGGGTCTGACATGGGTAGAGAATAAAATGGAGAGGAAGGGAGCAGGCAGGACAGGAGGAGAATGGGAGGTATGGGGTCCTGGTTACAGGACATGGGTGGAAAAGCTTAGGACCACGAAAGCACAGCTTCCTGCAGAGCCCTGAGCTGCTCCCACAGTCCTGAATCCACCTCTCCTCTGCAAATCTGTGGGCAAAGCTCTCCCTCCCATGTTGGGCTGGCTGAGGAAATGGAGGAGCTTTGCTCACTGTTCCTCAAGAGGTCCCAGAGGTCTGTGAGGAGCCCCCTGGCAGCAGCTCGGATGGTGACTCACTGGGGTGTCACCATGATGCCACACAACGGAGTTTCCTGTGCTGGGGGTGTAGTTCTGCTTTCCCTTTTGTGGTAATAAATTACAGGATTGAAACAGCAATGAAAGTACAAGGTTATGCTGTAAAGCACAGAGTGCTGCAATTGAGGGGGTTTGCCACTTTTATTCCCCTATTCTCCTCTCACAAACCATCACCTCCACCAGCACCTCCCTATTTTGTGGTCCTAGCATGAAATTACCTTGTTTTCTTCAGTTTGTTCTCTTCCCTGCTGCTCTGGGCATGAATTGGTGCGGTGCAATGAAAGAAATGCTGCATAGTTGATATCTTTTCTTCTTTTGCATGAACAAGGCAACGAACAGCGAGTGATATGGGGGCTGAAAGAAGGCAGCTGACCTGCTGGGCAATGCAGGCCATGGCTGCCCTGGAAAACAAGTGCTCCTGGAGCCCTTTGTGGGGTGGGATCAACCACTCAGACTCTGCTGTCTACAGGCAGACGCCTCTTCCAAGAACATTGGACAACAATGGCCTGACCCAGAGGCTAAGGCTGATTTTCAGACTTGAAAGATGCTCTTACTGACAAGGTGTCTTTGTACCACACATAAGGCATGATTATGATTCTGACAAATGAAAATGTCTCAGATTGAACTCTCAGAAATACTGCTTTGGAATTCAGTGCACCTCGGCTCCTTTTGTTTGGGAGGATAAAGCATGTCCTCAATTCACTGTGTGTCCTTAAAAGAACACAGCATTTGTGAAGCACTCAGACACCTAAGAGCCATAGGAAAATAATAATTCTGACTTTGGAGCAAGAGCTGCATAGTGGGTAGCGACTAGAGTATGGATAGAATGACGCATTCAAAGGGAAAGTTGCAATGCAATGCTTAATACACTGATGGAAAGATGCTGAGGGCAGTATAGAATGAGGTAAGACAGTGCCATGATGTTTTACAATAGGCCAGTCTCAAGTTTCATGGATAACCTTAATTGTTTGGGATTTTTTTTATATTTGAGAACTTAATTTTGTAGCTCTAAGACCATTTTTTCTTCAATAGTATTTTTCATGTTTGCAAATTCATTTGATGGAAAATAAATCAGCAAGGCTATTTTCACACTTTAGCCATGCTTTTGTAACTGTATGATAGTGCAAGATATCTTCTTTGATACTAAAAATCTGTTGTACTTACTGACTTAATTTACTGATTGAATCTACTTGTCTAATTCATCTTTATAGATTAATTAATCTATATAAGGTGGACAGCATCATACACACTGATTGTCAGGGCATCTGGTATATTTGTGTAGGAATTTTTATTTATTAATATCTAAAGAAACAAATTAGTTATTAGGAAATATCTATCAAATTTTATGTCAAAACTCTTGAGAAACTAATTTTGTTGATGTTGCACAGAGATTCCTAGACAGCTAAATACTCTGGGCTAAAATTTCACTTCACAAGGTAGTCAGTAAAACCTTTATGAAATTGTGGTCATATTTTGTCTCCTAAAAGAATGTCTGGAGGAAATTTTTCTTTTAAATATATTTTTTTAAAAAAGCTGAGAACAAGCAGAGCACATTTGGCAAGTTCTGATCAGCAGCAGGCTGACAGCTTTTCCAGGTTGCATATTTTCAGGTAAATATGAAGATAGCATGGAGCAGGGTGGAGCTATGGGGAGCCAGGAAAACTGGACAAACTGAATAACAGCACCACTGCTAAAAAAAACCCCAATTAAATATTTATAGCCTTATGGCCAATAAATACTCCGCAGGACAAGACTACAAATCAGTCCCAGGGACAGGTATTCTTTTTACTCTCCCTGCATCCATTTTTTTCACCATACCCTTTTTAAGAATACTTGCTACACTGACAGCATTATTATTGCCAATCCTACTGCAAACTAGTAAAATGGGGAATGCTTTTTAATGCCTTCTTATGGCTTTCTCAGTTGATTCAGTTGGTTCCCATTCAAATATTGTGTTCATTTTAAACGTCGCAAATTTTAGAGCAGGCATGACATTTGTTGAAGAATCTGGTTTTGAAATATATCATATTTAGAGATCTGGAAATACATAATATTCAGAAATAATTTTGATTAATTTTTAGATTATTAGAACAGTTTTCATATTGTACTTCAACCACTATTTTAGGAGTTGTTTTTGTCAGGAAAAACGCTGTACTATGAATAATTCTTTCAGTATTTCTGTGGATGCTGACTTCTAAGGCAACTGAAACGAAAGAAGCTCTTCAGAGGAGATCTGTGCAAGATTTCCCAGTCAATGAAACTTCTGTGAAAGATCAAAACAAAAAACCACCACAAACAAGGCTGTGGTACTCACTGCCAGGCTGATCTAGCTTTGTCCCTCCCCTACAGGGATGCTGGAAAGGACAACTTGCAACCTCTTTTTGAGGGTCACTGGTGGTAATGCTGGGAGACTTGCTTCTCAACTTTCTGTAGCATTGCCCCATGGTGCTGGTCCCCACAGGGATGTGGGAGAAATTTAACCCCATGATATGATTTTTTGTATTAAATGTTTGTGGGTTTTTCTCCTGCAGTGTAACAGTTGAAGGGCCAAAAGGGCTGTGCTGTGCTTTGAAGTGTGCTCTGCTCCTCATTACAGTCATCAATTAGATAGAGAGCAACACACTCATTTACTGCTAGATAACAACTCTGCCTGATCATCTATGAGACTCTAAGAGGTTTTCTTGGTGTCTACCTAATCAGCAGGTCTGCCTTTTATTGGAATATCTGTTCACTTCAGTTCAAAATCTAATTTATTACAAATAAAGGAATTTCCATCTCTTTCAAATATCCTCTGACTGCTACACTAGGATACCCACTGATAGGGGTTCTTAGAAAACATAAAATCCACTAAGTACTTGAGCCTTCATGCAGTTTCCATAGTTGACAACATCAAGAATCTTTGGAATCTCAGGTCTTTATGCAATTCATCATGTAATTCATTACTTCACAATCTTGTATTTGGATTAAAAAAAAAAAAAAAACCAAAATCGTTAATATTTTGGAATTGCAATGCTGTTAGGAAAAAATCCCCACACATATGTTTCTCTTGCTGATTTTAAAGATCCACCCGCTCTACTTGAAAATTAAATATTTGGGTTCCTAAATGTCAGTAAGGAGAACCAGGCCATCAGCCTTCATTGCCAATGTTCACTTGATAGTTGTATGTCTGTGTATCAGAAGAACATGCTGCGGGGTTCTACCACAGTCCTGTGTCAGATTTCACTTAGCAAATTGAAAAAAACCCTAAACAACAATAAAACACCATAACCCAAGCATCACCCCCTCCCTCCTCCATGAACAAACCAACCAACCAAACCAAAAAACCCAAACCAAAACACCACTATGAAATAAAAAGAACCCAAACCCTAACTGGATTGCAGCAAAACAAAGCGTTCCACTTAGTGTCATGGCAGGGAATAAGCACGCTGCATTAATTCTGGTATTTCTAACCCCCAAGACTGATTTTAGGCTAGGATGCTGTCATCTGGGAAGAAGAATCTGCATTCACATCACACAGGTGCTGCACTCCAGGGCCCAGGACACAGGCTCAGCCCCTCCACGCTGCCCTGGGCAGGGCACAGAGCCTGGCAGCCGCAGCAGCGTCCCCTGCCCACAGACCAGCCCCACACCCTCTCGTGCATCCAAGGCATCAGTAAGGTACAGGGTCCTTTCTTTAACAGTTTTCAGAATGTCTGTGCTTCTGAAGCTGTGCAAGTGAGACAAATGGTTGGGGGTTAAGAATTTCCTGCATCAGTAACCCTCCCCACCCCTCAAATCCAGCCCACCCCAGCAAACAGAACAAACGCCCCATACCTGGAGATGTTTCGATGCCTGAATTATTAATAAAATAAGCATGATAATGAATAATCTATGTTAAGCATTTTCTTACCCTTTATTTTTTCATTATGATCAGAAGAGGAATATGATTAACAGCAGTTTAAACTTTAGCAGTACAATTTCAGTATTAAATATAAAACTACACTGCAAGTTGATGTGTTTTAAAAATGGTTATGTATACTCTAGCCTTAAATTTATGTATCAAATACAAGTAACTCAATTGTTTCTTGCCTTGACAATTAACATATCTAACAGGTTCAACAAGCCAGACATCCATCTTTTCCATTAAAAAAAATAAGCAAGCACACCAACTCTTATTCATAGCAAGAGGGGTAAAGACTCAACACTTTCCTGAGTGTTGTGCAAATAATAACAGGTTCAAGAAAGTCAGTTAAATAAATGTAATGATAAACCTAAAGCTAAGCTGGAGGACCTTTTGATTAACTTCATATTTCATATATTATTTGCATCAGTTGAGAGCAACATGAGTTACAGAACTTCCATGAAAACAAGCCACTTACAAGCAGGTGTTTAAGCTTGATCAGTTTATTAAAAGGATTATATGACACGGTTGCCTGCAATAGCAGGGGACTGGATCTGATGACCCAGGAAGTTCTTTCCAGTCCCATGTTTCTAAGCCATGCACCAAGTGTATCCAGCCCACACTTTCACATTTGGAAAAAGCCAAAGCCACACACACACACTCACAGGAAAAAAAAGTTTTAAAAAAAAATTTAAAAAGACCTTGATGACACCATTTCATTTTTCTAGCTATTCACTATGCAGAAGGGAACAGAGCTTAAGTCCTGTACAGAGGATACATTTACTCGAGGTTGATGTGGTACTGAAGTCAGTTAATAATTAGATACCTCCAGGCAGATTCAGTTACAGGGCATACCAACACTGCACACTGCCAGACAATTTCTAATCAAGCCAAGAACCTCTTGCAGGATGAGGTCTCTGCTAGCAAGCACAGAGCACACTGAGTAAGCTAAAAGCAGCTGTTCTTAGGTGAACTACCCTACCAACCATGAGTGAATGACAGATAGATGGTAAGAAGCATTTACCTACTAGACAAGATCTCTGCACACCCAGGCAGAAGTAATTAGTTCAGAGCTGCAAACATCCTTCCTACCTTGCCTGTCTCTTGAGTACGTTCTTTTTAAAAGCTGGTCTACAGAATCAGTGCAGCCATTCTCAAGCACTACTAAAGTAGCAGTTTGCAGCTGCTATGCAAGACTCTACTTCAAATGGTAGTCAGACATTCCCATCATTGAGGCCATTTTGCTTGGACAGCATTCACAGCCACAGTATTAAGCCTTTGCAACAAATAGATACCTAAGCAATTGCCTACATTCAGCCCATCTAACTTTTAGGCACTTAGTTAAGGTGTCTGGGTCCCTTGTCACCCAGAACTCCCCCCCACCCCCCAGGGGAAAAAAATAAAAATTACTGAAGGCAGGCAGTCTCAATTGCCTTCTGGAGGTGTCTCTTGACCCCCCACTGAGCAAATCAAGTTCTTAACACACGCACCTCAGTTAGACAGGATGAATGGAGACTTGTATCTCTTCCTAGAGATGGTATCAATACTCTCCAAAACCAAATACAATCCAAACAATTACGGTTTTCAACCCATTACATTTGGAAACAAAAACTTACAGTCAGTAATTATGCTGTAGTCCCTCCCTCCCAAGCATAAAAGCCTTCCACATGGAGGCTCTGCTTAAAAAAAAATAAGAAAAAAGAAAGAGAAGAAGCATTCTTCTTTCAGACAAAGAAGAGTGCACACGGCTGCTTTGCCACTCATTCATGGGGAAGCTGAAGGATCAGAGAACACTTATTTAGAGAACTGGAATGACTAAGCACTGCTAGTGCATGCAAAGCAGAAGTAACAAGATCATTTTTAAAATAACCCTAGTCCTCTTCTCCACCCCACAAAATTCATGCAAGTGTTTGAAAAGTCAAGACATAATAGCCCCAGTTTCCAAAAAGGCTTAATTTGGTTTTTTTAATATATATTGTAAAATGTCCTTTTGATTTCTTTCTGCGGGCAGGTAAATGCATTTTTGGCATGTTTGAGAATCACAGATATCTAAGAAGTCCATGCTGTTTAAATTCTCCCACTAGTTTTTATAACCTGTCAAAGAAACATAAGCAACCTATACATGTTTCCCCAGTATTGACATGCATGCTCAGAGCTCTCCACTGTAGTGAAATGAGGTGTTACTTCTGTGCTGATAGTTGACGAGTCAGCATTACACGACTTTGAGACCAACTAAATTAACATTGTCGTAATATGAAAGGCAAGCACAAGTTCATTTATTTATAGCAAAGGTCTTGGGTTACAGGAGGTCAGTTCTTGCCATCTTGAAAAGATAGGGGATAACTTATTGCATACATGTGCATTATAATTTAGCAGCAAGTCATTCATAGAAACACTTCCTTCCTACTGCTTTTTTGGTTTATTATCTCAATTATATATATATATTTTAACTTTACAAAGCATTTAACACCACCTTTAAGTTAATGGTCTTTTATTGGAAAAAAAAGACTAGCATTTACAACTTGGAATGGACATACACTGTAATATCTTAAACAGCAATGTTGATAGTTGTGCTGAAGTCCACAGGCTACTCCGCCAGCTCCAAGTCATGGTACAGAAGGTTTTAAAAATATGAGAGTCCAAAGATGCTCCCTTGGTGAAGGTTTCTTTTAAAAATTTTGTGAACGGTAACAGCCTGACACCCGTTTCACTATAGTGCAATGCAGACAATGTTAAACCAGTATTTTAACACAGACATGCCATCCATAGTTAAGATCATCCTATTTTTGGAGCACACTGCTACGTACAGGAGAACCATTCAACCTTTAGGGTATTTTCTTTAAGTTTTGCATCCTTCAACCATTTTGCTGCATACCATCCTGAGGTATAAACCAATTTTAAAGTAAACCAGCTATGACAATTTATACTACAAATTGAACTAGAATCCACTATTGAACAAGAGAGTGGATCCTTTAGGTTTTTTTTTTCCTTTTAATACACATGTCTGACTGTGCTCAATTGTCAAGCTGCATGCATGAAAAACTGGCCAGCCCAAACAGTGTAATAGTCATTAGCAAATGGAACTTTTGAGTTCACTAAGTGCTTCCTTTTTTTTTTTATTTTCAAGGTAGTACAATTATTTATATTGTAAAACTGATGTTTAACTTTATCTTTTAGGGACAGGACCACCAACCATTACATGCAGTTTGTGGACAGAAGGTAATTTGACATTCAGTTTTGCTATACAGAAACAGAATGAATAAATGAACATTTTTTTTTTGCAAGAGGTAAGTAAAAGATTCAATTTGATTCTTCTAGAGGAAAAAAGGTGTAAAGGAGGTCTCTTCACTTTGCAGTCATCATCTGTACGAATTCTGAAAAGATAAAAAGTCACTGTGATTTATTGTCTCCAGCGTACTTCCAATCAAGAGTCTAAAACACAGTTGGCATAAAAAAAGCAGCTTTCACTGCAGCTAAGGTTTTGTCCACAGAAGTGAACAAGCAAATAACTAGTGTCTCAAGTATTAAAAATTAATGCCCTATGCAACAGGCTTTCCTCAGTCTGAATAATGGGTTTGAGTCAAGACAAGCATCTTTTTACCTTCATAGTTGACTTGCCCATCCCCATCAATGTCTGCTTCTCTGATCATTTCATCTACTTCTTCATCTGTTAGCTTTTCTCCTAAGTTTGTCATAACATGGCGTAGTTCTGCTGCACTGATATAGCCGTTGCCATCCTATGGGAAAAGAGTTGCACAAGACCATGAACAACAATCCTGACAGTGACCAACGTGGAAACTACAGCTAGGTTTCCAGTAACTGCTTCTGAAGCAGCCTTACAGCACTTGGGACAGATGTACAGACCTGGCACACTGTACACACTGCAGCATGTATCAGTCCCACCGCCTTCTGAGGCATGCATGACACCATATCCTTCCATACAATTATTGTGCTGTAATAACAACTGCACGCCTGACTTGTAGTTGTGATAAGGTATTTTTAATGTTTTTAAAGAGCTTTCAAAAATAAACACAGAAACAAAACCAAAAAAGTTTTTGTTTAGTCTCTTTCTCGCCTTGCTTAGGCAGCAGAGACCCACTTCCCCACCAGCAAGAATGAAGTCAACTTTCTCTTGTGTTAGCACTACCTCTATAACCAGACTGCAGCTGACTATGTTAGGCTTCTCAGATGGGATGATAAAGAACAGATCAAAGAAAGCATTTAAATTCTCCTCATAAGGAGTTTTGAGAAGTTTTATGGCAAAATTAAAAAGAGAAGAGAAATAGACACTTCTAAGCCAATGTCCCCATTTGCAACATCCAAACCTGAAGCTCACTCTGAGCCACTTCAGAAATTCCATACACTGGAAGAATACACTATCTTAGAGCAGGATATGGCCATCACCAATAGATAACCTACCTCAGTGGCCTTAAACACTCATCTTGTCTGCAGAAATACCCCCATATTTTCAGCATAGTACTAGAGACTGACACTTTTTTCTATAAAAATAGTAGTAAAGTCTTCTTCCACACATGCAGGTGCATTAGCTTTACAGCTGCACCAGCCACTACTCCACACAACTCTTGTATAACATCTGTCATGTTCAAACAACCCAAAGAGAGGAACCCCCGTTCTAGAAAACTGACATATGCTCAGGTATTCTTAAACAAGGTCAGGGGAGCTGAGCTCCTAAGTTTTCCTGAAAGCAACCTCAAACTTCATGTTTTGAAAAGAGAACATGCAATACTTCATGTCCCTCTAAATACTGATGACATCACCTTGCCTTCAAAAGCTTCCATAGGGTAGTACAAAACCATGTGCATCCATGCAAATGTTTCCCCATTCCCCCCAAAGTCAAAAGGTAGAGAAAAATCCCCCTCCTCTACCCACACATCTCAAAACCCACCCCCACCACTCTCCCCGAGCATTAAGGTCTGCTAATCTCTGTTTCTAAGGAAAGACCAGAAAGTTTCTCTCATGGATGAGCCTAAAGCTTAGACCTTGCTGTATAAAGCAAGTAGAACCAGACTGCAACAGTTCTGGTTCTATATTCAGAACAATCTCTATTATGTTTCCAACTCCTCTGTTTCTACTAGAGGACTCTTTCTCCTTCTAGAAGAGAGAAAACACTAAGGAAAATACAGACATCATTATTGCTTTAGAAGAGTAGCTGTACTTTCAGTAATACCTTGTCAAAGACTCGGAATGCCTCACGGATTTCTTCCTCGCTGTCTGTGTCCTTCATTTTTCTGGCCATCATGGTTAAAAATTCAGGGAAGTCGATAGTGCCATTGCCTTAATAAAAAAAAAAAACTTCCAAAAATTAAACCTCCAAGCTCTTCTTCACAAAACAAAACAAATATTTGGCATTTGACTTAGCCAGGGACAAGATTACCAGATGCTCTGTTAACTGTCCTTATAGACGAACTGGCTCCTCTCTCTATATTGCTACCACTGCCTTTTTGCTATTATAACATGCAGCAGTCACTCTGTTCCAGCACAAAATCAACTGCTGCCTTCTTTCAAGGACAAGCCACACCATTTGCCACCAAAACCACAAGTAAAATGCCAGTTTGATGTGTCAAGGTTAACCAATAACGAGATTTATTTTTAATTCAAATAACTCCCACAAAATCAACCTTTTAATTTTTGTATAATCTCTCAATTGTTGTGTCTTCCAGGAAGAACACATATTAAGCTGCCACTACAATCCAAGGTTATCTAATATTTGGGAACATCACTCCTAACTGAACTGTAAATACTTTTTTCTTTCTAAAAATCAACTACCTTATCAACCAAAGTTGCATACAACAAGAGCAACAAACCATTCTAACAAGCAACAAGGACCTGCAAATTCCAGTGACACAAGAAAAGCTGACATTATTTGTTATTACTGATAAGCTTAGCTGTAGGTGTTCTTACAGGTATTTTACTGCAAAACTGAAAATCCTTGCTGACATCCAGGCCTCACCCCTGAGATTAAGCTCTTCATTCAAAGATTTAAATTTCAGGCTGCTTAAAGCTAGGGAAAAAGTGGAATGATGAAGAAACTAGATTTGCATAGTCAGGATTCAGCTCTATATGCCAAAAAGGCACATTAAGTAGTTCACAAAACCACATTAAACAGTTCACTGTGCAACTAAGATCTACCCTTTGATTTAAAGAAGCATACAAATTCATTGTGCAACTAATGAAGTTTAAGAAACTCCTTGCATCCTAGGGATTCCAGCCTGAGATATACACTGCTGTTTATCATCATGGCCAGCTTTATGCGCCAGTAAAATATGAACACAGGTCTCACACTCAGTTTTGAAAACAACCTCAATGAACATGCAGAAGAATAGCAAAGCATTCTGCTGTAACCCAAATTTAAACAGTTTGTCAGGCAGACTTATCTGAAGTCCCCAGTCTCCTTCTGTTTTAAATCCACCAGAGCAGCATTTGGTCTGTAGCCTAAAGAAGCTACACAAACTCTACATATCACTGCAGACACTGAAGCTTATCAGCTTCTGCAAAAACATAGCAGTTAAAGTCAACTTACACATTTTTAAGAAAGTAGTTTACCTATATGGCCTGATAATCCAGTAATTTATACTGTAGCCAATATACTTTCACTCTTCTTTTACAAAATGGTTAGAGAAAAAACACTATCACAACCATCACACAAGACTAGAGGCTGGACATCCTTGAGCAGGGGAAATATTATTCCTTTTTAAAACTGTTAGCCTAGGTGGAATTCAAAAACACAACATGTGTTTCAATATGGGCTCTCTGGTGTTCCTTTAAAATAATTATGTTATTATTTTATTTTTTATTATTATTTATTAACCTAATTTTTCTCATTTATTAACCTAAATCTGCTTTATATTTTCCCTTGATATGGGAAGGGCTTTTTGCCTTTACCTCCAGTAGCCCCTCTCTATTAGGGATTTAATACACTAGATTATACACTCTTCCTGTTGTGCTAAACTTCCATTGAAAACACTATTCCACTTCTAACACATTTTTTGCCTTAGCCAAAACCACAGACATTGGTAAAGCTATGAGCTGACAAAACACATACGGAAAAGCTGGATGGAAAGACAGGTTAATGGCAGGTCAAGGCAAGTCAGAGAGCAATAGGAAGCCTGTGACCCATAAAATATTAAAGACAAATAGCATAACTTTGTCTCTGCCCATTGCCTGTTTTTAGTCTCATGAATACTGCTAGCATCTTTGACATCCTTCTGAGTTTAGAGTCTATGCAGCATTTTGAACCTGCTGTAAGAGCTCTATGTCATAGTCTTGCCAATGCAGTTTAAATCCAGGTGTGGAGGTCATACACATTAAAGAGGATGACAGAACCTTCCCAACACTTACCATCAGCATCTACCTCGTTGATCATATCCTGCAATTCTGCTTCTGTTGGATTTTGACCCAGTGACCTCATGACAGTTCCCAGTTCTTTTGTTGTGATAGTACCATCACCATCTTTGTCAAATAGGGAAAAGGCTTCCTTGAATTCTAGAGGCAGAAACAGTCCCAGTGTTTAGAGACATGATGAGCATGAGAAAAACACAGACTAAAAATGCACTCTACTGACAAAGACTGGAACAATTCTAAGAAACATTTTCTCTTTTTATCTAACTGTCCCTGTATTGAGAGAATTAACACTCTCAAATACAAATAAAGCGTTACTTAAAATACCAACACAATTTTCACAATAAATTCAAACTTTTTTCATGTGGCTATTTATCTGCATTTACAACTCTGTAATTCATTTCCATGCATCTGCATCTTGCCTGAGGCACAGTTGCTCCACAAACAGCAGCTGTCTGAAATAAGGGAAAGGAGCCACTGGGTTCCCTTAACAATTAACAGACTTAGAGGAACAAAAGCATTGTCATTTACCACTTATTTTCAAGTCAGCAGACAATAACAATTAGTGTCAGCCACAAATGGGGGACTGGTCTCCAGAAGGTCAAATAATGCTCCTTCTCCTGACCAGCCTGCATTACAGGCAGTTTATTAAAAGATTTATTTAAAAGACACTGGCTTGTAAAAATGTGCAGTAAACCAATCTGAGGTTTATTTGTTGCCATTTCATTTGTAGTTGATCTCCACTCTATTAAAGAGTACCTAGGTCTCCTTTGACTTTAAGTAGTTCATTTGAGTCTAGCAATTATTTCTGTTTGCCAGAAATCTAGGAGAACTTGGCTCAAGTCTGAGCATCTAAAAAAAATATCATTATCTGTAGTCCAAGGAATAAGAAGTCTAAATTAAGAGGCAAAGAACCAGTAATCTTCCAGAATATTTCTGTCTGTTTTTTTTTAGTTTGGGATTTTTTTAAGTGAGTGCTTTTCAAAAGCGGTAGTACAGATTTAAAATTGTCAAAGATGTTTTTTCCACTACGCTTGAGATAATATATTTTCTTTTAGTCACAAGAGCTAGCAAAAAAAAAAAAATTATCATCAAAACACTTACCAGCAATCTGTTCTTCAGTCAGCTGATCAGCCTACACGAAGAATAGAACATTTTAGAATACTGTTTACCGCTAGCTCTGTCAAGCCATGAGGCACTTCCTTTCAATTTCAGAAGTGATTTATCATTACTTTCATGAAGTCACTTTCAAACCCTGGAATTCTGTCTCTGCAAGGAGACTGCACTCACCTACACCATGCAGCTGCTTCCAAAAGCATATAGGCTAACTTGGTTTGAAACTGCATATGAAGAACCAAGCGCCATCCTGCAACTTGGCGATCAGATTTGGTCCAGCGAAGGACACAGGGCAGGCTCCTTGCAATTGGTCAGGGAGGCACAAAATCCCCGATGCCTTGTGTTTGGGGTTTCACAGCACACACCATTCCCAGCAGGGCAGCGTGGGGGGACCGCGCACGCGGGGGCTGACGCGTCGCCCACGGCTCCAGCCCTGCCCTCCCCACCTCCCTGCAGCAGCCTCCAGCCCTCTGCCAGCCCCACAGGAGGGGCTCTGCTGCAATGGTACAGATTACATCTCAGTGTCACAGAGATTCTCGCCGCCTCTGACAAAGAAAATTAGTTTTCATGCATCATATTATTTTTCCATTCAGCCAAGCAGTTTAAGGTGCCTCATCCTGACACGCAGGTTGTTTTATGTGTAATTTTAAGTGGCAAGATTTAAAATGCCTGTTTATGACCTCCAGTACATCAAGGGGCACTGCTGCATACAAAGGTTTAAAGCTCAGCAGATAATCAAAAGGGCTTTCTAGAGCTTGACTGTGATAGCCACATCCTTCCAGAAGCCTCTCCCTATGCATGGATAGAGCATCACAAAAAGCTCCAGTTTGGACTCAAAGGAGCTAACTAGATCTTTATGGAAAAATACGCCTTTTCTTAGTAAAGAAAAAAAAAGAGAATTTCACATACCTAATCACAGATACTGAAGAACACAAGGTACTAACTTGTTTTAAACACATTTTACTGGACTGTTTTTACAAATAGAACAGAGAATTTTGTAGGTCAGAGAAGGTAGGCAAACCCTTCTTGTCCTAAAATATTAAGTATAAAAACCATCTAAATGCAGCAAAGAGCAACAAATATAATGGAGAATTAATCAGCTATGCAATTTTAAGGGAAAAGGATAGGGTTGAAAATCTTCTCTGTATGTTAAGGAAAATACACAGATCTCATCTGTAATTAGGTAGGGGGTTTCTTTTAAGGTCTGTATGTAATCATTAAACAATTCCCCGCATGCGATGTGTTGGAGGAAGGAGAAAAGGGTAGAAATAGCTAAAGACAGTCTTCTTTAATAACTGCAAAAAAGCTTGTGCTCAAAATCCGGCTCGACTTCCTGCACGCTTTGTGATTTTCCAGAAAATACGAGGTTTCACTTAAAGATTATCTAAGGAATTTACATAACAGACTCACTGCCCTGCAGAACAGGAAACAGAGCCACACCTTGGCAAAAAACCTCCAGCCCACAGCACCAGTTCATTGCCCATTAATTGGAGCTCGCTGAACGTTTCTAAAATCATATTTCAAGTGAAAAAAAAAAAGAACAAAAAAACCCCCGCAAAACAAAACCCCAAAACCTTCGCACATCCGGTGATGCCCGAGGACACAACCCAACCCTACACTGCCAAGGGGTTCACCTTCCCGAGCAACAGGCACAGCCACTAACTATACCCTTAGCACAGCTACAGGACAAAGGTACCCAGCCAGGGCTGGAGCCATCACCCCACCCAGCCAAGTCATCAAATCCTGTCCTGGTGATGTCAGCCTTCTCCTACGGGAAGGGGAGATGCAGAGACAGGGTCGAGGAACACCCACATTGCCAAAAAAGCGATTAGAGGTCAGTCTGCAACTGTTTCTCCGCTCTCGTAGGAAGCGAAAAACCGCCGGGAATATCCCAGCCCTTCCTCTTGCCCTGTTTTGCGAGCAGCGGGCAGATGATGGGATGCGCTCCGGCGGGCATTGCCCGGCCGGCGGGGCGGGAGGCTCGCAGCCCGCCGGCGCAACAGGCGCCCTTCCCGGCCAGCAGCCACCCACTGCTGCAGTGCGTCCCCGTTTCCCCTCCCTCCCTCCCTCTCCAGCCACACCACGTCCTCATCATTCAACCGCGAGGGCGCCCGGGCTCCGCGGCCAGCTTTCCCTCCCCATCCCCTTTCCTCCAGCGGGCGGCTGGGGCAGCAGCTCTTCCCCCGCAGCCCCCGGGGAGAGGGGAGGCTGCGCCCCTCCCGCCCCGAGCCCCCCATGCAGGAGCTGGGCCGCTTCCAAGCGAGCAACTCGCACAGCGCCCCGGTCCCCGCGGTCGGGGGGTGCGCGGGGGCCGGGAGGAAGAGGAGGAGACATGATGTAATGCAGACAGCGATGGGCTTCGCCGCCGCGGCTGCGTTTTTTGGGGGGGGGACTGGGGAGGACGGCGGGGGCGCAGTAGCTGCAGCGCGGTGCCCTCCCCCGGCCGCCCCCCCGCTCCCTGCGCAGTGCAGCTGGTGCCGGAGCCGAGCGGGATCCTCGCCCGCAAACCCGCGCCCCGCCCCGCAGCGCGCCCTGCCCGGTGCTGGGGCCGTGGCCCCGGGGAGACGCGCCAGGCCCTTTCCGCAGGGGAGGGAAGGCGAGGCGGGGCGGGAGGGCGCGGGGCCGGGGCGCCCACACGGCAGGCCCGGGGAAAGGGGAAGGAAGCGGCGGAAGAGGAAGGGCCGCAGCTCCGCAGCGATCCCGCGCAAGGCGGCGGGGGGTAGGGAGAGGAAGAGTCCGCAGCCACCAACCCGCTCACCCCGCGGAGACCCGGGCGGGAAGGGCCCCCGCGAGGCTCCCCCCACCCCCGCTCCTCCCCGGGGACAGCCCGGCTCCAGCAACCCGACCGTCCCCAGCTCCGCAGCGAGCGCACTGCGCACCAGCCCAAGCCCGGGCACCCCGTGCCGCGCCCGGCCGGTCGAGCGAGCAAACGAACGAGCCCCCTACCATGGCGCGGCGGCGGCGGGCCCGGCGGCGGCTGCACGAACTGCGCGACCACGAGCGGCGGCGGCTGCTGCCTCCTCCCGGCGCGGCTCACAGAGTGCTGGGGCTGTGAGCCTGCGCCGCCCGCTATATACGTGGGGCTGTATCCCTCCGCCGGAGCGGGGCCCTTTTCCCTCCTCCCGGCGCGCTATGTGCGAGGTGACTGCGGCGGGCGGCCCTGCCCCCTCGCGGCCCGGCCCCTCCCCTCCCCGGCGGGGCCGCTCCCTCGGCCGAGCGCCCCCGGAGGGGCGAGGGCAGCCCGGTGCCGGCGGTGGCTCTGCTCTGCCGGCCGCTGGTACCGGCGCAGCCCGCAGGGAGCTGCCTCGCCGCCGGGTCCCTGCCGGGTTACCCGCCGCTCTCCGGGCTGGAACCCCCGGAGCGGAGGCATCTCGGCCAAGTTGGTGCTTTTTTTATGTTCTAGACAGCATCCCCCGAGCTGCACCTGGGAGAGGATGATGGTGCGGGGACGGGGAAAACGTTCATAAAGGACTCTTTTTTCCATGACAAGGCGAGTGTGACAGCGACTGTAAAACTAAAATGTTGAAGCGAGCACAGCTGCCTTTTTATTAATCAGAGGGCTTTTGTCAAGCACCAAAATCCAGGCGACGGCGAAATTTAATCCAGAATCGGATGGTCTACAACTGAGGTGCCTCTTCAGAAGCCTGCAATTGAGAGGCAGCAAAAGCATGTCCTGATGTCAAAGTGTTTTCTTCATTTCTTCCCTGTCAGCTGTGAGGATTTTGTCCACACTGGTAATAACCCCCCAAAAATATTGTAGTATTCACACTGTACCTCCTTTAGCAGGCATGGAAGCACAAACATCGATCCACTTTGAAATCTAGGATTTTGGTTCCATTCATGACAGGTTCCCTTAGATTCTGAGATTTGTTTCAGTTCGAGATATTTTTATTTGAAGGTTTTAGTTTGGGCCTCTCTCTGGATTGGGAGGCTTGCAGTATTTCCAGTGCGGTCATAATTCTGATAAATCTGCTTGCAATATAGCAAATCTTTTGAAATTCATTTGTCTATTCTATGATTTTGAAAAAAATCATGCATACTTTCAGTGTTTGGAATAAAGACAAAATCAGTTTGGTTCTGTTTAACAGTTTCAATAGCTCTGCCACTAGTTACAATTTATTTGCTTGCCTTTCTGGAACATAGAGATAGATTGGCAAGCACAACAGTTACCTGTTTGCAATGTAGAGGGATTTCTCAGCAAACAAAATAGAACATTTAATGTGTCAAGTTTGGTTCCCAAACCATTCTAAAATTTGTATAGCAACTACTGTATGAAATGGTATCAGAAAACCAATTTGCAGCTGGCTAGTCTGCAAATGATAGGTTAATAGACAGCTTCCATTTTAGATGTGGAATGCCCATCCTTCTATTTTTTGATATGCCTTTTTTTTTTAACTACCAAACAGTGATGTTGATTTTTTTCCCTGTGGAAGAACGTGCAAATAATTGATCTTTCATTTTCAAACCAGACCAGCAATTTTAGGCTCTTACTCTCCTAGCTTAATATCTATTTGGAAAGCATGGCACAATGTTTGATTGGTGTAAGCTACAAGAGTGTTTGCTTGGATAAGTGAATCTTGGAACTTTCTGAGACTCACAGGGACATGTGAAGAACAATGTTCATGTACAAATTGTTCAGCTTATTGTGCTGGTCTTACACAGGTGAAGATCTCATTGTTAAAACACTGAATTCTACGTAAATATTGGGCTAATAAATTTGTACAATTATCTTGCAAAGAAAAAGTATTATTAGAAGAATAATTTTACCAACATTTAAATGTGACAGTTAAGAACGTGGGTGCTTTATTTTAATCTCCTTAAAGTTAATTTTAAGCACATGTAATACGTTCTTCCATTGATCCAAATCTTCACTTGTTAAAAAGTGAAGGGATTAGATTTATCTGTTGAGGAGAGACTATAAGACAAGTAATTAAAATTTATGTAGATTCTCTTACAAACTATCAGCATTACAGCATTTGGACATACGTGATGAAACTTGGAAATGTGGAGTTGAAAGCCACTCAGTAACATTCAATGAATGTTGCCAAAGATTACCAGGGCCTTTGAGTAGAAGGATTGCTGTGCATTTATTCCTATTACTTTTTTTATCTTTAACCTTTTCTGTCTAATTTCCTAACTCTTGAGAGATCATGTTAATAATTCATTTATATTTAAAATTAAATTTGGAAATCAAGTTACTTTTAAAGTAGTTTAGAATATAGTTATCTTACTTTATTTAAAAAAAAAATCAGGATGATCAAGTAAGGTGCCACAGTTGAGTTCTGCAGTAGTTTCTATTTAAATTGCATCATTCTGTGTTTGAAAATATTTCACAGCTCATGTTCCAAAATATCATTCTGACTAAGGGGATTTTTTTTCTTATTTGACATACGGCAAAGATAAATGTAAACAAAACAGAATACTAATCTTCTGCTGCTTATTTAATGCAAATAAAAAATCATCTAAATTGGCATCTCCCTGATCCTTGTAAATTTGCTTTCACTCAATTGTACAGCCAGACCTTGATCAGTATTCTTTGTTCTCTTAAAATTTACATTCAGTTGTGGGCAGGCAAGAAATGCCCCTGTCATTCCAATGACATACAATGTCAAATGATTTGCCAGGATCTTCTACAGCCTCATTCAAAATCTCCTGAATCTCAGTGGGAGCTGGACTGGGCCACGGAATTACTCAGTGTTTGTGCCTGACACCAGAGAACTTGGCCATCCCATTGCCATAGAGCTTTTCTATGAACAGAGGGCTATGCAGTAGCTATTAACATGAATTTTGACTGGATAAATTTACTGTTCTAAACTCCTTTACTCTCTAAGTATGCTCTTGTTGACTTGTGTTTGAACTGTAATAGTAAGAAAATATTATTTCATAAATCTATTTATAAAATAAATAAAATGTTTACAATGGAAGACTTGCAACCATTCTACCTAGTATTACATTCCTAAATTTTGCCTTGCTGTGATGGTAAGATTACAGTCCTGCAGTTGGCCTTTGTTTCAGCAGAGACTTCACGTGTCCATTCCTTGGGAGCAGCCTAAGGTAGAAGGAGGAATTCTGTTGAGAACCTGACAAAATAATAAACCTTACTAGTTACATACAAGGTGTGCTTTTCAGCTTTAGCTGTTTGTTAACATGAGCACCGAGGAACATGGCCTCACATGTATCAACTGTTTTCTTATATTATATATATGTAAGTTTAAAAAAACCCCAAAAATAAATTAAAACATTTCACACACGTCTGTCCTGAGAGAACGGATGTGAGGACAGATGGACAGAAGCTTGTCATATCATTAATGCACAGTTGGGAGGCTGATATTATGGCAATAGGCATAGATAACCAGTTTATAATAGGTTAGAAGTACAAGAAGCCAAAATCAAGTATATATGTGCATGCAACATCTATGCAGCTGGAAAAAATTAATGATTAGTTTTCATGGGTATAATATTGCCAGTTATGTGTGTGAGCTACCCAAACTAGATTTATTGTACTGTTTTTCAAGTCAACTGGAATCCTCTTTGTATATCGATTTTTTACACTGTCTACAAAATTCTCTTCACATAGGCAATGTTTTTTGGGGAGACCATTTTCCACAAAATGTAACTATTCTAAATGCCATTGGCAGCTGTGAAAGCCTAAGCAAGTATCTTTATAAACTATAAATATCACTAAGATTGCAAATAAGTGGGTGGAACTCCATTGAAATAAAAAGCTAGAACATAATTTATTTTTACAAGAGGTGAAAATAAAAGTTGTTTTCATGTTAACATTTAAAGTTCCAGATCTTGGAGCATTTTTAAACAGGTACATACACATTTCTGTAGGTAACTGTTTCTTTTCCGAGAGAGATTAAAACAAATTAATCAATTTTTTATATGTTTGTGATTTAATTTACATTTGCCTAATTCCCACAGGTGTATATCAATAATCACATACAATTATGGATTTTCACTGAGCATTGAGTGTTCGAAGGCCATCTATGTAATTGAATAATCAGTGATTGCTGCCTATGTTGAGTGCCTGCTGTCTTGTAAAGTTTTAGATGTTTATATGAAACTAATTTAACCATTAGTTGGAACTAAATTATTTGCACATGGTAATTAAATTAGCGAGTTCTTTTTCATGTACCTATGTAAAATGGCATCCTTGAGACCCAGTAATGTGAAAAGTTTCATGTTTTAAACTTAGCATAGTTTGAGTTGGGAACCTTCAAGATCCTGTCTTAAAAATACATGTAAATATGGGAATTACAGGCCTGCATCCACATATAGTCTCACTCGTATATCTTGCAGATTGAACATCATTAAACATTTTTTTTAAACCAAAGGTTTCCCTATTTTTTTTAACACTTGCAATGTAAAATAAATGAAAAAACCCCTAAACTTTTCCACCCAGTCTTAAAACCCCCAATCTTTCTTCGTAGTCCTATGAAGAGTTCTCTAGAGACACTGGAATATGTGAAAACAGGATTTTCCTTCTCAGTTTTTGCAATTGCCAGTTTCATAGAAAGATAAACATAGGATGATTCATGATATAAACAATTCACTCGCTCCATTTTTCTGTTTTGTTACCATTAGTGTTTTTTACAGCTAAGAGCTAAATTGCATCCACTATTTTTTGAAGAATCAAATGCAGTAGAGGAAAGGATATTTATGTATTGTGTGTTTGCTAAGTATTACATATTTTTACGTAATGTTGTCAAGCATACCTAGGTCTTGATTTTCCACTGATAAATACATATACAAGAACTATATTCCCTGATGATGAATCCAGGTAATACACCTGTCAAAGGAAAGTAATATATTTTTACCATAAAATACATTAAAAAACATTCTATATAGAACAACATTTACAGGAATGGTTATTCTAATAATAGGAAAAACTCATTTTTAATTTCAGTAGATGGATTCCTCAAATTTTTAAGTGATTTAATGTAACAAACAAGCAATTTTTTGGTCAGATTCACCTTATTAGGAATGTCTTGAGTTTGCTTTTTATTTCTTAAGAAAATGCTAGAAAAATGAGTGGGCCAAAAACTAGTTTACTTTATATATACTATATACTCTATATATTAAATTTCTGCATTAGAACTGATAAAAGCTGAATAGCTGTTGCCATTAGCTACAGATTTTGAACTAATATATAGCTTATAATGGTACAATAAACAATGGTACACAAATATCCTTGAGAATTTAAGTGCTGAAGAAAGGTTGGAAATCCTTTTGTTCATCCCCAGTAATGTTGTTCCTCATGTCAGTTTGTCCCGCTTAACATAGGAAAAAATCTTCACAGATCTTTAGGACTGCTTTTTTACATTATGGAAATTATTAAATGAGCTGTTTATACCTCCCCATTGACCGTAAGTTATTAATTTTTATCTGAATACTGCTGTGGGGCAAATTGCGATATCAATTTTGCAATAAAAGTTCTAGATAAACTTAACAAATTTAAGAACATATATGATATAGGCAGACAGGTATTTAAAATCCACAGATACCTCCTTTAATAGCCAAGCCTTTACTTATCCCCAAATTGTAATGTTGTAGTAGGCCTATATTAAATGGAATTTCTTTGGGTCAGGTGGAGCTACAGCTAATGATAAAAAATTAAACAACTCCACATATGCTGTTCAAGGGTGATCATAATTTTAAATCAGAATCATAATTTCTGGTACAGATTTTCAGCAATGTAAACATGCCCTGAAGTCAATAAATCCATATTAATCTGCATGAGTTAAGGATTTATTCTTGCCTTCCTTTCCCTCACCCACTTGAATCGAGATGTTTCAATAAGTTTGGGATAGAATCTTATCTGAGGATAAGAAGCTCCAAGATCAAAACCACCTGAGTTAATAATGGATGTCAAATACTGTCATGCAAGACACATCCAACATTCTAATCTGCCATACTGCAAAGCTGGCCTGAGGTGGGAAGCATAGATACATCCCAAATTACAGATGCTGGAAGCCAGCACCATTGCCAAACGACACTTCTTCCTTTGCCTTACGTATAGGAAGAAAAGTACAGAATAATTTCACTTCTTTGGATGGCTATTTTATGTTGTGAATGCACCAGTAAAAAACCCTCCTCATAATGAAATGACTTCTCCAACGTATCAACACTTCTGGGGAGATAAAAACCCATGTTTTTCAATAACCTTGAGGAGAAGATGCATTTCTGCATCCATCCAATTCCAATCTCTGTAACTTATTGTCCAAGAGCCAATGACTGCCTCTCCCCTGGGGACATTCCATGGCAGTACCTAGGAAGTGCTCTCCTGAGGGCTCCTCTCTTTTAATTCTTTTGGTGAACAGGGACATCTGATGCCTCCAGAATGTAGGTTCTGATATCCCCCTTAAGGTTTCTCTTTGATCCAGTTCTTTGTGTAGACCTTTAGGTTTTTAGTTTGGGGACGCTAGCTCGTGTGAAGCCCAGACTCTTAAAATGTCCAACCCTCAGAGTATGCATCTCCATCCTAAAGCAACTCCCATCATTGCTGAAACTCCAGAAATTGTACCAAGAAAAGCCATCTTTTTTTGTAAACTTAAAAAGTAGAGCTGTCCCATGAGGCTTCATATTCTTCCCCACATTTTTGTGAGGCTACAGTTCACATCAGCTGCCTAATTAAACCTCTGTTCTGCCTGCTTTATTCTGAGGCTATCAGCTTCTGTGGAATAAAAATATGCCTAAAAATCCAGTCTGCCCCAGGCATGTAGCACTTTGTGCACACCTTTCCTGGCAAGCAGCATTGACCTTCCCCACAGTATGGCTATTTGTTGTTATTTTTGTGGTAGCAGAAGTATTCTAGATGCTAATGAAGTACTTATATTTAGTATGTGCACTGTTACGTGCTGGCTGTGAAGCTGTCAGCAGCACTGTTAAAGAGCACAAGCCTAACACAAAGGTGCACTGCACTGAGAATGGGGGCTTTTATGCTATATGGAAGGGAAGTACATTTAATGAGTTTATTTTGGTTAGCCTTTGGTTTAGTTTCAGGTCTGCCAATACTGACATCATTTTTCCAAGCAGGGAGCACCATCTAAGACTTCTCTGCATCACTATCCTTGGGGTGGGCCTGTGTGTGGGCTGATGCAGTGCTCAGCACTCCAGATCATTTCGCTTTGGCAACCATTCTGCTTCTGCTGTCTCTATCTCCACATTCTATTTTAGGGGCTTACGGAGCACCAATCCACTCAACTAAAATATAACTGAAACAAGATATTCAGCATCAAATAAGCAAAAAGCAAAAGACTCAAAATAGGCTATTTTGTTATTATTATTATGGGGTTAAATCACTTAAACATAGATATCTTCCCACTCCTCCTCTCACATCTTTCTTTGTCTCTTCTTGTTCTCTCAGGACACACTGATGGCCCATAGATTTGTGCCAAAAAAAATTGAACTCTGTTCTGTGAGGGGTCCATGGGTGCCAAGCAGTCATCTAGCTTAATTCTTGAAAAAACGTGTTATTGCTAGAATTTTGTCTGTCCCGAGATCCCTGCAGCAAACCCGCAGCCACCAGTGGGGCCAGGGAGCATCCTTTCGAGAGCGATCTGGCATGGCAGAATTTCTTGGCATGAAAACACAGCTACACCGAAGCTGCATTCAGAGTGAAGTGGATTTTTTACGTGGTCAGCGGGAATGGGAAGCAGGTGGATTTTCAAGCAGGTACACCCATGGTAGGTGTTTGGAAGGATATAGAGGAAGAGCTGTCCCTATGCTGGGGACTTCAGCTCGCCACAAAGGATCGAGCTGTCCGGTAGGACGGCAGCTGCCCTCATGCCCCGCGGCCGCTCGGCACTGCGGCTCCTGCCGGCGCTCCCGAAGGCGCTGTGGCGGCATCCGCAATTCCCGAGCGGCACTGCAGGGCTCTCGGCTGCGCTCCCGCAGATGCCGTTCGCCAGCTTGGCACAGGCAGCTCTGCAGCTCCTCTGGAGGCACTCTGGGATTCGCCTGAACCGAGGCTTTGGCTCGGCTCGGCGCTGGTCGTGCTCCCGCTCCCCCCGCAGGAACTGCCGATGGCGATTAGCGTGACACCCACCAGCGATGGCCCGGGCGGGCGGCACAGCACGAACCGCTTCGCTCTCCCGGAGCCTCCAGTGGCCTCCCCGGGACCCTTCCCTCCCCCCGCACTGTCCCGCAGGCAACGAGGCCGCAGCGGGAGGGCTCCGTGCCGGACACGGCGGCCGTTCGCTGCCCGGGGGATGGGGTTGCACCCCGCACGCTGCCAGGTCCTGCAGCGGCAGCGAGGGGGAGGCAGCGCTGGGGCGGCCGCGCCGGTCCCGGCTCTCTCCGTCCCTCGGCGGGCAGCTCCCGCCAGCGAGCCGCTGGCCGGCGGCGGGACCTATATGCTCTCGCGGAAGGTTACTGCCGCCTGGCCCGGCAGCGCCCGACGGAAGCGGTGCTGAGGCTACTGAGGCAGCACTTTGTCAAGGAGCGCCTGATTGGCTAACGGGACTCCGCAATGGTTATCTGCTAAGAGTCGGGGCCTCTGATTGGCCGCGCGGTACCTGCAATGCGTCAAGTGAGGATGCTGGGGTGCGCGTGCCAGCGCGCGGCCGGGGGGCGGCCGCGGCCCCGCCGGGAATGGCCGCCCGCAGCCGGCGCTGGCCGCAGCAGCCGCCAGCTCCGGGCGCTCTCGGCCCTTCTGGGCAGCGTCAACAGCAGTCCCAGCGGAAGATTTGCCGTCTCTTCGTACCGCTGCAGCTTGCAGCAATAGCAACTGCTTTGCTGATGAGCCAGAGCTGGCAGGAAGAAGCTGTTCCTCAGCCAGTGACCTCTTCAGAGCAGGGTTTCTACGTAAAAAAGCGGCAGAAAGACAAAGCCGCTTTTCTCAATCCTTTTGCACAACACAAGGTGCCAGAGTTGCAAAGTGTGGCAGAACAAACCTGCTCAGGCTGCCCTTCCGCTGCCCGTGTGAGGAGCGTCTCTCAGACCGCTGCTCCCAGTGACAGCTTGAGTGGCAGCTGGGGGAGGATGTGCACGGCGGAGTGATGACTGCTCGCCGAAATATCTCCCTGAAACCCTGCAAAATCTTTCATCACAAAAGAGATGCTTCTGCAAAATTAGCCCTGAGCTGCGAAGCTGTGCCGAGGCACGCGAGGTTGGTGTGCACCCATGTGGGGATGGCGGCCCCCTCGGGCCTGGCCAAAGCCCAGAGCAGTCCTGTTGCATAAGGAGCTGCAGAGATGCCATAACCACTTGTGTGGGGTTTTTCGAATGTCTCTAATTGAAATAAGCATAGATCAACCAGAAGCAATGAAAGTCGTCTCTGCACCAGTAAGAAGCTTAGAGGACTGCTTTAAAAACGACGGGGGTTTCAAAGCAGCGAGAACTTCCTGGCAGATGTGTGAAGCTTGATACCATAAGTGTCTAAAGGTAGAAGTAGGTTACAGACACTCATTATCTAAATTCTTCAGTATTTCTGTTACTGGAGTGTTTTCATTGCTCTTTTTCAAAATCCCATTCTTGAAGAGTGAGTCAGCAAGAAGCCTGTGAATGTGTCAGGGAACAGTGTTTTAAATAAGCTTTTGCTGCTAAGCAATTATTAAAGAGCATGTTTACATATGAAAAAATTACAAATTTGCATATGAACATAACAGCCCAATTTTTTCACTCTAGGGAAAGTGTTTTCCTAACAACAGTTTTTAGGATGACATTCTTGATGTGCTAGCGTAGGAATTTTGAGTTAAATTCCTTGGTAATTTGTTTTCTTTGTTCCATTTGGTTACCTGGAAGTAGATCAGTTCTTAATTTAAAATTATCATGATTTCCTTTTCAGAGCCCTGCTGAGTACAAACTGCTTTCCTGCTGGCACGAACACTTCTTACTGTCTTTTTTCCAAAGAACTCTTTCAAAATATTAAAAACAATCAAACTGCTTTTCCTTGTAATCCTAGCCAAGTGGAACAAGTGCAATGAAACCTTTATGGGAAAATTATATGCCTGTGTAATTATAATGTTTAAGAGTCCAAGTTTGCTAAAGTGTAACATAAAAGTCAGACTGCAAACTCATTCTGTTTCTTACCTGGTCATTTAAAGTATGATCATGTTTTTGAAGATTTCATGTTTGAACATGTTAGGTCTAAACCAGGTTGATGTCTTAACAAATGGAAAGGAAATTGGTATAAAGCATTGCTAAAGGCATCACCTTGTTCTGGAGTATTTTCCAGAACAACCTAATATGACTCATAAAACAAATTTGTTGTATTAATTGACTATAATAATACTATAATGACTGTACAAATAACTGAACTACGTTAATGACAGTGAACCTGGAAAAAGCTTTTAGAAGTGACATCATCCCATCATTCAACAGGAAATAAATATACTAATTTTAGGTTAACATATAAGTCATTGTTGCCCCAAACAGTCTCCTGTAAATCAGACTATTTAAAAGATAACCTCAAGGCTTTGGTGTGTTCAGGGCAGCAATATATTCTTAGAGCTAGCTCACAATGACCAAAAGTTCTAGAATGAGTCAATGGGAATAAAAACCAATTACGTGTTTATTAGAAAGAATTACATTGATCAGGTAATGGTAATTCCCAATCAATCAGCTATGAGTGATGGTGCTACATTTTATTTTTTTACAGGTGCTTTATGTAGGCCGTGTCCGAAGCCATCACAGTGTATGGCAAAGGCAATATAGGGTAATAAGTAGAGTTCATTACAGTTCTAAATAGATCACATTCTAAGCATTCTGAGTGAAAACATGCCCCTATCAATTTAAAACAACCAGTTAAAAACCATTGTATTTGCAGCAGTGTCATTACACCAACATCTGTTAAATGTATGCAGGTCTGCCATCTTATGGAGCCTGAATGGTACTGCCAAATAACGGAACGTGGAGCTACATGTTCATGTTAGGTGAATAGTTTGAATTTTTCCTTTACAGGTAATGTGTGCTTTTTTTCTAAAACTTGCACCATTTGGATGCACTCTTTCTATTAGATTTGTATGTTTGTGGGATTTACATGTGCATGCAAGTGTAAACACAGTCATATAAAGGTGTTACACTGCAAGTTTGAGCATATAAAAGCTGGGAAGAGTTGAAGTTAAAGTTGGTTGTTTCCATTGTATGACAGCCTGGACCAACATAATCATATGCAATTTTTGGGGGGAGCTCCGTTGGATCTGTCTGGTTCAGCATTCAGGTTAGATGGGGCTATTTAGTGAGTAGCTATTCAGAATTTTGCTTTAGCCTCTTTGTTTGGAGTGTGACTGTGCTGTATTTGCTGCAAGCTAGTCAAGTCCTGTTCTAAAGATGAAATTATTAACTCCTCTATGGGCTTTTCTACAGCTGTTATTATTAGAGTATAATATAAACAGTTTTGAATTAAATTTGTACAGGCCAAAGCAGACAATCATCATGGCAATAATCAGCCCAAGTGATTAAATTTTGGCACAGCTGTTAAAGTTGCTAAAATGATGCTTGTTTGTTTTATTTTCTATTTTTATAAAAGCTGATGTCAGATAAACTTGATAAGTGACTTTTGGGTCAGCCAAAAACAAATGCACAAGAACACAAGAATGTTATAATTAGTACATCGAGTATTATTATATATTATTTTCTCTTTAACTGGTGCAAATTTATTTTTGGGTGAAAAGGATTCTTCAGGAAGACCTTATTATTTTGCTTTTGAAAAGTTTGAGGCGGGTTAGGAAAGTGGTTGATCTAAGTGGTTGCAATACAGTCAGATGCAGTGGTGGAACACGTAAGATAAGCAAATTGTCCAGCATTCAGTGAAGTTTTGCAGAGTTTTACCAGCTGCTGGAAAATCTAGCAGTGCCTGTAATCTAAACACGTAGGAGGATGTCTGATTTTCCCCAGTTGTACCTGTACTAGAAAATACATTATACCTTTTCCATTTAGTGTCATTTGCAGATACTCATATCTACCCTGATACTCTTGATCAAAAAAGACACAAAGCACAAACTGCCATTTAGATTACTGTCAACTTGTGAATTTGATGATGTGAAGTGCTGCTTACCTCCACAAAGAAGTCTTAGCATAATTTGTTTTCACTATTTGAATCAGTTTGTTATCATGATATATCAATTTTCATTTGTCTTTCATCTAAAGGTTTTACAGTTTCAGATGGATGTTAGATAACCTTGGCATTTTGTTTGAGGAAGTTATCTTGTGTCTCAAAGGTCATGCCACATGTTACTGTGTCTTAAACAGCACAAAATAAGACACCTTTTTTCTTTCAGTCAACAAGTTAACCTGTAAATCTGTAAACCATGTGTTATATGATAGCAGCAAATTTTTCCATGTCCAAAATTTACATTATTTTGAAGTGAATAGTTTTGAAGGTGGATACAGACACACATTCCAACCCATTGCCATATATACATCTCACTGGAGACCTGCTGCCAGATGCAGATACCAGAGGAGTATTTCATACTGTGTAATCCTGAGCTGGAGGCGTGGTCAGGCAGGGGCATCCTCAGCATGACAGCCAGTGAGCATGGTGCTTGCTAGGTTCATTGATGGCATGTGTATTACAGTGCAAACAATCTCCTGCTACTAGAGGTATCCACATACTTTTATGAAAGACTTTAGGAATGACAGCAAATTGGCATAAGGGTATGATTTTTATGTGAGTGGCACTTATCTGACAAATTCCTAACAACTGCAGTATTAACTCCTTTGTAGCTGCTTTATGCAACTCTCAATATTAAATTAAATAGTTTTAAGCCATCCTCCATTGAATTTGCCTCTTATCAAGTTAGGGAATATTGTTTCTAAGATTTTTCTTTGACTATTTTCAATAGCTATCCAAATTGATTAACCTGATATATGCTAGTTAGTTGAAATAAAATACAAGCTAAAGCACATCTAACTTCTTGTGGTATGGTTTCAGAGGTTAGTAATGGGCACCACAGTGATAGATTAGTGTGTCACTAAAGGTGCCTGGTACTTTGCCAGTCTTGTGTGGAAGTTTGTAAAGCTGTTGGTAGCCAGCTTACAGTTCTGATTACCACAGCTATTCAGTTCTTACAATATTGAGAATTTATTTGCTAGAATTCTTCTATTAAACAAATTCAATGTTCGTGGTCCTACACCAATTCCACCCAGCAAAGTTTGCATGGTATCTCTTTGATTTCTGTATCCTGTTGGTGTGTGCTTTTTGTGGCCATCATAGAGGAAGATGCTATATTCAGCACAAGTCTTGTTCCATGTACCAGCTGGCTAAGTTCAGATGTATGTTAATCTCATTAATTTTGGAGCCATAATCATGGGCTCTCATCCATCATACAAGTTGCATTAAGTAAAGGAGTGCCTTTGTTAAGAGGTTGTTTTGGTTGTTAAATAAGCAATTGTAGTTGTATATAATATACCCAGTCAGGAACAAGTGGTATCTTAATTGTGTCCATTTGCATTAACATCCTATTGATTATTAGCAGTGTTTATAGAAAATATTATGAATATTATGATGTTGTTCTCATTGTTTACAATTTGAGTGTAATTCTTAGGAGCCCTTAAAGTATGATTGTTGTCTTATGTGTCTGTAGTACCCACTTAATTTTTTTAATAAAATGATTTGCAATTTCCCATCCAGTGTTACCTACAGCTAAATTCAGTTAATTTTAGGATTGCTGTAACATTATCACCTACTATCAGTTCTTGACCCAGAGCTAATCTGTGAGAATGTATTTCCAGCCTTCAGGAAGGACCAATACAATCTACTTGCTGAGTTTCCCAGAGTAGTTTACCTTCCTTGAGATTGGCAGCCTATTGCTCTTTTAAAAGGTACTGTCTCATTAAAAAACAAAACAAAACAAACCAACAAACCCAAAACCAACAAAAACCTAAAACCAAAACCCAGTAAGGTATGTATTTACTATATGTATCACCAGCACCAGGACAGAGGCAATCCTCTTCTTGCATCCTGTTGAAATAAATCATAACTCCCTATGTGTCTTAACCATTCTGGTACCCACTTACTAGCCTTTCTCAGAAGGTGATTGAATGTTTTAGATCTCTATTAATACAGATTCTGTGTCCTCCATCCATCATGTACCTAATACTGCAACTTCTTTACTTGGTCCCTGCCATGTAAAATCAAAACACTAATATTTAATTCCAGAAAATGCTTGATGGAACACTAATACTTAATTCCAGTGAATGCTGGATGATAGCATTCATACTTTGGTGAACTGTTTCCTCATGTACTCCACTTAGAGTATGATCTGTGTACTGTAAAATTGTTACTTTGGTGGGAGGATCATTGCTTCCTGCTAACATGGCACAGACAAAGATGGGGCCACAGTTAAAATCTTGGGGTGTGTGATAAAAGGTACATTGTCTTCCATCCCAAGTAAATGCAAACTGTGGTTTCTCTTGCTCTTGTATCCGGATCATAAAGACCATTTCTAGTGTAGCTGACACACCCACCCATGGAGAGCATTTACTGTGCTGGAAACCAGGGGCTGTTAAAGAGCCAGTTGCTTTATGGGAAGCTACTGTCAGTAGTTGTGTGCCATATCCTGTCTGGTTTATTAAAACTGAGCTGTTACACAGTGAGCTTTTTCTATAGTACCCTGTTGCTCCAGTTGTTTGACTGAATTCTGTCACAGGTTTTATGGCAGGAGGTTATGGCTCTGAGCCCTCTTTCATTGTGGTACTGGTTTGATCAGTCTCAGCATGTGATTGACTTCCTGGATGTAAACTTTAACTTGTTTGTTATCCATCCTAGCATACATTCCAAGACAACAAAAATGCATCATATATGGAGAGTCCAAGTTTTTACTTGCTTCCCTCATCTCCAGGAGAAGAAGCTGGTTTCATTTCCTCATATGGCTACACTCCACCCATGTCACAAAATTGTCTTGGTCCCAGAGTCTTGGAAAAGGTGGCTCTTGGCTGGGTTTCTACAGTGAGGGCCATGATGGTGCAGAGGCAAGAGCTGCTAACCTGGACAGCAGCAAAACTCTGCCCAAAGCTGGTTGGTTTCACCTGCTGGTCACACACAGCTCCAGGCATGGAGGGGCTTCCAGGCTGCAGAGAAGCTGCTCTGTGCCAAAGCATGCTGGAGATACAGGAACACTTCACTGTATGAACAGTTAGTGACTACATGGAATGACTTCTGCAGTGGTGATTGCTCCAGCTCGTGTATCTTCTATTCGTGGCCTTCTTTGCAATTAAAAGAGTGTTAAAAAGGCAAAATAATGTTGTTAATTAATGGGATTATTGATTTTGTCTGAATCAGAGACCACTTTAGTGCTTAAACCCTTGCTGTGTTTCTCTGCTTAAAGTAGTCAGAAGTTGGCCCCAAATACAAGTGAAAGCAGAAGGTGGATCAAGTTTTAGTTCAGAGCTACATTTAAAAAAATTCTAACTGCAGATATCAAAACATAGTTGAGTTACTATATTGAGGAAAAAAATTCTATAAACTGGTGTCATTATTTATGTGCCTTATTCTTAAAATGGTAGTTACTGATAAAGCAAAATGGCAAAAAAACCCAACCAAAACAACCTGAAATTGGCATCTACTCTGTTTTCTTCAGCTCCAAAACCAACAGGGAGATCACAGAAGTTCAGAGGTTGCTATGTAAAAAATACTGTTCTGCACCATACCGGAGATCAGACTGGGTGAGTATCTTTCTACATCTATGGCAAGATGAGATCCTTGAATTAATTACTTGCTGCTGGTAAGAGGAATCAGTCCATGCCCATGAAGAATTGTACTCTAAACTTTAACAGTAAAATATTTTCTTAATTTTGAAGCATGACTTGTTAAAAGGCTTCCGGAATTATTGTGAACACCCACAGCTCCAGGTAGTTTGGTGTTCATGTACCTTTTAGAATTTACTCAGTTCTTGACCTTGGTGGATTTCTGTAGCAATATGTTTCACCATGCAATTACTTATTGATTTGGCAAACAGTAATCAAGCACATTCTTTCTTCTACAGAAACGATGCAAGATTTTATTATCATTACAAAGGAGGAAACATTTCAGCTCTTGTTTTGTCTGAGAAACTGGCATACAGCAAAGCGCCTTCAGCTGGCTTTGTCTTTTAGATCAGATTATCTTAAAATGTCATATCGGAATTCTGGTGTTAATTTACAGTGTCAACATGTCTTAGGGTGGATGAACCTTAGTGTTTTACTGAAACATAATGTTTTCTGGGTTTTCTAATAACTCAAACCAGATTTACCTAGTTATTTTCAGCTTTCATAATTATGTGTATTTTTTTAACCTTCATGCATAAACCAATGAATATAATTTAATCTAACATTTGGTTTACTTCTGTTTAACAATGAAAGCCTGTACAGATGGCTGCAAAACAGAACCCTCAGACACAGTTGGATTTGTACATTTGTGCTGATTTCTTGCTTAAGGGAACTCAGTTCAACATGCTGTACTGCCAGATCCATCCCTGCAGTAATTCTCTTGGCTTCAGTGGATGGCCACATGGGATCACCTGTGCTAGCTGGCTAAGCTAGAGATTCTGTACAATTCCAAAGAGATCTGCATGACAATATGAAAAATTGAAGTCTGAAGAGCATGCTAACTGTGTTGGGCTTTGCACAGTTCAACTGTTTTGTTCAAAGTGGGGGCCATGAGAGCTGCTTTCCATTCAGGGATCACAAGAGCTAATTACAACTTTGATTTATATAATGGGCAGTAGAAAATATTGTGCTCACCCTGGGTACTGTGCACGTGCAGACAATAGGAGGGCCAAAGATTCAGCTGATTTTCTGAGGATTCAGAAATCATTTCAGAACTGTGGAAGTCAATGAGAAGCTGCTCTAATTCTGTCTGTGTGACATCAGAAATGCTGGAAGGAAGATTTTTAGAATACAACTGCCTACAAAACAAATAAATTGTTCCTATTCATGTGAATTTCTTTGTGCTCCATAAATCAAGTTGTAACGCCCATTATTCCTAAAATCAAGGATCATATTAAATTTCATAAATTTCTTTTCCTAATGGAAAAACCCTTAAAGATGTAGAAATCTGAGCAACTCTGGGGGCTAAAAGGAATTGACACTTGTAGAGAATATGATATTCCACAAGGTTGCAACATAGGAGCAGGCCAACAGCTTGTGTGGCTTTGTTTGGTATTGCTTATACAGGGCAGGCAAGACACACAGAACTGCAACTCCTGAAGCTAACTTGTTTTTATGGAGTTGTGCACCTTATCCGAATATATGCAAAGTATGAAAATAATTAGTTGTGAATTTTTGATCATCCATTAAAGGCAAACTGCGATAGTGATTACATTGAAGTAAAATTACTTGTGCTCACTTGTAAGTTGGCTTGCTTTTCTATGGGAAACAATGTTCTTTCAAAATAATCCAAAATGGTGAGCACTTCCATGGTGCAATACAAATAAAACAGAATAATCAGCTGCAAAAATGCTACCCAGAACTAAAACGTACTTCCACACTGAGAGGTGATCATAGTTTGTAGGAAACAACTGTGCTTGTAAACAGTGTTAGCACTGTAACAAACAACCAAGAAAGAATCACCTTATAACTTCAGCTGAATCCTTAGGGTCATGCAGCTCAGTTGGGCTGGAGCTGACCCAAAGATGGAACACTTCTCAACACTCTACTCCTCCTAATTGTAACGTTTCCCATTTTTTTTGCAAGTAATATTTTATAGTGTAAATACCTCACTGGTGGTGTCACCTATGACATTTTGGCCTTTTCATTCTTCCCATACTTTCCTCCAGAAACTGGCCAGGACTCTTGCTGTTGATGATTCAATGCTACCTCCCCAGTTGCCTGTAGGAGAGTTTGTTGTGTCAGATATCCAAAGCAGATCCGTGCCTGTGTATCGGATTCACCTGACCTGAAAGGCCTCCCACAATCCTGCCTGCTGGGGATCATTTCCACATCAATCCTGCCTGCTGGGGATCATTTCCACATGAAGGCGCCTGCAGCTGGCCTGCAGCCCAGCTAGGTTTGAGCTGCTCCTGGGGGGAAGCAATGTGGTTTGACTGCAGCATGCTGTCTGTCACTCCTGCTTCTGGGAACACGGCAAGGAAAAGCTTCAGCTGTTTTTTCACAGAGGCCACTTTGGTTTGACAGAATTTATGATCTCTGGCTCTGCAGGAAGGTGCATGTATTGTTCCCAAGCCAGGCACAGTCTTGCAAGAGATGTTTGTACAGTCATGGGTTTCAGCTAATACCTATGCTGGAGGCAGGGTGGTTGGTTTTACATTTGTGGCACAGATAATCTGCAGTGAAGATAATCTGATCATAGATAATTGAGAATTTGCTCAGTGGGTGTTACAATCCTGCTCTCAGTTTTGATCTAGCACAGGCTGGTTTTTGCTGCTGTCCAGGCACTGCTATCAGCATGAGGTATTCCTGGTTCCCTGCTCCTGTTCCCTCTTCTGCCTGTGGCATGCCAGCCATTCAGTTGTGCTAGCAACTGAATGTGCTAGTGATTATCACAATCAATAATTCTTTTTTAACTCCAGTCAGTTCCTTGACTTAGTGCTGGCAACTTTTTAATGAACCTTAGTTAAGAAGCCCTGCAAGCAATTTTGTTGGCACAGCTGAGGGGCACAGTGGTATTAAGAAGGTTTTAAGCTATTACTGACATTTTTTACCATGAAACAGTAGCCACAGTTCAGCTGTATTTCTGTAATTTCACTATACCATTGTAAATGAGGAGTAATCTCAAATAAAACAACGCTTTCACTATCACCAAACATGTTTTGAGAAGGTGAAATAATAAAAAGAAAGAAAAATGTTGGTAGGTAGTTGGAGATTTGAGAGAAGGCTTTTTCTCCCTTACAAATAAAATAATTTAGGAATGCCATCAATAAATAGAATTATTTGATTTCAGCAGATGAAAACAGGATTATCTTCCATTTATTACTGAACCAGCACTTAAAAAACTGCAGGGTTACAGAATTAAAAATCACACACAGTACTCTGAAAAACTCGATTGCTTCACTGAGCCATGTCCCACTGAGCACTTAATGGCTTGTTGGGGATGAGAAGCAATAGTGCCTCGGATTCACCAGTCATCTTTGTCATTGACTTCAGCAAAGGAAAGGCTGCAAATAAAGCTGCTGCAGGGGCCCTGTGTCCCACAGCTGGGTGTGGCAGGGCCAGACAGTGCAGAGAAATAAATGACTTGTCCTTGGAGCTGCCTCTGTCACGCCACCCTGCTTGGCAGGGGGGGAATGTACAGGGTGGAGGGAGACTGATGATCATCAGGCTTCAGAACTCCCTTCTAGGAGTGCCATCTGATGGGTCTAACTGTGCTTTTTGTTGAGAGGGTGAGAATCCTTGTGTGCAGAAAACATAACTGCACAAAGAAAAGAAATCCAAACACAGGTAATAAATGCAGAGCAGGCACTTTGACAAGGAGCAAACAGATTCCTTTTTGACAAGCAACGGAACTGACGACTGTCAGGCTCTTTCCTTGACCGGAAAAAAAGATGTCAGAATCTGCTGCTGGAGAAATCTCCCACCCCATCTGACTATCAAAACACAGCTGGCAACCCCAGGGATGAAGATCCCTGAACCACAAGGAAAAACAACACATGAAAAGACTTTATATATTTTAACTCAAGAAGAACAAATTCTATCAGCAGAAAACTGTTTGGCTTCAGCTATTAATTAAGATCATTGGCATTTTCTAACTCTGGCCTTTCTTACTGCTTTCCTCCCTTTCCTCTTTAGTCTCTCCAAGCACCTCTCCCCATCTTATCTATGTTTCTGACAACTCACTAACTCACTGTGCTGATTATCTGAATGTCCTTCTCTTTGGGCTCATCTGTGACTGCTAGTCCTAATCATTTACCTTTTTGAAGTTGTTATTTACCGAATAGCAATAGAAAATAATTACTTCCAGCAGCCAAAGAAAAACCCTGATGTTAGCATTTTAAAATAGGATACTTTACAGACAGAGTCCTAAAGTCTTCAGGGTTCATATTTCTGTAGTGGTACTCTAGTACAGGGCCTCCATTAATGATTATGGCTGTTCAAGAATTTCTGTAATGTCAACATTGGAGTCTCTTTCCTTTCTAGTATAGTGTTCCTGATTTTTTGCTAACAAATATGGGATACCAACCCACAAACTGAAGGTGCAGTGTTCTATAAATGAACTTGGATGAACCTAGCAGAGCCTGCTTTATGTAGCTCTTCCTAAATGAAGGCTGCTCTGACAGTGTTTAGAGATTCCACAGTTCATATGAGGCTACTGTGTGCTCCTGCCAAAGGCTGTAATAGAGTTTGGGGTGGAGTGCAGCTTCCCCTCTCGGTGTGAAGGTGCCAGAAGTTTTTGATTTAAGCATATGGTGTACTTTCTTCATTAAAACAGCGATGTGCTTAGCCCAGAAGTACTTAATTCTAAAACTCACTGACAGCCTTTTGATAGCAGAGTTGGTAGAATGCCATTTTAAGTGTTATTTGGATTTTAGGACTCTAAGAAGCTCTGAATAGGGGGAATCAATGGTTGTGATTCCTAGGAAATACAGCTGCAGCATTACATTGCTTTCAGCACAAGATTGTTTACCATTATTAGCTATACTTTAATGAAGTTGTTCTGGACATACTGATGAACGTTAGCAATAATTTCTTAATCTTTAATTAATTGTGTAAATTGTTACCTGCTTTTCTATTTAGTTCTATATGGATTTTTTTGGTATTGTTTTGTATATATATGATTTGTAGTTCAGAATGGTCTGTTTGCTAGGTTAAATTATAGAAAGAAGAGCTCATATCTAATGTGGATAATAATGAAAAGAGTAGACATGAATTGTTTATGAAAGCAAAGTATATGAAATAAGAAACTGTCATTGAAGCATCTTGGAAGTTGTCCATATTTACATGACACTTCAGGTAAATAAAGTGAAGTAATGAAAATAGGTGAGAAGTCCCTTGTCCAAAAAAAACTCATATAGTTAGATGGGTAGAAAGTATTTCAGATAATGGCTGCAGTTGAGAAAATGAACTCAGGGTTCATGAAAGCCCAACAGCTTTGAACAAAATTTATGATCTGAAAGTAATGAAGAATCTGTGGAGAATTAATAAAGAATGTAACATTTAATAAGGGAAGAAGAAGTATTTGGGATAGAGATAAATGATTGTTGTGCAATACAGAATGTCTGGAAAAAGAAAAGGAACAATATATGCCTGGCCATTTGTGAGCAGATGGTCATGTGTGGTCATGATCATCCTGAGTTTGGGTACCAAAAATGGAATAAATATGTATGGGAGACAGATCTATGCTATGAGCTCTTTGAAAAAGTGTTGTCATCTGTTTTTGTGCATGTCTGGGTTTGGAATAGTGGTTGTGAAGAGAGAGAATTCTAGAGAGAAAATTCATAGAGGATCATAGCATGAGAGAGCTTGGAAGGGCCTTCAGAATATCTTCTAGTCCAACCTGCTCACATGGGAATGAAGATGGTTGCAAACATTTTGATAAAGTTGAGCACATTCATGTTTGTGGTACAGACTAACAGATTTTGAAGTACTCAGTTTTCTTGGGAATTTGTAAATTTCGAACTGCTTCACTCCTGTATGTGTGTATAAAATAAACTACAGAATATAAAACTGTGTATATATTTTCACTCTAACCCAGATGCATGTGTATGGGCATTCAAATTATTTTGGCTTAGGCTATTCTTAATCTTGCACTAAGAACTAGGTTTGAATTGCCTTTATCCTTACTTTTCCTCCTGATACATTTAATGAATGTACAACTGGTTCCAGCCTTCTGAGGCAAAAGAACTGTTTTTGTGCAATTTAATGGGTGTAGCAAAACACTAAGGGACAGGTAAGGTGAAAAAAAAGTGCATGAAAAAAGCACAGACATACTTTTGAGGACATACCTATGGTTCTTTGAGGAAGAACCATAAAAATAAAATTAATGTTCTTTCTTCTCTACATGAAAATTAAATTTCCAATTGCTGTTATAGGGCTTACCTATGCATTCTCCTCTTTTCAAAGTTGTGCAGCATACTGATGTTTTTAGGGTGAAAGGAACAGCACATCAGCAGAATAACTGCAGTCTGTATGATAGGACTTTCACTGCTAGTAAGATAGAAGATTAAATTTTAATAAATATATAATTGATTAGTCCCAGTTAATACAGTATTATGACTTAGTGATGGCATCCATAATTTAGGTATATTAGGTTGGGTTTTTTATAGGCTTAATAATCTTCAGTGTGCGGAAAGGAGTGTAATAGTTGAGGACAGCAGGATTTCAGGTCATTATATTGTAAATTTTTTTTAACTGTGTGTTTATCAACTAGCTTCAATGCCTGTCATATCAGTTGTCTAGTGACAGCAATCAGCATTTTGGCAAAGAGGTGACATTGCATACAACTCAAGCATTATACAAATTGTCTGGTAATAAACCTTTCAATACCAATAATGGATATCTATGTGATATTATTTGCAAATAAAAATTTTCTAGAAAACTGAGGAAAGCTTACGGTTTCATTGGCAGCTGCATTAATGTAATTTTGCAGCACAAATGGAGATTGGAGAAAGGAAAATCTGTTGGCATCTCAGCTCAGTTGTTGGCAAAACATAGGGATGAGGAAGATTTCTGGCAAGGTTGAAGACAGATTAAAAATGAAGTTGTACAGTGAAAAATGTGGGCTGCTAATACCACTACAGCTCAGGTACTTGTGCAAGTGACAACAAAAGCTTTTTTATTTATTTACTGGGCACAAACTGATGCTATTTTAGACTAATTTATGTAGGTAGTAAAGATGGGAAGGAAACTGGTTGTGTTTAAATTAAAAACAGAACAGTCTATCTCTCCATACCCACCTGGCTGAAAAATCCAAATGAAATGGAAGAATTAACAAAACTGTTTTGACAAAGTTTTACAGAGCTTTCTTAATACTATAAGAACAAATATTGATAAACTAGACATAGTAATTGAGGTAATAAATCAGAGGCTTAAACATGACAGAGATTTGGAATTTATCTAACACAGGTACAAAAAATGTCTGGAATTTACATTCCAAGTATGAAAGAGGGATGAGTAACTACCTTCACAGTCAGAGAAGAAACAAGGAAAAGCTCTGTGTAGAATGGAGAAGGGAAATGAATGAATCAGGAAAGCTATGATTTTGAGTCTTGGAAGTGCAGACTCAAGGTCTTGCAGAAGACTGAAACAAAAAGACTATTTAGCAATATAGGCAGCAAATTGCAACTAGCGCATAAAGGAGGGGGAGCCCTAATGGTTTTGTATCATCTAATTGCATGCCCCAGCCCAATGAGCAATTTTGCAGCTTTCAGAACAAAGATGTAGAAAAGAAAGACAAAGCCAGAAGAGAATATACACAAAGTGAAAAGAGCTGTGGGGTGGAAGCTAAACTAGGAGAGCTCAACTTATTCAAAGGGATGGGGAGCATTACTGACTAGTGAAAAAAATAGGGGATGAAGTTTTATGGCTTGTGGTAGAGATTTTAATCCACCTGTGAAATTGCGGTGCTGCTATATAACAAGCTTCACTTTTGTTTTATAAACATTTGCTATATTTGCAATTATTCTGTTAGTCTGCAACAACACACAAAGCTTTAAAATAAAGCTTGAAATGAATGAGCAGTTTGGAAATAAATAGAAGATGGGATAAAATGCAGTTCAAGTTTACCAAAGATAGGCCATGAGTGTATTTTAATGGCAGCAGAATTTTTAGGATGGAAACCTTTTAGATACAATTATTTTTTATCTCAGTAAAGCATTTGACAATGTTGCACTTGTGAGATTATTGGGTGAAATGGGAAATAGCACAAGAACTAGATGAAGAAGTGGCTAAAAGAGGGATGAGAATAGGTCTGTGCTGGAAAGGGGACTATGTGACCAAAGAGGGAGTTCAGTGGGGGCTCCTTATACCAACTATTGGCCAACATTATTTAACAAAGGCAATGACACAAAAATAAGAATGTGCTAATTAAACTTGCTGATGGCAAAAACAGAAGCATTGTTCACAATCAGCCATATCAAAAATGTCAATCCTATAAAACAGGTGATCTATGGAAGTAAAGTTGAATTTAATACAGAATAGAAGGCAGTGTCCTTAGGGATTAATAACGAGATTTTCTGGTATAATAGGGGGAATTCATATAAGGAAGCAATTGCTTGGAAATGCCCAATTATAATTATTCATTATGGTCATTATGAGCCACTAGTATGATTCAGCCAACTGTACATTAAATGCAGGGCCGTAGAATATTTCCAGTAGAGACTGAGAAGTACCACTGTGTCTTGAATACTGTGTACAATTCTAGTTCAGAATATGAACTGAGAGAAGTGCAAAAAGTTCAGTGGATTGAGCACTGAAAATTTTGAAATTGCTTAATGGCAGAAAGGCTGAGTGATTTGGATATGTCTGTGCATAGATTACATCCAGGTTAGCACCCTCATGAAGCAGAGAGCTATTTTAAGCCATAGGAAATTGCTAGCCCAGAAAGAGGTGGATATAAACATAAATGGAATTAAGGAGGAAGTCAGGATGTTTCTAAGCATTGGAACATCATGGCTCTGGACCTGTCTCCCTGCAGGAGCTGTGGGTAGAAAAGCCCAACAAATTTGAAAATTGAATATAGGAACACACCTGTGTGGTGAGGTTTTCTGCAGAGAAGGCTGAACTCAGTGGCTCAGACCATCCCTTCCACACATATGTCCACAAAAGGTTAGAGACCAGGGATAAATGGCAAGATCAACTTTATTCTGGGGAAAAGCCTACTGAGAAATTAGCATGGGTTTTATGTAAGAAATCATTAAATCCAGGGCAATGCAGAATAGCTAAACACAGTAGAAAATCCTGACTGTTGGTATAGCTTATTTATTTTTAAAATGCTGACTATTTAAGCATGCTGTTTCATAGGCTGCTTTTGAAGGGTTTGTTAGGAATATGACTCCTCCTTCTCCAAATTAACACCTGATCCTATGATCCCAAGGAACCAAAAACCCACCATAGGAACTGGAAGCTTCACCTGTGGCTGCCCAATGAAGCCACAAAGTCACCTCAAAATTATGCAGCAAGTTGAATGTTTTCTGACAAAATTAACATTTTAAATTAGCATTTAACACTTGTTTTTATTTGAGAATAAAAGAAGTACGTCAAGTGCATCTTTCTTACAAGAGGATCAATTCCTGTGGTATTTTAAAAAAGAAAGGTGGAAGAACTACAGGGTACAAAATATAAAAATAGGCCAAAAATAAGGGTGGACACAGAGTGGGGTTTTTTGTTTGGTAGATTTGGTTTGCATTTTTTTAAGAACTAAAATTTCTCTCCTCTTTTCTCTGCAAAAAGAAACTGGATAAAATTTTATGGGTCTGGATATGTACAGGAAGCTTTAATCATTCTGGATTTCTTAAAATTCTCTATTCTTCACCCTGAGAAGGCTTGTATAAAATGCTAGTGGGCCATTCTAGCACACAAAATGCTGTGCTTATGTCTGCAAAATACCTCCTTCCTCTCCTACTGTGCTTTGTTCCCAGTAAATGTACTGGGAACAATAATTGAGACCCTACTTTTTTTGGAATGATATAGAAATACAGACTTATATTCACATATGCATACATGAATACATGGCAGAACTTAAAATACTTTCCAAGTCTGAGGTTTATGTCTAAAAACCTCACAGACCTGTCTAGAATATGGTTTTGATACAGATTTTTCATATAAATGTTGTTGCTGTTTCTGTTTCGTGTCATGGAACAGTGTACACATATTTCAAACTTGCCTACAGGATCAGTCTGACCACGGCTTCAATTTGAAGTTCAAGGCCAGCACTTCCATGCAGCCTGAAAAAATCAAGTCAGGGGAACTCCTTTAAGTTTTTGAAGTGTAGCATCAGAATGCATATCTGAACTGAGCCAGTTATCTTTATTACATATGTCCATCACAAATATACCTGCAATAACTGATCCACCCAGCAAGCATTTGATAGCCCAGCAAGCCTTTCATAAGTGAAGATTTTACAGATAGGACTTGGATTAGTAAATAAACCATTAGATTTATTAAAGCATTAGGAAGAGGGCCTGACAGCCTTTGTGAAAATATTAGCAATAATGCATCCATCAACTTGTATATGTTTACTTTCTGTTTAATTTTCCTTTCTGTGGAAGGAAAAATGTTTGCACCTTTCCCATGTAATTTTATAGCCCTGTTTTATTAATAATTTAAACTGTTAATATTCTATTCAGGTATTGTTTATTACATTGTAAGAAGGGAGTAGAATTGCATTTTTATAATGTAGTTTTCAAAATCTCTGTATAAAAGACTCTAGGAAGGCATAAACATTCTGACCTGCAAAGTAGGTCCTTTGCTGAGAAAATGTGATACATTACATGTAATAGCAGTATCATACAATATCATCACCTAGAATACTTATTGTACAAGTAATATAATTAAAACTGAAGAGAACACTAGTAATTGAAATTTGTTGCTAAATATGCAGCTACTGTGGTTTTGTCTGTCATGTAAAAGGCTTGATGGTTTGCTTTTATTGGATAGAACTGAAGAAACTGCTGGGTATTTCTTTACTCTAGACATCAAGAGGTCCTTTGGTCAGGCTTTTTAGTGAATCCTAAGGAAAAGTGTGGCTCAACTGCATTGAGGCAATCAATTTATTTAATAGACTGGATACGTTGCAGAAAACTCCGTTTCATCAGCATGGCATTGCTCACTCAATAGTACAAGGAAATGTCAAAGGAGATTTTACTACAGGGCCAACTTTAAATAGTAACTACTTGTGCAATTATCTAAAAGCAACATTGACACAAGTTTTACTTCATTTGTGATAATGGAAGATAACTGCTTTCAATTTTGTGGTAGTGTTAAATATGTTTGTTTGGTTGGGGGTTTTTTTGTCACAGTAACAGATGCATGGCAACAATAACAGTTTGTTAATGTATCCTTCTCATCCTTTAGTCATAATTTGGTTTAACTTTCAGAGACACGGCATAAATCTGTGCTTAGGATTCTTACAAACTCTCTCTTTGGCCATTTGCTGTACTTTCAAAAGGCACATTTTCTGTATTCTCTTTGTTGACAAGCTAGCATGATGGTGAGCAGCTCAGAGACAATGTGAAAAATTATATTCAGCAAATAAACAGAATGCTTTTTTATGAAATCTATTTAGTTTACCTTGCACTAGAGCATCAAAAGCTTGAAATAGCTTTGAGTCTCACTCTTAAGAGCAGAGGGAAATAATTATTCTTCTGTAGATGGGTGGTAATTTTCCCATTGCTGAAGTATGCAGAATAAACACGTTTACAGATTTCGGGAACTATCCAAATATGAATATAAGAAATATTTCCATTAACAAAAGAATTCTGACTCAACTTTCTCAGTAGGTCAGTCTCCCAATGTGAACTGCATGCATACTGGAGTTTTGCTCCCACTCAAAATCCTGCTTTGAGCTCCAATCTGTTCTCATTTGATTTGCAGTGATGCAATAACCTGTAACCCTCTTTTAAACTTGGTTGATACTAATCATGAGTTCTAAAACTACCTGGAGAAATTATGCCAGGCAGACAGAAAGACAAGTGTAGGTTGCAAAATTACATACATTTTCTTTTCTCAGGATAAAGGCTAAAACATGCATGTAGCAAGGTAATTATTTTGTAATTCTCTCTTCAAAATAGATAATGTGCTTTTTAGAGGTCTTCCCTATCTCCTGTATGAGTTCTAGGTCAGTATATATTTCTATATTTCACATACTACATTTTCTACATTCTAATATTTTACTCCAGAAGTTCATAGATGATAACATACTTGAACAAAAACTTGGCTCCAGTAGGTGAGTGTACACTTAAAGCCAAACTTTCTAAGGTGGCAATCAGGCCCCACTCATTTGGTGACTTCCAGACTATCAGTGTCCATGGTCACTGCTTTGTTCTGAATCCTCTTCTCTGTACTTTCATAAATAGTATTTTATGAACTAATAATAAACTTAAGGTAGGAAACAAGGCTTAAGAAATAGTTTTAGAGTTTTCTAAAGGATGAGGTCATCAACATCTAAAAAAGGGCTGCAAATGGAGTGACTATAAAGCATGCAGGTGGTGCAAAGGTATTCACAGCAATCAACTGGAAATCTGACTGAGAAAGGTCACTGAAATTTTTAAAAGATGAATTATAAAATGACAAAAAAGTCAGTTTGGTATATGTGAAGCAGTGTGCATAGAGAAGCTAATCCTATCATCTACACACCGTAGTTCCCTATTATCTTTTGCCTATTACAAATGGTCTCTTGACAGATACTAGAGCTCAGGAGAAGACAAAAGCCAAACAGAATGATCAGAAGGCATTGGAAAAGGAGCACAAAACAGGCCAGTCATCATAATTCCATATAATCCCTAAACTCACTGTACACTTTAATCATTACATGACATTCTGGTCATGCAATAGTATTAGTAAGAATTAGAAATAGTATTAGTAAGAATTAGAAGATCTAAAGAAATTCAACAAGGAGACTATTATGGAGTGGCTTTAGCATACAAAGCAAATAGTTTCAGTCGAAGAACAATGAAGTATATTAATAGAGTATAAAATTTTGCAGCAAAAGTGAATAGGGTGCTTATTTTTTCCTCACAATACAAGAATCAGGCATTGGCTAGAGGAAAAAAAGGAAATACTGTTTCAGACAATACATAATTAAGAAGCGGAACATCCTGTCCAAGAAAGCACAAAGTGAAATGTTGTAGTTTAAATGCTGCTAGTAAGTCCAGGGTAAAGAAGCAGAAGAGACTTTTGCACAATGTCCATGGATGTTTAATTCAGCCGTGCGGCGTAGGTGTTCTCCCTCCGACCCCGTCCTCCTCCCAAGGTCCCAGTCCCTCCCCCCGGGGCCTCCCCGCAGTCTCCAGCCAGTACCCAGGTGAGGCCCAATCAGGGAAAAGGGCCTAAGGGCCCAGGAGCTTAGGCATAGGAACAGGGGAAGGAGCCAGTAGGGCACAGGAGGCCTTCTAGGGCCCCCACAACTCCCCATTTTTTACATTATTAAGAAAGCTTTTCTGAAGGATTAACACAAAATGACAAAAACATAAGGAAAATGTAAACAACTCTGAGTGTCCAGTGTCCAAACAGATTTCTTAGAGCTGGCAGGAGGGATATGGCGTTTTAGCACGGTTTTTCAGGAAACTGAGTCCGGAGAAGGTTTCGGCTGTGAGGTGGTGGTGTGCCTGTTGGAAACTCCAAATAGAAATCATTACTTCAAAGAGAAAAAAAAAAAAGGGGGTGGTTACTTTAGGGACATTTCCTTTCTTTCTCTCCTAATCACGCTCCCTCTGGTATTATGGAGGAACTCTGGGGAAAGGGATTAGTGGAGGCAGACAATGGGAGATGGGAAAGGGTGGTAGGACTTGGTGGGAACATAAAAAGGGGGTAACAGGACAATGGAAAGGAAAAGGGAAAAATGGGATGGGGCCAGGAAGGCCACAGGAATTGGGGAAGGGTATTAGAAGAAAAAGATAATGGAAATAATAAGAATTAATAAAATCCCTGCCATACTTATACTAGGTTTGCATGGCCAGGTTTTCGTGAGGGGCTCTAGGAGCACCTTCTGTGAGAGGCTGCTGGAAGAAGCTGCTCCTCCTTGTTCTACAGAGTCAAATCCAGCCAGCTTCCTATTAGTTCAGTTGTGTCCCTCGCTCCTGGGTTTTGTTCATTGGTCCCTCGTGTCCCTTTCCGTTACCTCCTTCCCCTTTATAAGTGCCTCCCTCACGGTTTTTACTTGGCGCCGTCACTGGCCCCGCCCAGGCTAATAAAGCGCCTTGGCATCCACACGCCTGACGACTCCTTCCTTCCTTTGCCTCAGCACTTCGCAGTCCTGTTCTCGCCTGCATCACCACACAGCAGCCGGAGCCACAACTCGGGGTGGCTCCGAGTCGGGAGTGGTGGAATTTGGAGTCTCCATCAGTCACTCCAAGGGCGGCTAGCCGGACCTGTCAGCTCCCGCGGCCGCAGAAGCGAGACTGCGGTTTGCGCGCCACCGAGGGGCGGCTCCGCCCAAGCCCTTCACCTTCGGCACTAAACGTGACGCTGCTTCGAAGACATCGCCGGTGCAACGCGGCTTTAAAGGCGTCACGGCTCGGAAGCAGCCGCCTGACGGCGCTGAACTGTCCCGTGGGCATCGGCCTTTTTTGGAATTATCGGTTCCTGGCAGCACCAACACCTCCACGTGGGCATGCCGATTTTTGTCCGGCGGTGCTCCCGGGGGAGCGAGGACGCCCTCCCATCTTGCAGCTTGCAGAGAGGAACGCCTTCCTGGACTGAGGACTGCTCCTGCTGGTTTTTTCCCCTGGAGTCGGCGATCTGGATTCCCACACTTTGGCCAGATGGAGCAGGAGACTGCGAGGAAGAGGAAGATGGCCCAGGATACCCAGGCAGGGGAGGAGGAAGTCAGTGCCCCTTTCCCCCTCTCTTCTGCTCCATTTCCCAGCCCAGCATGGCCCCCAACTGCAAGACAACCCTGCTGCCAACACCATGCTGCTGGGGATGCACTGGGGTGATCTCCTTCCCCTTCCCTCTGGTATGGAAGCAAATTCCGTTCTTTCCTTGTCGCTCCTCCCCCAGAGAAGGAGCTGAGGATGGACACCAGGGAGGACAAATCCCTGCAGCAGAACCTCGTGGAAGAGGCTGATTTGAGCAACTCTGCATCACAGGAATCCAGTGAGGAGGAAAACCCCTGGAGATCCCACAGGAGGAGGGGCTCCAAACTCAGCCCAGGGTGCCCTGTGGAGGAAAGACCTACCCTGTGCCAGGAAGGTGGACGGAGGTTCAGCCAGGGCACAGAGCTGGTAGTCCAGGAGCAGCTTCGTGATGGGGAGAAGCCCCACAAGTGCTTGGAGTTTAGGAAGAGCTTCAGGCAGAGCAGCGCCCTGATCAGCCACCAGATGATCCCCACCAGGGAATGGCCCTATGAATGTGGGGAATGTGGGAGGAGCTTCAGGCTGAAGTCCCTCTTGCTCTGCCACCAGAGGGTCCACACTGGGAAAAGGCCACACAAGTGCCCTAAGAAGAAGTTTCATACCAGCTCTCATCTCCTCCTGCACCAGCAGCTTCACACCAAGGAGAGGCCCTTCCGCTGCCCCGAGTGTGGGAAGGGCTTCAAGCACAACTTCCACCTCATCAGGCACACTGGGGAGAGGCCCTACGAGTGCACCCAGTGTCAGAAGAAGTTTTGCATTAGGTCCAATCTCCTCAGGCACCAGCGCAGTCACACTGAGGAGAGGCCCTTCCGCTGCCCCATTTGCAGGAAGGGCTTCAAGCACAACTCCAACCTCATCAGGCACCAGCGCATCCACACTGGGAGATGCCCTACGGGTGCCCCCAGTGTGGGAAGAGCTTCACCCAGAGCAATAACTTAACCAGACACCAACAGAGGCACAAGTAAGGGAAGCCCTGCAAATGCCCCGGGTGGGAGGACGCCCTCCCATCTTGCAGCTTGCAGAGAGAGGAACGCCTTCCTGGACTGAGGACTTCTCCTGCTGGTTTTTTCCCCTGGAGTCGGCGATCTGGATTCCCACACTTTGGCCAGATGGAGCAGGAGACTGCGAGGAAGAGGAAGATGGCCCAGGATACCCAGGCAGGGGAGGAGGAAGTCAGTGCCCCTTTCCCCCTCTCTTCTGCTCCATTTCCCAGCCCAGCATGGCCCCCAACTGCAAGACAACCCTGCTGCCAACGCCATGCTGCTGGGGATGCACTGGGGTGATCTCCTTCCTCTTCCCTCTGGTATGGAAGCAAATTCCGTTCTTTCCTTGTCGCTACTCCCCCAGAGAAGGAGCTGAGGATGGACACCAGGGAGGACAAATCCCTGCAGCAGAACCTCGTGGAAGAGGCTGATTTGAGCAACTCTGCATCACAGGAATCCAGTGAGGAGGAAAACCCCTGGAGATCCCACAGGAGGAGGGGCTCCAAACCCAGCCCAGGGTGCCCTGTGGAGGAAAGACCTACCCTGTGCCAGGAAGGTGGACGGAGGTTCAGCCAGGGCACAGAGCTGGTAGTCCAGGAGCAGCTTCGTGATGGGGAGAAGCCCCACAAGTGCTTGGAGCTTAGGAAGAGCTTCAGGCAGAGCAGCGCCCTGATCAGCCACCAGATGATCCCCACCAGGGAATGGCCCTATGAATGTGGGGAATGTGGGAGGAGCTTCAGGCTGAAGTCCCTCTTGCTCTGCCACCAGAGGGTCCACACTGGGAAAAGTGCCCTGAGAAGAAGTTTCATACCAGCTCTCATCTCCTGCACCAGCAGCTTCACACCAAGGAGAGGCCCTTCCGCTGCCCCGAGTGTGGGAAGGGCTTCAAGCACAACTCCCACCTCATCAGGCACACTGGGGAGAGGCCCTACGAGTGCACCCAGTGTCAGAAGAAGTTTTGTATTAGGTCCAATCTCCTCAGGCACCAGCGCAGTCACACTGAGGAGAGGCCCTTCCGCTGCCCCGTTTGCGGGAAGGGCTTCAAGCACAACTCCAACCTCCTCAGGCACCAGCGCATCCACACTGGGAGATGCCCTACGGGTGCCCCCAGCGCGGGAAGAGCTTCACCCAGAGCAATAACTTAACCAGACAGCAACAGAAGCACAAGTAAGGGAAGCCCTGCAAATGCCCCGGGTGGGAGGACGCCCTCCCATCTTGCAGCTTGCAGAGAGAGGAACGCCTTCCTGGACTGAGGACTTCTCCTGCTGGTTTTTCCCCCTGGAGTCGGAGATCTGGATTCCCACACTTCGGCCAGATGGAGCAGGAGACTGCGAGGAAGAGGAAGATGGCCCAGGATATGCAGGCAGGGGAGGAGGAAGTCAGTGCCCCTTTCCCCCTCTCTTCTGCTCCATTTCCCAGCCCACCATGGCCCCCAACTGCAAGACAACCCTGCTGCCAATGCCATGCTGCTGGGGACGCACTGGGGGGATCTCCTTCCTCTTCCCTCTGGTATGGAAGCAAATTCCGTTCTTTCCTTGTCGCTCCTCCCCCAGAGAAGGAGCTGAGGATGGACACCAGGGAGGACAAATCCCTGCAGCAGAACCTCGTGGAAGAGGCTGATTTGAGCAACTCTGCATCACAGGAATCCAGTGAGGAGGAAAACCCCTGGAGATCCCACAGGAGGAGGGGCTCCAAACCCAGCCCAGGGTGCCCTGTGGAGGAAAGACCTACCCTGTGCCAGGAAGGTGGACGGAGGTTCAGCCAGGGCACAGAGCTGGTGCTCCAGGAGCAGCTTCGTGATGGGGAGAAGCCCCACAAGTGCTTGGAGTTTAGGAAGAGCTTCAGGCAGAGCAGCGCCCTGATCAGCCACCAGATGATCCACACCAGGGAATGGCCCTATGAACGTGGGGAATGTGGGAGGAGCTTCAGGCTGAAGTCCCTCTTGCTCTGCCACCAGAGGGTCCACATTGGGAAAAGGCCACACAAGTGCCCTGAGAAGAAGTTTCATACCAGCTCTCATCTCCTCCTGCACCAGCAGCTTCACACCAAGGAGAGGCCCTTCCGCTGCCCCGAGTGTGGGAAGGGCTTCAAGCACAACTCCCACCTCATCAGGCACACTGGAGAGAGGCCCTGCGAGTGCACCCAGTGTCAGAAGAAGTTTTGCATTAGGTCCAATCTCCTCAGGCACCAGCGCAGTCACACTGAGGAGAGGCCCTTCTGCTGCCCTGACTGTGGGAAGGGCTTCAAGCACAACTTCAACCTCACCAGGCACCAGCGCATCCACACTGGGGAGACGCCCTACGGGTGCCCCCAGTGTGGGAAGAGCTTCACCCAGAGCAATAACTTAACCAGACACCAACAGAGGCACAAGTAAGGGAAGCCCTGCAAATGCCCCGGGTGCAGGAGCAGCTTCATGCACTGCCCCAGCTTCATCCCCCATTGGAGGATCCTTATTGGGAAGAGCCCTGGTGATCCATTTTCCCTATGATTCATGCTGGGAAGACACCTGTCCCTTTTCCTGCCCCTACCACTGGCATGAGGTGGGACTGAAGCACATGAGGGTCTGGCATGGCCCCGTCATTACATTCACTCCCACCTCAGGTCATTGCCAGGGACACGAAAGGGACTCTCTCCCTCCCCCTGAGGAAAAGAGTGTTCTTTCCAGGTAGGGGGAAATACATTGCTGGAAAGAGCCAGGCAGTTGTGTTGTAGTTTTCCCTGTAAATAATTTTTCCTATTCTTCTGTTATCAGTATTGTTGCTTTTTCTGTTTGTTCTTTATCTCATTTCTGTTCCCAGTAAATTGTTCTTATCCCAAAAAAAAAAAAAAAAAAAAAAGGGGGTGGTTACTTTAGGGACATTTCCTTTCTTTCTCTCCTAATCACACTCCCTCTGGTATTATGGAGGAACTCTGGGGAAAGGGATTAGTGGAGGCAGACAATGGGAGATGGGAAAGGGTGGTAGGACTTGGTGGGAAGATAAAAAGGGGGTAATAGGACAATGGAAAGGAAAAGGGAAAAATGGGATGGGGCCAGTAAGGCCACAGGAATTGGGGAAGGGTGTTGGAAGAAGTCGGACTTATCAGACTGGAAAGTTCTTTCATTATTGACATGGGCTTTCGAGTACAGGACAGCTCGCCCATGTTTTGTGCTCTTCTTGCTTTTAGGCTGTTGCTGGGGCTTGATGGTTGTTGGTTTCAGGTTCTATTTCCTTGGTAGGTGTGTGGAGGACTACATTTTGCAGGTTTGTAGTCTGGTGCATGTTTGCTACCTCGAACTGGAATTCCATGTCGGCTGCTTGGGGGCCTTTCCCTCCTTGTATTATATTAAATTCCACAATTTCTCCATCTCCTAGACTGTGGAGATATTTCCTGGGGTTATTCTTTTTTATAGCAGTCTGATGAACAAACACATCTTCTTTGTTATCATTCCGGGTTATGAAACCGTATTTATTTTTTACATTGAACCATTTTACTGTCCCCAAAACGTTCATGGCAAGGATTTTTTTACCTTTGCCAGGGGGTTTGTGTTGGTGTTGCTGGACGCGTTGCGGGTGCGCTGCTGGTGAAGTTTGTCCCGCTCCCGGCGCTGGGCAGCTCCGCTGGGCGGACCCTCCCGGGCGTCTGTCTCAGCCGGTGTTCGCGGGCGGTACCAGTGGGGGGCTCCCGGAGCAGTGGAGGGGGGGCGGGGGGCGGCGGTTCCTCCACCAGCTCTGCGGCTCTGAGCCATCCCGCGGCGGGGCTGTCCCGCCCCGCGGCAGCGGCGTCCCCGGCCCGCCAGTCTCACTCGCCTGCCCTCGGCCCGGCTCTGGCTCTGCTGGGCGGCAGCGGGGGGGCCACGGGCTTTCCGCGGGGCGGAGAGCCGCAGCGCGGCTCGGAGCGGCGGCAGCCCCGTCGGAAGGGCTCCGACTCTTGCTACCCCCGCCACACCTTGCGGTGCTACAGCAACCCGGGTGAACGCGTCCGTCGGAGGGGGCGTGGGGAGCAGGGGGCGGAATGGGAGACCCCCGTAGCTCCTGCCATGCGGTCTGCGCCATCTTGGGCAGCGGGAGTTATTTTCAAGACTCACAGCGCATTTTAACAGCATACTAAATAAAGAACTCAATTCTGTGTTAGCTCTTGACTTTTCGTGAAGCACTTGTAAAAATTCATCGGTTAAGACTAAGTTTTGCGAAATATGAGGAAAATGCTTAAATAATAACTGTAAAAAACACTTCAACTCCTTATCTGAAGACCAAAAGTTTTCTTGAGGAAAAGACTCTTTAAGATAGAGGTAAATTTCTTGTTGTGCGTGGGTGAGTGTTGTCTCATTCTTAGCTCAGTCTCTTCCCAGCACTGAAAAGTACAAGGAGGAAGGAACTAAAATCTCAAACTCACCACAATGGGGTAGGAAAATTGTCGGGGTTCGTCCTGTTGGGGCGCAGGATCATGGCTGGTATCAGACACGCAGGGTGGCTGCGGGGTCAGGAGGCCCGGCTGCAGGGGGTTATTTGTTGCCGTGCTGGGACAGGCTGCCAGGCCAGCCGGCTCTCGGGACATGCACTGATCACCCACACCCAGCAGCACCTTTTACACAGCCGAGCGTTCCCGGCTCCCGACACATCGCTCGGGCCTTCAGTCCCGGCGAGCGGCATGAGGGGTGAGGGCGGTGGGAAGGACGGGCTGGCTCTGGAAACTCCCTCCCGCCTTTTGCCGCAGCACTTCCCTGCTCCAGTCCCGCGGTGCGGAAGCGGAGGGCGCACGATACGCGGAGTCCCACAGAAAGCCGCCCGCCCCCAGCAGCGACCCCGGCGCCGAGCCCTCCTTCCCCCAGCCGCCATCTTGGGGCCGGGCGGAAGAACTACCGCTCCCAGCGCGCTCGGCGCCGCGGCGCCATCTTGCCGCCGGCAGCGCGGGCGGGGGGCGGCGGCGCCGGGACATGGCGCTGTTCCCGGCCTTCGCCGGGGCCGCCCAGCCAGGGGAGCCCCCCGCCGGCAGCTCCGAGGGCTCCACGAGAGGTAAAGTCCTGGGAGAACCGTCTTTCCCTTAACAGCTCCCCAGCGGCCCCCGGCACACGCCGCCAGCCCCGCTCCGGCCGTGTTTGGCCCCGTAGCGTAGCGGCGGCGGGGGCGGTGCTGCCGCCGGGCCCGGACCCATCGCCCCCGGAGGCTGCGCAGCGCGGCACGGGGGCTTTGGGTTTGGCGTTGGTTTTGTTATTTTCCTTTTTTTTCTTTTTTTTTTTTTTTCTTTTTTCCCCAATAGCTATGGATATCTTGAAAAGTGTTTTTAATTCTTTGCTTATTAAACCGAATCATAGTTGGAAAGGACTTTTTTGGAAGGTCCCAAGTGAGATTATGATTCATTGTATCACATTGACTGTTGTAGTTGATGTCTAGCGAGTAGTACTTTTAATAAAATTAATAATAATATTAAAGTAAATAACACTTTCTGGTGTAATGCCAAGAGGTGAAGTAGGTACTAAGTTTATTCATTCTGCTGAACAGGATTTGAACTAATCCTTTCTTTTGCTTGCCAGGTTCTACCACCCTTAAATCTTCCCATTCCCTGGACACCACAGCAAAGGGAAGCCAAAGAATTATTTACCTAGGCTCCATTTCTTGTGTGTTTGGTCCAGTCAGTATGGTGCATTAGCTTCCTGTCCTAGGCAGTTCTGCATTACCCCTGATGGCATAACAGTGGTTGATACTCTGCCTGTACAGAGATGTTCTGGCTGCATTCAGGATCCTTTCTGGTAATGACATTTGGTGTAGGGTGTAGTGGACATAAAAAGTTCCCAAACTACAGTTTGTAGGAATAGAGGAGCTGCTCTGTCAGGCAGAGATACAGTAAAATTCTCTGGTAATAAGACTTTAGTTATATTTTGAAACTTCAGGAATTTAGCCTTTAAATTTGTTACAGTAGCCACTGTCGCTTCAGGCCACCTTCCACTGTCTGGAAGATCAGATTATACAGAAAAAGGTGTAGGACTGACTTTTGGATCCAGATTTCAGTTGTTAGCACTGCTTATGACTTACATTTTGGTATACTGGAAGCTTTTTGTGTGAGAATTATTGACAAACCTGGAACATAATTTGTTTGGTTTATGTTTTAATAAATATTGTACTTCGTTGTTGACAACGACATTTTAATGTGAGTTGTAAAAATTAAATATTAACTCAGAACCACATTTATGGCAGTGTATATCAAATTTCACACATTCAGCTTATGAGAACTTGAGAACTTGACAGGCATCTGTCTCTCTGATAGATGGTTCTCTGCTCAGACCTGATGTGAAGCCAAAGTGCATCATAATACAGAGATCCCAGAGTATTTTGATTTTAATGTTCTGTAAAACTAAGGTGCTTTTAGCAGACATTTAGGACTGCTTCATAGCTTTACTGTAAAAGTTGAAGTAATAATGTATATATGTTGGTCATTTTTCATGCAGCAAACCACTCTGTCTCATACTTTTAAAGTTTTTCCTGAACCATTTCCAAAGTGGAAGTGCTGTCTGAAACAGAAACAGTGCTTATGCTTCCTATGCTGCTCAATTGCTGAGTTGCAGCAGCCTCTAGAGTGCTGCAGTTTTCTATATGCTTCGATATAATTATGTTGTCAAGCTTAATTAGTGTTTGGTGGAAGATAAATTGTGAATTTATCTGTAGAAGAGAGCAGTGGTGACAAGTAACCCTGCTGACATTAGGAAGCATTATTTGCAGTCTGAACCATGCTGTAGGTCAGACAATGCAGTGAATTTTGTTGAAAGCAGATTTTCAGGATCCTGAGAGGCAACAAAATACTTCATGTAACTCTTAAAAATTGTCTCTGTAGACATGCACTGTAAATTCTTAATTTTTCTTTTTGCTTGAGAAAAGGAATGTCATTGCATTGCTGCTGCTGTTGTGCTCATAAACATGTAACAAGTACATGCATATTATTGAAAAATAGGTCTTTTATATCTGCTCTGCAAAAATGATAAACTTCATAGACATCCCACAAGAAAAAAGAATCACAATGCATTCCAAACTTTAAAACACTATCTCATCCAGTGAAGAGATAGTGTTTTAAAGCTTGGAATGCATTGTGATGTTTGAAATGCTCACATCCAGCTAACTGAACACTTGAGATTATTTGCAAGCAGTTTGAATGTGCATGTTGCATATTGGGGAAAATTGCTCATTTCTTTCTGAGTATTAGGTCAGTTTGGTTAAATTCTTCAGAAGATAGTGTACTTGGAGAATTCTGAGCTTTCCTGCCTTAGCCACAGAGGTGTATTGACTGTGCCACAGGGCTTGGTTCTCACGGAGTGATTCTTCAATGCATTAAAGATGCAGTTTGATCTTACCTGCTCAGGTAGAACCAAGCTCCAGGCACAGGCTGGGAAATGGTGCATGGTGGTGTTCTGCAGCATATTGGTTGGGCTGGTCATGGGGAGTGTGTTTTGGTCTGGACAGTGCCATGAATTGTGGATTCTCCCGTGCACAGAGATGGAGGCTCAAGAGCCAGGGAGGTGATCACTCCTCATGGGGCCTTTCATAATGGGGGTGGACTCCTGGGAAACACAAACTGTAGCTTTGCTTTATTTTATGTATTTCTTGATGTGTTTAATTTAGGTTAACAGACTGTTTTGCAGCCTACTCTGCTTTAAATCCTTTTGTGGATGACAGTTCAGGGACATGAGACGGCAGAAAGCTTTTCATACCAAAATTCTTTTTCTGAAAAAAGTACTTTAAAAGGAGGAGAGCTATATGGCTTGACAGACAGTGAGTTCTTGCTGTTTAAGTGGTAGAGGTCAGTGTAGTCAAGAGCACAAAGACAAGAGTGTGACAGGAAGAACACTGAGGCAAAAGTGATTGTAAAGAGCATGGAGGAGAGGCAGGGAGACCAAATTTGTTCCTCATGTTATCTCTGTCAGTGTGGCACTGGAGGGACTGCTGTTAAGTTCTGTATTTGCACAAAATAATTTTTGTTGTTTAATAGCTAAGAAATCTCACATGCTTAAAGGAATTCTAGATATGAAAACCCTGTGAAAATCATTATAAAACTTTTAATATCAGTGAAGTTGTGACAAAAAGTTTCCCCTTCCATGTTCTGTCCATGTCTTATCTTATCTGGTGACTTAGGTGCGGAATGCTTAATGCTCACTAGTGTATCCAAATTAGCATCAAATGGCTTTCTTTCACACTGTTGAAAGGTCTAATGATATTTCAGTGGTTATAGAACTGAGAATCCAGTGCCATATTTTGGCCATGTAAAAAACACTTGAGTATTCTTATCAGTAATGGATGGGCCTATCAATAAAACTGTGTTAAGAATATTTTCCACACAGTCAGTAAAGTACACTTTTGTTAGTTTGTATAAGCTTTATCGCATTCATTAACTATACCTTTTGTTTTATTATGTTTTTCTGTAATTTTTAAATTTCATTTTTAAAATAAGTAACTATTTCTATTTTATATTGTATATAGAAATTAATGTATAATTGATATCTAGTAGTAAATATATTATGATACAGTAAATTATCTTATACATATATAACAAATTTATACAGTCTATAAATATATAAAGTAAGAACCTTTAAATCATTAAAATGAATGTTGGATAGATTCTTTTCTTATGTATAGAGCTGTCTATTAAACATGGAATCTGCTTTCAGTTTGAGCTAAATGGCAATTTCATTGAGTGCTTTCCAATAGGCTCCGTTATTGCACATGACTTAGTGACATTTACTGTGAATTTAACTCTCTGCTGACTAGATTAACCCCACCTTAAAAAAGAATAGCAAGCTAATTTGTATTGATCTCGTGCTTTTTTTTACCTACAGAGTTAGACTGGCTTAGTAACCCAAGCTTCTCTGCAGAAGATGCACTATTGCTGCACCAGCGCTCTACAGAAGTTGCCAATCTCGTTCCTGAAAAATCACCATTAATAAGGTAGAGTGTACTTCAATGTCTTTTGAAATAACCTCTTTCTTTTGTCCTTATCTTTTGTTATATGAGACCAAATTCAGACGCTAAAAGCTGCTTCTCATTCTCTTGTTCAGTATTTTAAAATGCCTGAACTGAGTCATGTGTAAAAGAATGAATAATGCTGCCATGTGTTTTAACTTAATAAGAAATTGTATGTATGCAATTACATTCCTATTTTCTTTTTCTCAGAGCTGCATTTAAATGATTGTTATTTTGGAGTGGAGAGGGAACTGAGCAGCCATCATTCTTCATTAGCTTTTGAATGTCTAAAGTGACCCTTGAAATAATGTAGAGATTAAGCATCATCTTTATGCTTTCTCTGGGGAAAGAGAAATCAGCCATTTCACAGTTGAGTTTTTTACTTTTTGGAAAACAGTTGCTGATGTGAGCTAATGAAATATTACATGTATCAAGTTGAGTGTGGCTGTAGAGCATGCTGGTCAGCTGAAGTGGGTGATTATATCCTTTTGCAGAAATAAGCTTTAAGCAGCCCCATTTGCTGAAGAACTGGTTTTAATACATTCACTGGACTGGGTGCTATACTTGGCTTATCTACACTGTCACTAGGACTCAGTAGTGAGTGCAGTCAGGTTGTAGTTGTCAAGTTCAAAACCTTAGTGTCTTTTAATTTGATACAAGCTCCCTTGTCTACAATGATTGTTGGTGGTCATGATAGAGAATATAACACCAAGCACACCTCAGCACATCTTTTTCCATACTTAGTCTTGCATTTACATGCATTGTGTGTTTGAAATGCAATCAGTGTTTTGTCTATCAGTCATATATTCTGCTGTGTTTCTTCAAATCTTTTTAGGACTTCCATATCATAAAGCAAAGGATTTTGCAAGTTACTATCAGAATGACATAATAAATCCACCATATTAATTTATCTTTGAGAAGGACTTTGTCAAAAAATAGCATGCAGAATAATATTTGGGTGTTCATTGTTTGGGGTTTTTTTGGTTTTTTTTGCCTATTACTTGGGTACTTGATTTAGTAAAAATTAATTGGTTTCATCTCAGTTCAATAAAAACTAATTGCTCCAGCCCGGTAGGTGGTTTTGAGAGGGTTTGCTTTGTTTGGTTTGCAGAAATGTGCATGTTTGTTTTAAAGGTCTGCTAATGGTTCTTCTTTAGTTTCTTTTTCTTTAGTGTCCCTAAAAAAATTCTGTCAGGGCTGTTGCTTGAGATGCCTTTTTTCTGAAATACAATGTTTTCTTTTATTGACGTATTAGGAATAATGAGAGTTGTCACTTCTTTCTTTCATTGAAAGACTGCAGGAAAAAAAAAGTTTTAAAAGAGCTTGTGCTTTAATTAAGGGTTAAAGAAGACTTCCATTATTCATTTGATTATTAAGTGTTGGAGTTTTTGTGGTATGTACAGTAATATACATGTGTTTTGCCAAAACTATGTGTCCTTTGTGTGATCTCTCAAGAACTCACTTGTCTGTTGTACTGTGTTATTTATTACATTATACTGTGTTATATGATAACATTAGTTCGGTAGTCATCAAAAATTGTGTCTTAGTTGGTAGATTTGATTTTTTAAATCTGAAATCTTGATTTTTTTATTGATACTTCTTATATAAGTCATAAAAAAACAGGGAAAAAATTCGGACTTTCTTCTTTTGCAGATCACAGTGAAAGATTTCTCAGTCTTTTAACATGACCTAAGTTATTTAGCAAAGTTAGGAAATTTTATCATCTCAGTCATCTTCTTTAATTTGGCAGTGTTAACAGATGGCTATTTATACAGATCACACATCACAATGCCTTGACAATTAAAACATTAAGACTGCCTGTCAGTAATTCCAGCAGCTGAAAAATGTAGTTGGATTTAATGCAGATTTAGCTCACTTTTGCTGTATACGTTACTGCTACGATCTCAAAAAAATAGAGGGAGAATAAAGGTAAAGAATAAAATGTTCTGAACTTTCTTATGGTGATGGTCTGTAACAGTTTTACTGCTTAGCTGTATAGGTATATATAAATGTATATACTTTTTTCCAAGCAGGACTTCTTCCAGATCTGAGTTGTCAGAGGAGAGTGATACAGATGAGAGTCTGAAACAGACAAGTAAGAAAAGGAAAAAGAAAAAGAAAAAGCATCACCACAATAAGAAGGCAAAAAAGAAAACCAAAGGGGATTCCAGTAGCAGCGAATCGGAGGTGGACACTAAGCACATCAAGGGCAAAGGAAGTGGTAAAGGTAGTGAAAAGGAAGCAGCAGCAAAGTATGTAAATATTAACACTATGCAAGATGTAAATTCACTGTGTTCTTGTGCTTGTCTCTTCAACTGAAATTCTTACCATTGGTTGATCATCTTTTTCTAAGCATTGTTTGACTAAACATGCATTCAAAGCAAGGGAAACAGATTTAGAACTACTTGTTTAAGCATATAAAAAAACTGACTAAAATATTCAGTGAAGTGCTGTTGTACAGAGCAAAGCATGGTATGGTGATTATGAAATAAATTTTTGAAGTCATGTAGAGGCTTATGTGCAGTTTTTGTAAGCATCTTGTTTCCTTTCACTGATCTTTTGTGAGGGTTTGGAGAGCAATTGCATTAAACATTCTTAATTATTAATATGTTGCTGGGTTTGCCTTGTAATGTAACTTCCTCCTCACAGAGTTAACATTTCCTTTCTTTTTCATTTTAAGACAAAATTTGTTTTATGATTTAATATTCTTTTATATCCATATATTTTGCTTCATACTTTCTGCTTGTAATATTTTTATATAAGTATGTGAGCAACTGAAATTGTTTTGTTAAGTCTTCTTCGTTAATTCCAGGAGCTCTAAGGGACTGTGTAATTAGTGGAGATTTTATGTTTTGTCATATTTTCATGTTTATATGGAGCAAGAAAATAGGCAGGTAGTGACTATTGTGGTCTTTGAGCAGCAAAAGAGGTTCTGGAATGCAGCAAGTATCCAGGTTTGGCATACCTAGCTGTGCTTTCCTCAGGCTGATGGTTTTTTAACATTTCAAGGTGGCCCTATCCAGGCAGTGAGTCACCTTCTCCTGGCTGTCACCATGTTTGCTAGTTTGAGCAGCCATTTTGCCTCTCTCTGATTCCCTGGCTCCTGTGTTTTCTTTGGCATCAGCAGCTCTGGCTCTAATTCACCACACTGCAGCTACTCCTGTATAGAGCGAGGGTTTGGAGACATTAAGAAATTGTTGTTACAATTGATGCAATCTGGGTAATCTTTGAATTTTCCCCAGTTTACTACTTTTCTCAAGGGGGATTAATCAGAAGCTGAAAGCGCAGGTTGGTGGGATGTGTCTATGCCAAGGTAACATTGTTTCCCTGTGGAGGAGTGGCAGAGGTGCTGCAGATGTTGTCTGATGCCTCTAGCCCAACGTGGCTCCTCCTTTATGAGAACTTTTATTGGCTTGTGGTGGCTAAGGCTTCCTTGGCTGTGAGGAAGGACAGTAAAAATTATTTGGGTGCTGAACCCATTCTGCTCAGTCCCATCACTCATCTGTGCTGGAAGGGTGCCTGGGCGTGGTTCATAAGCTGTTTGCCAGGTTGGGCCAGACAGCCAATGCTTTGCCCAAATAAAAGTGTTGAAGTTCTTTCATGGTGTCTTTTTTTATTACTTTCCAGAAATTGCTGGTGCTGAGAGAATATTGAATTTTCAAAAGACTAGTTTTGAAACCTGAGTCACAAAACTGCTCTGGATGTAAAAAGTATTGTGAAATTTTAGAAAACTTTTCAGGACTCTAAAACTCACATAATTGTACCATGAATTCAGGTTGGAAATTCACAGTTATCTAGAGTTTAGAGGCAGGTGGCAATTTCCACTTAAGTTAATTTGTGTTAGTGTAATCCATAAACCACTTTGATACACAGTTTTATCAAATACATGGGTATAATTGCAGCTAGTCAATCCTCTTACAGATTATCTTATTTTTCTTGATTGTAGCATTTTACCAAGACAAGAGTAGATTTTGAAAGTAGTAATATGTGGCTTTTGGATTATAGGGTGCCACGCTATTGATTAAATTGGTTGGTTAAATCTGGTTATTACCTTTCATAATCATAAATTCAGTTTTTGGAAGTGCAAGGACTTTCAGTGTTTTGGTTTGATGGTACTATTGGTGTATTTCTAATTGTTTTTTTTTTTTTTTTAAGTGTGGACTGACTTTGAAAGAGTGGATCATGTAACTCTGAATAAGTTAGGTTACTGTGAACTACAGAAATTTAATGTTTCTTGGGTTATGTGAATGCTGAATATGTGCACAAATGCTTAGAACATCCTCCTTCTCCTTGTCTGCAGTCTAGGTAAGAAAGCATCAGGTGTTAGCAGCAGTCGCTCTGTTTGGCTTGATGACATCCAGGAGCCCGGAGCAGACACCTTCCGGATAGACAAGAAACCAGACCCTGCAAACTGGGCCTACAAATCCTTGTATCGTGGGGACATAGCAAGGTATGGAACCTTGGTCTCTGTTTGTGTCCAAACTATCACAGAGTCACTTGAGCCTGTCTGCAACTTTTTACATAGAAGATGAGAAAAGATAACTGAGTAGCTTATTTCAAAATTTGACTTGGTGTTGAGCCAGTGTCAGTGGCAAGTGATATCCCTAGGGCGTCTGTACTGCTGCCTGATGTGTTCCTCATCATGGACAGCAGGATCAAGTGCACACTCAGTAAGTTTCACAACACTAAGCTGAGTAGTGCAGTTAGAGCTCCTGAAGGATGGGATGACATCCAGAGGGACCTGGGCAAGGACCTCATGAGATTTAACAATAGCAAGTTGCTGCACCTGGGTCAGGGCATCAACACAGGCTGGGGATGAACAGATCAGAGCAGCCCTGCCAAGAAGGACTTGGGGGTGCTGGTGGGATGAGAGCAGTGATGAGAGCAAGTGGATGATGAGCCAGAAATATATGCTGGCAGCCCAGAAAGCCAGTTGTATCCTGGGCTGCATTCAAAGCAGTGTGGCCAGCAGGGCAAGGGATGGGATTCTACCCCTCCACTCTGCCCTGGTGAGACCCCACCTAAGTGCTGAATCCAGCTCTGGAGTCCCCAGCACAGGAAGGATGTCAGCCTTTTGGAGGGAGTCTGGAGAAGGGCCACCAGACTGATTACAGAGAGCTGGAGCACCTCTCCTGTGAGTAAAGGCTGAGAGAATTGGGGTTGTTCAGCCTGGAAAAGAGAAGGCTCCATCCAGTACCTGAAGGGAGCCTACAAGAAAGATGGAGAGGGACATTTTATGCTCTTTACTGAGAGGGTGGTGAGGCATTGGAATAGGCTGCTCAGAGACTTGGATGCCCCATCCCTGGAAGTGTTCGAGGCCAGGTTGAAGGAGCTTTGAGCAGCCTGATCTAGTGGAAGGTGTCTCTGCCCGTGGGGTTGGAATGAGATCATCTGAAAAGATCCTTCCAACCCAAACCATTCTATAATTCTTGGATAAATGTTTTAAAAAGGGAAAGATGGCATGAAATAATGGGTATAATGTGCATGATTTTCATTGTTTTTAAAAACATTCTCTGTGTAGCAAACTACAGGCCCATCTGGAGGTGGCAGCATGGGGCAGATACGTGTTTTTTCAAATGTATGTTTTTGAGGTCAGAAATCCAAGGTTGTGTTATAAATTCTCTTTGGTCAAGTGCTCTTTTTGTTCTCTGTGGTTCTGTTTCTGTGTATGAAAGGAAAGTGAAGGTATTGATTATTTCATACTACATTTGTCAAGACGTTTACTTACTTGAGTAGTTTGATACCATTGTAAAAAAAAAAAAAGCTACAGATATTTTCTTAGCAAACAGCTAAGACATTGTGCTAAAATGTGTCTGTCCTATGCAATGCTACATTTCAAGTTAGTATAGATGAAATTGCACATTCAATATCCTTAGTGAGTTACTGGTGCTGTGATGACCCTTCAGAACATTTCCTTGCATAAATACAGAAGCCCATCCAAAGGAGCCTACGGTTGGCTCATGCATTATGTGTGTACACTTCTTGATTTTCTCAGGAAAATTGTTTACTGTATATACAGTAATACTGTATATAATTATTTGTGGAGGAGGGAGAATTTATGGGTTATATTTTTGTAGCTTTTTATGCCTTTGCAATAAAATTGCCTGGTTACAATTTGTTTCAATTTTCTATCACCTTTGGATTGTCAGCTATTTTCTGAGATGAAAAGTATTATTTTAGTGTTGCATGTCACCGTATCTGCCACTGAAATTACATTCTTGGTAATATTTGAAGATGGTATTTTCCTGTCTTAATCCATAGGATTATTGTGGCCTTTATGAACATGGCCTTTCTTTTTCTCTTCGTACCCCTCTCCACTTTTTGGCAGAGGCTTAGGGATGCAGAAGGAAATTGCTGGACTGAACAACTGGTGTCTCATTTTCAGTTTAAAATAATCTAATCTAAGTAACCCTAAATAATGTCTGTTGTTCTTCCTCTGGGTTTGTCTACATGGCTTAAAATGATAGAAAGGAAAACGGGTTTCTACTGCTTGAGTATGATATATATTGTTGAATTCAGAGGAAGCTTAGTGTGATAGTAAAAGTGTGATGGCAGTGAAGGAATTTATAAGTTGAAGTCTTAAATAAGCAGAAATTTACCAGGTTCCTAAATTTTTGAATAAAAGCATTTCTTTCAAAAAGGAGGTATCTTTTCTAATGTGTATTTTAGAAGATGTTTAATTGTATTTTCTCTTTCAAGGTATAAAAGGAAAGGAGAGTCCTGTCTTGGCATAGATACAAAGAAACAGTGCATAACCTGGGACAGTTCTACATCAAAAAGGAAGCAAGCACAGAGTCGACCTGAGCGCTACTTTACAAAGAACAATGTGAAGATGCTGAACACAGATGGGATTCTTGTCTGTAATAAAAATTCTCCATCTGATCCACCTGCTTTTATACCAGTTTCCCAAGTGGAAACTGATGATTCTTCTGACACAACAGAAGTAAATCCTCTTGGGATTTATGATCCATCGACCACAGTGTGGCTACAAGGAAAAGGGTGCAAGAGTGCAGACAGTGAGTCTGTAAATACACAGCAAACAGTTCAAGAGCCTGGGCTAAACATGAACTCCATTCTAATGACAAAAGTGGAAGAATATAACAAGAAAGTTAGAGAAAACCCAAGAGATATTAATGCTTGGATGGAATTTATTTCCTTTCAGGTATGTATTCTAACAGACCTTGTTGCTTATTATAAGTAATAAGTACATGAATATTATATTGTAATTTCATTTGTTTAGAACTGTATATCTTTTCTTGGTGAAGAGTGAACTGTTAACTCATCTTCACAAATGTCAGCATTCTTGTGATTCTAGTTATCATTCTTGCTAAGGTTGTAATGATGTTTCTTTCTGTTTTAGGATGAATTAATGAGAGGACCTAGCCCTTATGCCAGTACGGGAGAGCAGGAATTAAGGAGAAAATCACTCAAGTTAATCTTGGAAAAGAAACTGGCCATTTTAGAGAGGGCAATTGAAAGCAATCCAAGTAATGTTGATCTGAAACTTGCCAGGCTGAAGCTTTGCACAGAATTCTGGGAACCACCAGCTGTGATCAAAGAATGGCAGAAGCTAATTTTTTTACATCCCAATAATCCAGAGATGTGGAAGAAATACCTTCTGTTCTGTCAAAGTCAGTTCACTACCTTTTCTGTTTCAAAGATCAACAGTCTCTATGGAAAATGTTTGACAACACTGGCAGCTGTACAGGATGGCAGCATGGTATCCCACCCTCTGCTGCCTGGCACTGAAGAAGCTATGCTGGGTAAGGTTCCTTCTGCATATTATGGTCAGGTTGGTCTTCATAGGAGCTAACTGCATTAAGAACAGATTTTCCTATGCATTACTTGAAGCTTTTCTTCTCTTCAAAATGCCTGGCATCCTGATTTCTTAGCTGAGAATTAAAGGAGATATTCCAACCAAATATGGATATGGCAGATCCTTCTCTTCCCTAGGACAGTTTATGATACAACATCCATTAAAGTCTTATGTGCTGAGTGGTTTATAGCATAGTGTCAAGACTGGAGAATCACAGCCAACAGCCAGGAGATGTGCTTTTATAAAAGGGAGACTTAATTTAATCCAGAAAAGTGAAGGAACATTACAAGTCTGATGTGAAATTTTGTGGAGAATCCCAGTCTGTAGACGGAGAATTCTAAGCAGTGATACCATGTGATCATGCCTTTTGTATTTCTCCTATGCATACATCTACCACTTTATAATTTATTACATAATTATCCCTGGAAGGAAAATAAGTGAGATAGTTAGGATGCTGGAGTGGATTCAGGGAAGAAATGAGTTCATGCTCAGTTCTGGCATGGTCTTTAAATTTATTTGGAGCTAAATGACTTATACTATCCAGTTCAGTTTTACTTCTCTACCTTGGCATGTCATTGTGATTATTGATCTGTGAATACGTTGAGGAGGGGAAAAGATCAGTGTCACCATGAGTAGTTTTGACTTGTTTATTTTTAATTTTAAAATTAATTTTCAATCTAAGAGACTATTATGGAGGAGTCCTTTTTTTTAATGTGCATGATAGTCCAAGAAACTTCTTGTTTTTTATCCAGTCCTGTAATTCCTGTTGGAGCAATGATGTTATGCAATATCCAGTCTGCACTTCATAGATAGAGATGCTGGGTTACCAAATTGGTTTCAGGTGTTCAGATCTCATACAGTCTTTGGCTGATTCATCTTGGATCAAGCACTGCAAAAAGCGCTGCAAAGGAAAAATGCTCTACTGGCCAGTGCATATTGAGCAGCCTGATAGCTTCTAATTGCTTCTACTGTCTCTGATCTCCAATATTTCAGTCACTTTGTACACTAACCAAAATGAATGATTCTCAGGACAAAAGTTTTATTCAGAATCTGGTTTTGGAAACAAGAAGTTTTTTCTTCCATTTTGTTTTCCTGCACGTATTTGAAGATATGTGACTCATGAAGCAGTTTGTCAGCTGCTACAAGAATTTTTTTTTAATAGAGTTCCTTTAGCAAGTTAACTAATATTAGATTGATGTTTTTCTAAATACTTTTTTGCTGGCAATATCCGTAGATAGCTAAAAATGAAAATGAACTCAAATTCATGAATGGAACAGAACCACAAGTAACTTCTTGTTCTGTCTTAAGCCTACAGTGATTTGTTTATAAACATTCTCAAGTATTTTATTTTTCCTCTTCAGAATTCAAATTATAGGATTAGAGAAATTTCACTGGTAGACATCTTGATTTGAGATTTCTTCATTTGTGACTCAACTACGTAATTCTTGGGCTGGGTTTTAATTGACAACGTACTTATTAGGAAGGTTACCAAATTGTTCATTCAGATAAATATACAGAATATTTTACAAACTAATCATGAGGTGAGTAGCACTTTAGATGTACATTAGGTTTATATCTTCAACCTTTGACCTTTCCTAGGGACAAAGTGTAAGAGCTCTCATTTTAAATAGTGGGGGACGGTGCCATCTAGTGTTCAGTTCAGTATGGAGTACTGTCTGCTTGGAAATAGGTGGGTGCTTTTTTAAAGTATTGAAAAATCTTGAAAAGGTAAAGCTGAATTTAAAATAGTAGATCAGCCTTTACATAAATTTTGAGATAACAATTTATAATACTTTAAATTTACTAAGAACTGTTAATATAAAGCAGATTAATATAGATTCTTAATTTTTGCTGTGTGAACAGTTCTGTTTTTCAAATTATACCTCCTGGTTGGGGAGAAACATCCTTATCTTCTAGGTCAGTTCAGCTGCAGAACTGTCTTAGCATCTTGGACTGAATTAAGTATTCAGTGTTCATGCTGTTTTCAGGTTTTGCCACAAAGAAATGCTGATCTTTGCATTTCATCAAATACCTTTTTTTTTCTAATGCAGAATAATTTACACTGTAATTTTTTTTTGCACTGATTTGGCAACAAATCCTGATGAGGCATTTTCTACATTCAGAGTATTTCAATCAAAGTTCATTTCTGAAGCTGGGAGAGTAGGAAATTACAATTTTTTCAGCATCAGTTTGACACAGTGCCTAAGTTAGTTAAAAAACTTAGGAAGACTGTCTTATAAACTTAATAATTGTTTTTGTTGTTTAAATACCTTCAGGAATCTCAGAGTCTTTGTTAGCAGGAATAATCATTGACTTCGCGGAAAAAATTGATTCAATGCCCAGTGTGTATATTCTAGCTGAATTCAGGTTTTTATGTGTCTGATACATGTCTAAATTCAGACAGGAGTATATAATTTCCCATGTGCTAAATATAAGATGGTGATGATTAAGAGCAGTTGCTGCAAACCTGTGTTGTTACATGTGTGTATCTAGACACCTAATATTTGGATTGTTTAAAATCCTAAAACCCTCCAAAGACAGTGTGTTTAGTGAAGGAACAGTAGTATTTAAAGAACTGTTTTACTGTTTTCCAAGCTGTCAGTGATTAAGTCTTTATGGGCTTGGGGTTTTTTGCAAGTCTGTTATGATTTAAAGCAATTTAAACAGCTTTTATTGTGTTAAGACTGGAGTGTCATTTGGAGTGATTGAGTGTCACTGAAATGTCCTTGAGCTGCCTCATAATGGAGGTGTTTATAATACCTGTTACTTCTCCAGCTCTTGTCCAAAATATGGAGAGGAACCCTGGGACTTTGCTTCCCTTTTCAAGCTGATATTGAAGTTCAATGTGCAGTAGGGATATGGCAGTGGTTAGACAAATAATTTGCTGAACAGCAAGGGATAGGGCTTTTCCCTACTTTTAAGCAGTAATATATTGACCAGAAGACTGGACTTCTCTTAACTCAGGTCTTACATACAGAAAAAGGGAATGACAATTGGAAGGAAAATTCTGTATTGTTAACATATTATCAATGTAAATATCTCATGCAAAACTGAGGCAAAAAGGATTTTTCTTGTCATCACCTCCTGTGTGTGCTGTGATAACACCCAGCATCTTCAGAGAGGGCTGTGACCCACTGACAGATGTTGGGTACAGTGAAGGGCAGAGCATTGTGTCCAACTTTCCACCAGTAAGGACAGTGCATGTATGGCATGAATAAAAAGTCATCTCTTTGGCACATTTAAAGTGAGCAGTCTTAAAGCTCATTAAAATGTGACCATTTTGACATGCATTTATGCTGGCTACCCTCTGTGGTTTGGATTTTGATACTGTTCCAAAACAATTACGTTCTACAGCATGTCGTGTATGTATTTTTATATTTGTGGGCTGTAATGAAACACTTTGCAACAAAATCTGAAATACTAAAGTATAATCTTCTTTTTTTTACAGCTATATTTATTCAGCAGTGCCACTTTCTGAGACAGGCTGGCCATTCTGAGAAAGCAGTGTCTTTGTTTCAGGCTCTGATTGACTTCACCTTCTTTAAACCCGACAGTGTAAAAGATCTGCCAACAAGGGGACAGGTAGCAATTTCCATTTAAATGGGTGTGTGTCTTTATGTATTACAGAAAATGCTGTACCAGAAAAATGTTGATGACTTTTTAAGGCCATAGGGAAATGTTTTGGATAAAACTTACTCAGAGGTTCTTCAAGGTGATGCTTGCATTGAAAAAAATGCTTGTGTGTCCTCCAGAACTACAGGCCAAATGGCACCTTTTACTGTATATAATAAAAGTGTGATAACCAGTCATTTAATATCTATCTTAATAATTAAAAATTGAAAAAATTGAGCTAGCTGACCAATGTCTGTGCCTAGTTAGCACTTGCCCTACTTCTTTTCCCCCAAAATGCTGTTGTTTTGTTACTGGTGATGGAGAGAGGTGATAGGACATAAAATCTTTCAGTTCAGACAGTTTTTGCCAAAGTTTCTTAGGTTCTCTGTTGCCTATTTCCATGAATTTGATGGCTACATTAGGAACACTTTTGTGCTTTCAAGTGCCTTTTATTTGACCCATAAGATTCTGTTCAGCTTATAATGGTAAATGTTGAAGTACTAAATCACTTTTTCTCTTAATTTGTTCTGGAGGATGTTGCACATGCACCCCACTAATAATAAAGAAGTTGATATTTAGATGCCAGTAGCCTCATCCCACTGAACTGTTAGGAAGTGTTTCCTTTTTAATGAGTGGTAGAGAGACCACCATTTAGGCAGCTGAGCTACAGTAGAGGATAAAAATTAAATTTGCTGCACTATCTCACAGTCTTCCCAGAAACTCGGACTCCAGTTCTTGCTCTCTTGATTAATACTGTTACCCACAAATGGAGCAATCTTACAGGTTAAAAAATAGTGATGTCTTCTTAGAGAGCTAAAATTTAGAGTTCAGTCATAGCTGTCATGGAGTAGTTGCACAGATACATGTAGTTGCAGTTCCAATCATTTGAAAAACTGCATTTGTAGTATTTTAAAAATCTTAGAGCAGGATGAAAAGGAACCTTGATTCAAAAGGACCATGTTTAGGTTGGAAAATGCAGTTCTTGAAAATAGGAAAATGCCAGATTTACAGCTGATCACACATTCTGCTGTCATACAGAAGTGTTATGACTCAGTCTGGAATTACTTGTTTCTGTACTGTTTTCACAGTTCACTTTCTCACTTGCAGCAAAGAATAAATCCAGGAGGAGCAGAATTATATTTTGCAGTTTGCTGTAAGCCTGGAATTTTCTCATGTGTCAATGCTTGGTTTTTCTTGGAGTAAATTTTATAGTTAATATTTGCATTAACAGTCACATCTCAGTGTCCAAGCCAAGGGTTGGTAAAGAGCAGAAGCATTTAATAGGTGAGAGATTGTCATTAGAGCTTAGGATACACAAAGCAGAGGAGGAATTGATGAATCTAGAGATGACTGATTACATACTGGCAGTGACAAAGTCACTAGGACTAGAACCCTGAACTTCTGGTTCACTGGAAAGTGCCCTGACCTTTTTGGCCATCCTTAAACCTGAAGGATTAACTTCTTTATGGATCTTTTTCCTTTTGTCTTTAGTCTAGTCGTATTTATGTGCAACTGTAACATTTTTATTTGACCATAGGTGTGTGATTGAATTATCATCCCATTAGTCAAATTCTTCATGGTCCCATAGAACTTAGGGAGGAGGGGAGTTTTGGGTTCTGAAAGCCACACCTTAGGGACTTTGGATCTTTATCCTTGAAAGATCTATAAAGGACTGTAAGCACAAAAGATTTTGCTTTCTTTAAAACCTGTTACCTTTTAAAACAATCTTTATTTTCATGAGAAGAGCTGATGACAGTCCTTATGTGCCACAGCTGTAACTGAAGTACCCAGTTGTGCCTGCTGAATCTTAAGCAGTATCTAACAAAGTCTTCAGATACACAAATTATATCCAGTACATGCTTGTAGGGTCTGAGAAACCTAAGTTGACAGAGAAGATGTCTGTACAGCAGCAAAAATTATTTTTCTATATGTTTTGTTTTGGTTGGTCCTGTCAAAAACAATAGGTGGAATTCTTTGAACCCTTTTGGGATAGTGGAGAACCACGAATTGGAGAAAAAGGAGCAAGAGGCTGGAAAGCATGGATGCACCAACAAGAAAAGGGTGGCTGGGTTGTTCTTAAGCCTGGTATGTGTGTCTCAATATGTGTACTTGTATGTCTGTGTGTTCTTCTAAACATTTTAATTAGAATGATATAATCTGAGTCTTGTCATGGTTTTGCATGCAAGTTTTAAAAAATACTTACTGATATCAAGATTATGTGTATCATACTTCACAGGGAATAGCAGGTGTTGGATGTTCTGTGTATATTGTTTATGGAACATTGGTGCCCTTCCTACAGTGAGAATTAGAGGAGGATGGCAGATCCTCCACTTCGTGTTGGAAAAGCCAGAGGTGTGGGTACTTGGTGGAGAGTCACACCCATCAAAAGTGAGAGGAAGCTGCTTCCCTTAACACCCTTTCATTATGTTATTAAGGTGAAGTGGGATTATATTGTTAGATGACAGTTGCTTCAAGTTGCATACCTGGATTTATGATTCTATTTCTAGAATCAGACTTTAGTTTCTCAAGCAAAGGTATAGCTAAAATAGGAGGAAAACTTTTCCTTTCTCTTTGTGATGCAGAAAATGAAGGAATTGTGTCTTCACTTGACTGGAGTGCTTCTGGATAAGCAGGGATGCAGAAAACACTCCCTGCTGCTTAGCCTCACCTTGATTTGTGGTCTACAGTGCTTCTTTTCATGTCAGGGACTATTTCTCAAGCAGATGCAGCTTGCAGGGAAGCAGGAGGCTGGAATGTGTCTGACCAAAGATGAACTGTCATTGCTATTGCTACTCCTGCTGTTGCAACTCTGGTGAAGCAACTTTGAGTCTGCTTTTAGTAAACAAAGGAACTGAAAGATAATTATGTGCCTCCCTTGTCCCTGGATTAAGATGGAATTTCCTTGGCCCCTGAGTTCAGCAGTTTTATTTTTGATGGCTCTAGGCATTTTGTTCACAAATTTAGAAGACTCAGTATAGAGAAGAGGACCACTGCCAGTCTTGAGCAGCTCCAGTATGGACCAGTGGTTTCCCCATATGTGTCAACCCCTAACATCCAGGTGCAATTTTCAATTGAGTGTGTTCATTAAAAACTGTCAGGTTTCTTCAAACTTTGATTAGATTGTAGAAATGTTGTCTTTTTTTATAGAGTTGCTGACTAAAGGGGGTATTATTTATCACAAAAATATAGAGAGAGTAAAAATCTTGCAACCACCTGTTTGTTTTACCTGAAATTTAGGAACTGGGATTGGGAGTGTTTCACCTAGTTAATGGCAGGTGACAGGGTCAAGAATTTGGAGGTGGTGTAGAAATAGCTTGATTTTTATAATGCAGGCAACCATAAAGTTCTGAGGGCAATTTTTTTCCTCGGCAATAAAAAAAGAAACATCTCTACAAGCTTTACCTTTGCATATGGGTGCTCATCAGTTTCTGCACAGAATTAATGTATTGCTGTCAGAAGAAAGATATGGTAATTGTATGCAATAGTTCAGAAAGATTATCATAAAAGTGGGATGTGGTTAAGCACGTCCTTTAGAGTGTGCGTCTAACTATGTGGGTTGTTTCAACTGCACATTAATTAAAATGTTGAAAATACCACTTGTTATAAAGCAACATGGCCAAACATGTTTTGCAGTGTTTAATATTAAAGTACCATTTTTTATGTTCAGTGGTTTTCTTAAAATGTTTTATGAAACTAGTATTGATAGAGCATACTTAAAATTTTATGCTCAGGTATGAAGTGAAGAATGTAAATTGCACAAAAGGATAACTGACTCTTGGCTGTTGCTTGCAAGTTGCTGTTGGTAAAAGTGCTCCATAGCCTGTCAGTGTTTTTTCTTCTCCTCTGTGAAAAAGTTTGAGTGCTGACACTGATTCACAACTTCTACAAGTTTGGAAGCTTCCTACCTTCCTATTAGAGAGTTGGTGTCAAAACCCAGAACTGTGATGTGGAAAATCTCAGTGTGTTTTTTTTATTAACTATATTTATTTCCATTGTTAAAGTAGTTAAAGTGTATGTCATGCCTGGCCTTTGGATTTGGTGGGATAATTTTTCTTTAATAATCTTGTGTGTGTATATATTGATTTGATTTTAGATGATGAGGATGAGGAAGACATAGATGAAGATCAAGAAATAAAAGATAAAACTCTTCCCAAGTGGCATATTTGGTTGGATATTGAATATTCCCGGGAGGCAAGGCACTGGTTACCTTGGAGGCCAGACAAAACCAAAAAGGAAACTGAAGAAGATTGTGAAGATCCAGAAAGACAGGTCACTGTGATAAAATAGAACAAGGGGGGATGATAAGACTAGTTATCCTTTAATTTGAATTCATTGCCATGTTTGTGGATATTTTAGAAGAATAATACTTTTCTTTGTTTGGGAAAAAGGTTTTTTTTCTTTGAAATTCAAAATTTGCCTGAGGTTTTGTGCTGAGCCTTCTGAAAACCATGGGAAGCTCATGGTAAACTTTGGAAAGTCCGCAGGCAAAATAGTCTGCCTTTGCTGTTCAGTGATTCCTGTCATCTGTGTGGAGAAATCTCACAGAAATGTGTTTAAGAAGAGATGTGCATTAAATAAACAAAGGTTTCATTGCCTTCAGGTCAGATAGTTGGATATTTTTTTATTCTTTGGGAAATAGGTCAAGTCAGACATTGATTTTCAAATTTCAATGTGTTAAAAGGCCTATGAATAAAATCTTCCAGACCTTCATTTTGTAAGTTTTCTGTGGAGGTCTTTGTTGTTCACAGGCAAAGAAATCTCTTGATAGCAAATTTACAGTCTGACTGGAAAAACAGATTGCTTGTTTAACTTGTCCATTTTTAATTTAAATGACATTTTGATACTATTTAATGGTAATTCTAAATACTGTTGATTTGAAACGGTGCTTTAATTGCATAAAGTTTTGCTGCTTTTGATTGCATAAATTAATGGAATTTGTTTTAATTTGGATTTTTTTAGGTGTTATTTGATGACCTTGGACCATCTTTAATCCGTCTTTCTAATCCAAAGCTTCAACATCAACTATTGTACTCTTTTTTGCAATTCCTGGGAGTTCCATGTACAAGTAAACTCTTTCCTTCCAGTCTCTATATTGCCATGGATGAAAATAACATCTTTGACAGTGTGCTTTATGATGATAAACCACTGACTTCTGTTGATTTTCCACTTTCTGGATTCAACAGTATTGGTCATATGGATACAATGCCACGAGGCAGAAATCAGATAGGCCACTACAAAGAAGGAGAGGAGTTTATACAGAATGTCTTCCATGTTCTGTCCCAGATATTTACAGGAAAGGAAAAATCTAACCTGGCCATTTGTTGGCTACAGTATGAAATATCTAAGGTAATGAGGAGTCTGCATATAATCAATGTTGTGATGTGTGGCTTTCTTCTGTAATAATGTTTATATTGAATTTTAGAAAGTCTTGATGAAAGCTGTCTTGCAGGACTAAGTATTCAAATCTGGAAATGTCAGTTAAGATTGCATAGGGGGAAAAAAAGAAAACCAAAAACCCCTTTTCTTCAGTACATGTTAAAGAGTGGCATACCTGTAGCAAACAATTTTTTGAAGTTTTGCATAAATGTTATTATATGATAATTTTGTAATTATATTATAAAAAACAGCTGTGAGGCGCTTTTTTCTCCTTTCTGCTTCCATCTCTCTCAAAATATACTCTGTTTATTTTTCCCTGCAGGTAATTCAGTGTCTCCAAGCAAAAAAGAAAAAGAAGCTAAAAGCACAAGGGAGGAAGAGTAAAAAGTTGGCCAAGAATTTTCTTAAAGCACCTGACAACCGAAACAACCTTTCTCTCTGGAAGCTCTATGCCTACCTGGAGTGGCTGCTTGGTAACACAGATGATTCCAGGAAGGTGTTTGACACAGCTCTTTGCACAGCAGGGACAGGAGGATTGAAGAGTGCTCAGCTCTGCAGCCTCAGCCTGCTGTACGCTCAGCTGGAAGTGGAACTGCTGGAAAGTACTGAAGGAGCTGTCACCTCTCGTGCTGTTCATATATTGACCAAATTGACTGAAAATGGACCATATGTGCCCTACAGTGGACAAGTGTCACCTGTGAATGTCTTGAAAGCTCGTAAAACATATGAGCATGCACTGCAAGATTATTTAAGTAAAACAGCAGATACTGATCAGGATCAGGTCAATGATACTGATCAGCTGGTTAACCTGGTTGGTTGTTATGCACTGTTTCAGTATTTGACTGTTGGGATTGATGCTGCAGTATTAATATATACACAGGCTTCAGAAAAACTTGAAGTTTCTGGTTCACAGAAATGTGAAAATACCGGAGAGAATTTTGGCATTCTAAATTTTCCCACTGCTCTTGAAGCTGTCACACTGCTGCATACAAATTTACTGAGATTCCACATGAAAATTAGTGTTTATCCTTTGAATCCCCTGCGAGAGGCACTGACAGAGGCTCTGAAACGGTATCCTAGCAACCAGTCCCTTTGGAGGTCATACATCCACATCCAAAGGAAGTCTCACAGTGCGAGCAAAGCACGAAGATTTTTTGATAGTGTCACAAGGTCTACTAACTCTTTAGAGCCATGGCTGTTTGCAATCCAAGCGGAGCAGATGAGAAAAAAGCTCACAGAGAAGGTCCAGAGGTAACACCTTGCAGCTCTTTGCAATTACGCTGTTTTCAATCTGTCTAATCACTCAACAGAGGAGAGAAAATGCTATCACGGTTCTCCTTTTGCAGGTGAAGAAGCTGTAGCTGGAGGTTTTTTGTTCAAGGCTGAACAGGGAGTCAGTGGCAGAATCTTGAACAGAATAAAAGCCTTGGGTGATAGCCTTATGTCCTTTCTCCTCAGCCAGGTTGTCTTTGAGTGTGTTTGATTACTTGCTACTAGCATCAGGAAACGTTTCTTTAAGGAATTTTTAAATAACTGAGGCTGTTTAGATGGTCAAGATAGTGTGAGCTTAGAAACTGCTGCATTTTAGTACTACAGCAGTAAAGAGCATAAATACAGAGCTATGCTGCAGTTTCTGCCTGAGCTGGCTGCCCTACTTTACTCCTGAATAACAAATACAGTTGTGGCAGATCTGTTTCCATAGTGAGTCCTTGGGAGTTTAGTTTTCATATGGGGCTGTTACTAGGTAGAAGAGGCTGGAAATTCCATGAATTCACAGTGGTCTGGGCTCAGATTTTTTGCTCCTGAGAGAGGAAGAAAGGATAGGAGATATGGGGAACAAGGTACACGTTCATTCTTAGAGCTTAGTCTCTTAATTGTTGTCTTCTCATTGTTTGGAGCTGCCTATCCTCTGCTACCTCCATATCTGTAGTGACTTTGACAGCTTGGTTGTTTGTGTCTGCACATGACAACTGATACCTAGGAAACAGTTACCTGGAAGTTTTACAGGGCTGTAAGCTCACAACAGTCACACTTGGTGAAATTACACAATTACCAGTATACTTTGAAATTGTGGTGCATCCACTTCTTTGATTGCTGCAGGCTGGCAACAGGCATTCAGACATGATAGTGACGTTCCTGAACTCTTAGTCTCTGTCATCCTAAATTGTTATAAGAATTCTACAGCCACCAAATGTAAAGGAAGATTGTGACTTGATTTACTTGATTTACTTGATTTTACTTGATTTTAATTTCAGACTTACACTATGATAGGTTTTCATTATTGTTACTTGGAACTGAAAATTTCAGAACTATTTTCTCAGTGAGATGGAGTTCCTTTCCAGATTGTTCACTGCTAGCAAAGCCTTTCCTATAGATTATATTTATAAAGGACAAGTTGGGTTTTGCAAGAGCAGAGCTGAACTACTGCAACAGGGAGATAAGTGGCCTGTCAGTCATGCATAAAACTAATGTTTTGTGATGTTGTGACAAAATTAGAAAATGTCTGTGTTGTGTCTGTTTCATATTCTGGTTTGTATTTCTCCTTAAGCACATGGAATTCAGATGAAAAAATGAGCACAAAGGGTCAAACAGGAATGTTTTTAAGTCACTGTTAGGTACAAGGCTTCAAATGTTTGACTTATGCAGAGTAGGTTACATAATTTTCCCTCATGGCAAAGCAAAAAATGGGAAAATTACTTCAAAGACACAAGAAAAAAAAGAGAGAGGTTAGGAGCCAGGTGTTAATGGTGAGTGGAACAAGCAGGCAGGCTAAGAGAACATGCACAGACAAGTGATGTTGCCATCAGTGCTCCAGTCTGTTTTGTCAAGCTCAAGCATCACAAGTAAGCCAGTCTGTATCAGCTGTTGAAGGAAATCAGTGCTTTGATGAAAACTATATACCTGCTTTTGTGTTCTGCCTGGAACTTAGGGAATTTGAATCTCTGGGTGAAAATTACTGTTATAATTGTGGTTGAAATCCAGAGTTGTAATTTTGACCTCGATCAAAGACCAATGTATGGCCTTACAAAAGTCATGGGTAAATTTGAACAAACTTGCCTGGGCACCAGAAGATGTGCTCATCCAGACTTGAATTTCTTTTGAGCTGCTCTGCCAAGCTTAGAATGATAAATTACCTTGGAGGTAGGCTAAGATGTTTTAAGATCATATGAAAGTGGATTATTATGCTCAAAGATAAATTATTTTTGAACATACTACATGAATTTTCCCCAAAATACTTAATTTATGTTTTTTTTCCTAATTTTCCTATTTAGAAATGCATTGATTGTGTTAGCAAGTGCTAAAAATCTGGTTTATAACATTGACTTTATAGCACACATTTCAAAAAACCTGGCTATATATGGTGCTGTGAACAGAGACAGTGCATTGTTCTTTACCCCTTCTTACCCAGATGTGGTTCCTTGGCTTGAGTTTAAAGGACTGTTGTTTGTTCTCTGTGTTTCAGGGCAGATGTTGGTGAAATACATTGTACTATTCCCGAAACTGGATTAACAAATCGGATTGTAGCTCTGTTTGAACATGCAGTTCAGAGTGAAAATGGTACCCATTGTCCACTGCTATGGAGAATGTATTTGAACTTTATGGTAAGAAGAAAAATATCTGTTTTGTTTGGCCATATTTGGAATTCTGATAAACACAGCTGGAATACTGCTTAGAAAAATGAATAGTAAATGCTGCCACGCCTTTGTGATTTGCAAGGTGATATATTTGAGTTTTACTGCTCCTTATTGTTGGGAACATTAAGGAAAAGGTAATTTATGTGGATTAGGAGTAATAGCTTCTGACATTGTAGTCCTAATATAGATGCAGACATTGTGTCTGTCATCTTGCATAGATCAAAAGTATGTCCTAAGATACTAATAGATGTCAAGCTGCTTTCCAGTGGAGTAGACCCCAGCATCAGTTGGGTGCAGGAATTTGCACTTCCTGTAGAACTTGGAGGTTTCTGTCAGCTGATTCCTTCATCCCATTGACATCCCTCTGGATGGCAACATGACCCTGTGGTGGATCAGCCACTCCTCTCAGTTCTGTGTGGCTGCAGGCTTGCTGGGGGTGTACTCTGCACCATCAACCAGATCATTAACTAAGGTGTTAAATTAGATGGGTCCCAGTAGTACCAGGGGCACTGCTAGTCACTGACCTGGAACCAGACTTGTTCCACACATCACCACCCTCTGGGCCCTCCTGGGGACAGTTTTCTCACTGTCTGTGCATCCAATTCTTTTGTAAACTGCTTATTTAGGAGGCTCTTACAGCAGACAGTATCAAAGGCCTTGCTGAAGTCCAGATAGACGATGTCCACTGCTCTCCCCTTATCCTCCCGGCCAGTCACTTCATCATGGCAGTTTATTGAGTTGCTCAGTCATGACTTCTAGTGAATTCACACTGTCTGCTGCTGATTTTCTTCTCACTCCTGTGCCTGGAAATGGTTTCCAGGATTAGCTGTTCAGTCGCTTCCCAAGGTACAAGGTGAGGCTGACCAGCCTGTAGTTCAGTTCATCTTCTTCCCCTTTTTGAAAGCACGAGGGATGTTTTACTTTCTTCAGTCTTGGGGTCCTTCTCCCAGTTGATGTGATCAATCAAAGTGTGACCTCTCAGTGACATCTGCCAGCTTCCTCAACACTTGAGGTGCAGTTCATATGCAAAATAAATGCACAGTTGGCAAAACATAGCTACAGCTTCTGTAACTTGCCTTCAATTTTGACAGTCTTTTGATTCTTAAAAGCTGCATATAAAAGTTACATTAACTGGCATTGCAGTTTAATGCTGAAAAGCAATAATGTTTGTTTCTTCCATAGTTCCCCATGGAAGTACAAAAATAAAATCATATAGTCAGCTTTGCCATCTTAGTTTTCTTGCTTCTCCAAAGTACAATATGGAAGATGAAAACAAAGTAATAATTTTCATTCCTCTGTGTTACTCTTCTGTTCATGTCCCCTGGTGTAATAAGTTGTCAGAGGGGAATCAGCAGTCAGAAGGCTGTGAAATAGAGAGGAGGAGAAGAAATCTTGTTCTGTGTTTGAGAAGATCTCTTGTGTGGGATTGTTAATTGCGACAATTTCTACACAAATACACGCTTGTAAATATTTCATATAACTCTGTATGTAGGAATGTACAACTGAATTACTGTTATTCTTTGCAAACTAATAATGACACCCCAGTATGCATAAATGCTAAAGATCAGCCATTATGTATTTTATCACTAGTGCTTCATTCATGGGAGATACTCCTTGTTGTTCTTGTGGAAAAGGTATTTACTAGATGCTAATAAGATGGAGGCAAATACAGTAATAGCTCTGAATAACATTGTTTAGAGAAGCAAAATCAATCAGAAACATTTAAATTTTCAGACAGAGTCATAGAAGAAGTTGTGATCGTTCAGTATTACCCTAAGTTCTATAGATCTGTTCTGTGTTTGCTGATGAAACATGGGTTAGGTAAGTGGACAGGGATGTGGGCTGGAGTCTGGCTGAACTGCCAGGCTAGAAGGCTTCAGTCAGCAGCATCAACTCCTGCTGCAGGCCAGCCACAGGTGCTGCACCCCAGGGATTGACACTGGCACCAGTGCCCTTTAACATCTTCAGTAATGATCTGGATTATCAGAGTCTGTGTCAGCAAGTTTGCATCTGATACCAAACCAAGAAGAGTGGCCAAAGCACCATGTTCTGCTCTTGGTCTGTCCATGTTCCTTTGAATAGCTGAATCCTCGTTCTCTAATCTTACAAGTAAAGCCTTGAAACTCCCATAAGACATCTGCAGAGTGTAATCTGACAAAATACATAGCTACCACAAGTGTATAATAAAAATGATTTCTCAACAGAAGAACACTGAGCTTTTCAGCAATCATTTCTTTGTCTCAGAAGTAATTGTTTCAGTATTTCAGCTATTACTGCACTGAAGTATGAATGTTTTTTATCACATAGGCTTCACTAGGAAAAAAAGAAAAAAGTAAAGGATTGTTTTATAAAGCTCTTCAAAACTGTCCTTGGGCAAAGGTAAGCACAGAAAACAGGTAAACTTGTCATCATACTTTAACTTTTGAAGTTCTGTATTTGAAAAAAAAGTTTAGCTTTAGTAGTTGTTGTAAGAAGTTATATGCAAATGAAATGAGAAGTTTTTGAGGAAGTAATGTTAGGATTTTCTGCAAATAAGAGATGTATCTTAAATGGAAACATGATCAATAGTCACTGCAGTTTCTGTTTCAGGACAGAAAGGTGTTGCATTGAGGCACAGCAGTAAGAAATCCTTTGTGATCTAGAAATGATTGAGTCTTTCAGACTTTTATCATGAGCATAGGAGTATCATAATAGCTAAATAAAAATTATTTATGTAATAATACATAAAAATTATTGAACCTGCAACTCCTCAGGTAACGTCTGTATTTGCTGCAAATGCTCCAGTGTCTTGACCTCCATTTTATCTTTTTGAATAAAGTTTCTCAGTACAAGTTTGAGAAGACTTGATTAAATATCTACTTGGCTGTCACTGAAGGAGTGCTAATTCTGTTCCTATTACCTTAAATAGCACATGGTATTTCTTATGTTCTTGCTACAGAGTTGCTGCTGTTTACTTACTTTATACTGTGTTTCTTGCTAGAAAGGTAGCACAGAAAATGTTCTTGCTGTCTTTCCAGGTGCTCTACATGGATGCAGTCGAGTATTTCCCTGAGGATCTGCAGGAGACGCTCGATCTGATGACTGAGAAGGAATTGAGAGTGCGGGTGCCTATGGAAGAGCTGGATCTACTACTGGAGATTTAAAAGCTACTGGAAGTACAGAAGCTGCTTCCAAAGCTAACAATTAGATCCATTTTCATACAGGAACTCTGTTGGGACTTGGGTACAATGTACTTGACATTTTTTTGTTGTTAAATATTTATATAAATTCCTATCAAAATGGAGTTCTACTACCTGCAGGTATTCTGGAACCAAGGATTGCATTTTGCCCACAATAATGGATCCATTTCTCTGAAGCATTGCTGGCTCCCACAGAAGGACAGCCTCTTTAAATAGCCTTCTGTTGGAAGTTGCCTGCATTTCTTCCTCTATTGTTTGAAATTACATTCCCCAGGGTTCAGTAGAGGTTCAGTACATGCCAACTATGGCTTGATGAGCAGCACAGGAAATAAACATCTGCCAAATGGATGCTCCAGTGTCCTCCAGTTGGCAGACTTCAGTAATTTCCTTCAGCATGGTGTGGCTGTGCATACGCAGCTGCCGAGTCAAACAGCCATTACATCTGTACATACACTGTAAAAGCTAAAGTTTTGTTTGAGCAGGCATCTATTTTGATATGTTTTGACAGATGACCATTTAAATGTAAATCTTTCTGAAAAATATACCTGAATATTTGAAAATTCAAAAGTAACTTGTTTCTTATGTATTAATTTAATAGAACTGAGTGTATTAAAAATGAAAATATGTCCATAATGCATCTCTAAGCAGCTCACTTCTAAACAAATTTTTATAATTGATTACTGGCTTTGATTCAAATCCAGGCAATTGTTGTAAGAGAAGTAGAGGTTTGATCTGTATTTGATTCTCATCAAGAAGGCATAGTCTTCTATGATGATTTTAAAAGTAGCTTATAGTCCATGAGGCTTTTAGTAAGCTGCTAGAGAAGTAAAATGAAATATGGTAACAATTTACAGATACAGTGATGTTACATATTTATTTTGTAAAACAGAACATGCTGAAACACGGAAAGGATTCTTTAGCATCCCTGCCCTTGAGACCCAAGGACTAAGAAACTGGATTTTCATCTGAAACAAGTATACCTGCAGCCAGAGAATACCCTAAACTGCTTCAGACAATTTTCATGAGAAACTAATTGTCACTAGCAGCACTAAAGCACTTGGGACCATCCAGTTGGTGAGATCCTATGACACATGAAACTGTGTCTGAACCACACATACAACTTCTAGCTCGGGTTTGCCACCATGATACCAGATAGAATACACTTTAGTCCAGGCTGCATTTCATTTATTCCTTTCTAAAATTATTTTAAATGTTGCAGGGAATATGTATAATTTTAAATGGCATTACAGCACTTCTGAAGAGCCTTATAATATTGATGTAGTTGCAAGTGATGCTGGTTTTGCTGTAATCAGTTAGTCTTTGTGAAAAATATTGTTTATTTTTTAAATCTTTACTTTCTACAAAAATGACTGAGCTCCTGAATTGGAGGTAGCTGTTACTCTGTACCCTGCACAGTAACAGGACAAATTATGCCTGTGTTTGTTAATGCTTTCCCATTACAGCAGAATGCCATTTCCTCTGAAGCCCTGAAAGGGCTATGGGGAGGGCAAGAAGCTTGATTGTGCTCCTGCTTAGAGTCACAGAATAACCCAGCTTGAGAGAGACCTTGAAAGATCATCTGGTCCAACCTTTTGTGGCACAGGCATCCTGAATGAGATTAACAAGCTCTCTGCAGTCACATTTGAAAACTTCCAGTGATGCCAGCAATGACTTCTGTATCCATCACTTTTCTGTTCTTCCATGCATCCTGTCCCAAGTCCTTTCCTTTGCAGTTTCTCCCAAAGCAGCACTTGGGCTGCTTCCTTCCTTTTGATGGTCAGAGGCTTCCTGGAGCAGGTCCTGCCTTTTAATTCAATCCCCAGTAGCTTTCCTGTCCTTGGGGGGAATATACTTGCTGTTCACTTTCTCCTGGTATTTATTACTTTTGTCTTGTCAAGTTCAGAAACTCTGGCAAAAGTGGCAGCAGTTAAATTCTGCTGCAAAAGCGAAGAGCTGAATTTTCAAACGTGCATTTTTCAGTTCCTGGGGTGGCAGAGAGGGACTAGAACAGAGTCCTTGGGTTCGTTTAATGCAATGCAGCTGTTCTTCAGGGAGCTGAACCCATCTCATTGTGGCTGTTGCTCTGAGCCAGCAGTAACAGCTATGTCCCTAATAAAAGTGCCTTGCTTGCCATGCATGTCATAAAGCTCTTCAGCCCCTCAAGCAACAGTGAGATCAACTGCCGTGATTAGAAAGTGCTAAAAAATCCCTAGCTTTTTGTGACCTTTCCAAGGAGACAGATCTCCTAAGGTTTATAAGAATGGGTAATAAAATTTGTTTTTCTAGCTCCAGATGAAAAACAATTCTATTTCAGGATTTCTGTCATCCAGATTAAATAAAGAATTCCATTCATCTGTAGGGTTCATTTTTAACAATGAGCCACATCATTTTTACAGAGAAGAATAAAATCTCTTGGCCCTGCTGCTGCCATTGTTGTTGGAGCACTGGCAGTGAGTGAAGGCATTGCTCTGGGTGTAACTCTCCACTCTCTGTTACTGGCCTGCATTTGCTCCCACAGAAAGTTCCCAGAACAAAGACTGCACAATGCATAGCTGGTTTGCCCGTGGAACTTTTATATAAACCTTAAAGATCACATGTACAACATTTGGAAATGAATTCCTAGAACTTAACAAGCCCTTCACAGAACAGTGCTACAGAGGATACTTTGTAAGTAGTACCTGCATGGCTACGATGGAGCCAGTGGACAGCTGGCCCCATGGGAATGGAGCTGTAGGCGACAGAATTGTCCAGGGGGAAGAATTCAAGGTTATGCTGTAGAACAGCAAGCCTGGCACGTGTAGTTGGGATTTTTCTGTGCACATCTGCATGCCAGACCCTGCACCTCCAGCACTGGGGCTGGTGCCTTAGGAGTGTGCACATCCCACCCTGGGCAGCATGGGGCCCTTGAACCTATTCCTACTGTTGGCTCTTTTCAGATGTTTATCTAATGAACTGAAACCCTTTTGGGAAAAACAAATTTATAAACTCTAATCTTAAAAGTACCCTATCCAAACATGTTTAAGGTAGGACTACTAATGAGCATCCATCTTGCTCTTATAAGCTGCAAGTGCTAGAGATGGGTACCTTTAAAGTGTGACTGTCACTCACGGTTGCATAATTGTCATTGATTTTCATGTATAAATGACTGATGACACTGAGGTTATTCAAAAGTGACACTTGTCCTAGTTAGTCCCTAAAAAAAAGATATAAGAAAGTAATCAAGAACAACAGCAGTGCTAGAGAAGTTGTAAGAGACTGCTATGCCTAAGGAGGACTAAGATTTGGAGCACCTGCATGGTGTGGGTCGCTGAGACAAGCACTTGGGGCACCAGCACTTTTTCTTGAGAGTCAGTGAACACAACAGACAGTTTCATGCAAATAGCAGGGCTTTGCCACCAAAACAGTTCAATTCAAATAAATGTTTTATTGGGAAGTGAAAAGTTACACTGACCGAAAACCCACAACCCACCAGCTTTTAACCTGTGAATGCAAACTAGCTGTGTGGCTTTACACAAGACTCTCACCAACACAGGAAGTTCTGTATAGTTCCCAAAGAGATAGATGACTTAAAGATACAATCCCTCAGGGGTTCCCTCTTGCTTTTTATAGAGAACATTCTCTTTAGACTTTTTGAAATCTTCATTCGTTACTTTCATTCTCCGTTCCCTCAAAGCCATCAATCCAGCTTCTGTACAAATTGCCTGCAACACAGGAAGCAAGAATAGTTACACTTGCAGTGCAACCCATTCAAACCATACCCTCAAAGGCAGCTGCATCTTTCCTACTACTCCAGTAACTGTAGAAGTGAGGCTGTTAACAAAATCTACATTCTGAAGTTTGATACTGTTCTGTAGCACTGAAGCAGGCTGGATAAAGCCAGGTGAGCTGCCTGAAAGGACAGAGGTAGTCAAGAGTTACACTTCCCTGACAGAAAGGCAGCTTTGTAACAACAGTCCCTGTGCAAGGACAGACACATCCAGCTGGGTGATCCCTCTGCAGGGAGGTGACAGTTGTGTCATGCGGGTTTAAGCTCATGAGTCTGGTAACTGTAGCAAGGGCTCTATCTGCATTAAAAAAGCAGACAGGATAGCGCTGAAGCTTCTAATTGCATTTTTATCTACCTTCCAACATAGTACAGGATAAGTAGCATTTTTAGGAACTATCTTAAGTACTGTTTTAAGATACCTTGCACAAGATTCCACACTCTACTTTTAGTTTCTGCTTTGCTACTTTATGTACCTATGTTACCTGAATATGAAATTTTACCGACACAAGCTACCTCACAAATATGATTTTGATAATTTCCCATTTGTAAAGCAGAGTACCTGGTACTCATAAAAGGTATTTTAAACCATCCCACTGTCCTTTGGTGATGCATGTGCAGAAAACTGGCAAACAGTTCTGGTGACAATGGTTTTGGATGCAGCCAAAATGAGATTTGATTTTTGCTCTGAAGTACAAACAATGGTGGATGTGCACTGACCTTAATATCTGCACCACTGAGATCATCTTTTGCCATAATCAACTCATCCAAAGTCACATCATCTGCCAATGTCATCCTGCTCGTGTGAATCTGAAAGATTCGTTTCTTTGTCTTTTCATCAGGCAGAGGGAACTCTATTTTCCTGTCAATACGTCCTGTGCAAAAGAGAAGTTCAGTTTCAGTTTTTTTGCATGCAGCTGTTGGAAACAGCAGGAACACCGGAAGGGTTTAACTGGCAGTAGCTCTTGAGCTGGAGCATGTCCAGAGAAGGGCAATGGAGCTGGTGAAGGGTCTGGAGCACAAGTCCTGTGAGGAACACCTGAAGGAACATCTGGGGGTGTTTAGTCTGGAGAAAAGGAGGCTCAGGGGAGACCTTACCACACTCTGCAACTGCCTGAAAGGAGGCTGTAGCCAGGTGGAGGCTGGTCTCTTCACCCAGGACAGGTCAAGAGAAAGTGGCCTAAAGTTCACATGGGGAGGTTTAGATGGATATTAGGAAAAGTTCCTTCATGGAAAGGCTTGTCAAGTATTGGAACAGGTTACCCAAGGAAGTGGTGAAGCCATCATCCTTGGGTGCTCAAAGGAGGTGTAGAAGTCGCACCTGGGGATGCGGCTTAGTGGTGGACACCTTAATGGTTGGATTCAATGACCTGAAAGGTCCTTTCCAACCTGAACACTTCCATGGTTCTTCCTGCCACAATGAATCATGTCTTGGAGTGGAAAGCAAGGTCAGACTATCTCTTTCAATTCTGGCATAGTATTATCTCCTCTGTACTCTAACAGCACTGGGTTTGAGCTGAAGGGTGTAAAGCTAAGTGATGACAAAACCAGACCAAACACATCCTTCAGCAACTTCATATCATGGAGGCATTTCAGCTTATTCCTTTCATCTCTGTGTTGTTTTCTACCTTCCAACTTAACATACACTACAGACATCCTATGCTTTGGTACATTTTTAGTGGCCATTTAAAAATACTACCTGTGCCTGCTCAAGCTCAACGTGTGTCCCTCACTCATCCCCCAAATGGCAGGAGTGTGCCAGGTCAGTAAGGGGCAGCCTGCTTTCCCTGCACCAGGATCCAGGCTGTCCCTGGTAAAGCCTAGGCTCTCATCCCCAAAACACAGGTGGTGCTGCCCTGCCTTCCCCAGCTGCTGCAGGTGTGCTGCTGCTGCACACAACAACTACTAAAAATGGCGGTGCCATCTTCATAGAAAGGAAGAATATTCATATAGTTTATGTACATGTAAAGGAATTAACGTGTTTCTTCTCTTCCAAAAATTTTTCTCCTATTTAGAAGCTTGTGAATAGATGCAGCAGCATAGATGAGATGGTGAATAAAAACAAGTTTGCAGTCTTTTCACCAGCCTGTGTTTTCCAGTTATGACAAGTACTTTCACAAGAAAAGTGGCTTAAGCATACACAGCAGGGAAATCCCTTACCTGGTCTAATTAAAGCTGGGTCCAGTGTTTCTATTCTGTTGGTAGCCATGATAACTTTAACATCCCCCCGAGAGTCAAACCCATCCAGCTGGTTCAGCAGCTCCAACATTGTGCGCTGGATCTCTCTCTCACCCCCTGAATTTGAGTCATACCTTTAAAAAAAAAAAAAAACAGAGTTAGAAAAAGCACTAAGTAGCTGGCACAAAGGTGGGAGAGGGGTATTTTGTTTGTACACATCCATAAGAGATTTAAATTAAAAATTTAATGTTTATCCATATAAACAAAACATAGATTTCCAGAATCATGTTGTGACATCTAGGTTAAGTAACGAGACACTGCACTATTCTTGTAGCTGGGGAATGTAACAGCCATCATGTAAAGGAGATCTGGGGGTTTTTTCCATGTTTGTTATATATTTGGAAATAGCTTCCTAACAAAGTCAACATAAAAAGGAAAAAATCTAATTCTTAAAAGCATATACATCCATACATAAGGCAGCAGCTGGCACTTTGGGCTGGCAGCACTTTGGGTTGGTGGCCTTGTAGTAAACATGTATTTTTCTTATCTTCTTATTTATTTAAAAAACACTGACTACTTTAAAGGCTACTTGCATTGAATAGTTCCAATAAACCTACAGAATTTTCAAAGTAATACAGTTTGGATATGGGCTGAACAACACTTTAGTGTGGCAGAAGCAACGCTTCTCCATCACATACACTGTGTAACCTTCTGTAAAATACTCTCAGAGCAGAAGTATTTAGCCACCTACTCGAGAGGCAAACAACAAATGGATATATTCTACATTAGATATTCTGCTTTACTATTGGATGACTAAAGCCAATTACTGTATATGGACTTGCAGCTAGAGAATCCTATATACACACAGTGTCTCTTTCTGGTTTTGACACTCTCTCCTGGAGATGCTGCCATGTAGCAAGAGAACACAGATTACCTCTGGTCATGTCTATTTCGTATGAAAAGGCTGTGATATATTGTGTTTCCATGGAAGTTATTTGAAGTGTTACTCGTCACAAATGCTTGTATCAAAACAGTGTATGCAAATGGTAGCAGAGCAAAGAAAGTGAGTCTCAGTATAGCTGCAAAAGAGAAGTGTTTCTGTAGAGCTGATTGCCCCTGGCAATGCCTGTGCACTGCACCTCTTGGTGCCGATGGCATCGATCTCGTCGATGAAGACGATGGAGGGCGCGTGCTCCTCGGCCACGCGGAACAGCTCCCGCACCAGCTTGGGGCCGTCCCCCAGGTACTTCTGGATCAGCTCGGAGCCCACCACTCTCAGGAACGTTGCTGATGTTTGGTTTGCCACTGCTTTGGCCAGTAAAGTTTTGCCTATTTTCAGTTGGAAAGAAATGTTGTGATTAGTTTGCAGAGAAGGAAAAGAGAGAGAAAAAAGTGCCCTAACAAAACAGTTGTATGAAATTTGTGATAGTGACAATGATTTAAATGCTAACCAAGTGTAAATTATTTAACTTGTATTATCTCAGCACAGGTGTTACTGACTGTAAAGTACCTGTGCCAGGTGGGCCATACAGAATGACTCCTTTGGGTGGCTTTATACCCATCTCTTCATAATATTCAGGGTGGGTGAGAGGAAGCTCCACAGACTCCTGAAGCACAAGAAAAAACATGTTTTTACAAGACTGAGTGGTCTCCAACAGAGATCCGTACGGATCTTCAAAATAGCAATAATCAAAGCAGTGAAGGCAAAAAGAACTTAACTGATTTCAAGACACACATCAAACAGTATGACTCTGTGCTGCCTCCAGTTCTAAGGCAGACAGCTACTCCATCTGCACAACTCTTCCTATTGCTCCCACCTGAGGTGTGGTAGAGCAGCAGTGAACATTCCCTCTCCTCCATCCTCAATGCACCATCCCACATTTAGAACCCTGGAGCTCCTGAACCCCAATCAATGACGGATGATCTGGGGGCCAGGGAACTCTTTAAGAAAGGGTGCTTTCTATAAAGAGTTACCAGATACCATCGATTTTAAGAGCATTTGTGGTTTTAGACATCTACCCAGATCAAAAGGGCTGAGTTTTAGCAAGGTTCAGGCAGAGTTCTGCTGGTAGGGGAAAAAACAACCAACCCAACACACCCCAACCAAACAACAAACAAATGCAAAAACAAAACAAGCAATTGCCCTGAAAGACTAAATCCTTAAGCTAGACTGGATGGCAATCCTTAAGCTAGATTGAATGGCATCAGACACTGAAAATAGCCTCTGCAGTTTGTACAATTTAACTCTCATCTTGCAACAACTGAAACTTTACCTGTTGCAAAGTAATAAACTATTAGACAGATTTTATGAGCTCTGGGCTTTACAGGTTCCTGAGCACTGTGAAAAGTTCCTGTGCACACAGACTCTGGTGGCCTGCTTAAAAAATTGAGTTCCACAAGCCTGCCTAGTGAAGTCTAATGAAGAAATGCACTACAGAAAGATAAAGGACACCACTCCAGGAACAGCAGCCAGTCCTGCTGCTTCCCTTCTCAACTCCTAGCACAACAGTTACACTGCTGGTTAACTGTAAATGAGTACAACTGAATACCTTGATTTCTTGAATTTGGTTGTCAAGACCACCAATGTCAGCGTATGTTTCTTGAGGAGCTTTCTCTACTTTCATCACGGTCACTAGAGGGTCTGTGTCATCCATCAGGACTCCTATCACAGCATGAACCTAATTCAAGAATTAAGAGTTGTCAAAGAAGGCAAGCAGCATTTTAATACAAGCTGAAGTCTACTCCCTATGCCACTTATTTAGGTGTGTGAAATAAATAGCATTCTCTCTCCTGTGGTCTTTAGAAAAAGAAAGCCAGTTAAAAACAGTACAAGAACTTGTAAGAAACATGATTTTATAAAAACAACTCACCTTATGATTTAGCAAAACAGAGCAGCCTGGCTCCAGCAGGTCCTTGTCCACAAAAGACAGAATACTGACATAGTGCTCTGATCCCACAGATGTGGACACGATGGCGTGGTTGTCATCAATGATCTCCTCCAAGGTACCCACAGACATCGGTGTTCCCCTCAGGTCATCCACCTTGGACCTTTCCTCCTGTTTTCAGCAAAAATCCAAGGAACAACTGAACAACACAGGCAAAAACATTCCTATACAACACTGGCTCAACAATTCAGACATGTAACATAGCAGAACAAGTCTTTCCTATTGTTCTACTGCCCCAAAAAGAGAGCTCAGAAACAAAACCCAGTATTAATTTAGTCCTACCCTACAGACACCATTCATATGGATGTGAATAACTAGAATCTTCTCTCTCTGTTGATGGATATCTGTGAGCTGTACTTTGAGCATTAAGAAACATAAACTCCCATGGCTTCATCTGTAGTGATCTGTGCTTGGTCTAAAACAATTCAGCCAATTAATGAGGGATTGTGATAAACCTGATACGTTTGCATCAACTTGCACACTGCTGTTGCTTTATTTCCACTGCTCTGATATGAAGCAGCTCACATTAATTAAGAGCATTTACTGTAACATCAGAAGTAACACTTCACTCAAACCTCACCTCTTGTTTTTCTTCCAAAGGTTTCATCTGTTCTTGATTTCTGATAAACTCTTCCTCCATTAAGAGGTAATCTTTAATTCTCTCCAATTTCAACAACTTGAGTCTGCACTGTGTGTGGGGAGTCACTGCAACCAAAGCAGAATCACAGGATTTTAGAACAAGTTTGACATGGCACCAACTAACCACTAACTCATTACCAGAAATCCTGCTTTATTTTCCTGACTGTAACTTGTACCTTACTTTCCCCACTGTAACTCCAGGTGAAAAACAGATTTAATGTTTCCCCTGCACTTTCGCTCAGTTTAATTTCTCTGTCTCTTACCTGGGGTTCATGGGCTGCACCTTGCAAAACAATAATCTTATTCTGTGGGGGGCTTTTTTATGTTAATTAGGAATAAAATGACATTTGGCATTGTGTCAGTGACCTCCACAGAGGCAGATCTTGAGCTCTGTACTTCCTGAGCAGCCAGTCCCCAGCTCTGCAGGGGAGGCAGAATGCTTACCCAGGGGGAGTTTACTGGCAGCATCTGGTCCCTTGGTCTTCTTTTTCTTTTTCCCCACTCTGGTTGGAACTGGAGGTTCATATTTCTTCTTCTTGTCCTTATTCATAAAAAGAATTCAATTTAAAAAATTGGGATAATAACAAGTAAACAATACACACAGGTGTTAAATGCACAAACTAAAAAAGAGCTCAAGGTGAAGGACTTCATAACAAAACTTTCTCTTTATGATCTGTAGCAAGAAGCCCAAAAGAAATATTACTCTTATTTTTTAAGAATGTTCAAAAATTGTTTCTCCTGCTTATTTTACGTCTCTCTGGTTTAAACTTCTGCCATTTTTCAGTGAATATAGGACATGGAAGGCTCAAGCCTGAACTAAACCACAACCAAAACTAATATATGAGACAAAGAGAAAAATACTGAATCTCCACCTTCCTGCTGCTCTTCAGTCAATAAATCAGACACACTCAGCTTCCCAGCCTAGACACTGCCTGCCATGAACATTGAACTTTCCTTTTCCAAAGGACACCAGGGAGGCTCCTGATGTCCCCCAACCTGAAGTACACTCCTACTGCAGACCATTGTGCAATGTCACTTCCAGCTCCTTATGTGACAGCTTGAAGACAACTAGTCTTTCCTAACCCTGACACATTTATAGTTTGTGTTTTTTTAGAAAAACAAGTCACTGTTAGGAAATTCCAAGTTTTTTTAAGCTCCCTTTTTTATTTAAAAACAACACTTGTTTTCTACAACGTACACCCAGAAAAGACATTCATCAGAGCCAGCAAGAGCATAATTTAATGCAGTTCCAAATACAACAATAATTTTTAAAAGTAAATTTAAAAAGCCTATTGCAGCCAGGCTCTGTAGCATCACACCGTAGTTCATTCCGTAGGTATTTATTCGGGTTTTGGTTACCTTGTCATCCTTCTTGCTACCACCAGGACCGTGTCCACCACTCTGACTTTGACCCTAGACAAAAGGTAAAAAAACAAACGACAAAAACAATAACATAGGTACAGCTCTATGAATCGAGACGACTACGGGCAATTCACGTACAGAAATGCCGTAATTGGATTTGTCCTGTCTAAACAAAGCGCTAACTTATCCAGCTTATTGTCCAAAACCAAAGAACCGTCCCGCCCGGCGCCCCCGCCCGCGCTCCCCCCTCGCCGGGCCGCGGCCTGCAGGCGCCGGCGGTGACTCCGCAAAACGCCGGGCGCCGGCGGCGGAGCCCGAAGGGGCGCGGGGCCCCGGTTCGGTGGCGCAGTCAGAGCCGGGCTCTGTCCCCCCACGAAAGCCGCGCTCGGTTCCCGGGTGCCCGGGGTGCCGGGCCCGCTCTCACCATCGCGCCGCGACCGCCCCGCACCGGCACCGGCACCGCCCGCTCCGCACGGGCCGCGTCACTACGGGCAGCGGCGAGGGACACGCCAGCGCGCGGGGCCAAACGCGGGTGTGGCGCCGCAGTGGCCGGCAGGGGGCGCCCGTGCCCGCGGCTTGTGAGGGGAGCGCGGCTGAGGCACGGCAAAGAGAGGCAAAGCTTTAAAGTTACAGCGGGCTTTTCCCAGAGCTGATCCTTCCTTCCGTCTCTCGCATCAGCTGGTCAATATAAAAATGTTTCTGTGTGTGCTGTAAGAATTGTTTTTCTAGTGACAGCACTTTAAGAACATGGGTGAAGTTTCAGGAAATCCTTCCCTCCACAAAAACTTTTGTACCTACACTGAGTTCTACCGGTCTGGGGTGTTCCGGGGGAAATGCAGGAGAACCCGTCAGTGTCCGCTTCTGACGTTCCCGAAGGCACAGCTCGGCCTGAACTTGAGCCCGATGGAGCCGAGGCAGGGTAGGGTCCCGCCGGTTCCACACCGCTCCTCGGCACCGGCGGCGCCGCCCGTGAGCGCGGCCGCAGCGGCGGCGGCTCCGTGACACCGCCCGCCACAGCCGGAGCTCTGCTCCTCAGGGGTCTGCAGGTGGCGGCTCCGTGACACCGCCCGCCACAGCCGGAGCTCTGCTCCTTAGGGGTCTGCAGGTGGCGGCTCCGTGACACCGCCCGCCACAGCCGGAGCTCTGCTCCTCAGGGCTCTGCAGGCGGCGGCTCCGTGACACCGCCCGCCACGGCCGGAGCTCTGCTCCTCAGGGGTCTGCAGGTTCCCCCTCTGCTTTGGGCTGGGAGGGCATCACTGTCAGCAGGGAGGTCACAGCCAAGATGAGGCCATAGCCTGAATACTGCCAGCCTGTTCTCACGCAGACAACCAGTGTATAGATCATATTTACATCCACCACTGTGTTCAGTGTAGGGATCGGAGCATTTGCAAAAAGAGGTTTCGGTTTACAGCAGACAGGAGGATGTGGGATTGTTTTGCTTTGCTTTGAAGTTGTTTTTTTCTTTCACACTTTCTCTAGAATTCCTGTCTGAGCAGGGAACTTTATTAATTATTAACGTCACCGGCTGAGCTGTGTAGAGAGGTGTGAGGTTTTGATAATTTACTTTGGTTTGGTTCCATTTGCTCACAAGGGCTACTGTTGTGCACTGTGGATTTAATTTGACTTTTCTATTGTTTTTATTGCTTTATGAATTAGCTGCCTTTTTGTTACAGTATCAGCTGTTCTGTAACTTTTAAGAACATTGAAACAAAATAAAATATAACAGGTATTCTTTGCTTTAAAAACATTCACTTTTTGGAGTTTACAGTCTTACAGGATTGCATCTGTATTTCTTTTAACCTTACAGTGTAAAGATGCTAGAACATTCTTTCCCTCACACAATTCTTCCTCCCTTTAACCTCCCTTTACACTAAGATGTGCCCATATTTATTTAAAATTATACCTGTAGCTGGTAGTTCTAATTATGATTGAGAATTCTTACCACTTTTTTCTTTGGAAAGCCTGATTTTAGTGCCATGTAGCTTTGCAGACATTTTAACTGTGAGGATTATGGCATAAACTGACCTAAATGGTAGGGGTGTAGGATGAGTGTAAAATCTGAACTTTCCATTTATAAGCTGACAAGACAAATCTGTGACACCCTATCTGGTTTTTTAGTATTAATAAATATTAGGAAATTATATATATGGAAGCAAGTGTAAAAGGATGTTGGCAAGATTGTCTCCCACCTCATTCACTTAAAGACAAACTATGGAACAGCTGTGACAGAAAACATGAACTGCAGGAACCCCACTGTTTTTGGGGTGATCTGGCTGATGGCTTTCAGTTCTTGGGGTGAATAGTACTGGCAAACTGGAAGTTAAATAGAAATGTGGTTCTGTAACCTGGCTGGTTGCCTTAACTTTACACATCCAGAGTTTTAGTTTGGCTACAGAGTACAGATAATTCCAAATCAGGAACTTTAAACAATAAATATTGTATAAAAAATAAAAATTATCCAAGAGCCCCTGATTTCTAGGGTTATGCTTACTAGAAAAAAACAAACAAAACCAAAGGAGCTGGGGGTAACAGGAAGGAACACAATCCTTGTTTGTTAAAGATGAACATAGCCTCAGGGGCATCAAAAAGCTCTTCATATCAAAAATTACTGAGACTTGTTCAGACAGGGTGGGGGGTTTTGTGCTTTGTTTTTAGTTAGTGTTTTCTACCCCTCTTCTTTTTTCTGCAGAAAGCTTACTGCTGATCTTTTAGGCATACTGTAAAGCCCTCAGCTCTGTTCCCAGGCCTTTGAGGAGGGAGAGGGCAGCTGAGGGCTGGGGGAGTATTGGGTTTGGGATTAGTAAATAGCAAAGAGGTTTATTTTCCCTTTGCACATACAGGAAATTACTAGGACTGCTTATGTTGTTGTTGTTAATTTGTCTTTCTTAGTATATGTCTAGCTGCCTAGAGCTTTTTATGTTTGCATAAAATGAAATAAACACACAGACTGGAAAAATACTAATCTTGCTTTTGCAGCTACATATAGTGGGTTGCATTTTCAAAAGCTGCAATTTGGACACCCTCTTTTCATAAATGGGCTTTAAACTTACATCAACTTCAATAAATGAATAAAATTGCAAGGGTTTAAGAACCATTTGGATTTTTTTTCTTTTAGAAAAGGAAAAAAATGCATGTGTCAAAGTAGCAAATTAACCATTAAGCTTCTCTGCTGCTTACAAGTTATTGAAACAGTTCAGAAGTGGAAGGTATTCCTACCACCTACTAATTGGCAAGTAACAATGTGAAGGACAATTATGAGCAGAATAGTAATCCTTATGGGCTGCTCACAGAAACAACTCATAAAGGTTCTCTTCCAAACTCAAAATAAGGCTTCTCACCTTCTGGAAGTCTTTTAATTTACATTGTGCATCCATGGGATTATGGGCATGACTTTTAAAATAAAGGTGCTCAAATAAATGCCTGATATCAGGCAACAGGATTGCTTCCTCCTTCTCCCATCACCAAATATGGTTTTTAAAATGGTCTTAAAAACAGGAATGTCACCTTCACCTCCACTGTTTTTCCTGAAGCCTGTACTGTACATTTGAGCCTGTTCATTTTCAAGGAGTGGAAGCCAACAAGCTTCAGCCCTAGCTCCATCAATGGCTCTCAGCTGAAACCCCTTTGATGTGAGTTGTTGGGTGTTCACAAAGATGACATTCCCTTGGAAAAGCTTCACCTGATGTTTCCCGACTCGAATCATCAGTCACAAGTTCTCTGGTCTTCCTTGGCCCGGTGCTGTGTTTCTCAGCTGGGAAGGGCTGTGGTCCTTTGCCCTCCTGATGTTCTGTGCCTGGCTCCCAGTGTGGCTGAGAGCAGCTCCAGCCGCCTCTGCAGTGATTCTGCTGCGTCCCCAGGCACAAAGAGCTCTCGCCCTGCCTCTGTTTCCCTGTGCTGGCCAGGCTGCCAAGGGAAGGGAAGAATCAGAAAATGAAGGCACCTTGCTAATTCCTTGTTTCTCTGGAAAACCAAGATGGATGCCCATCTTTAGTGCAGCTTCATGGCTGTGGATTAGCACCAGGCAGCTGCAGCAGAGTAGAAGGGCTGCAGCCATGAGCCCTCTGAAACAGCAATGTGTGTTCCCACCATTGGTGGTACCAAAACTCCAGTGAGAATCTTCAGCTACTCCAATTGAAGCAATTTCCAAAATGCACAGATTCTACTGTGCATTGGAAAGGAAATGCTAAAGTAGAGGAGGAGTCCTTACACTCTTACTTCCTAAATGATTTGAAAACTACATTTTCTGCATGGCTAGAAATAATCTGGATGAACTTCATGTTCTTCAATATGCTGTGCTCCACTTGCACAATCTGAGTTGGCATTTATTATATTCCTAAACATAATTATGCAACAGTTTACTATTGTAAAATTTTATTTCTTGGCAGCAACCACATTAAAGCAACATTTAGGTACACTAAAAATGAATTGTCTTGACAGCATTAGCTACAGACTTGCTTTGAAACTTTGATTACTACATATTGGTTAGAACAAGGTCATATATGAAAGGTTGCTGAGACCATTCTTTAAAATAGCTGATGCACTTAATTTTAACAATAACTAGTTTAAGAGATTTATTAATTAAACTGGAGTATACTGTAACATTTTCTGTGAAAACAGTATTAAGTTTTTTTTCATCCACATGGAAAGGTAATATATGTTTTTAGTTTAAAAAGCAAGTAGAATGAGTTGGAAATGTTGAAGTTTTTTCTCAAGCTTTCTTTGAATAAAGAAATTAATTGTAACCAACCCTTGCCATAATCTTATTTTTGGAAAAAAAACAACCCCCAAATACTTCGCAAAGAAAAATGTCAAAATCCAACCAGATATCCCTAATTAGCTTTGTGAGGAAGTGACATGTTTGTCCATCTTCCAGATTAACAACTACCTTAAATAAAGTTGAGCAAATCTGGTTTTGGTTCTGTAGCCAAAAGGACCAAATTTAATATATCAAAGATTTCTTTGAAGGGCAAATGATGCCAAATTGAATAGAGTAGAAAAAACAATTTCTATCTGCAAAGAGCAGAGTTCATTTTCACATACTGTTACAGTTGAAGTAAGGTATTGCACTAAAATGTGTGTATTTGAGAGAAGGAGATCAGGAAATAAGGAAAAACTATCAACTGCTGAATAGCAAGAATGATAAGGAAATGGAAATATATGTTTGTTTCTTAGTTAAATAATTACTAAGGAGACAGCTGAGCAGTACAGCAAGTGCTCACTCTCAGAGCTGTATTAATCCCACTGTGCTTTACTACAGCATAAACAGGATGGCATAATTTTTAGTTCACTTTTCTGTTCTGGGGGCTGAGGTGTGCTGGCACATCATGAAGTCTCTGTCCCATCCTGTTTGCCTGCTGGCTGTGGTAGGTGTTAATTAGTGCCACAACTAATATGTTTAATTTTTTTGCAGTATCTATTTATCCGGATAGCTCACCTGAGTTTCTAGCTACTGACTCATCTGCATATCAACTCCCACTGATAATGTGTGGTTGTTGTGGTCTGATTACCAATGAAAAGCAGACTTCTTGGAGCAGGAATTATTTAGAGCTAGACAAGCAGAATTCAAAACATCTGAAGCGCATGAATGCTTTCAAAAATGTTGGTAATAAAACTCTTGGGAATCTTTCCATGCTGTCGCAGACTCTGACACCTTGAAGATTGTTTCATACATATTTTCAGAATACTGCAGAAGAAGTAATTTTATTTAAAATTATGTTTATAATATCCTATGTCTTTATATGATCTCATTTGTAAGTCTACAGTACAATTCCCCTAAGTTAGGCCTCATAGTCTTGCAGGCAGGCTGGTAGCTGAAGGAGACTCTCTCAGTCTTACTATCCAACAGCTGAAGTGAAACTATTTCTCCCTTAGTGTGAGAAGTATCAGAGACACCTCATCCACCTGGTGGCAAATACATTCCCATAAATGATGGCAAAGTTTGGCCCAAAGGATCCCAAGGAGTGAGAGCAAAACGAGCAAAGTGGAGTCCTAAACCCAACAGAAAGTGAGTGTAAGAAGAACACACTTTTCTCCCTTTGTCACTGTGCAGAGGTTAGCAAAATACCAGGTAGTGTGGCTTCTTGGGCCCCATATTTTGGTAAGAGTAAGTCTGTGGTACTTCAGCAGTGAGCATAGAATAATGTTGCTATGTTGCTTTCTTGTTGCGTCGCAGGAAAATATAATAAGAAACTGATTTTTTCGTAAAGTCTAACATATTAGCTGGTTAAAATTCTGTAGAGTTTTTGGTAGCTTTAGAAAAGCTGGAACAAAAGACTATGGGATAAGAAACTTACTACATTTGGGGCAAAGAGAAAAAGATAAGTGATCAAATATGGAGTTATCCTCTAAATGGAATACAGAGTTCTTCACCTAGCTAATTAATGGTTGCTGATGTTGAAAAGATCCCATCACACAGTGCCCCTCAGAGTCAACCCATTGATACACTAATAGCTGAGGAGGATTTTAACAAACTGAACATTGCTTCAGTAATTACATCAATATTCATGTAAATTAGTTGGATTCACTTTGCAGGACTCAATCAAATGATGAAAAGATAGTGAGATAATTTTTATGTAAAGAGAAGAAACAGGCTTTTCCTTTCATTTCTGAGAAAGCAGTATTTCTAAAGACAGACATGCTTTCTAAATATTATACTGACTACTACTTAGACTGTGAGTCTGAAATTCCTAGACAGTCATAAATGTTTGCCAAATCTGTGTGCTCCATTGTTTTATTAACTGCTATTGATCTGTATGTTTTCCGTCATGAAAGGGCAGAGTTGTTATAATTACTCATCTAATGCTGCAAGTGTTCCTGCTTTGCAAAACCCAGGAACATGGCTGCTCCAGGTCTTCTCCTCACAGCTCAGTGCAGAGAGAGGCCAGAGGGCAGAGCACATCCACAGAAACACACCAGCAAAGCCTTCATTAAAGACTGGAGTCTGGAGGAGAGTCTTTGTCAGAAAGCATTTAGGGGCAGTCCCAAAGCCCACTGAGGTGGACAGAAAGAAAGGCTGACTCTAACATGGAAAACATAAGTGGCTGAATGCACTGGAGTATTAAAGGCAGTGGAAATTGGAAAGAAGAGAGAGAGCTATCATCAGTGAAGGGGAATGGGAAGTAATTGTGTGAGACATCAGCAAAACAAGGTCCCTGGTAGCCTAGGAGCCACTAGCTTCACCACCTTGCCACGGGAACGGAAGACATGTTGGCTTTAATTGCTCCTCCCTGAAGTACTGGTTCTGCATTAATCTGTTGACTGTAATGTAATGGCTCCTCTGTCATTTCCTGCAGCACTGTAATCTAATACTGCACAAGTGTCTCACCATGTTCACATTCTCTGTTGAGTAATTGTGGCTTTGATTTCATGATGCACAGTCTGTTCAATCAGCCTGTAATTGCAGCACTATCTGGAAGTATTGTTGATATATCTATGTAATTATGTTTATTGTTAATAATGCAAATTGAATCTGTTGAGTTAGTCAACTCAGTCATCCTCAAGAAGCAGTTTCTACAGATGATTCCTTTAGCTGCTGAGGAGGGTTTTTTTAGTTCTCCTTTTCTCTTTCACAGAAAATATACTCTTATTGAAAGATAACTTCGGAAGTAAGAGCCACAGCCCCTTCATGGATGTGTCAGCATGTACTGTAGAGGCTATGCAGGAGTTATGTCTATCCAAAACATCTGGAAAAGGCCCTGAATTCAGCCTAATGTGTGTGGTACTGACAGGTGGAGTGACAAATGAGAAATGTGGGGATCCCTGTTTGCTTTGGATCTTGCTTCATATGGGCTTTTCTAATAATTGGCAGGGTGATGAATTCCAGATTATTTGGAGATACTAATCTTGTCTGGAAAAGCACAGGAGCTGTGCAGGTGCTGTGGCTCTGAAGCTGTATTTTATCTTCCACAAACACGTCTGTTAAAAAAACTTTGTCCCTCTCTGATACAAATTACTTTCTCCAGTCTCCCATAAAGTCAGCCCTGGCAAAGGCTTTCAAATACATGTTTATAGTTGATTAAATTGTCGGTATTCCCTGCTGTAGATACAGCTCTCTATATTGGTTTCCTTCATATCATTCAAATGTTATACTTACTGGGATAATATACTTAATACTCTGTCCAAGGCCAGGTTGGATGAGGCCCTGAGCAACCTGATTTTCAAGATCACTTCTAACCCAAAACATTCTATGATTCAATGGTTATAGTGTGAAGTGTTGGGACTGTCTGCTCCATAGTAGTATATGGTACATAATTTCCTTCTCTTGAAACCTGCTTTCTTGGGAATTTTTTTTTTTTTGTTAAAAATAATTACTCATTTTGTGGTCTTTTTATCTCAGGATGCTCCTTTTGTAAATGAAGAATTTGTCATACAGTATGAATAACACTTGAAAATGGGTCTAGTGAGTGCATTTAATTGAGACTGAATGTAGCACTGTTGCAATAAAATAAATTCAGTTCTGCATCCAACAGCGGGGAACACTGCATTTTGCATCACACAGTCACAGAGTTCTCCCCCTTTTCTGCATTTAGGCAGCTGTTGGAAACCATTTTTTGGTCCTGCATTGTTACTTTGGGCAATTGTATTACTTGTGGGTCTGTAAACTCCCTGAAAACACCCGAGTTCAGCTATTCACATAAGGACTGTGGAGTTTTCTTAGGAAGTGCCCTCTGAACGTGCAAATCTCTCCTCCTTGCAGGTTCATGTGGTCCCTCAGCTCTGACTGACCCGAATCATCACTTCAGGTTCTTATGTGGTGCCAAAAGTGCACAAGACTGTCAAATATGGAGTGACAAACGAGAGGTAGTGTTATTTTATTTACACAAAGCTGGTAAGCACCCTCAAGGCACTCTCTCTCCATCCTCCTGTCTCAGCACTGGCCAGCTGGGTGGAGTTGGCCCTGGCCCTGCAGCAGCTCTGCAGAGCCTGGATGGCAGCTGTGGGGCAGGGTTATTGGAAAGCTTACAGAAAGCAATCAAGGGGAACATACCACATTTGCTATTGGTTCCTTAGCAACACTGTCAACATTTTTATGCTTCATTTTCTGTCTTCTGCTTAAGCTTTGAAGTTTCAGAGTATTTGCAGGGACTTCAGGGTGTTTTACCAACCAGTCCAGGCTTTTGGCTATTCAGACTGGAGTGCAGTTATTACATGGTAAAGTGGAAGCATTTCCAAGTTGGTGCTATTGCTGTTCAGTGGGAACTCTCACTGTTTCCCTGGAAGGTAGCCAAGAGCCCTCTCCCATTATTTTGACTTCCACTCTTAGCTCACCTCCTCTCTGCTCTGGGGGGAGGACTTTGCAAAGACATTAAATAGTTTCCTTCTCTACAACATGAGTGACAAATAACATTATTTTTTAAAATCTTTTTTACATTTTTTGATAATGAGACACTATTTGTCTTTTTGGCTCAACATAAGCACTTTCCTGTGGCGAAACAACTGAGGCTTTGAAAGTGAGTATCCCCACAAGGGTGAAATCCCCATGCCATGGCTTGGGCAAATGCAAACCATATTATCTACAAAGTGATTTTACAAGAAATGTAGGGCACTCCTCTGAAAGCTGGCAGTGGTGTGTTCCCAGAAAGCTGGTAAGTCTCAGGAATCAGCTGTGATTAAGGAAGGTGAAAATTCCATTTATTTTGCTCCTGGTTTATTCTTTAAAGATGCCAAACTTCTTCTATAGCAGATACTACACAACATGTCTTAAACACAGCCCAACACTGTGAGTCTTGTTTCAGAGGTTCTGACTTTTTGTAGGCATTTCCCACAGCCAAGTGAAAGTCATGATTTCCAAGAGGTGACAAGAAGGAATTCACAACTATGTGATTCCAGAGGATTTTGGTGGATTTCTGGTGTCAAATTTGACATTTGGTCATTTGAGAATCTACATTATGGCCTTTATCTCTATAGTAACTACAAATTCCCCTGTTCTAGTATGAACCACAGCCAGGCAGATGAGAAGCAGGCATGGTACTGTAATTATGATAGTTTAGTAGAAGTCCTAGTTTTAAATATCTGTTCTTCAGACAGAAAAATCTGTAGCATGTATAGTCATGGTATTTTCACTTATGCTAGATTCCAAGCTATGAGTATGCTGTCCTTAAGATATAAGGAAATCAAAATGCTATCTATAGGATATAAGGAAATTAAAAAAGAATCTGACTCATTGCCTTGTACGAAGACTGTCTCTCTTCTTATTGGCTAACTTCAATCTCTGTCTCCCTAAGATATTTGGAGCAGCTGATCTGTCTTTCAGCCCATGACTGGGTTATTGGCTGTATTCCAGCAGGATAAATGCAATCAAAACAAACGGTACACAAATGATGCATTTGTACAGTGAAGGGGAACAATATCAATCATGGCTCGTGTGAACTTCAGGGGAAGTTTTCAAACTGTTCAATATTATGAGCAAGGCAAGCTAGAAGCAGGAATCTCTAGAGTGGGTGGATTTGCTAGCCCAACCAGATGCATTTTTCTGAGGTCCTACTGCCCGTTAAAAAGTGATTGGCTGTGTAATTACGGATATGATTACGAATATTAGATCAACAGGCTGACAATGATCACGGCAGCCAAATTTTAGTCTCTGGCAGAAATGAGATTAACAATTGAGAGGTTCTTTCATGGAGACTAACCAGATTTCCTGTGCAACATAAGCATTTTTTATTAAGGTTTTCCAATGAAAAGGCCACAAGACATCCTGAAATAGCAGTTTGTTTCACTGTCTTCCTCTGAATAGGTCAATGTCTGATGTTCCCATCAGTTTGTTCTATAGATCACTGACTGTGTGTGGAATGGACACCTGGTTTGATGATCAATCCAAACATGGCAGGGAAGGCAGCAGAGCTGGACCACTGCTAGGGGAGGTGTGTCATCTGAATCTGAAGCAGCGCAGGTTCTGGACAAGCTGTGGGCTGTGGGCTGTTTGCAGGCTATTCAGGGCAGAAGCCAGGTTTGAATTGCAGAGTCAGAAGCCACCAATTTCCACACCAAGCAGGCAAAAGTTTTGGCTGAAGGCAGTGCAGACCCCAGGCAGGCAGCCAGCACCATTCACTTGAGTCTGCATGTTCATAGCACTGGGTACCTTCTGCTCCTGCCAGTTTGCAGAGTCCACTCTACCCCTCCAGGAGGCTAAATCCATTGTAAAAAGCTTTTGTCAGACTTTTCTGCTGCCTCCTCCTGGTAATTTTTCTGTGGGAGCTGCAGACAGTCCAATCCCATGCTAACAATTGCTCACTGCAGGGCTTGTGGATAACATTCACAGCACTTTCAACCCCAAATCCCAAAGCCATGCTGTAAACACTGAAATGAGAACTGCAATATTTTCCATTATTTTAGGAACATATTTTAATGGTTCCTCTGCCCACAGCTTTATGACTTTACAGAGTGCACCAGGACCTTGTGTTCCATCTTTTCTTTGTGACCATGACAGAGTACTTTCTTTCATAAAAGCTGAGATTCTCCCAGATGACAGTGACACAGGGGCTGGGAATTCCACAGAAAGTGTTCAACATGCTCAATGCATCAATAAAATCATGGTGTTGACAAATCCCATGAATACTGATGATCACTCCAGGAGCACAGACCTTGCAAGGCAGTGATGAAACAGTAAGAACTTGTTGGTTAGATAAAGGGCAACAACAGGTGAAGCAACGAAAGGAGAGGCAGGGGAGCAGAGTTTTATAGGGTTGTGCTGCCTGGCTGCTGGCTGAGGTACAAAGGAATTTCAGCTGACTGCTGACACCTATAGCCAGAGAAGGTGTTTCTGTAAGAGTAAAGTAAGAGTCTGGAGGAGCTGTATAACAGTGAACAGAAAAAAAAAAATGGGAACATCATTTCATTTTCAGCACTAGCTTGTGGTAGGAGCACTGGAAAGTCACTGTTTATGTGTGCCCCAAATAAAAAGGAGCGTTGGGCAGGCAGAGGTCTGACGTATCCAATTAGCATAAAACCAGCAGGAATGTAATGTCTCTGTGCTCTCAAACTCCTTGGAGGAGGCAAAAATTTAGAACCCTTAATCATTTACTTGCTTCAATGTCCTGAGTTTATAAACAATTTGATTCCTCCCATGGTAAAAGAGATGCAGTTTTGGTTCTGGGCTGAGATATCCTGACAAGGCTTCATGTCCCATAGAGCCAGCCTAGCCAGGCTTCCCAGTGACTCAGGGCTACTGGAGAGCTCCTGCATTCACCGCTGGCAGCTGAAACACAGCATCACACAGAAAAGACCAGCAGGTCTTTTTTCCTTCTTCTTTCCAATCTCCGTGCATCATATGAGGCTCAACATACTCACTGACAACCCTGTAACTGAAGATTTCTATATATGCAAAAGACAGCCTGGATTTCATCCCTGCTTGTGTGACCTGAGGATATAATTCCAAGCAGATAGAAGTTTAGTTTTCATGACCCTATCTCTCTTAATCCTATACCCTCATCTTGGGTGGTGGCTGACCATCCCAGCTGCAAAATATCATGAGGTAGGAGCATCAGCCCCAGATGAACTGGGAATAAACAAGTCACTTCCCAAAACAGTGACAGAGGAACAGCCAGGTGCTGAAATTATCCAGACTCAGCAGCTGCCTGGAAGCTTGCAGTGACCAGCCCAGAGGGAAAATCACGGAATGTCACCCTGGTGCTCCCAGCTCTCCCGAACAGAAAGTAATAAGGACGAATGGAAACACACACAGTAGCCTACAGTGTGCCAGGAAGCTCCCTGCATATGCTGTTCAATGATAGACATAGGTGCAGTTGGGCCACTTCACACATTGGTTTAATTTTGGATGGGGGCACTGCTGAGAAAAAGAAGAGATGAGAATTTCTTCTGATGTGGCTTGTAGGAACTGATTATTACAGCAAATCAGTGGGAGAATGTGAAAAACACAATACCTCTTGAGAGAATGCAAGCTGTTTGGTGCCTTTTTGGTCACCTCCATGACATCTCTGTTCTAGCAAAGTTCTCAAGTCCTTTATCTACACAGCTAATTGAAAACTAACCTGCACCTCTCCAAGCATGAATACAACACTCAGGACCAGAACCGGGTTTGGTCCATTAGGCTAATTCAACTCTGTAAAAGTAAGTTTGCATCAGGGCGACTGTAAGAGTCTGCCTGCAAAATAGACAGTGGCCAGAGCTAAGAGCTGGCAGTGGCCAGCTGAGCAGTGGAAGTCCAGGACCAGCAATAATACAAATACCAGAAGTTTTCTCATAAAAGTGGAGTTCTATTAAAGGCTTGTAAATTCTTTCAGCTAAGCTTAAGTGCATGGGACCAGAAGCATTTCATGCTGCTTGAGGATTATGTTATTGAGCAGCTATTGTTACAATTAGCCTTAATAGATAATTCCTTCTGAAAAAATATTTCAGTTCATTGTCTGAACTCTGCCTTTAGCTGAGCCATTAATTTCCTATCTAGTTACCAAGTCATATTTCCTCTTCACTACAAATCCCTTGCTATTTCATGCCTCATAAAGAGTTAGTCTAAATTTTTACATGTTTACTGCTATATATCTTAAAAGCAAATTGCTTCAGGAATTCCCTGGGGCAGTTTGTTAAGCAAAGCTCATTAATTTACTTGCCTGGATTGCCCTCCCACTTCTCTGCAGCTGGGAGTGCAGGTGCATGCAAACACTGGTGACCCCCCTTTACAACTGAATCCTTTCCCTTGCTGGCACTGCTGAGTGAAATGTGCTCCCTTAACTCTGCTCAAAGCCCTGCTCCTGTCTCCTGGGCTGGCAGCTCCAGCACCCATCTGTCCTGAGTCAGGCATGGCCAGGGTTCAGCTGCCTCTGTCCTCAAGATTTTTAGTTCTAGAGTCAAGCAAAAATTTATCTTGTGCATCAGAATGAAAGAGCTAACAAGCACATAACATATTTCAACAACTTCAAAAAACTGGGAGAAGCTGTTTGGGTCATGAAACCCAGTCCCTATGACCCCAGGCAGCCACACAACAGAATACTCCAAAGAATCCCCTCTGTGCTATAGCTCTGCCCTGGAAATATTTCCCCATTCCTGTTATAAATATAACCTCTTTTGTGCCCACTACCAAAAGTCCACAAGACTGTAACATGCCACAGCAAAAGGGCACAGGAGATACAAAGAGATTCACTGCAGTCCTGGCAGCAGTGGGTCTTTAATGGGTGAAAATGCCAATCTGATGTAAAAAACTGATGGCAGCTCATCTCTCCTTCAGTTCTCTCCAGATTCTTCCTTTTGTCACTTGGCAACAGGGAATTTCAATGAATTTTCTCTGCCTGTAAATTGGATGGTTTTATTACTGTGCTGCCATCTTTGTGCCTAAGTTTCCAAGCTGTCAAACAGCTTTGTAACCAAGCATTTCTGATTGCAAATTCCAGATTGTTTACTTACACTTGATTTAGTTTCTCACACAAAGTCAGAAACCATGTTGGCAAATGAAAGAACTGGGCTGTGTTACTAATTAGTGTCCTGCCAATTAATAATATTTTACCAAGCCTAAGCTCCCAGCATGTGGTCACATGCTACACTCTGCTCTAAATTTCCTCAAAATATAAATGGAAACTACAGTGGTTATTTTTCAAAAAATGCAAATTAAAATTAAAATTAATGTCAAAGATGCTCTGAAGCCTTTTGTTTCACTTAACAACACAGAATTCCTATTGATTCTTCTGGAGTTCATGAAGCATGTCTAGGCCACAGCACAGAGAGAATCTGTCAAGAGGGAACTGGTCTGTAGAAAGACCAAATTATGTCCAGAAGAGTATCAGCCCCATGTTCCTCAGCATTGCAAGCAAACCTCTGGGGCACCTGTTGCCCAGCAATGGAGGCTGGTTTCTCAGCAGGGCCTGTGCTAGAAGGATGTGTTCTGTGTGTGCAGGGCAGAGACACTGCCATGAACAGGAGCGTCTGTACAAACACTCACCCAGAGGAAACTGGAAGGCAATGATGAAGTACAACAAGGGCAGTGCTGACATTCCCAACCTTTCAGCTGCCTTCCTGCTTCACACATTAGTCCTGCAGAGATCAGCCTGAGCTTCCCAGGGAATACACTTTTTTGCCATAGCTAGGGTCAGGGCAGTCACCAATCTCCCAGCTGGTTGTCTTCTCATTAGGGTGGAAAGAACAACTGTGGTAATACAAGGGCTTTTATGTTTTGTTGACCCCTAAATTTGCAGCAGCTGCTGCTGCTGTCCTCAAGGTACTTGGAGCTAGACAGGCAAGCAGAAGGAATAACTCGTTCCCATAGCAGCAACCTCCAAGCCTTCAGTGTGGAGTGAGGCATGAAGGAAGGAGCCTGCCACAGGAGAGCAGCTCCCAGGATTTTGGAGTGTGAGATGTCAGTTCATCTGTCTGTCCATGGGAGGTGTGAGTGGTTTAGTGTTAAGTGCAGTGAAGAACCTTACATCTTTTTCATACCTCTAGAAATCACTCTGAGAAGCTAGCACAGGTAAATCCTCTCACATATACGTGCCACCGCTGCTCAGGGTGCCAGCTGGGGAAAGCATTTGGATTTGAAACATCTAGCAAGGACTGCACTGCCTCACAAAACTGTTTGACAGCCATGCTGTGAACATCCTGCACTCCAAGTCCCCAGCTGCTCTGCAACATCTGTTAATTCTCACAATGTTAATTTGCCGTTGATTTAAATTGTTTTGTTTTTACAGGAAAAACCAGCTTGAAGAATAGGTGACTAATCCCAGAAAGACTGTTTTGATGTGTATTATTTTACCCAGTTTATAGATAACCTTCTCAAATACTGAAGGAAATTTCACATACTAGAGCAGAGCTGAGGAGGTGTGGACAACACCAAAACTGATATCAGCAGGGTACAACCACTTCCCCAGAGTGCAGCAACATTGCCATTGGTACCTGATGGTGTCATCCATTGCCACAGTGTGGAGAATGGAGGCTTTTAGAAAGAGGATTTCTCTGCTCCAAGACACAAGCACAGATAGCTAAAAAGAGCATTCATGTCAATCTGATGCCATTATGTTTAACAGAGCTAAATGTGTGACTTCTGCAAAAATAAAATACTCCTACAGCAGAAGGAGGAGAGAGAGACACATTTTACATTGTAGCAGCCCCATGGGAATGAGAATAAAGGCTTTAGATGCTGTGAGCCTAATCACACAGCTGTGGTTATTTTGTGCAGAGCAAAACATGGGATTGATATTTACATAAATTCCCTGGGAAAGCTGTGTAAGAGCAGAGTGTCTGGCTTCCTGGCTAGCATGGCCTAACAGGCACAAGTGTCTCTGGCTCCCTATTCTCTGCTTTGTGATTTCTCTGTGCTTCCAATGTCATGCCACTACAGAACTTTTATCATCACGACAAAGGCTTGGTAAAATTAAACTTCCCAGCAGAACTTACAGCTTCTCTCCTAAAATTTCAGATTTTTTTAAAAGGATCTGTTAATAAATTGTTGCTTGTACTCTCTGGCTACATGACATCAAACAGTGGAGTAATGGTTAACCCACTAAAGAGTGTCTAGCCAACACTGACTCTCTGGTCCCAATTTTTCTGTTAACCTTTCTTCATGGGGCCAGACTTGCTAGCATGAGCAACAGTTAGAACCACAAAGAATTCATGTGCTCAAATTGCCACAAAAGACCACAGCAGAAAGTCTGACATGCTAAACACAGTTGGTGCCCAGCCCTGCAGGTGCCTGGGGGAAGCTTCATCATTATGTCCTCAAAGAGAGTCTGCATAAGGAGCTGCATTTTGGCAGGGCACTTGGCTTACACTGTGGGGTGTTTAGCTGCTGCTCCAGCTGTTTTCCCTGCAGGTGTTCCTGCAGCATACCTGACTGGGCTGGGGATGGAGTGGGCCTGGGAGGAGTAGGACCTCTCAGCTACCCTTCCTCCAAATGTGGCAGAATGTAGCACTTTGAACACATGCTATTAACACTGGCTTGCCTTGGATGTCAGACATCTCTTTTTCTGCCTAGCCCCAAAAGCAGAACTCCTCACTCAACCTTAACAAGATGCTGTATCAGTATAGCATTATACAGATCAATTTGTATTTGATGACTCCAGTTCTTCAGATCATGGGTAAATGCTCTATTAAGAAAGGAGTACTTCTATCCCCTTGCCTATTTATTATTGGTATGAGTTCCCATGGGTATAAAAGCAGAACACGAATTGGCATGAAGACCTATTTAAACATTTAATCTGTATGATGACCTAGGTCAGTCAGTGATTTTACCCCTTGGGATCTCGGCTTGACCTTTCTTGTGATATTCTGTCACCTCCAAGGATCACAGTGTGCTTTGTCTAGGAGTTTGTTTCTCCCATGGGGTACACTTGTGCCTTAAAGATCACAGTCAAATGCAGAAAATATACAATTAACATAGTTTATCCTGGGCCATATCCTGTAAGGACATCATATGCTTTCACAGCTTGTTGAGATACTCATTTTTTTAAACTTTCAACAAAAGCATGTAACAGATGCAAATTTAGGGGAAAAAAAGTCTTGTAATTTGGACTCCACTGTGAGCCTTTTGCAGGTCTTGACTTCATTGGTCTGACTTAACTCCCCTGGTTGGATGAATCAAAGCATCCACATCAAAAAGAAAGGAGCCCTGGCAGAGTGCCGCTGCCAACACAGTCAGATGTATTTGAGATTAACTGGTTGAGAGTAAAGTGCTCTGACATCTGTTTGGTTACAGTCAACATGTCACTGAGGTGAAGGTCCTGCAGATCAAAATAGCCCCTTCTGGAGAGCTTTTGGTTTTGTCCTGGGATTTACTAAACTGTCAACATTAAAGTAACAGCTGCTATGAGAAGAGTTTGTGCATCCCATGCTTTAAAAACTAAGCACATTATTCCTTTGAGTGAAATGGACTCTGCTGTTGAGTCATGCAATCTTTATTACAGGCTGACTTCCAGAAGAGGCTGCATTCCCTACTCTCTTCAGGTCCATTTATTATTCTTAAGAATCTCAAAGTCTTCAAATTGTCAGGCAAAAGCACAAGAACACACTGGAATGAATTAGAAGTTAATATACTCTCTCAACAGTTACACTAATTTGGGAAGAAAATTTGTAATTGCTTTCACGTCCATAAATATAGATCGAAAGCCCTTAATGCACAACTGCAGTGCATAAATGCTGTTTGCCACTGGTGCTTTCCTTTTGTACATCTCCATGCATCCCACAAAAGTGAGCTACTGCAAACTATTATAGAGGTGGGGAAAGTGAATTACAGAGAAGTCACCTTTCCAAATCCCTGCTCAGAAGCAGCATTATCCAAGCAAAGTCCAGGATTCATAAATACATATTCATAATGCATGAAGTACTAATCACACATAGAAAAGCAGCAGAGTTGTGCTCCAAGACACATATTTCCCAGCTCAGTTTGGAGCTCACTCTACTGATTTCCCAAGCCTTAGGTGCACTGGTATGTTTGTGCGGGCAGGTGTGCTGGAAGGTGTGCACCTTCCCGCTGCTCCTTCCTTCACCATGGCTCTGGCTCCCCCAGGGTCTTCTGGTGAGGTCCTGCTGAGATTCCTGCTGCTCTAAGTGAGTAGATATTTTCCTCCAGTGCTTGGAGTGTGGAGAAGAGTCCTCCCTTCTTCCAGCAGCAAGCTGTTGTTCGGTCTGAGTGATCTTGTCGAACTGTCTCAGTCATAAATATGCCCAAATAGAGATCCTAAGAAGAAGATTCTAAAGATTATAGAATGAAACCTGGTGAATGATTGTGTATCCATTAGAAAAAATTTTTGAACACTTCTGCTTAAAGAACATCCAGTATTATTGGTATTGCAGGAAGTAATTGCCCAGACAAGCCCAGTGGTTTGGATCAATGCAACAGCCATTACATCCCTGGAGACACTCTGTAATTATTCTATATTTAAACAGTGGATAGAGTCTCGAGCCCCCATCGTCCTGATCAAAGCTACCTTCATATAATGAGGTCTCTCAAAGTTTTCCTTCCCCCACCAGCAAGCCTTGTCATCCCATTTCTCACAAGCCCAAGCACACTTGGTCGGCATCAAATAAAAGGGCACAGCGGCCACACTGTTGCCTCTCGAGGGAACCCACATGAGGAGCTGGTACTCCCACATTCTTCACCAGTGCTGCACCATCCAGCCTGTGAAACCAGCTCTTGCTGCCTCCCTCACTGCACTTCACTCTACCAAACCTGCCCTGCATCACAGGCCAGCTCCATTCCCCATTCCAAATGCAACACAGCAGTTCCTGGACTTTCTTGGACCGTCAATCTAATTTTTGTTCTCATGGTATATTTTAGGAGAGGTCTTCCTCAGCTGAGAGTCAAAAGGGACTATGGCACTTGTTTATGATGCAGAGCCTTTGGCACACTGAGGGTTCTCTGAGGAACTGGCAGTGCTGGTAAGAATGATGGATTTCTCCCCCTCTGCACTGAACCTTTTGGTGCAGGTCACCCTACTTGTGTCTCACCACAAAGACCACAGCAGAAGAGGCCATAATGCTGCTGCTGCCACCATCACCGTTTCACTTCTCAGATCAGAAGGAAAGAGAGTAAGAGACACAGCAAACACAACTTTTGCTGTGCCTTTCCAAGGAAGCTGTCACCAGTGTAGGGCATTTTGGTGTATTTGTCTGAGGACAAGACTTCTCCTTTTTCAAATTGCCACAGAACAAATTGCCTGTACTAAACAAGGGATCATAGAGCCTTTCTCTGAAGGGGAAGACTTGCTTCTTCCCAAGCTTTTACCTGCATCACCTAATTAGCTTCCTGCAATCCAGTCTGCATTGCTTCAGAACCTGATGTATCCCATATCCGACAAAGTCATTCCTGTTTCTATGTCATGCTTCAATTGCACCAGTTTGCAGGAAGTCTTTGGATGTTAAATTTGATTTAAGTCATTATGTTTCATTTTTATTGAGACTCTTTGACTCACCATTTATTTAGCTGCTTCAGCTGCTTGCATGGCAGGTTGCCCATTGCCAAGGCATCTGAGAACCTCAACACCAGTTAAAAAATCAGCAGACTGACAAGCCCAAATCCTGAGAGAGTGGGCCAGATTTTACAGGGAATGATTCATCTTTCAGTTGGTAACTCCCAGCTGCTGATATTGGGAGGTTTAGCTCTCTGCATTGATAGCACAAGTGTCTCAGCCAGTCTCAGTCATTTTAGGCGATACAAAGAGACAATGTCTAAACTAGCTGATCCCTGAAGTGAAAGGGCCTGCCCCTGTTTATTGGCAATGTCAGGAAGGCTTTGTACTCTCTCTAGTTCCACTGATAGCCCTTGACATCACTGAGAACTGAATAGCAGCTGTGGGCCATTTTCTTCATCCATGGCATCAAGATTAGGAATCAAGACTAAGTGTGAGGGTTCTTGTGATAAAGCAGTGTGACTGGGAGCTGCCCAGAGGAGCATGCATGGTGCATTCCTTAGAACCTCAGAGGTCCTAAATTGGCAAGTAGGTTGTGGGAGATCCTGGGGGTGCTTTCTAATTATCCTGATGACAGTCTCTCTAAACAGCCCTGTTGAGAGGCAGAAATATTTCACTAGGCTGTAAAACGCATGAACAGCAGACAAGACTTATGACATATTATGTATGAGCAATGAAGTTCTTTTAGTAGTTACAAAAATTGTCAGATACAATGAATAACAGATTTTCCAAAATTAGGGCATTTTTTAAAGTTGTCCTTAGAAAGCCTCAGAACCATTACAAGGAACAGCAAAGCCAAATTAGGGGCTTCAGAGAAACTTCACAAAGCCTTAATGTTAGCAATTAGCTATTAATGTTAGGTTCACACAGCAGTTAATGTCAATTTTAGACAACTACAAAAAAAATTTAGATTCTTTGAATGAATGTCCTGTTAGTAGCCAGGACCTGGGGACATATTAAACAGGTACAGTAACCACACAGCCCTTGGGCATGTGGACAATAACCAAGGGCTGCATGGCATGCAGCATCTTCAGCACTGTCGGACCCACACTGCTGGTATAACCTTCATCCAACAAGCTAAGAGCAATGCAGTGTCACAGGCCTGGAAACTGATCCTTTTTGGGCAGTGATTATGGCAGTCTCCATGAAGGTTTTCTACATCCTATGAGACTGTATTAACACTACCTATAAAGCACACAGGGACATCAGCACTGAAACTGTCAGACACTCTTGAGGCACTGCCAGGTTTTGCAGCCCTACATGGGGCCATGGTGTCAGCCTGGGGCTGGTCCTGCATAGCTTCCTGACCCCACCAAATCCCAGAATCAATTAGGTTGAAAAAGACCTCTGATATAATCAAGTACAACTCATGACTGAATACCACCACATCAACTAGACGTGGTACTGAGTGCTACATCCAGTCTTTCCTTAAACACTTCTGGGGACAGTAACTTCACTACCTCCCTTGACAGCCCATTCCAATATCCTCCTAGTGTGCAACCTAAACCTTTCCTGCCATAGCTTAAGGCTGTGTCCTCTTGCCCTGTCACTGGTTGCCTGGCAAAAGAGACTGACCTCCACCTGGCTTCAGCTTCCTTTCAGGGAGATGTCATAGGACATGCACTCCAGAATCTTCAACAGCTCTGTTACCCTTCTCTGGACTCAATCCAGCACCTTGATTTCCTTCTTGAATTGACGGGTCCAGAACTGGCAACAGTACTCAGCATGAGACCTCACCAGTACCAAGTACCAGGCAACAACCACTGTCCTGGTCCTGCTGGCCACACCATTGCTGACACAGGCCAGGATGCCACTGGCCTTCTTGGCACCTGGGCACTGCTGGCTCATGAACAACTGTTATCAACCAGCACACCCAGGTTCTTTTCCACCAGACAGCTTTCCAGCCACTCTGCCCAGTGCTGTGTGGGGTTGTTGTGACCCAGGGGCAGAAGCTTGTTGAACCCTATACAATTGCTTTTGGCCCATCGATCCAGCCTGTCCAGATCCCTTGGCAGACCCTTCCTACTCTCCAGAACAACTTCCACCCAAATCAGACTTTTAAGACAAGGCTGACAAATGTGTTGGGGCTGTGTGAGAGAAATTTGCAAACTGGTATTTGCATCTGTGTCTTCCCAACTATGTCTGAGTGCAGACAAGAGGTTGTCTTCTCTTCACAGGGCCACACACACAATTTCATCCCCAAGAGTCAATGTCATAGAGGAAAAAAAAATAAATAGGGTACCTAAAGTTCAGGATATGGGTCTTACGATTCACATAAATTTCACAGCCCAAATGACTACTGATGTACAAGTCTGCTGAACTGTATAAATACCTGCATCAATGTGTTACATTATTTGGCCCTCAATTGTCTGCTTAGTGCCAAAACTCTTGTCTGTCACAAACTCTGGCTTCTTTCTTGCACCCTTTTCCCATAATTGTATTTAAAACACATAGGGAGAAGATTCTTTAAAACTGTTTACATTACTAACTGAAACATCATTAATATTAAATTTGTGCAGAATAATGAAATAGAGCAGAAACGAATCCTGATTTCGAATAAACTAGTTTCTTAACACATTCAGCTGTGGAGGGGAAAACCAATTCTTTCTGTTCTATAACTTTTGATAGTGTTTTATTCAAAATCCAATTCAATCACAGTTACATCCAGGCATGCAGTTTCTGGCCCCCTCCCAAGAAGAACTGGTATAATTGGGTTTTGGGAAAGGGTGTACTCTTTCTTACATGTGGCTCTTTCTCCAGCTATCCCTAGGGTAGGTAGCAGTATAATTTTTTTCCTATGTCTTAGGTCAAAGATATTAAAGTTGCCACAGGGAAAAATAATTGTATTGGATAAACAACAAACAAGTAAAGTGATTTTCTGCCTCTAGACCTGTCTACTTGTCTTCCTTAAATTAACAGCTTCTCAACTGAAATCCCAATACTTTCTAGCGTAAAAACCATCCATCCTGTTTATTTGCATCTAGCAGGGTGAATAGTTCAGTTAGTAGGCTCAAAAGGAAATCACTGTAAGCACCACCTGCAGCTGGAGAAAGGTTGCCCCAGGGCTCTCTGAAAGTCTTTCCTGTCTCTGTCCTTAGTCACACAACATGAGGCAGCTGCAAGGTGTCTGGCAGTGGCAGAGCAGGCAGGGCAGTGTTCCTGGAGCCAGGGGAGTCAGGCTGCAATTCACTCCTTGTGTGGCCCTGGTCAAAGTACCTCTTGCCCTACCTTGTCCATGGGTTGCCTGCTGGTGGGACACAGTGTTTGTGAGCAAGGGCTGGATGCAGCAGAATGAGCAAGGATGCTTCCTGAAACCAGGTCTGCCTTACCTGTCAGAGCTGGAGGTGGCCTCTCCATATCTTGGAGGTGTTGACTAACCAAACACTGCTTCATGAAGTGAGACTGGGGAGAACTTTTAATGTGGTCTAGTCATTAAAGAGCACTGGCCCTAAAATTGAGTTAAAAGGGAATCCAGTTACATAAAATATTAGCTGTTGTCTTGGTTTGAAAAGACAGGTGTCTGCAGGAGCCCCTCTTGAAATGGAAAATGTAAGCCCTCTCCCTCTGAATTATTATAACTTTGATATTAAGGGGGCTCTCAGGCAAAGATATAGGAGTAAGAATAACAGTTTTTCATTAGGAGAAATAAAAATGCAGTAATACAAAACAACACTGACAAGGTCAGAATACAACCTGACACCTAGTGGGTCAGGGTGTTGGTAGCAGTCTGATTGGATGGTGGCTGCAGGCCTCCTGCAGTGATACATCTTGCATTTGCAACCTAAGACAGCTGGTTTTGAAGCCACGGGGAGAAAAGTTCGGTTAATTTTTCTTCCCCCCATTTTATCAGTAAGCTGCTTGTGAGGCTTTGACCTGATCTCATCATTCATGTAATTGATGTTATCACTCCTGACACCTGATACACACACTTTCTTGCATTGAAAGAGAAGTATAAAATAATGGTCTTAGAATTATGTCTGAAATGCAGGTTGGTTCTACATCCCCACGAGTCAATGTCATAGAGGAAGGTAGCAACTGCTACCTTTACTCCCTGCAAGGCAGCAAGCCTCAGGGTGTTTTTTCCAGAGAACCTGGGATTAGGGGGAGACAGACTGACCCCTCTCAATGCTTCTGCCCTCAGGTCATGGTTGCTTCTGCCATACACTCCTCAGAAATATTCTGTGACATCTGTAGCTCCTCCCAGAGCTTGCCCTACACTGCAGAGCTCCTGATTGTGACTGGCACACAGCAAAGACAGCTTGGGAACCCATGGTGTAAAATTAAGGAGTAGAAGTCCAGAGTAACAACCTGCAACACTGATGATGCTCATTAACACTCCTCACTTATGATTTTGTCTACAGTAAATTATGACATACTGCAAACATGCGGCTAAGTTTTAATGAACAAGTGCCAAAACCACCCCCTTCTCACATGTTAAAATTGGAAAGCTGAAGTGATAAGCAATGACTATACAGTTGCTGGGGCTCAGGGGAAACTTATCACTGTACTTCTCTCCCAAGGACTGTCACAGGAGCTTAAATTCTTCTCATTCAACTTAACATTAGTCATCTGCCAATTTCATTACCCATTAACAAAAGCTGGAACAGCATGTCTTGTTGGAGTAGTAATATAAGGTGACTTTATAGCACAGAACAAAAAATGCTGAACTGCAAATATTTTTACTAAGAACTTCTGAGACCAAGAGCCAAAGCTGAGAAAACTTGCTTGAAACCAAGTACTGCTGGCAGACTGAGCCAGCACACCAGTGTTGCAAGTGTCAGTGCCTGACACAACTTCCAAAGCTGTGGTACCTTGGGGTGTCTCACACTAGAGTGTCAGCCTTTCAGCCCTGAATTACCCACACAGGGTGTATGTGTACATACATTTCTGTACTTCCTGACAGTGCTCAAAAGATATCTATTTTGGTTTTTTATTACTCTAGGGTAACACCAAAGAGGACAAAAGAGGTTATGTAGCAGGTGACATACAGGTTATTGCTCCAAGAGCAATAAACACCTTCAAATCCCTCTAAATGGGTCACCTGCACCCTTTTTCTATATGTGGAACAATGTCCTACTATTACTTAATGTATGGCTGTGCCATACAGCTTTGTAATGAAAACATTTTTTAAAACTTTCAGGCTGAAGATTTTGCAGGGTCAAGTCCCATTATCCTCAGACTGCAAGTGACCCTGGGCTGCTCATCAGTGCACTGTAGGCACTGTTTCCAGCCATAACGAGGATCCTTTATTCTCTTCTCAAATACTGTGGTGGCATTTGTGATCATGAAATCTGACCAGTGGGAAGTGTATAAACATCAAAATCAAGTTCCAGCTTTCCTTCGCCACTTGCAAGGTTACATCAACCAGTATATTGCTGATCGATACACATCAGTATATTGCTGATTGATGTACACATGAATCTGATGGTTTCATGCCCACCATGCTATAAATTTTAGGCTTCAGCTGGGACAGAATTGGAACATGAAGAAAAGACAGTTTCAAAGCAATATATCTGTCCTTTGGATGAAGGGTGTGTATCTATTATACTATGAGAAGTCAGAAAGCAATAACTGAAATATACAGTACTGTCAGACACCTTAAAATGAAATTATTAATAATTTAGTCAGAGTTCATAAAACTTAGGTTTTTTTTTATATGAAGGATGCCTTAGAAGAAGACAATGAAATATTTTTGTTCTTTTTACTACTGCTGCTATCAATTATTAAATAGTAACCACGTCATCTTGTCTTACTTTGTTACCAACTTGGGAAAGCATTTAGCTAAAAGGGATATAGGTGTTTACATAGGTATAATAGAAAAATATTAACTAGAAATGTTTGAAAGATCCCAGTTTTAGGAGTACAGGCCTTATTCTGCGCTGTTTTTCTCCTCAAGAAAAAGTGTTGCTCCACTCAACCCATGAAACTCTAATACAAGGTTTACACAGAACAAAGTAAAACAGTAACATCCATCTGAACATGACAATTTGATATTAGATGGGGCAATATTCTAAGCAATATACATGGTACTGTTCCTGGAAATAAGCTCCTTTCTAAGTGAAAGGCATTAAAGAGACAATTCCCAGATAAGCAAATTATTTCATAATTACTGATTAATAGAATTCAGTCACTCTTCTCTAAGGCACCTTGCACTGGTTACTGCCAGACACAGCTTTGATACACCATTCATCTGTATTCCAGTATTGTATTCTTCTCTCCCCATAAAGATAAAATAAAGTCCTAGTTGTTTATTCTGGATTTTTTTTAGGGGAGTGACTCTAAGAAGTGAGACAAGGCATTGGAGAATTTATGGTTTTTAAGTTTTTATTTCAAGATGCTCCCTACCACCTCTTTACTTCAAATGCATTAAAGTTATAATAGAAATAATTTAACTACACCTCAGGGAAAAATTAAAAAAAAATTATCACCACATCCAAAGAATTTCCACCATTAAAGGCAATGGAAATTGGAATTAAGTAGAGCAGAAGAAAATAGTGATAAAATTTTCCTAAGCAAGTCTTGACATTCTCTAAAGTACAGAAAGGCATTATTTTAAGAAACAAACTGACATGACAACAGATTTTGAACCCAGACATGCGTCTGTTGGAGTTGGATGGGATTATCATGCCCAGGATGCCTTTATACAGCTTAATTGAGTAACAACAGAAGCAAAGCTATGACAGGCACCAGCACTAACTGCACAAGCCTGCCAGAAAACTTTAATATTAACTCTTGCACCTAGGGCATGCCACAATGTTTGCACTGAAATTGTCATTCAGTCACTTGGCTGAGTGAGAAGGGGGTTGCTACAGTGACCATAATGACAGAACTGATAGCAGACCTCAGAATCAGTGAGCTGCAGCCCTTTAAGCATGATTCCATCATGCCCAGCAGTGAATAAAGAAAAAGGCAAAGCACAGACAAAATGTAAATCAGCTTTTTTTCACCTTTCAATAACTAGCTGAAGAACAATTCACAAAGAAGTGGTGGTTCTGGAAGATCAGAGGCCTGAGATGGCCCATCTGTTGGAGCATCACCTGATTTCCAGAAGGCAGGCTACTCTAGGGTAACCATTTTTCTCCCTTTCTTTTATTGCAGCTGTATTAAATGTTAATATTTGTATAAAATATTTGTACAGTTACAGTGCAACAGCTTGGGCTCTTATGCAACCTAGCAGGTGAAATACCAGGTTTTCAAATCCCATTCATGGGGAAAAAAGTGTCTGTATATGAAAAATAAGTTCTCAGCAATATACTCCTTGGGAAAAGGAAGAAATCAATTTGAACACTTGGGGTACAGGTGTAATGTGAAGTTAGACCTCTTTCAAGAACCATGTATTGCAACCATAGGAACTATAACCCACAATCAAGGCTAGCAGTAAAACATTTGGTGGGTTTTATTACTTACTTGTGATCAGCATCTGATTCTTATAACTACGACAATTAAAATGGTATTTTATTTTTTTCCTTGTCAATGTACTGTTCTGTTAAGTTTGCATTATCTGAGAAGATAATTAAGGGGAAAAGTAAGTCTCAAGCCCTAGATTACTGTGACACCAGGAGCTGGCTCTGAGCAGAGGCAGCATCAAGAAGAGCATTCCCACCCAGAAGGAGGTGTGTGGGCAGAGCACAAACACAGCAGCAGAAGTGCTCAAGTGGGCAATGAAGCTGGTGGGGCTGAAGGCTGTGAATGACAAATGTCACCAGTGCAACACAGATTAGAGGTGGGAACGTGACATTTAAGTCTGGCTTAGCAACCTCCTGGTTCATACAGGGAAGGGATGTAGACAGGCTTGGGAACATGTTGAGAATACAGCTGGACTAAAGAGCTGCAGCAGGTATGGTCTGTAGCTGGCAAGGCCAGGGAAGGTTTGAAATGTTGGCACAAGTATGGAACAGTTGAAGGAGAGGAGGGGGCACACCTATCGATTGGAACAAACTGGAACTGAAGCAGTCAGCTGCTACTGTTTCACCGCAGTTAGCAGAAAAAAGTGTTTAAACTGACATCACAGAAGAAATACTATAGATCAATAAATGAGACCTTCAAACTGGTAGTTCCAAGTTGCCTGGGTTAACCATAGGCAGTCTAGCACTCACCAGCATAGCTCAGCTGCTTCTATATGAACACATATTTGAAGATCCAGTTACTTAATGGAACATCCATAAGGAACAAGCAGCAGCTTCCTTCTGAAGTGTTCATTTGAGAGCAAAGCCCACGAATGAGTGATTTAGTAAGAGCTGAAATTATCACCCTCCTCTTATGAGTTCCATTTTGTACTCATCAGAGCCAAGCTGCTCTCTGAAGACTTGCATCTTTGTCTTTAGACTCAGATAATTTTCCCCATGAAAATATTCAGTTGAGCCACTTGAGATTGATGAGAATTCTGAGTCTTTTCAGAAAGAGATGTAGCTGCTATAATTGGTGAACAGAAATTTCAGGGTCTTACTTTGATAAGCAAAGACAGTCCAGGCTGCTGGGGAGAAAAATAATTTCTATAGCTCAATGGCTTCAATATAGCTTTGAATTTTCCTTGTTTCATACTCCAAAGAGGTGGCCTGACAAGACCTAGGGATGTTACCCAGTCCCTCTCTTTGCCACAACATTTGCACCAGTACAATGATTAGCACAGAGCCACTTGGCTCTTTCAAGTTCCGATCCTTGCTGACATGACCTTTAATTTTAATGTCTTAAAAGCATTTTCCTGTTCCCTCTCCATAACCCTACAACCACAGGGTTGTAGCATTGTCTAGCATTCTTACCCACAGCCCATATTCAGTGTGTCTGCTAAAAGTGGAGTTTGATTTAATTGCCCTTAGATTGATCATTTTGTTGGCTTGAATGATTCCCTACCAAATGACCACAGGTCACTCCAGAGAAACACCATTATGACGTAAATGCAAACCACTTAATACACTTTATCCAAGTGTGGATGTAACTCATTACTGCCCATGGTTAAATTTGATTCCTCACTCCCTGAGAGAAGTGAAGTGGTAAAGAGCCAATATTCTCAGAGTTCTGAGATTCATCCATCAAGATAACACCTAGTGGCAACAAAAGATAAATGTCTTTATTAAGAACACCAGAGAACCTCCTGCACTGTGGTGCTCTTTAAAGCAGGTGCTAGTCTAAACACTCTTGCAAGAAGCAGAATATCTAGAAATAACCTTGCAGCTTTGTGACATATTCTCAGAATATTAGAACTATTATCGATCAAAGCTATTTTTAATAAATGTGCAGTTAAAGTAGTGCTGCATTAGGGATAGTTGTATACAGAAAGTGTCTGATGATACACTTAATGGCCAGATGTCATTCTTTTAATATCCTTTTGATATTGGAAACTGCATTTGAACTTGCTCTTATATTTTTGCTGCAAGTGGAATTGCTTGACTTTGTGCTGTATTGCTGGAGCAAAGTTAACCGCTATTGCTCGAATGAAAGGTAAGTCCAAGAAGACTGTGACATGCATGGTGATGAGCACAAAATGGGACATGGATTTGTTAAAAAGCTTACAGGTAAGTGGCACTGTCATCACTTTTCCTACTACAGATGCTTCTGTTACTCGTATCTTCAGGACCTGAAATTGTAAAGAAATTTTAGGTACTTTTACTATCAAACTTGGCTGCCACCAAATCATTAAGGGGTAAATAATTCTCAAAGTTGGGAAGAGAAATACATAGGAGTAAAATCAGTGGATGAGTGAAAAAAAGATTATGCACAGTGAACATATTAAAATTTGTTTAGAGCTAATATAAAGTACACACATAGGTGCAAGACATGTAATCACGAAATTTTCAAATGTAGTTTATTTGAATATGTCTTTGAGACATATCTCAATTACTCCTCTTGCACAGTCTGGTCTATGAGCTTATACTGGAGATTTCAGTTCAGCCTCATTTCCGAGAATATGAGAAACCTTACATAGTGCTACTGTTTAATCTATTTAGTATTATTCTCTTAAGATTTGGCTACCATCCCAGGAAAAGCACATAGGTAAGGGAAACATTTGTAAAATAAAGGTGAAACCTTGGAGGAGTTAATTCAAATAAGCTAAACAGGACTATTTTCTGCAGGAATCCTAGAAAATCCAGTTGCATAAATACAAGGAACTTTAACATATAGAAATTTTTTTCACTGTAGCATGACTACCACTTGCAAATAAATCCACTGCTAGTTGTTAATTAGCTGTCTAGACAACAATAGCAATGAAAACACAACCCATAAACACATTATCAGACTGCCGTTATATAGTGCAATTGCATAGGCAGAATGCCCAGGCACTTTGTGTTTTGGTTCTTGGCTCCCAATAAAACCCAGACTGGCAGATCTTTATTCTGGTGTTTTCCCTACTGCAGTCATTCCTGAACCTTCTTATCCACACATGCTCCAAATCTCCTCAGAGTTGTTCCTTTTACAGTTACTTTCTTCTGGAGGGCAAACAAAAACATCTATGGTTTTGGACTGTGTGCACATAGACTTGCAAATATGTGCTCTCCAAAATGGCATAGACATTAACTGGCAACTCCAAAGAAAAGTGCTAAACTTCTGTCCAAGGCAAAAGACTTGAGGTAAAATCTCATGACTCAAAATAACTTTTTGTTGTAGCTGTTCCCAGAGGAGACAGAATGAAGTATTCTGTACTTTCAGCAAATAAAGAATGGAAAGGAGAAACATGTTTCTTTATTCTTTTTGAGGTCATATGTCCCATCACAAATTCCATTTAAACAGGCTACAAGAACCCTGGTGTAATAATCAGGGAGAAATGGAACGTTCAATCATCTCCTATTGAATCAAACATTTTAATTTGGAAGCAGAAGACTGAAGTACAGGAATATAGGGAAACTCATTCTGCTCCTGGATATTAGATAACTAATTCATAAAGGTGCCACATCTGCTATATGCAGGAGGAAGAGGGAGCATCATAAAGGCAGAGGAACTGCCAGTGTATTAAGTGGAAAATTTCCATAAATGTCCTTAGGTTTCCATCAATCTGCACATGTAGACTTCCTCTGAGCACAGCTTGTGACCTTCAAATCAAGAATAATGGTCAAGAGAGGTAAATGAGACTACTTGCATCTATTTTCATCAGCAACAAGTGGTTTTAAATTATCAGTGTTATGGACATGATATGAAAACTCCTGAGACAATCAGAAGTAACAGGAAGTAATCAGGAAACCAGTGGAGTATAAAAAGTAAAAATGAGGACAACTTTAGCAGAGTGTGTGTGAAACTTGGCATGAAGCCCAATTCTCCCCTCAGAGGCTCTCAGTGTTGGTATAAAAAGTATACCAACAAAGTATACCAAAAGTATCTTACCAAAAGTTAGTTTAATCGACCTGACTACCCCTTGGAATAGGAACAAGGCTTTCAGGCATTATTAGAGTAACCATACCAACTAGAAAACATAAACTGAACAAAAAAACATCCAAAATTTGCCTCACTACTTCATTAGGACTTTACCAATAAGCACTAAGAGAAATCAGTCACCCAATAAATGTCAGAAGTTTGAATAAAAAAAATGGCAGAACTTGTGATTATTGCATCTGAAGACTGAGATTCTTGGAACTCACAAACTGTAAAAAAAAAACCCAGCAAAAGAGGTTGCTGCCTAAAGGAATATAGGTTAGAATGCAAACAAATGAAGAGCACAAAATCCATAGCACAGTCTCTTCTGTTCTCTTCCGTTCTCATGGCAGTGCACTGGCCTTGTCTGCAGGTCTAATCCTTTGGACAGGCTTTCAATTCTGACCCTTGAGCTGACCGGAATGGATGAAGATCCAGCATCTGGAAGGCTGGATACTAGACCTGGGGTCTGAACATATCAAAAGGAGTAAAAGGGCAGAGCATGAATCTTCAAAACCTGTAGCTTCCCAGAAGCTCCTCTAGTCTCCTTGGCACTGATATAAAGGAAGGGCAATATCAGGCAGTGACAAGCCATTGTCATGTACCCAAAGCTTTTAACATCAAACGAGCGTGATGCTCAGGGTAAAGCACAGCAGCACATTTCTAGCAGAGCACCTTGGTGGTTGGTATTGATTACACTGGAAATGAGGAACAGGGAGAGTAAAATGAAAATAATATTAAGTTCAAGGATACTGACAGTCAACGAGCAAAGAACAACAAGATTCACACTGACATTTACATGTGTTTGTCTTGTTTCAGCCTGGTAAGTACCTACCAGGCCTGTGATATTATCAGTCCATCATGCCACAGACAGTGTGCTACAGTCAGGATTAAAATGGTGCTCATTTTTTTCACCAAACACAGCAAAGTCTTCAACCACTCTAGCTATTTACAAAAATATATCACACAGAATTTGAGGCCCTAACTCTCAACCAGAACAAACTCTCTTCTGGTTGAAAAAAATTTTAAAAAGTACATGGAAGCGTCCCTAACAGACCTTTCCCCCCACCAGCTTGCTTAATTTTCCTATCAAATAATTTTATTTTTTTGCCACTTACTAATTGGAGAAATGTTCTATACTATAGTTTTTGTAAGATATAACCTAAAGGAAGCAGATCATGACCCTGTGACTGAGACACTAACTTGGGGTGTAGTAGACTGCTCTTTAGAAGAACAAAAACTAGGTCTGACAATTTGTTTCCAACAGGAATTTCAATCTGAATACTTGTTACCTGTTTACACAAAGTCAATGCCAGCATTTTCCTGTGGGATTTATCTTGTACTGAGCAAAGCAAGAGGAAACTAAATCCAGTTACAAAGAACCTGTAAAACATAACCCCCAGGTTATGCTCCAAGAACAACATTATCATTTACTACCCATGTGGAACATGAATTATTCTTTCACTCACCACTGACAGTGTTTGTCAGGAGCACAAACTCAGACACAAGAATAGCTTTGGAAAAAATAGGATTAGAGACATAAAAATAATCTTAATTATAGCAATGGAGTTTCAGTGAACAGAAGGATCTGCCTTTGGGCAGACAGCACACACGGAGCCTGTGCGTGGGTGCGATGCCTCACACCAGAAGGGACGAGTGTCTCAATCAGCCATTTGCTGAGACCATGGCAGTGCTCAGACAAGCTCCTTAAACACCCCAAAAAGGTCTTTGGAAGAAACCCCAACGTGTTTCCCAAAGTCTGCTGGATTGTAGTGTTAAGTAGGTGGTCATTTTAGTGTTATCTGGAAAAAGACTTAATCCACACACATGGTAACATCACTGCCTTTCATTGAAAAGAAAACTATCAGTATCTTAATTTTTCAAAAACCATCTCTGGGCAAGAAAATAAATGGATTGCATGCTATTAATACTCTCACAGCTTCTCTGTTTGTAGGAGATAAATTTGGTGATGATACTGTTGAATGCTGGATATTGGGTATCCAGTGAGGTATTTAATTAGGCTGTCATTGTGAATAGGAAGAAAGGGGATGGAGAACCTGCCCCAGGAACATGCAGGGATCTCAGCACCCAAATTTCTGGTGGGATAGTGAAATCTCTGTCAGAGACTGGGCAGGTGGCCCAAGGCAAAGCCTTTTCTGCTACCCTGCTGGGTGGCTGCATGTGTACTTCGGGGTGTGGTGCCAAGGAGGCCCACAGGACAAGTGGCTGCGTGGCTGGAAAGCCTGCTCCTTGGGAAAATCAGGGCTGGATAACCATGAAAACAAGTTGCAAGAGTAGGGAAAACCCTTGGAGCCCTCATGGGATGTGCTCTGCATACCTTGAAACCCTCCAGGAGTGAAAGGGCCCCAGGTGTTTGTGCAGAGGGAAGCATGTGGTGGCTGTGTTCCTTTCGAAGGAGGCATTTGGTGTGGCATGGGCACATCTCTCCTTTCTGCAGAGCTGTGGTGTAAGGGGACTGCCAGAGTGGGTTAGTGTTGGAAACTGCTGTTTTAAGGCAACCAATGGAATTTGGCTGAAAATAACTCTATTTTCAAGTTCAAACACCTAAATTATCTAGATATTTTGGAATTTTTATTTGAGAGGATCCTATATTGTTTAAGATATTCAAGTCCTTTTCTTCCCTTCAAAAGAATACTCTAATCCTGTAGTAATAACTCAAACACTTGGATTATCATGCATTCTCCTGCTGCAGTTTACCACAACAAGAGGAATACCATGCATTTGCTTACACATTTCCTAAAAACCAGGCCTAAACATTTCCACTTTAGCATGTCATCAGAAAGGAGACCAGTGATTCCCTTCTAAAAGTCCCAACATGCATCCAGGCTTCGACGTCCAGTGTCACTTCCTAATGGTAGTAAGAAGATGAGGGGTATATTTAGTCAAATCTCATCACTTTCCTTTCTGTGGTCCTGTTCTACATGGTCTCTGTTGTTTGTTATTATTATTATTAACCTATATTTGCCTCCAGAGGCCCCATTTAGCTCTGTGTCGGAAACTGCTTCCTGCACTTATTGCTGCTGCCAAACAGTTGTGCTACAACTCCTCTCATGAGCCCATTCAAAGCTGATCAAAATCAAGAGAGTGATGACTTTACTGTACTGACCTATTTCATACAAAGCTGATTTTGTATATTTAAGGTCTAACTCTCCAGGGTTCAGAGAGGGAGCAGCATAACTTCCCTCCAGCAAGCCTTAGCTCAGGCTAGCTTTCCTGCAAGAAGGATTTGCTTATGATGGGTACCTGATATGGGCACTAAGTACATTTACCACCTTCTTTTTTCTGTCAGAAGAGCACTTCCTTGGATGATAAGGAAGATGCCTTAAACTAATGAATAATGAACACATTCAGCATGTATGTTATAAATCCACAAGGTTTGTTTGGGAATTGAAGCAAGGAAGTTTCTATCATCTACTGGTCACACGTTCCTGCTGTCCTTAAGGAGATCAATGTTTGAAAAAAGATAATCAACAGCCTGACACATCAAGGGAAGAATGTTCTTGAAAAATCTTTTTGTCACACAGAGAAAAATAGTTGTTTTGTGTTTCAGTACTTGTAGCCAGTAAGGTTAAATATGTCTAGCATAATAATTCCATTTAAAATAGGATTTTATATATAAACTTAAATTAAAATAATATTTATGGAAAAATATCCCATGCTGATGTTTGATTTTTTAAAATTTATTTTAATCAGTAGAATGGAAATACATGCTATGTTTTACACATGTGTTGGGGATTAGGATTTTTGTTTCTTTCTCTCATGGAATTTCATCCCATCTGTTGCTAAGAAACAATAACTACTGTTCTTAAGAGAACAAAAGATGTGACTGGGAGGAAGAGGAGGGGGAAGGTGCAGGTGGTTACTTTCTTACCTGGGGATTCTCTCTTAGGAAAGGTAAAGATACCTGAGATTTTGGCCGGGTGGTGACAGGCTGGGCTCAGCTCCTTTTCCTCTCTCGCTTTCCACATGGGAGGAGGCACGGACGGTCTGTGGGTGCTGCCCAGAAGATTCGGTGCCATGATGGTCTGTGGGTGCTGCCCAGAGGATTCGCTGCCATGATGGAGCTTGTTTCATCCCGTTCTGCTACCGTGGGTGAGCCTTTGCTCATTGGAGCAGCTGTTGAACTGGGACCTTCCTAACACCATTCTGACTGGAAGGGACCCTCACCATCTATTCAGGTGCCTCAGGGTAAAAACCCGGGATCCCAACCCGCTCCCCCTTCCCAGAGGAGGCGTCTCCCCGATTCCATGTGGCAGCTGCTACGGAGGAGCCCGGCTGCTGCTGCCAAGCCCCGCAGCTTTCTGCTGCTGTCTTGGGCTTTTTCTCTACACTCAAACCCACACCCTCTGCTTGCCAGGACACTCCCTGGCTCCTGCTACAGCTGTGGAGTTTCTGACACATGTCCTTTGTTACTCTGGGGTTTGCTGGTCCCTGCTGTCCCAGCCGCTGCTCCGCGGTTCCTGCTGCACCCACAGCCCCACGCAGCCCGGCCGCCATTGCCGCGTGAGGGAGGCCGCGCTCGCGCCGCAGCGCCCCCTGCCGGCGCGGGGAACCATCGCGGCCGCCCTGCCCGGCCGGGAGCCAGCAGCGCCCCCGCTGGCTGTGACCGGAACTGCAGGGACGGGGCCGGGCCATGGCCCAGAGGTTTTTGGCGGCTCCCTGGTTGGGTCTGTGGTTGCTGCCATGGCTGCTGCTTGTTTACCTCGTTATGCACATACACACACTAGTAAAGAACTGTTATTCCTTTCCCCAGCTCTTTCCCTGAGAGCCTCTTAATTTGAAAGTTATCGTAATTCTGAGGGAAGGGGGTCATATTTTTTCCATTCCATTCCAAGGGAGGTTCCCGCTTTCCTTTGACAGACACCTATCTTTCAAACCAAGACAATGTGTAAAATCCAACCCAAGTCCTTCCATCTAATTGCCAAAGTACTTTTGTATTTTTCAGCCTGAATTCTTCCAGGTGATCTTTCTCTTAGTTTCATCTATTTCTGTAGCTCTGGGAACACAACTCTTTTACAATATGCAACTGTAAAAGTACAGAGTGGAGTTTTAGGTTGGAGATTTGGCAAATCAAGATTTACATTTGTATAATTTTAACATTTATCCACTTTTCCATCAACTAATCAGTTGTGCAAATTCCCTTGGGATCTGAAACCTAAATCATTTTTAGCTCATATTTGACAGCCAGGAATAAAAATATTGCAATTGCAGCTTACTGTCATTTACACTTGATGAAACTAACACCAAATGAGTATAAAATTGATTGGGAAACAGTGTTCAGACAACAGCAGGTAGAGACCAATAGTTTTGTTTCAAACAGGAAGAAAGTATCGACTCGGTTTTGCAAAAATAGTGAGTCATTGTTTTTATTACTAACTTGGATGATGGAATACAGGACACAATTTTAGGTCTGAAGATGATTCCAGGCACTCAGGGTGGCAAAGATGCTGAAAGACTAGGATTCAAACCAATATGCATATGGGAAAGAGATCTGGAAAAACCAGAAGCAACTCAGTAACAATCCATGAAAGTACATCGGAATAATCACCTGCATAATTGGAAGCACTGCAGTTTAGGTAACAGTTTTGAAAAAAAGAATTTGGCATTGATATTATATGAAAAACTGAAGATGAATCAACAGCGTTTTAAAATAGCAAGCACCAGTCCAGATACAGGAGCAGTATAGGTAAGTAAGATGAGGAAAATAATTGTGTTGCTCCATGCTCTCTTAACAATATATTTTCTCTGTCTCTGTATCTCATTTTTAGCACTGTACTTGAAAGTAAAAGTGACCAAGAGATGAAGCACAATCTGGAGCATGGTAGAGCAATGTCACATAAGGAAGGGGATATTTCTAGCCTGAGATAGCAAAGACTGAGATGAGACTGTAAAAAATACCTTCCTTTCAAAAAGGAGGGGAATATTCTGTTCTCCCTATTCAGCAGGGTTAAAATGCAAACAATGTGCCTCAGCTGTAGCAAGGGAGAGATAAATTTAGTGCCCAGGAAAATGTTTAAAATTAAGATGCTCTGCCATAGGTTTGCAATAGGTTGCCTGGGACAACTGTGAAATCTCTAACACTGGAAATTCATTAGAAGCATGACAAAATTCTCTGTTTTCTTATTGTCATGAGCTGTGGTTTGTGGATTCTAATTCCTGCTATTGCAGAGACCTATTACATGGTGCCAAACAAGGACCAAATATTCTGCAAATAGGGCGAAATGTTTCTGCAGCTTCTGTTGTTCATGCACAGGGCCTCAAAGCCTTAAGCATCCAGAGAAGGTAAAAGAGTGAAAGGCAAGGATAGAACTGTGAACAAAGAAGTTAAAATCCTAGCAGATTAAAGGGATCTTTTTTAAGAGATGCTAAAATATCACAACACTTGTTGTTTACCCTTTGCATCTATGCTGCAATCTGAGGAGGTGTAAGCTCTGTTTGACACCTTCTCAGCTGACGGGGCATTCAGAACTCTCTGTGCCTCACTTGCTTTTCCTCCTGACTTGCTTTGTGTGGTACATACACCATGGTCATGGTATATTTGACTAACAGAAGAATTTGATGAACTAAGAAAAAAGATAAATGGAAAGAAAAAAAAAAGAGAGAGAAGGGTCCTGCAGGTGTGGACTGAGAGCAGAAAGCTGGGGGAAAGAACAAGCTGACACAAGCAGTCAGCACAGAGCAACTTTTCCTTTATTTACCCTTGCAAAACTGCAGGAATTTTCATGGAACATGTGTTATTTGTTAGAGGTTTTCCAGTTGATGAAATGAATGACTACCAAACAATTCTTAGAGATAATAATCTGGGTACTTTCAATTTTAAATTGGTCTTAGAAGTAGATTATTAGAATTAGAAGTAGAATATTATTTTGTAGACCAAAAAAAAAAATGGTTCCTGGGCAATAACTTCTTGCGGAACACAGCACTGCATGAGTAGAATGAGTATTTGCACAGCTGTTGGAAAAAGCAAAGCAAAAGGCTAGTCACATTTCTTTGGATTATTTTGTAAAGTGAAATTAATTCTTGTGCAAAATACCAGATAAAGAATCCAGAAGCAAAGTCTCCATTGATTTCAGCAGAGCAGAATCCATTTTGAGCGAGAATCCAGCCAAATCCAATGTGTAGAGCCAAAGTGCCATGGATTGCTTGCCAATAGGATCCTGCCTAGGAGTGTATTGCAGACAGACTGACCTTTTCAGGCCCTGCCATCTCAAATAAGACTGCCAACAACGATTCCTAGGGATCAAAATACCCATCTGCTATGTATGAGGCTGAGAAAAGCAGCAGTCTGGGTGCTATTTGCAAAGAAATTTGTTAAACTTAGAGCGAAGCATTTGCCCAAATGTAATGGTGCAGAGGAAGGTCTATCACTTTCTCTTGGTAGGGGTGTTGTTCAGTCAGGACACTGTGAACAGAGTGCTGGAGAAGCATCACCCAGAAATTACAGATGGGCAGGAACTACCTAGAACTGCTTTGGAAGAGGGTGACAGGATGGCATCCAGAGGCATCTTCCATAGCAGATTATTCTGTGCATCTCTGAAATGGTGGATGGACAGAATTCTCTCTAGTTCTGGCCCTGGGCACTAAGAGCAGACAGCAGGACACCCAGAGGTTAATGGTCAGCAATTGCTGCTACTGCAGCACTAAGGACTCTTGTAGACACTACTCAGTGTCTCCCTGACCATTGCAGAGATGACAACAATGGTGATTCCAGCCTTTTGAATGCTAACCAACTTAGAACAGCACTCACTGCTCCGACCATCATCTCATTGCCCCATTTAAACAGATGAACAAATACAACTTTAAAGTTCTTTCATTTGAGCTGTGGCTACTGACTAATAAGACCAAACCTCTTTGGTGAGCTGGAGAAATTACTCTGATGTAAACTTAGGATAAAGAGGAGGATTTCTGTAGCTCCAAGCAATACATGTAAAGGTTATGTAAGGTCATTTTCATTTTTCTTCATGCGGATCTTTTTCTTCTAAAGATATGAAAAAAGCAAGGTTAAGTTTTCTCAGATGAGACAAACAGAAAACACTGACAGTGTTCTATGGCTTTAAAAGGGGGGGTAGCTTTGAAAAGCATTTTGAAAGATAACATTTGTGAAAACGAAGCCATCTTGCCCCTCTGGGAGCTTCTGTGTGTACCTATTAGGAAATCCATTTGAGTCCAGAAATTGCACCCTTGCTTGGAAAGAGTTGATTCTGCCTTTCATCAAACTTCCCCTTTATAGAAAGCTAGACAGCCTGTGGAGAATAATATTTCATTTAAAACATATCTCACTATTGTGTCTCTCAAAATATTTGCAAATTTATATTTATTCTATTATCACAAATAATTTAAAATAATGAAAACTGAAGGCATATATTAGAGTGAAACTGTAAAAAAACAAAATATAACATAGTGTATTTATTTTAGTCTTACTTGTGTTCTTATAAGTCTGCAGTCATGTGTTTTTTGTGTGGTCTGACATAAAACAGCTCTATAAACACAGGCTATATCAAAAAGCTTCTGACTACTTGGATGTGAATTGTCTTTCTTTGTGTTCACAATTTCTCTTAAATCTAATAAGAAATAAGACTATGTTGGTCCACCTTGATGAACAATGACTTTCATTTTCCTAGTGAAATGTGACCTTTCAAGTAATAAGCAGAGTATTGAGTCGATACTGTTGCCAATGCCAATAGATGTTTGGAAAATAAGGAGTAGGGAAGGGTTTATATTCTTATTTCCTGGATTAAGCAAAAAAAGTACTGTGAACATTCACAGACACATTGTACTTGTGTATTTGGCAGTATTTTCTGCCCAGGGGAAAGAAAACACTTGGTGATTCTCCACAGCTTGTACATGAAATTAGATAAAATAACTTTACTACTTCTTGAAGGATCTAAGAAAGCGCTGTGTTAGCCCAGTGTTAGTAGTCTCAATTAAAACAACAGATGATTCCAACGGCATTGCTTGGAAATGCTGACCCTTCTCTAAGCTAAGTCTCACTTGGCTTCTGTTCCCAGAGTAGGGATATCAGGGGGTCACACAGAGTTCCACTTCCACAGCTGTTGGAGAGGAGTCATGCAAACAACTACCTCCAGATAAAGTTTATTCAAATATGATATAAATCAAGAAGCTCTTTTCCCAACCTAACCTCTTTCTCTTGATCAATTCAGTTGGAGAAATGAAGCTGCTTTATTTTTTATGCCTAGCCCAACCTTCTCTTTGTTCTTCAATTTGTAAATGTGTCAAATATAATTAAAACTGACAGAGGCCAAGATTAAATCAGACAAAATGTAAACATTGTTTGTGTTACTTGGTTGATGCAAAGCTTTTACCATAAAATGCTTTTAGATAAATTAATTCAGCTATTAGAGTGCTGCAGCACTGAAACTTTGCTCCAACTGTTTGAACTTTTCAGGGACACTGTCAGGTCATCTTAGATTCAAAACCCAATAAATACATGTCTCGGGTTCTGAAATCACCTAAGGGAATCAGGTACCTGACTTCTACTGAAAGTTGGAGTGTGGTGGGAAGTTAATTGACTTCCAGCAGGAATTAAATGCCTTTGAAGAGTCTATTCATGTCCTTGCAAAAAGCAGCCCCTGTCCTTCATGGAGATAGATGAATGTAACTGCTTTCACATCCACCTACCAGCAAAGTGTTTGATGCACACATTTTACAAAACCTAAACAAGCAAGAAAACCCTAAGAGCTACCTCTACTTTTATTTGATTGCATTTTGGTTAGCACTAAATATTTCCTTTCAATGTAAAATGATGATAGTGTTCAATAATGATATTATTAAGTTGTGGCATAACTATAAGGTTAAATTTCAGCAGATTACTCCATTAAGGACTTTCAGTTTCAGCCTGGCAGGCTGCAACCTGCAGTTTAAGGTTTTCCCCCAGGCATTTTTGCCTTAAAAACCTCACCCCTATATCTCAATAGCCACCATGAAAATTCTTGGCAGACAACAGAGAAACTCAGTACTTTTGAAAACAGGTTTCTGTCTTGTTGACTGAGATTTTAGTGATGAGCAATACGGCATTAAAATTTGCACAGCTTTGAAAATAGATTCCTGACTATTTCCTTTAATTCCTCAATTGCTACTTTAAAAAGTAATGCAATAAATGTGATGTTATCTGTATTTTTATTGTAATTTATTTTCACACAGGATGGGCATTTTTCATCCCTGTGTTAAATCCTGCTCTTTTTTTGGTATGTGTACATCTGTATCTCCACTTGTTTTACAAATTTAATATCTTGATATTAAACTATAATATTATAGCTCATTATAATCAGAGCTTTTGGGGATTTCTCTCTTCAAGGCCTTTAGTAAAACAACTCTGATACCATGGGACTGTAGCCAGAAATTTCTTTCTCTGATCTTAAAAGTCTTATTTATCCACAGATATTCTCTAAGAATTCTACAGTCTCCTTGGCGAAGTTACCTCATTCATGAGTGTGGCTGCCATAAGGGGAACTCAATGACAAAGTCAGAGGTCTCTTAGGGACAGGATGATGTCATGGCACAAGATGGCACAGGGACAGAATATGCTGGTCCTTCACCTCTGGCAATTGACATCTGTATAGAGATGATTAGTGCAGCTATTCCCCCATAACCTTTGTGGACATGACATCCAACCACCAAACCAGTGCAGAGATCTTGCACCTGGCAGGCTTGGGCCATGGGGAAAGCAGTGCTTGAGTGAGCAAATGTCAGGGCTGATCAATGAAAACAGAGCTAGTGCACACCAAATATCCCTCACAGCTTTGCCAAGTCTCTTGGATAAAGACTATTTATCAGTCCCTTGCTTTCATAACCATAGATGTTTTCAGACCTATTGAAAATAGCTGACAAAGACTTCTCTGTGGTGATGAGAAACCAGCACTGGTTACCAGAAAGAATGGAACAGAGCAACAAACTGTCTCATGTCTTGAAACCATCTGAAGACCCTCTAAATGATTGTTGAAGCAATGGGTTAAATTCTATACTATTTCTGCTAGTAGGCAGAGAAATACATCAATAACAATGAGATCTTAGGCTTACAGGCAGTGAACAGAGGTGTTTCTGAATGAATTTGGAAAGAAGGCTACAGAGCAGTACTTCTCTGTTTTATAGCCAAGTATTTTTATTCACTGAGATTAAGACAAAGAAGGCCTTGGGATTAAAAAAAAAAAAAAAAGTGACAGTGTAATGGATCTTGGGTATTATAATATCATCTGAAATAATCAGTGGCAATTTTTGCTAATACAAAACCCCCCAAAAAACCAAATAAAACTGCATTTCTCACAAAAGTTAGGTTTGGAAGCTGATTCAGATTTTACATGGATGCAAATATGAAGGGATACTGTTAAGACTATTCCATTGCTGAACAGATTAGTTGACTGATGTCAGAATTTGGACTGGTGACTTCAGTTTGAAGCTTTCCTTGTAACTAAGAAGAGCAGGATTTGACTTTAAATCAGGATTTTTACGCCTAATAACGTCAAAAGAGCTTGCAATTTTTTTCACTAGTTAGGTAGATTTGTTGAATATCTTGGGTTAGCTTATTTTATTAAAGGATTCCAAGCTTTTGTTTTCAAGTTCAAATATTGATAAAATGAGTATTAAAATGCTATTCTACAATATTAAAAACTTAAGTGAAAGAACTTTAGGCCAGAATGAAGAAAAAGAATTAACTCCTAACACAAATTAGACTGAAAAGGCTATCTGCATTGTTCCATATGAGAGAACCACATAATGATGTTCTTAATTTCCTAGTATTGCAGTATTCTGAAAGGCTTTCCAGCTGTGAGAAAACATTTAGTCCTGATGCATATACTACTCTTTCCAGGGGATGGGGTCCTTTGTGACCAGTTCTGCTTATTTACACTCTTGTATATTGTTTAGCTTTAATGTGTTGCAAGTTTAAAGGAGAACCAGGAATTCAGCCCAGTCTTCCTTAAATTCTTGCTATTTATGATAATTTAATTCCTTATTTCTCTAGCTACCTAATACAAAGGATGATTTCACTGTCATTTAAGATCACTTCTTTTCCTGTTTTCATGATCTTCTCACTGTTATTATTCTTCTCATTGAAATTTCCTTTCTAGTCATAATGAACACTCAGAGCATTTCATTGAGAAAAACAAGGAATTAAAACATTTTCTATTTCCCTAATCAAGACACTATCATTATTATCACTGAAAGCCAGGGAAACAGATGAAGAATGACAGAGTTACATGAAAGAGAAAAAGGACACTGTCAAAGTGATTCTGTGATCACGGTCATTTCTAATAACATTCTGGATGCTGGCATAGCAATCTAATTGCATACTAAAGCCTGTTGTGTAAACTCAGTTACTAGTTGCATTACAGATGCTCATGCTTCAGTCACAATTGAGGCAAATATGAACAGAAATTTGGAAAGTCCTTGATTGCTATTGTGGAATAATTCATACCACTCATCAGTATGTCAATTTTCAATTTAATTTGACATTTTTGCAGCAGAAAGCCACAGTGATTCAGCTCTAGAAGAAAAAATATTCTTGGAAAAGAATCATGTTTTGAAAATGAAGAAAACAAAAGTAGGATAAGTTTTTATTCTATCACTTTTGACAGTATCCTATTATAGGAAAGACTAAATAAATTTTAAAGGCAAAATTCTCTCCCCATTCACACTACAATAGCTCCAGAATATACCTACCAACTTTCATACTATTTTCCATTAAATTAGATCTGCAATATCACAAAGGCTGCTTCATCTTTTGGCCTCAGATAAGTCACTTCCAGGAAACAGGCATGATGAGAGTAAGACAGAGAGCTCTAAACAATCTCTGAATTAAGAATGTGTTCAGTAGGTACACTTGGTTTCTTCTCATCCCACAGATTTCTTATCCTGAAATCTGTATGTCACATAATGGAGAAGAACAGGACACAGAAATTTTATCTGAAGGCTAAATTAAAATCCTCCTGCAGTAATCTGCTTGAGGAGCTGGGACTGGTGCAATGCAAAAACATTAAGTGCCAGCCCCCCAGAAAGTCAAGAGGTCTTCCATCAGGAGGTATGCTCTTCACACGATCCCACCCTCAGGTGGTGCTCTCTCCCTAGCTATTTCACTTGATTCATGTTGTTCCAATACCTGTTGAAATGGTTCACCCTGTTTCACTGCTATTACTGCCATTATTTTACCTATCCACACTTGTCTCTGCCAGTCTATTATTCATAATTGCCAGGGCTCCAACCCCACCAGAGAATCCGTTCTGCTTCGAGTTAGAGCTCATTTGCCTTGGATACCCGTTAGCAGTTTCTGACAGCTGTTTCTGCATGATGGCCAGTGAGACTTTATTGGAGGCCAGGAAGTCTTTCATGGAGATCATCTCCCCTGACAGACGGCGTCCGTCCGTGTCGCTCTCATTGACGCCGTCGGTTTCGATGGAGATGTTCCTCCGGCTGCGCACGTTTCCCGGCATCACCACGTTCCTCCGTGAACGAAATAATCTCCTTTGGCACCTGTGGCAGCACTTGCAGGCCAATTTCTTTAATATCCAGTTTATGGACTGCTTGATGACAATAGAGATCACATTAAATAAGGAATAGATGCAGCACACCCCCATGAGTATGAAGACAAAGTTACCAAAGCGGTAAAGGCCCTGGCTCTCATACCTGACGTTCTGGCTACTGACCAGATCACCAAAACCAATGGTGCTGAAGGCCACAAAGCAGAAGTAAAGTGAGTCAAAGTAACTCCACCCTTCAATCGGTGTGTACATTGCAGAGGCACAGCAGGAAATGATGAGGGATGCTACACATAAAATCAGCATTACATAGTACACAGAGGGCTTCCAGCCCGCCAGGCTGTCCACCTCGGAGCTCCCCGAGCCCCGGCGGCCGTTGTGAGGGAGAACTCCTTTCCTCCTCAGCTGTCTCTCGTGGCAGGACTTCATGACGTAAGCTATGACAGTGATCAAGCGCTCCAGGAACAGGTTAAAGAACAAAATGGTCCCTGCACATCCTATAAGGCCGTAAAATATCAGAAAAATTTTGCCTCCAACGGTGGCTGGGGTGGTCATACCAAACCCTGGAAGACAAAAAAGAACAGTTGAAAAAAAATAAACCTGTAGGTACCATGTTAGGACCTTTATCACATGCAAGATGGATGAACTGGTAGCAAATCCTTGTGATACAGCTCAGCTTTGAGAAAAAATACAATCTCCCCAGATGTCACCCACTTGTGCTTGACTATGTCTGAGCTGTAAGGGGAAGGAACACATGCCAGCATTTCCTCCAGAATCAGAATGAAACAAAAAGCAGAACAAAACACATGGACAGGAAAAGGGAGTTTAGAGGAGGCCTGAATTTTGGTCTCGTTGCTAGGTTCACTCTTTCTCTCTTTGTGCTTTGGATTGCTTTCAGGCTTTGGGGTTACGGCAGCTGCTTTCTTCTGTCTGATGCTTTTCCGCACCATGGCTCTGTCCCAGGGGTGGCTCTTGGCTTCCAGAGATCCATCTGCACCATATCTTTGGAACACAAGGTGAAATTTCTCTGAGGCTCACTTGACTCCTGGTGGTAGTGCAGGTGGCACATCACCCAGCACTCAGCACCCACTGTAGTCTGGCTGTGGAAGCCCAGGCTGGGAGCACACACCGTGTGACAGCCCCTGACAGATCATCATGAGTGTCCCAGCAGGAGTTAAAGGTGTGCCCTGCATCTGACTTGGCTGTCTGTCAGTCATTATCAACCCCTTTGTAAATCATCATTGCTGAACTTTTTCTATTTCTCTGTGTCCCACTCCATAGCTCAAGTCTGCATGTGAATCTTATAAAAAGTCTCCTCTGGTCTGATTCTCTGTAATGGGATTTTTTCAGGCCAGAGGTTCTTAAGCCTACTCTGGTCTGATTCTCTGTAATGGGATTTTTTCAGGCCAGAGGTTCTTCAGCCTACTCTTAAATCTTTCCCATCCTAAAGCCTGGAAATAGTAAGTTTGTTTTGGTTAAAGCTGTTGATAAGACAATCTTGCTTTAAAAATATATTACTAAAGAATATAAAGATGTCCAGAACATCACTGAGCAAATTGGAGTAACACTCATGACAAATCTTTGCTGGTGTCTTATTAAGATTATTAAAGGACTACATAACTGACCAACCAAGCAAAAACATTTTTGTTGACAGGACAGAAAAATCACAGAATTTTTTCTTTCTTTGTAACTACGAGATGCCAATTATGAAATAAACACACCAAGCTCTGAGAAACAAAGGAAAATATAGTCAGTATGATACACTTGTACTTCAAAGACAAGAAAAGAGCAATGTGAAAAGACCATGTTTCCAACAGTGCCAGACTGCACCTCTCTTCCCTTCACTGGCAACCTGCTGCCAGCACAGATTCCTCTCTAACACTGGCCCTGCCTCACACTGTGAAGCGTCAGCTCTCACTCTCAGCCCTCCAGCTCGAGCCCCACTAACAACAGCTCCAAGCTTGGGCTCTCCAGGGTCTGCACTGCACTTCTGCCTGCATCCACAGTCTAACACCAAGTGGTCCTACAGGAGGCTCCAGCCTCCTCATTAAATTTCTGTGCTAGGGAGAGCTGGACTGCAGCTCTGTGGTGTGCAAAACAACATGACAAGTGACAAACCACAGACAAAACGTTCTTCATGACAAGAACTTTTTCCTGTTGTTGCCCTTGGCACACAAATATTTTCTCTTGCTTTCTACCCTCCCTTTCTGTTCCATGGCTTGATCTCTCTATAATTGTAGTTTTAATACTTATTTTCGGCACAGGCCAGCTTATATGCAAGTCATGACCTCCACCCTGTGGACAGACACAAAAAGACAATGGACAAGAGGAATGTCAGCAGCTGGTGAGATCTGCCCAAAGAAGCTGTGGGGAGGGAAGTGAGGGGCTGCCATGTCCCTGCCCCAGCCTGTTCCTTGAGAATGGAAGCAGCTGTAGGCTGGGCAGAGATGGAAGGGTGGGGAGCCCCTGGTACAGGGTGAACAGCATTTTGGGACTGGCAGGCATCTCCTACAGCTTAAAGCGAATGCCCTGGAAAGAGAAAGGCTCATGCTCCCAGAGGAAGATTTATGTCTGTGGGCTGCTTCCCACAGGTCCCTCTCGGGATCCTGCCTCTGGCATCATGGCCAGAGCCTGAATTCTCCAGGCTGTTTCTTTAGCTGACTGGATTTTGTTGCTGGGTTTGTTCTGCTACCCACTAGCAAAGGCTTTACAAAGGTATTCAATAGGCATTCCAGGGAATCATGGTGATTTATGAATAAATGACTTAGTGAGCAATTAGAGCACCAATGGGACCCATAGAGCCCAACAGTGAAAGAGCAAGAAGGTACATTGCAGATTGGGAAACAAATACAAAATGAAATTATGAAATCATATAAAAGAGGAAATAAAGGCAGTGGTTGATACTTGGAGACTATTTGAAAGTACAAAATTGCTTCTTGTGATGAAGAAAAAAAAAAGACACAACTGCAGAAAAAAATGCTGGTGATTTTATGGTATGAGAGAATACTGATTAAGTTTAGTGATTTTTATTTTACAAGCTGGGTGACATTTCTAGAAAACACTGTTTCAAGTAGCAATTGAGATTATAGTTAATCAAGTGGAAATCAGATTATTCTGAGTTGGGAAAATAAAATGCTTTAAAGGTTCCAAAAGTGTTTCAATCAATTTGTTAGACATGCTTGCAGTGGCAGTATTGATAGAAATGCATGACAAATTCTAACTTCACCAGCCCAGTAATGAAGGCAGCATTCTTCGTAAAAATTTCAGGATCCTATTTTGAAATCAGTATAATACTGATTTGCCTCTGTCCCATGCTCCATTGATTTCTATAATTTAGTATGATCTTTCTTAATATTCAGCTGAACTGACCAAGTACATTTCTTAAGCTTCAATTTTTCTCCAAATATTGTGGTTTGGTTTTTTTACCTATTGCATAAGCAAGAATTCTGGGGTTTTCCGGTGAATATTCATATTAATTCTGAATTTCTCTGTCGCAGACCTACTTTATTAGAAGCTGGAGGAAATTTAATTCCAAGTAGAGTCAGCAACATTTTTCTAAGTACTGCACACCTCCATGGAAAACAAATCATTAGATTTTGTTTTGGCTGCAAAATTTCTGTTATGAGGTCTGGTACTTCAAAGCACTCTAAAATTCACCTGTGTGTTCAGGTTATATTGTGTGGATATATTAAAAAACTACTGAAAAGGGAAATTACAGCAACAGTATAATATAATCATGTGCCATTATTTTTTGAAGTACTGGGTATAAATGGAGAAAAGCGAGCAGCTGTAATTCTTATCAATAGCCAGTTTGATAAGAAGGACTGAAGTCAAACAGGAAGTTCTCCTAAAGCAGAATCCCCCAACAGCAAACAGTGAATAGCACCAAGCAAGTATTAATCTCAATCTAACAGTAAAAATATGATATTGAAATCAAACAAGAGGAAATAGGCATCAACTACCTATTCCAGGCCAATATTAGGTAATTTCCATCTTTTCTGTTGCAATCTGCTCCAGTGCTACCAGCTGCTGTAAATGTTTCTCATGGGTCATTACCCACATTCATCTCCCTCTGCCTGTTGACACATGGTTTGGCATTTTGTGTTTTAATTCTGAATGTCCTGACATTCACAGGTTACATTAATTAAAACTTCATTTCCTGGTGCAACTGGTGCCATGAAAAAGTATGAGAAATGGTTTATCAGTCCTAATCCCTCATGAATGAAGCCTGGGCGCCCTATACAGAGTGTGTGTAGGGAGACTGGGACAGACATAGAGATTTCACAGTTAATTTTAGACCAGGCAATTGGGTCTTTCTATTGTTCTGAAGAATATCTCTCTTTTCTGATAGGTCTCATTTCTTTTCTGAATGTGTGCAGTTCACTGCTCCCACCCTTCCCACAAAGAGGAAGTTGGTAGAAAGAGGGGGCAACAATGAGTCATTGTGATGTTAGAAATGTAAATATCAACACAAAACAGGTTCCAGTTTAGCATACAATGAGAGCTCTTTGCGATATTGTGTCTATACTCCTAATGTAGTTTATATTTATTTCTTTTTCTCTGTCAGTTCAGTTTAGACACTCATTGGGGAAATTATTTCCAGTGAAATAGACAATGGATAATAATCGAGGTTCATGATAGGTGTGAACCAAACTAAATAAGACAAACAGCTTCAACTGCAGTGAAAAAAAAAATCAAGAAAATAGTAACTAGTAAAGAGAAATACAGGAAGACATAGATAACTGGAAAGATGTTGACCCTCTTTTTTCAGACACATTCTGTACTGAACTTTCTGTGTAAGGAAGTTTTGTGCTTCTAAAAGAGACAGAAGAAATAATTCTAAGAGAAGCTGTACTTCAAAGACTTAGTTGAGAAAATGTCCTGTACTTTGCACTGTTCCAACAGTGTGCAGATACCAATACTTGGGCAAAATTCACTTCTGCCATGATAACCTCCTCTGGTGCTCTCTGAGCAGGATAAGTACTCCTGACAAAACTACTTCTGCTGGACTAATTCTCCCCTGTAGAGACTCCTGTAAGAACAGCTACAGGACTCTCAAATCTTGTCACATCGCTGCCCTCATGACACTGCTATGTCAGCTAGCTTTACACAAGTAAAAATGTCCTGTTCCAGAAAGAAAGAAGGACATTAAGTCCTTCTTTCCAGAAAGAGAAGAAAAAGACTCATTTCTGTGAAGACTTCCACTCTATGAGAGGCCACATTGGTGCAAGCAGGCATGGTGCTGTCACAGCTACCTGATGGTAACAAACCTGCACTTAGGTCCAATTTCTGATATGAAAAAATATCTTTAGTGTTATTGATTTTGCTAAGTCTATGCAGAAAAGCACACACACACACATACATGCAGGCACCTCTGATTTCCCATCAGTGGAAGATCTGCATCTGAAACTGTGCAGCTGGCTGGTGAGACATCCATCCATCCACGTTGTCTTAAACATTGATTTCAACATCTTGATCTTGTCTCTTATGAGGAAGGGAGAATGAGCTAGCCATGAAACTTTCCTTTAATGGAAAAATTATTTGACAAAATAATATTTTATCAGGACAGTCTGGAGTGTGGTATCATTTACTTAATTACCAATGCTGTTTACTTGTGCAGATAGCTAAGTGGTGAGGAAAGACTCATGCTGCCCAGGGAGGTAGGGACACATGGCCATAACATGATTCCTTTGTGCTCTATGCCTTCTGTTTCTAGATTTGTCTGCCTGAGCAACCTCTGCACCTCCTGCCCAGCATCTCCAGGGCTACTTGAGCTGAGTCATAACTGCAGACTGCTGTGATGAGTGTTCAGCTGCTTGGAGACCTGGGACCTGCCCTGAGTGCTGCTGCAGCTGCTTCCATCTGTGTCAGAGTGCACCTGCTGTGCCATGCACAGGCAGGATGAGAGGATGTAACCTCCTGCAGACCTCCTGGCAGGGTTCAGTCCATTCCAAAAGCACAAACACTGATGCTGGAACTAATGGTGTAGGATTTCTTGATGAAACAATACATACATGAGATCTTTTTCCCTCTCTAACTTGTTTGGAGACTCATCACAGAGTGCTGACAGCCAGCACTCTGGGCACTGTTTCAGGGAGGCTGAAGGGCTGGCTGGAGATAATGATTTGAGGACTGCATGGATGCCATGCTTGGTCTGTGCCATCACTGGGACAGGAGCCTTGTGTAAGAGATTGGGCATAACATTTCTTTCCCTCTGAGAAAAGTCTTCTGTAAACCCAACCCTGTGACACAGGGGCAGGTTGGTGTCACACCAGGTGCGTGAATGGGACTTCAAGGTTAGAAATAGCAAAACCTTGGGCTTTCACTAACTCGTTCTGGAAGGCATAAGAAAAACTGGTGTCATGTTAGTGTGTGAGGCAAAGTCTCTATTTAACACAGCAAAGTTCAGCTCACAGAGAGTCAGTGTTAAACCCTCTCTGGAGAGCTGGATGCCTGTTACTGTCCTTCTCTCATCTCACATATGGAAACTGCAGGTTCTGCCTTGAACAGAAACCTACCTTAAAAAAAGCTTCTGATGTTAAGAAATTTAAAAGACATAAGCAGAAGGAATGCTAAAGGGACAACATTAAATGAACAATGTCATCAAAAAATCAGTTTCAATAGACATCTTGAGGGGTCTGTTGACAGTTCTGTTATCATGTCTGTGTAGTTCTTAAAGAATACATGACTGTAATTTTCATTATTGCAAGATTTTTGCATAAGATAAATTATGGAAACCTTGCCATTCTGTTTTATATAGTTAAGGTTATATTTTATTTAAAGTTCACACAGGGTCTTCTATAAGAAATGTACACAGCCTTATTACAGCTGCTGTGTGATCACAAATTCAATCTATAAATGTTTTATGCCTACCTTCATGTTTCTGTTTATAATTTTTATGTAGTTTTTGATGCTGGAGGTGCTAGGTCTAGTGCCTTTCCGTCACCTCTAGATAGATTTGTACCTCTGTACAGCTTTTGTGTTACTATAGGGATAGAAAAAAGTTCAGTTTTGAAACACCTTATTACTATTTTCAAACTTCATAACTTGTTGAACAGTCATTTAAAGGCTTTTATTTCACTTTAAAACATATAAACATTTATCTAATTAAATAGTATGCCTTGAATATTAAATAAATTTTTTGTATTTAATATTCAATCATATTTTCCTTTTAGTATGTTTTATGAAAAGGCACTTGTGCCTGGCTCCAAGACAACCTGAAATCCTGTGCTCAAATGTGTTTAACAGCTTCTGCCTTGGTATGGGTACAGTAATACTGATGAGTGGTAGTTCTGTGGACAAGGTTCATAACTGCAAAATATACAAAATTACATCTGAGTCAGATTTATATACATATATAGAAACCTTCTTTTTTGTTGAATATAAACATTTCTGTTGAATAGTCTACCTTACTAACAAATAGCAGTAACTTCAAACCATAATTCATCTTGGCAGGATAATAGTTTATCTGAATTGTGAATCTAATTAACACTGTTTCAAGGGTTTGTTTGCAGCCATTCGGTCTGTGTAAACATAATAACCCCAACTACCATGGAATGGGAATATAATACTGTGTACACATTAAGCTATAAGCTCATCTACTCTAAAATTTTCCTTTTTAAATCATAAAAAGCTGCCAGTATTTCAAGAATTTTCAAAGGTTAGTTTAAAATTGTTTATTGTTACTTTATTACTGATATATACAGCTTTTCTCTGGAACAAAGTTTCAGCATTTCTTCTCATTTAGGGGTAAAACTATAGGAAATAACGGCAGGCTTTTTGGCCCCCTCAAGGGAAAAAAACAAGTCGTGCCTGCTTGAATCCTCTTGGTAACCTGAGCTTCAGGATGCACTGTTAGCATCTCAGTGCAGGGGATTTTGTAAAATGAAAGCTCTTCCGTGGCTTTATATACCAAAAATTTTAAGCAACAATGTCACTTGTGATTCAACTGAAGCAAAAATACCTCAGCTGTGAGTACTAAGCTCAAAAAAGAAAAGCAAAGAAAAATAAATCTGCAGTATTACAGACCATAAGGAAGTTGGACACAGATAAGAAAGGTGTGCTTGTGTGTGATTACATTTTCCTAACCAATTTCAAGCCTTATCTGGATGTCAGAGAGGAAGTTTGGTAGCCATTGCTACCAGAACGACCACGTGCCAAGGGCCTCAACATCGCTACTTCCCAGGAAATAAAAACCTCACCCAGAAAATTAGTTTGGCCTGATGGTTGGATACATCAAACTAAAAGATAGATCAAAAGACCATGGCATAAAAACCAGTACAGATACTGCTTTAGTTTCTTGGAGACTGACAGAAAGCCCCAAAAAACTTAGGAATAAAGGGGAAAAAATCATAGTGCTCAAGCAGGTGCTGCAGGGACTACAGATATGAAGCAAAGCCTGTGAGGTCACATCATATAGAAAACGCTGTTGGTATTGTGTGGAATAAGGATTTTGAAATATTCCATATAAAAGCAGAAGCAGATATTAACATTGTAATTAAAATTTTAAAAATTGGCAGATGATGGCAGACAACATTATCAGACATTTCAGTGAATATTCATCACGGGACAACTGCTTCTGAAGAAATGACAAATCTGAGAGTGGTTGTGATGAGCATATGATGATAAACTTTAACTTTGGTTTTATTAACTCTGAACTTTTTATCCATTAATCTGTGTCTCAAGAGCCATGAGTTATGAAGGGGACAAAGGCTATTTCTCCTTTTTTTTTTACATTTTGAAAGCAAACATTCTTTCTGGGGTGGGAGGCGCTGATAGATGGACACTTGGGGAAAAAGTCTGAGTTTTTCAAGCAATCATAGAATTACAGAACAGTCTGGGTTGGAAGGGGCCTTCTAAGTTCATCTCATCCAGTCTCCCTGTCATGGCCAGGGATACCTTCTGCCAGACCAGTCGCTCAACCTGCATAATGCTGGGCTTCTCCGAAGACTATAGCACCTACGAGAAAACAGCATTTTTGGCACAGGTGCAAAGATGTCAAGACAAACTTAAGATATCATAACAAAGGCAAAAAAAATCATAGAGATGTGACAATGGTAGAAAGCACAGTGAATTTTGGCTCAGTGAAAAGAGTAAGTCACTGCTGAAACCATGTGCTGGCTTCTATCCACACAACACGGTGTACCTTTGCTTTTGAAATGTCTGGCTTTTTCAAAATGTAAAAGGACTTGCTGGAGTCCCTGGCCTTCCTGTGAGGCCAGAGATGCTCTTTTAGTGACAGTTCTAAAGGTAAATGTCTGTAAGACAAGCATGAATTCAGTGATCAAGCCTACTCACATGATTTTAACAAGTCCAAACATTTCTGTAAAACAGGGAGGCCATTTGTAAAATATGACAGGGAGGCTCAGCACTCTGCTACTCCAAATCCTCCACAGTAACTTTGGCTTGCTGTCTAAGTGTTGTGCCATTGCAAATGAAAAACACCCACAACACAATAGCTATTTCAAGGGCTGAATCTCTTCTCACCTATCAGGGTGATGATCAGTCCTGCTCTCTGCATATTCAGTGTCTCAGCATTTGCCTTACCCACGCAAACAGTTAAACAAGGACAGGACAGGCATGCAGAGGCGGGGAGAACTGAATGAGATTCTGACATTATAGCAAGATACTAAGGAGTAGTTAAAAGCTACAGAGATAGGCATTTTCTGATATAACTGAACAAGTGATGTACTTGTGGGCATCCCAAAATCAGACAGTGGCTAAGGTAGGAAGGGACCTCTGGAGACTGGCCAGTCCAGCCACCTTGCTCAGCAGGGCCTCCCTTGCATGGTAGGTGCCCCGTTGGATGGGAATTCATCTGGAGGTTAACAGGGATCTCTGGATTTCCAGTCAGATATTTATAGATTTGTGGAAATAAAAATCATACCTTAATGATGTCTAGAAACAGAAATGTTTATACATGCAAAGATAAAACTGCAGTGAATCCTTTCAGAGGTAAAATTGTGAAACTGTTTCTGAAACACTTTTAATTAAAGCTTAAATGGCCCATAATTGATTTTGACATCTTTATTTAAAGATCTTTATTTAAATTATTTATTTCAAGAGATTGTTCTTTACTTTCTCTCTGCTTTATGAGATTTTTCTCTGTAAGTGTGTTAACTGAATTAACAGCTTTTGTTTTGTAAGCCATCCCTGCACTGCTGTTGGAAGTGCAAGCCATTCTAGAGAAGCTCTCCTCTCTGTCCAGAGGTATCTGCATATCCGCAGCTACTATTTCCAACAAAATATTTGAGAGCCTCCAGGGAAAGTGAGGCCTTCTCTGATGACAATCCCTGAATGGAAATGATAAGGCTGAAAAATACAAGAGTAGAAACTTTGTGGGTGAAACGCCTGGCTGAACTTCTAAGAGGTTACATGCACTCTGGAGTGCAGCACAGTGTGCTGCCCATTTTCTTGAAGTCTGAATGCTATGTCCTGGCCTTCATGCTCAGGAACAGGGATTTCAGAAAGACCCATCTCTTCAAACATTAGTTTTTAAAGAAGGAAACATATTTTAAAATGCACAAAGAGAAATTTATCACAAGAATCATCCTAGAGATTTCAGATTATTTTGGAAGATAGCTTTTCCCAGTCTTTGGGAAGCTGTTAAACCCAGAAGCAGGAAGGTTCAGTGGTTGGCAGCTTATGTACAACACTCAGTTTTGTAAATACCCTTTTCACAGATGTGGCTTGGTTTACTTGATACTGTTAATGCTGATCAGTCAAATAACTAAACTTAATTAAATTGTTTTTCACACTCTGCTTATGAAAATACTGAAGCTGAGAAAGCTTTTACTAAATATGTTTATCCAAAACCACAGTTGTATTGCCTCTTTAATTCATTAAGTATTCTTCCAGAGGAAGAAAAAATGCCCAATTTACTCCAAATACAATCTACTTGTAAATTTTAAAACCCTTGAAAAAATGATAAAATAAAGTTCTGGCTCTTTATAGAAGTTTTGAAGATGCCACTTGTACTAGTAATAGGTTTAAAGTCTTCTAACCTCATAGTTCACGGTAGTTGTTCCCCAGCTGAATAGCATATTTTGCTTTGGAAAAGAAGCACACAATTAAATAATAGGATTTCTGAGGACTCTAAGTGTCCAGTGGCTAACTGTATGAAAAGAAATCAAAGTTTTGAGACCATTTATCAAGTCCTTTCTGCACTAGAAGGACTCTGTGCTGTCTTTTGTCTCTCTATAATGGTTTCCTGGAAGCTAAGTCCAAAACAGTTTGCCATACATGAAAAAGCAAGAATGCTTTGATACAGTATATAATGTACATACTAAAAAATAGATACAAATCCCTATGCTACAAAGGATTCTCTTCTAAAATAAAAACTTGTTAGTGAAGTACTTGAAGAGACAGAGTCTATCAGACTTGTGAAAGAAAGGTTTTTGAACTATACAGAAAAAAAATCATTCAGACAGGAACTGAAGAAATGAATGCTTTCAAAGTCACAACAACTTTTCTAACAGGTAGATAAATAAGTCACATTCTCCAAATGAGTTTTAAATGAAGAGGAAAAGATTATGCTTTTATGTGAAGTTTTGAAAAAATTCTCAACACATACAAGGAAGAATGATACAGACAGAGAAAAATTAACCCTTTTTCAGCAGCATAGGCAGACCACAGTTTCCAAACTCCCACAAGTGCAAAAGATAGGAAAAAACCCTAAAACCAAAACCACACCAGACTGTTGTCAGGAGTATAACATGACTTAAGCATATATTAACATAAGAATGTTGAATGACCATATTAGCTGGTCCAGTACAAAAGTATTTTGTGAAATAACAAAAAGATTTTTAAAATTGGCTAGTAACTATTCCAAAGTACTCTGCTTCATCAAGGCTATTAGAGCTCCTGGGGTGCTGATACTTTAATGAAACCTGTGGTTGACCTGGTGATGCCATATTTTGCTGTGTGCTATATTGCTACCTTGCAGGACCTTTGGGAACACATGCAAATCTGTATCACACATATTGGATTTGACAAAACCCACTACTGTCCTTTCCTTTCTGGCCTCCTATGAAATGAAAATTGGCTGAAGTACTTTTTGCTCAGTGCATTTATAAGTGTGTGTGTATATATATATTTATATATATTACACAATGTGATTTTAAAGTTTGACTATGAATAAAATTTTGCTTTTCAAATGTCACAATGAATGTCTTCTAAAAAATGGTTAAAGAAAAACTAGCAAAAACAGAAAACCAGCCACCAGCTGTTTTGCAGTCCCAAGAGTTATGTTTTACTTACAAACAAGACAGTAACATTCTTTACCAGATGTATGTCTGGGCTTGCTAAAATTTGTTTTTATATACTCTTGATATCTTTATGGCTTTATGATTTATCTTTTTCAAAAGCATTGCTAATAGTTCTCCCAACAGAAGAACTGGCATGACAAGCTTTAGGTAACTTACTTGAGAGGGGGATCCCAAGCACAAATACAGCCTGGGCAGAGAATGGATGGAGATTAACCCTGGGGAGAAAGACCTGGTGGTGTTTGTGGATTAAAAGTTCAACATGACCCTGGTGACTTGTGTTTGCAGTCCAGAAAGGCAGCCAGATTCCAGACTGCATCAAAAGATGTGTAACCAGCAGGCTGAGGGAGGTGCTTCTGCCTCTCTGCTCCTGTGAGACCCCACCTGGAATGCTGTGTCCAGCTCTGTGGTTCCCACACAAGAAGACATGGACCTGATGGAATGAGCCCAGAGTAGAGTCATTAAGTTGATCACTGGGCTGGAACAGCTCTTCTGGGAAAACAGGATGAGAGAGTTGGGGTGGTTCAGCCTGGAGAAAAGGTTCTGGGGAGACCTTACAGCACCTCCAAGTACCTAAAGGGGGCCCACAGGAAAGCTGGAGAGGGACTTTTCAAAAGGGAATATAGGGATAGGACATGGAGGAAAGGCCTCAATCTGAAAGAGAGCAGATTTATATTAGATCTTAGGAAGAAATGCTTTACTATAAGGGTAGTGAGACACTGGACAGGTTACCCAGAGAAGTTGTGGATGCTCCATTCCTGGAAATATTCAAAGCTCCATCCAGGGCCAGGTTGGATGGGGCTTTGAGCAACATGGTCTAGTGAAAACTGTTCTTGCCCATGGCAGGGGGATTGGAACTAGGTGAACTTTAAGATAATTTCCAACCCACATCATTCAGTGATTCTATGAAATGATAAACGCTTCTGATTAAGAAATAAAGCATCCAATATTGTCCAGTATTAAAAAGCATTTAAAGTATCTAGTGCAAAATCAAACAAAATCCATCCTTGTTTGAACATTTAATGGCTATTCTGGCAGAGCATGCATAGTTCAGGGAAAGAAGAATGAAGATGTTTTCATGAGTGAATAGCAAATTAAACCCCATCCATCTGAGTGAATGGGCACTGACAGGTGAAGATATCCTGCCATCCCAAAAAAGTTTTATTTTGTGTAAGATCTGTTACTGCCCATACAACACCAATGATAAGGTGTCACCAGACAGAAGATCTGAATATACTTGAACAACATTTGGCTAGCAATGGCAGCTGTTTCATGTACATGTAATAGCCAATTCATGTTCTCTTCCTTCTGTCCTCTGATCTGCAGTTTTCAATATCAGGACCTTTTCAACATCCATTTACAAGACTCACAACTGCCAACATAATGTTTAAAGCTGAAGATGTCTTAGCAGACCTCCTGAAAACAGAACTCACAAAAACCCTGACACCTGGATTCAAGAAGTACCTCAGGAACTGGTCCAGCTGCTTGACCCCCTGTGAGTGATTACCACATACCCCACACAGTATTTAGCAGTGCAGAAGGTCCAGCAACACCTTCACCTCCTTCCCAAATCCTGGTAGGGGTGCAGCCCGTGGATTACCATGTCTGGTTAGACCTTCACTGAGCAGCTGAGCTTATTGGAAGTCATTAATTTCCATTTCCATGTCTAGTAAACTTGTCTTGAAAAAGACCTGCTGCTGGACAAAAGGATCCACAAGCAGAGAAGATACCTTTTAACATCCACATCCAATGACTGTGCATGCTGAGGGTATACCAGGGGAATGGACTGATGACTTTGACCAAGCTTGCATCCCCAGATAGCATCACCTCCTGCTGCTGTTCTAGGGGACCATTGGTCTGGCTTTGCTGGGAATTATTTTAGTTTTTATAGGAACCTTGCTTCCCTGCTCGCTCTGTCAGGATTTCTGTTATTCCAGCTCTGCTGCACATTCTGTCCTTCCTCCCATCTTATCCTTTCATTTTGCATTAGATGTCATATTTCTGTTGAGTTCCTTAGCAAAAATTCAGGCTTAGAAAATCCTTTTTACTTTGCTTCATTACTTAATAAAACATGTATATTAGAAAATAACTACTATGAAACTTCTTAGAAACATCTCATTAATCGGCTTCCAGCATTTCATGGGGATTAAACATGACATACTTACTGACACAATAAAAACCAAAGACATGAGGGAGGCTGGGCTAACTGACATCATGCACATGATTGAATTTTGGGTACCTCCTCCCAAACAAGTTTTGATGTGAGAACTAATCTGTTCCCATAAAATTATTAAGGGATATTTGCAAAACAGATTAACTTTACTGCATGTCAATTTAAATTTGAGAACAAGATTCTGTGGCTAAAAATATATAGTTTGAATGGCAAATTACTGTATTTTCTCCCTACATTATTAGGGCACATATTTCTCTTCAACACAAAATAATCATGACTACATGTATTTCAGTTTTATTCACAACTCAATTATGAAAACACAGAGTGCTCTGTAGATTACCTCCTCCATGTCTTGCCACAGCTGAGGCCTTGGAGCTTGTGGGGAAGAGGATGTGCAGTTCTTCCACTCTTGTCTTTCTACAAAATATTCACAATTTCAGTTTAAGACTTTGCCATTTTACCTTGGAACCATTGTGTCTGAGGAGATCTCTGATGATTCAGGCAAAGATACCGTTTGCTTTGCAGCCCATTCAGCACATGGAATTTTTTTTTTCAGGGATGTCGTTCACCTCAGGTTTACTGAAAACATCAATGCTTACAGTATATTACTTTTGGTACATTAGAAAATGCAACTTTAAAAAACCCCAAAAGCACTTCCTGAGATGGGCCATCCACAATCTCTGAGCAACATGTTCCAGTGCCTCAGCACTCTCACAGCAACAAACTTCTTTCTAATACCAAATCTAAACCTACTCTCTTCCAGTTCAAAAAATGAAGCTTTTGTCAGAGTATTTTTAACCAGTTCAGTCTTGATCTAGCTAATTGCACATTCCCACAGGAAGAAAGAAGATGTAAGAGAAGGGTGATTCTGGGTGTGAAAGGGGTTTGGGACAATGGGTGCAGCACTGACTCTGAGGAACATCAGGGACAGGGTGTTTCCACCAGCTGCTAGTGGGTAAGTGATTAATCAAATGCTGGATATGCCATCCTCTCATTCCTGGAAACTGTTGCTTTCTGGAGGCATGTTTCCTTCACTCCTGCTTGCCAGGGGAGGCCCAGAGAGCTGAGCTCTGCTGCTGAGTGCTGCTGCTGGCACAGTCAGAGCTCCTGTCCTGTCCTCCAGGGGAGGTGACAGCACTGGGGGCCTTTCCACATGGGTGTTGCTATGGGCAACTGTGTGTAGGAGAATGTAGGCAGAGGCTGAGAAAGCCAGGGGCATGGAGCAGAGTAGAAACAAGAGCCCAGCAAGAACAGCCCAGCAGAAACAGGTACCAGAACAGATTGTAAATGCTGATAAAACATTACCTCAAGCAGTCTTTAGCAATTCCAAAAAACTACAGCCGATGTGCCAGCAGTCTAAAAGTTATTTTATTGCTCCTAGAAGTACCCGTGAGTTTTCATCCTTTCTAAAATGAGGGCACTAAGGATGGGGAGCAGACAGAGAGATGCAGAGGCACAGTAAAGCAGTCAGCTCTGCAGCTTCCTCTGCTGTCTTCTCTCCTCTTGTGAAAGATAAGAAGCTGACATTTGCAGATGTCAATTTACTACCCTCCCTACCCTCCTCACATCAAACAGGGCATTTCTTTAATTTTTTTTTAATTTATTTTGTAACCATCAGGGGAATTCACATTTAGGTTCTTTTAGAGGAATTTAGTTTCTCTTGCACAGTGTGTGACAGGCATTTGTACAAGCCAGTTTAACCTGAACAGTTCAGCTGTCCAGGAACAGGAAAAGAGCAAGTTACCCTCCATGCAACCCTCCACTGAAGAAAATTTTTCATTCCTTCCATTACCACAAAAAAGTAGCAGAAACAGCTATTATACATCTGAGTTTAAAAGTGGACTTTTATCTCCAGTTCTTTTGCAATTGTATTTAGGAGTGTAAGATGGACAGGTGCATGTATGCCACCATGCCTCAGCTTTGTAACCTTTCCATGACCACAGCAGTGAGCCAGAAAGCTCATTGAAAGCAAGGTAAAAGGCATGTATGGCAATGTTACTGCTGGAAGCCTGTGACAGTGTTTTCCCTCTGTGTCCTTCAGTTTGTCTTTTCCTGCTGCCCTGATCTCTCCTGTGGATACTGGTGCAGGGGAACCAAGAGTGCAATACTGTTGCTTCCATCCCAAAGGCCACCTGGAGAATCAGGTAATTGATTTTTCTTATTTTAATAATCCATTCAATTGCTATTTCCTTTCTTTTCCCAGATCCAAAATAAAGTTTAGATTAGCTTGCTTGCCTGTTTTATTTTTCCTTAGGCACTTCACTGGCACATGTCCAAGCCATTCAGGAGGAGGGGGAGGAACTAGGACATTACACAAATAGTCTTCTTTGGGACACACTTGTTCAGATTAGACTCCATCCACCTCTGATACATATGGTGGCAATTCAGCTAAAACAACCTTTTTACAAGTATGGCAAATTATTCACTTTTTAACAAACCCAAGTAAGACAAAAGTTTCCTGGGATTTTATTCAGCCAAACCTTTTTCACATGCAGCTTTGAGTTTCATGCTTTATTTATTTATTTCTAAGACAAGAAATTGACTGCAAAGGTTAACAAGAACTTATTCTGAAATTTGCAAGGAGGTCTATCACATCATATTTTATTTATTCTTCTATTTCCCAGAGGATAGCATAAAGCTTTCTGAAGTTATAGTTAAATAGCCATCAACAGTTTATATTTCATTGCCATTTTTTCAATAAAGGATGATTTTATCCAAGCCAAACTCCAATAAATTGAACTAAATCACATCAGGAACTGTCACATCTTCAGGTCTCCAAACATTTCCCATCATCACTAAACAGGCACAGTAAAAGTCTGCTAGCAGTTCATAGAAACCTGAGACAGCTTAAGTAGATGTGATTCTACCTGAAGACAACACTCAGCTCTCCTGCTCCTTTTTTTTCTCTTTTGTCACAATCAATACAGGCATAATTTGCTAGAAATAACACTCTCACATTTTTCACATTTTAAGATCCTCCTCCTTACTATTTATGTGCAGGTAAACTAACTGGAACACTGCAAGGGATAATTACAGCTCTGTACACAAAATACAGAAAGAACAAGATTGCACTTCAAAGCAGATGCACAGCACGCGCACACCCACAGATGAAGTGCTGTGTTTAGCATCCTGGATAAAATGCAATATTGACACCAATAATTAAGAAATAATTGCTAACACTTCCCACTGCAGAACAAGTGAACAGTTCCATCAATGCAAGCTTGGTCTTGCCAATTTAAAGTAACAAGATGCAGGAAATTGCCACGTTTACTATTCATAGAAAGTTAAGCAACTCTTCAAGGGCAATGGATACTTTTGAGTTCTTTTCACACATTCTAAAATTTCTCTTTTTCTGACAAAACTTTCTCCTGCCTTCCAGGATGAATCCCACTAAGTGTCAACAAGCAATATTGTACTGCTATTGAAGGGATGCTTGGGTTTAGCTTGACAGAGAGAAATCAGAGCCTTTCAATGGAATGTGCACAGATGGCATGTGGCTTATGCCTTGAAAAAAGGGAAGACAGGAAGCATGAACTTCAGCTCTTTTAGAAAGCAGTTGTTGATGGCATGTGCAACTAAGAAGCAGGTGTGCAATGTGCACAGTGAGGTGGAGTCTCAAAGACAGACTTCCTGTTGAGCTTCTCACCAAAATATGAATGACTGAAAATATTGTCACTACTTTCAAAAACTTGCATATTTCTTAGTTTATCCTGTGATGAGAAACTGCAGGCTTGAAGCCATGATAAATGGCAGTGCATGGGTCTTCACTTCAAGAAATGAATCAACCAATGGATGGCCATTCAATCCTACTGATAATTCTTCTCTGCACTTTAATTACAATGCATAGATCTGACATTTTCTTTCAGTGATACAGAAGTCTGATCTTCTGTGCTCTTTTTTCTTTTTACTGGTTTAAACCAATCCTGATAGAGTTATAATTGGTTCTCTCAGAGATAACTTTTGTCTCTACAATACAAATCAAAACTAACTCAAGCATATATTTTTCTTCTTCATTTTTAATTACACAGTCATGGACTACTGAAAGTGAGAAAAACAACAAGAAGAAAGCATTTCAGTAATTGCCTTCTGTAGCTCTTCAGAGGATTTTTTAGTTAGTTTGCAGTTAGAGAAATAAGTGAGATCAGCTTTTACATCTGGGCAGATGCCTGGGCAGCAATATACAATGCCATAATATTTTGGCTGCCAATACTACAAAAGTGATGATTTTAAAATATTTCTATTGAATAATCACCATGCCTGCTACAATAATGTGTTTATCAGCAGATGGAGTGGTAATTAAAGGCTAGAGTAAAACATTAGACCAACATTTTTTCTATTATTTAGACTTCTGTTTTAGAAGCTGGAGACAAATACCTGCCACAGAGCATCTTCCATGTAGTTTGATGCCTAGAATGCAGAGATACATGGGAGGAGTCCCTTCTCCCCCTATGTATGACATGAAGTTCAGAAAACATGACAAATAAAAAAAAAAGCAAAAACTGTTAATGCCTGAAACACATTATGTAAGATGGGAGATTATGTTTAAAGCAACAAAACTGCTTAGATTAAGAAAAGTAATAGTCATTTACTTGGAATTATATCAATATTCTTGCTGTCAATACTTCCTGACATGGGAAAGTAATGAAGTTTTCAGCTGGAAAAAGAACCCCTTCTTCATAAATTATAAATGAATGAGTCTGTCAATGCTGATGGACAAGTTCTGCCATAACTCCAACAGCTGAAATGAAAGACACACTGAAATCCTAAGCTGGTCAAATGATACCAACCCAACTGCTAGACTGGCTGTATCTAAAATCACTTTTCTGTTTCTCATGCAGGCACAAAAGGATCACAGCCCCTGCTTTTTCATAGCCTCTAGGCTTAGAAAACAAATCTCATGATACCCTATTATTTCCATTACTTTTTCCTAAAAATTTTATCTTCTCTCTCTACTCTTTGTATGTGGCTTGAAGCAAGAAAGACAAAGCATAAACCTGACCAAGGGTGAGACACCTGGTCTCTGTAACATACTTCAGGTGTCTTATTGAAGAAAAAAAGACAAAGTGGAAAAAAAACAAGCAATGAAGCAGGATTTTAAAGATAATCTGTCAAAACAAATGTTTCAGTGCCCCCATGTTACTAATTCTCAAACCAGGTGAGGCACAGAATTTCCAAAATATTTCCTAATAATTGTAAACCTGTATGGGGTACCTTAAAAACCCATTCCATTAGTTCAAGTGTAGAAACCCCCCTGCACTTGGAGTAAAAACTTGGCTTGGCTGAACTCAATGGCGAAGAATCACTTTGAAAGATGCAGAAGTTAAAGAAATGAGATTCACAAGGCTTTCACACTGGTATTTGCTTGTACTTTTCATAACTCAAACTCAAATATTATATTCCATTGGAATGGAAATTGAATGTCTATTCTATTGTGATTAAACTGATTCTCACTGCAGTTGTATTAGATAATTGTTTGCCTAATTTGGCAGATGTTTAAAACCAAGACATAGGAGAAGCAAAGTCTATCAGCTAGAGGTAAAACTTTGACTCCCTTTTCTTTTAAGAACTTAAGCACTAATTGCTTGACTAAACAGATGTACCAGGAGTATAAAACAAGTGCTTATCAGGAAAGCATATTAAAGTAGTAAAAGCAAAAAAACACTTCAACTCCTAGCACCTAACAAATTGATCTCATTGGCTGACCTCTAATTGACATCCCATGGACAAGTTACTCTCCATGGGACTGCACATCCACAGCTAAGGCTGCCCTGTGCTGCTGCAGTGGGGGCAGAAAGGATGTACTGCAAAAGGCCATCAACAGCAATGGCCTCACATCTTCCCCGTTGCCAGCCTCCCTGACAAGGCAGCATGTTAACCCTGCAGCCCAGTCCAGGTTTGTTGGCCACTTTCAGTGGCTGTCCCCAGCACTGTGTGCTGTTCCCCAGGTTAGCACCATCCAAGTACTTCTGCACTAAGAGAGGCCCAGGCACAGACAGTCAGGCACTCTGCCTTCTACACAGTACATAGTGCTACTGGAGTGTTTGGTTTCCCAGGGAATCTAGATATGGCATTATGGTTTTTGCATGCCCAACATGGTGTTTCCCACCTCTGAAAATAACCAGCTAACCAGTCTTTGTAAAGGGAAGGACTGCTGCCAGCTGCCTATGAGACAATATGTCTGTATCAATTAGGGAGGAGTTTAGTCCCCAAAGCATAGCTATTTACACAGCTTATAAAATGGTTAACTCTATCTGTATACATTCTCATCCACTATGTACAGATGTTCACAAAGGAAAGTCTTACAACAGCAATAGAGTTTGTCACTCCTTTCTTGTGCCTTTGTAATTCCATTAAAAAAAAAACCTGACTCACCATTGTGTTTCCAGTGTAAACAGACACCAAGACATAAAATTAAGTGACATATAAATCTGCTGTCAACAACAGATCTAAAACTTTGCAGAAATGACTCAGTAGTTAGAAAACAAAATAAATATTATCTCATAAGGTTGACAAAAACTGGAGGGGAAACACCAAAATCCCCAAATAATTTCAATAGCCTTGTTGAGTAATAAGCTACATAATATTTCAGCTACATTACTTTTAGATTACATAGAAAAATATGAAAATATTTAATATTCTGAAAGCTACATGTTGGACATAGCTTTTCTGTTAAAATAAAGTTACATGAATTTAAAGAAGGATTCTTATTATATCAAGATTTCTTACTCACTGAAGTTATTAAATTGGCTAAAATGTAACATGCAGTAGGATCTGCATAACATCTAACAAAATATCCCTCATTGGCTCAACATAATCAAGAGTCTTTTCTGTGCAAGAACTACATCTTACTGGAAGAGATGTTACATAGGTGCCTCTTCTGCTTATGACTGAGCATGTCAGTTCTCTCAGCATCTGCAATTGTAGTCTCATCTCCCACTCCACTTGGCACAATTATAAACTTGTAAGGAAATAATAGGAAAATATTCACAAAAAATTTAACGGACAAATTTTAATTTAGCAGACAATCTATGTAGCTGGGACACTCAACACTAAGCACCTTCTAGATCACAGCTGATTCAAAACCACAATCTGATACCTAATGATTAATTAAATTTCCAATTTTTCCCCCTGAGATTTACCTTATGCTTTTTCTTACTTAATATTAGCCCATTAGTATTAATCATGCTTTTTCATGTTAACTAAATCCACTCTTCCCATAAGGTGATGTTTTCAAATACTTGTAGATTGTCAACAATTTATCCTGTACTATCAAATATTTACAGGCTATTACACAACAGACTCTTACCATGCAATTAATATTTGCCTTTTTTAAATCCTGTCTTCTATTCATGCTTGGACCTGCTGGAAATCAGTGTAGCTCTTCCTTAAGCTCTCTTCATTTGGTAATAATTTTGTTTACTAGAGCAAAAAAAAAAAAGAATCAAAAAGCTCTGTGTGTCTACCCAGATGAAGTTGTGAGAAAGCACTTCAGGGCCCAAAATCCTCCTTCACTCTGGCCAGGTGTGTGAGAGCAGGATGGGGCTGGTTAAAGAGGGGAGCTGCCCCAGCTCAGTGCCCACTCTGGCACCATTTGTCTCTCCTCTGTCTAGCTCTGGACAGGGATGGTGGCAGAGGATCTGTTTGCTCCCCTGCCAAACCCTGTGTAGCCCTCTGGTATCCAAACAAGCTTCTAGGAGGCTTCAAGAGGCATCAGCCTGAGGGTTTTCTAGAGAGGCTCTGTGCTAGAGAGGCAGTACAATGATTACTGGCACTATCCCACTACCTAAATGAGGGAGGCAGAGCTCCCAACTGCAGACATCTGCAGAGCAAGGAAAATTACACCTTTCCCCTACTTCCTTGTCACCTTCACAAAAGTCTGTGAACTGACTAAGCAATAACTAAGTTTTCTGTTTTCTAGAAGTGCAGTGGAAATACGTGACTTGCAAAAAACAATTGTATTTTCCTTGCTGCTAAAGCATTTATGTAAGGACGTGCCATTAGTGCTTCTAGCGATTGTGACTCAGAGAGGGAAGGGAACTGTTGGGTTCTATTTTAAAGAAAATACTTCCTTAGAAAAGTGTGGGCTTATTTTTAGAAGTCTGTAAAAGTCACTTTGATTCCTCAGAGTTCTTTCAAAATTACTGGAATGTGTGATGCATTCATACCTACAATAATCACATTAGGATATTTGTTAGGAAACTCATGCTTAATAAATACTGTTATTTACTCTAAAACTCAATTTCCATTGATGTTCATGTTCTGAACAATGATATTTTAGAGTTAACTCAGGGCAGCTCTAACAAGTACTTAGGAGAAAAGTCTGTATGTAGGCCCCTGTTAAAGTTTGTGGTGACTCCAAAATCCAGAGTTTCAGTGGTAAGCAGTTAGCAGTAAATTTATCCCTCCAAATATCGTGTGTTATAGATTAAATGGAATTTTTTTCAGTGTTTTTTTCTGATGAAGACAGACTGAATTAAAACTTCAAGCATCTATTCCAAACCTCCATTCATATTTATGTGCTACAATGACTAACAAGGGCTACTTAGACTGTAGCCTTTCTGATTTCATGATATACTCTACCATGCACAAATTTAAAAGGCATACCAAGTGCTAAAATGGCAATAATACAAAGTATAGAGAGGCTGAGTTAATTTTATCACTAGCAACTTTGCTGTTACTAAGGCAAGTGTGAAAGCACTCCCATTACATAAGGCAGGACTTTGAAGTGCTACAAGTCCTCATCTCATTAAACCCTTTTTTAATATATTAATTACTTCTATTATCCACCTTTGACTTTTCCCTTGTGGATAAACATTGTGAGCCCACAGCCTCATTGGTTGCAACTTTCAAGACAGTTTCAACACAGCATTTGGATCTGATTCTGTCTAAAACTGCATGCATGAACTGGCTCTGCTCCTCATTTTACCCTTGGCCAGGGTGACCACCTTAACTGAACCTTGAATATTGCCAAGAGAATGGTTCAGTAAAGAGTCTCCCTGAAGAAACAAAAATCATCAGACTGTTTGGGGGGAAAAGGAAAATATATATGGAGGAAGCAGCATAAAATATATTAAAAAACCCATTTTAATGCATCAGTGTATGCAAGTCTCAACTAGTGAATGATTTCTTCAGCAAACTATGCCCAGCCATTCCCTGAGAATTTAAGTCAAACTCCATGGTTTGTCTTCTAGGAGAACAATCACAAAGTACTTTCCCCTAATTTTCTGGTGCACTTGCTCATTGTCAGTGGACAACTTCAAACTCTGTCTTTCTCTTGTCTTTAGTTTCCAAGTTATTAAGTGGTTAATCTTTAAAAACCAAGCAGCAAAGCCATCACAACAGGTAAGGAGCAAACCTCCTAATGCTCCAATTTGTCTTCTTACCGGTTGTTTAAGGGCATACTGTGAAAAAAATGCCTCATCCTAGCATGGGAAAATGTGGGATGACAACCTCACGAGGGTGAACATTTTTCTCCCGATTTCTTTTTACCTTGGCAGAATATGAGAAATTATTTCTATTTGTTAGATCTTCTAAGAAAGCAGGGAAAAGTAACACCAGCAGACCATTAATCCCACTGTGGTAAAGGCTGGGGGCTTAAATCAACAGCATTTATGCATGTTGCATAAATTATGCATGTTACATAACATGAAGAATGTGTGTGTAACAGCTGCATGTTCAGCCTCACAAAAGTATCATAAACACTATATACACATGTATACTACCTTATGTATCTCATTATCTTGAAATCATACAAGCATTTTACTCCTGCTACATTTCTGTAAGACTTCATGCTCAGACAGTAAGCCAGTGTCTCCTCTATTCATGCTTGGTTGCTGTGGAAGCAGGATGTACAGATCCCACAGCATTTAAAAGGTGTGGGGAAGTCCTGCTGCCCTACCCATACCCCATACACCTTCCTGTCTGCCTCATTGCTTTCACTCTGAGAAGGGTATGCCCCAAATATCACTGTAGTATGAGATCAAATTTGGAAATACAGGAAGATCTGCAGGAAAATATCAGTTCAGAGAGAACTAATTTTCAGTAGCTAGCAAATCATTCCTGACTTATATAAACAGGAAGTGTAAGGTGACTGAAACTCAGATTATAGCACAGTCCATTTTAATGTTCACGACCATCTGTAACAAATTGACAGCAACATCTTGGCTGCCACATCTGCTTAAGTGTGACAATTAATTTTAGGGTCTAGTCTCTTGCACTGAGATAATCAAGTCCATATAGTCCAAAAGGGAAATTTTATTCTAATTTTCTACTTAAAATACCTTGTTAAGGAAGGCAAATTAGCAAGATGACACTATGTGCAGTATTGTAAAGACCTTAATCAAGCCACCCCTTTGAGCAACATCCTGCAAGTGTAGCTCGCTGATTTCTTGACATTTTTCCCATTCCAAAGCACTAAGCCAATCTTAAGATATTTCAGGACTAAATACAAATCACCACAACTAACACAACTGGATGCATCAGCATGAAAATATTAAATTACCCATTCCTTAAATACATTTCTTCCTTCCAGATCCATGTTTATTTTTAGGAATAAAGGACCACTTCTCAAGGAATACATCCAGTAATGCAGAGTTTGGGGTAAGGAAAAAAATACATAATCCAAACTCACATAGGCGAGAAACTGAGATACGTCCTTTTCTCCTTACCTATTATAAACTCACTAGCAAGAAATAAAAGTGTTGCTGAGTTCTCAAATTCAGGACTTTCTAAGTTTAGGTAATTACCATCAAGCTCTAATCTAAGAAAATAGACTCATGACTCAAAACACACTCAGTTCACAGCAACAATCAGTGGCACTGCCTCTATAAGAGAGGAACTAAAATCGCCATTAACAGCAAATTTCATATCCCAGTGTGCTAAGCAAAAACATTACCATTGTAAAGGTGCAATCACCATTTTTTCCTAATGGCAGAACAACTAATTTCATTGCAATATGGCTCCTGAAGTGAAGACAGAAGTCTTAGGATGATTTGCATTTCAATATGGAAACAAGAACCTGAGAGCTGTAAAGTCAGCTTCAGGCACTCATATTATTAGCACTGCATTAGCAGTGATCTCTTCCTAGCAACTGACAAAACTCCAAGGACAGCAGGCTTTCTTGCCTATGCTTGCAGTACTCTTCTTTCTAGCTAGTATGTTATGGCGGTTCTAAATGGTAGTTCCATGTTTTTAAACTATAAATATCTGGGTGAAATGATGTATTTTTTTTTCCATTCTTTACATTTCAAGGTTTATTATTTGTCCTGGATTTTCCCTACTGAGTACTGAAAGCTCTGATAATTTATGAGCCCAAGGTTTATACTGGGGGGTTTATACTGGGGGATACAAGAGTGAAAATCTCCCCCACAGAATCTCTCTCAACTCACTCAAAGGCTGCTTTGCTTTCTCTGTTAACTCTTATCTTACAACTGCTGAGGAAGAGCCATCGTACTCTTGATTTTCATTAAATGTGATTATGAGCAATGTGTAAGAGTGAAAGATGATTCACTGGATTTTATGGAGGAGAGAAACACAGCTGTTCCATTTATACACAGCAAATTTTTCATAGTCCCATAACAATGAGGAGAAATGGAATATTTCAGCACAAAAACTGATGAAGGTAACAATAAGAATGCCATATACCAGTTTCTAAAAATGAAGGTAAAATTTCATCTCAGTAATTTTCTTAAAAGATTTCAGTTTCGTCTTACCAATTTCTGCTTTCAGGTCAGAAATTGCTCAAGTTTTAATCCCATATTTTATTTATATGTGAATATCCAGTCTATATCCTCCCTTCTTATCCTTTATATTCTAATATATTTAGATGATTATTGTTTACAAAGTAAAAAAAATTTAGACAAAGACCATGGTTTCCCTGCCTAATTCTGTCATAAGAAGTCCCCCATAATTCTGTTGAACCTATGTGTGCACATTTACATACTACATATGAATGCAAAACTATTCTCTTCATGCCTAGTATTAGGCATTTGTATTAGAAAGAGTAATTACACCCACAAATACGTTGCAAAGCTCAAAGCTTTCAGAAATCTAATGAAAAGCTTGGCATAGGAAAATCCAGTACTAATGGCATCTAAAACAATAACAAAAAAAAGCATATTTGTAGCATTACTTGGGCTTTGCAATAAAATGGAGCTTATGTGCCCACTTGCTCCCATCTCTCTGATTGTCTGTCAGTCATACCATGCTTCAATATTTTTTGGAGTTGTGGATCAGTCTCTGCCAATTCTCCAAGATAATTATGATCCTACACATTTTCTGACAATTTGAGTTTAGGTGACAGACAGAGATGATAATTCATGTTGCTGTAAAAGAAGAGCAGCCTAATAAAATCTCTATATATTGTGTTTGACAGAGATCAGCATATTCACATTTCCTAGCATTTAGCAATGTAGCTTCATAAGACACAGCAAGGCCTATTTTTGTGAAATGAAAGGGATCAGAAGATACTTAAAAGTTTCTGTACACCGGGTTGGCTCAAGTAATGAAAGGAATAAATCAAAAGAAACTCAGTTCAAGTAAAAATAAAATTTTAAAGCAAAACTGATTAAATTGTTACAATCTAATCAAGTTTCAGTAGATCCTCACAAACACCAAGCCATTTGGGATGTTAACACATCCACAGTTCACTTGAAGCACGAGTTACAACCCCGCTTTCTTTCCTGAGGTTATTACCAGATGCGTGAGCGCATCAGGTACAGCTAGAACTGAAGTCACCCCTAAATTCAGCTCCTCTATAAGGACTTGACAGTCATCACTAGTCTCTGTATGACTTTGATCAAGTACCCACATTTTCATGTTCAATACATGGTATTACTCCTCCATTTTAATTGCTTAACAAACACAGATGTTATCTATATGAAGTATATGGTTACTACATGAAAACATCTTATCTGAAAAACAGAAGATCTCATATCAAGTACTGTCACAGCGTATGTTGGTGTGAAATGGCCACAATACACAGAGTACCACCATACAATTTCAGGCTTTAAACAGTCACCCATCCAGAGTAACACCATTACCTCATCAGAAGGCTTCAGGCATCTGCCCATACAGAGTGACATCCTGTCACTTCAGAAGACTGCAAGCAGCTGTCATTCTTGTTCTTTAGCCCAACCTCTTATCCTCTCATGTTGATGCATTGCACCCGTGTGCCTCTGTTCCCTTTGTGGTTGGTCAGTGCCCCTGGGCACTCCCTGGCTCATTGGTGTCAGTGCTGCTCCCCTGCTGCTCACAGCTGTGCCCATTGGGGATGAGGCTCAGCCACAGCACCACTCCCAGTCACCACAAACTGTGTACCTACAAAGTACTGATAAATTTGAAAGATTTGCAGGTTTGGTTCATTTTTATGTATTATTTCACTTTCTTGTGCAGGTGTGTAAATGAATGCACGTCTTCTACATCATGGCACGTGTCAAATACACACAGAGGTGTCTCAACAGCCTGGGCAGCCCTTCTCTGTAACTTCAGCAAGGAAGCAATCTGTAAGATAAGAAATCTTCATTTCTAAGTGCTGATGCACTGAAAAAAGTAGTTTCTGTCCCAGACTAAGCCAATCACAGTCCTGCACCTGCAGATCAGCACAGTCTGCAGGCATGTTGGCCTCCTTGGCACTTTGGCTCCTGGTGACACGTTCAGGCCCCCTTGGCAGTTGCCTTGTGACATAAGGGCAGAAAGGCTCCCAGTTTAGGCTTCACACTTCAGGCACAGGCTTTGACTGATGACCATGAAACTGTTACTGCCATGGCTCATTTTGTTATGTCTAAGGGGACAATGACAGTTTTTCCAACAAAATGCTCTTGATTTAATGAAACTAAACTGGTATCAGTTGCAATCCAGAAAGGTTCAAAGGAGAAATTAATCTCTCAAATGCTGCAGTTTTGTTGTTTTAATTGCTAATTTGTGCATATTTTGACAGTAATCATTGAAGCCTGTGATGGTCCCAGAGGTTCCCATGGTGCTGCTATAAGAAGTTTTGGAAGATTCTGCAGTTCTCAGACCAACACTAGGAGGATTTACTCAAGAGCATATATTGCCGTTTTTCCTTTGCTTCACACATCAGAACTTCAAGCCTATACAGATTTGTCACAATACTTTGAAATTTTTAAATGTAAAATTAAATGGACACTACTGAAATCTAATAAATCTAAAAAATAGCTACTTTTTTTCTCCTGAGATTGAGGTTTTTACAGAACATTCCACTTTCTCTTCTGTTTCACCTTACTGTAAAAAACTGCCAGTATGAAGAAAATGAGTAATATTTCATTGTCCTGTGAAGAAATTAATGGAGGAAAAAAGGCAAAAAAGAAATTTTAACTACATTTATGTTTTGTATGTAATTGCAGAAGGAAAAATTAAAACTCATTTCTGCAGGGACCTGTTTATATGTTTTACTCACCCTAAGTAAGAAAACAAGTAGTTCTGTTACTTCAGGGTCATTACTAAGGATGCATAAGATTAAGCATTTGCATAAATTTGAACTGTATTTCAGACTGTATTTCATTGTTCATCCACAAAGTACCCAAAGTGCCTTAATATCAGTTGCTGTGAATAAGTTACAGCAATTCAGCCAGACTTCCAAATCCTGCATGCTAGGAGTCATGTAGAGAGATGCCCAAGCTCTCTTTGTATCCTTGACTTGTATTTGTTCACTTTACTAGGCACTGGCAGTTATGGATTCTGTTCAAAATCACTAGTGGTGTTGCCTGAATTTATTGTATTGCAAGGACTGAAATAACCAAACACCTGGGAAGTCAGAAACTTCAGCTCCAAGTCCTGCTTGGCCACAGGGAAGCTTCAAGCATTGCTTTCACTCCCCAGAGCAGTACCCAAACCAACCAACGTGAACACAAGGCTGGGACTGAAACTTTTCTGCTCCTGCTTAGGGAACCAGTGCCACGGTGCTAACTCACAGGAGGAGACATGGACACAGAGCTGCCATGGGAGGCAATGATTGTGTTGCCACCTCTTTCATTTTATCAGTATAGCAAAATTTTGGCACTGACTATAACCACTTACAAATTCTGTTAAGGGGTCATCTTTCATCCCTGCCCTAGGAAAGTTACGTTCTTCATATGAATCTGCTTCTGGAAAAACCATTCCTGTCAGCCCCCTAGCTTATTCCACAAGACAGCTGACTCAGGTAAAAGCCTGAGGGAGCTTCTCCAGACCTCTGTCCTAGAAAAGCACTCTTCAGGGAAGCCAAGATCCTGTTCAACACAGCCTGAAACCCTCAGTCATGCCTGTGTTGTCATCAGGGGCAAGGTAATGGTAAGGAAAAAAATGAAGAAGTAAACAAAGTGGGGAGGGGGAAGGAAGATTGAGTGCAAAGTCTGTGGTCGTTGAAAGCAATTTCATATAAAGTGGAAAAACCATTCGTAGCAGTGTCTGTTGAACTTCTGCTGACTTCAGACCCTACAGCTTTACTGAGTCCTGAAACAAAAAACAAGACCCAGGAACACTCTGAGAGGGATTTGTTTCTCTGAACAAACTAATGGCAAACACAACATTCTCCATTTTAGAAATAAACTTCTGAAATTTAAAAGCCTACCACTATTGCTGCTATTTGACACAAAACTGAATTTCATTATTTTGGGAAACAAAACCTAACCAGTTATGTTATTTCTGAGTCCTATTCAGTGTTTGATTATGCATCTTCTCTGCTGAGTGTCTTTTTGTTCTACATTGCTTAGTTTTGTGGTGTCTTGCATAGATTTACTTTTTTGGATTTCCTCTGAAAGGGCAAGTGTTGAAGACAGTAAACAGCTACAAAAACTGTTGTCATATGCTTCAAAAGTATTTGTCATTCTTTTGATATGGCTGTTATTCCCAGTACTTAAAAGCTGTCTTTGATGTAATTGAGGCTTTTACTCCTCTCCATCTATAGGGCTTTTGATCACCTCCTAATTAATGAAGTAATGACAACCAATTATATTTACATCTAACACAAAGCATATTGTTAAAGTTTGCCATTACCACTTTCCTTTCTTGCATGCTAACACAATGTTGTAACTCTAACATTTTCTGCCTCACTGCTGCTGGGAGCATTAATCAGTAAAGTTATTTATTCTATTTTAACATTTTTATTGATGGCAATTATACATGAAGAGATGAAATGTCTGCATAACTCATGACTCTCACAATGCTTCTTTCAAACCAAGTAAAGTTATTTCTTCCATTTTAACATTTTCATTAACTGGCAATTATATATGAAAAGATTAAATGTCTGCATAACTCATGACTCCCAGGATGCTTCTTACAAGCCAAGTTTTCAAAATACTTAAATGTATCAGGATCCTGTTGTTTTGCTCTGGACAAAGCTTCATTAAAGCTATGGAAAGGAGCTATACATCTCTCTACAGGTCCACATCCATGTTTTATCACTGGTTTCAATTATCTAGTCTGAGTTAGAGCTCTGCAAGAGCACAAGCCTCAGAAACAGGGGGGAAGGCTGACTTCACTTTCTTATATTCTTGTTGATCAGCACTGTTGGGTTTTTTGCCAAGGAGAATTTGAATTTGGTCCTGTATTTAAGGCAGAGGTTTCTGACATTCTCTATCAAACAAAAAAGCTTGTTTGTTTTCTCTGGATTTAAGTAGGATTCTGTTGGCCACCACAGATGAACTTCACCAGGACTTCTCACCAAGTCCCATAATAGTTACTTGACGTGAAGAAAAGCCCATGCTGCCAGTGGCTTGATTCTTTCCTAATTTTAAAAATAGAGCATCTTTGAAAAATGAAAAACAATAAGGGAAAAAAGAAAGAAAATTACTTCTATTAGAATTGTTTCTGTTTACTAGAATAAACTAGGAATTTTCTAACAAAAGCATTTTTTTCATGGGATATAACAAAGCTTCAAACCCAAGTGACTCACAGACACATTTTGGTTTTGACATATTTTTCCCAAAACAGAAACGGGATTCTGACAACTGAGCAGCCATCATCCTTAGTGGCCTGCTAAAGAGCCCTGGTTTCCTTGTGTGTGGCTCGTGGACAGCTCCACTCTGTGGCTTGTCCAGTCACAAGTAACTCATAAATAACGCCCACACGAGTTTGTCACAGAGCCAAAGGTTCATGACAGCCCAGCTGTGCTGGCACTTCTCAGATACACAGCACTTCTCAGGCTCCTTTGGCAAGGGGAGAAACTATTCTTATTCCAGGAGAAGGTCCCCAACTGTCTCAATACCAGAAAGGTTCCAGAAACCACTCTCTTTTTAGATTCAGCAAGTGGAGTCCTTGGAACACTCAGCAGTGTGCAGAATCCCTGGCATTACATATCTCTCTGCTCCATGCTGCTTTAAAAAATGAGAAAATATATTCCTGCAGATGTATTTTTGTGTATGATCTGTAGAAGCTTTTGGAATCTCTGTATCTGAATGATATCTTGAGCCTGAACTAGCTCCATGAGGTCTGTGCTTCCTGTGACTCCTTTGAAGACAGTGCTGGTGCAAACTGTCCTGTGGCACTCTGAGCACCAACACTGTGCCCTGCAGAGTTGAGGACTTAACTGGGCCAGTTACCAATTACCAGCCAGCTCCTTCCTCAGTAACCTGAGTGTCTGCTTTGTAAACAGTTCTGCTAAGAAACTCTTCCATTTGATACCCTGGTCCGTATCACGGAGTAGCACTTCGGAAATGAAATCACAGATACTGTGCAGCCTAATTTACCTTAGCCTGGAGGAGAATGTTCTGCCATCAAGATACAGATCCTACCAGCGGCACTCAAGGTGTATCTGCAGCAATGTGAGCTGTATCTTTGCAACAAGGATTGTGCAGAAATCTGCATAATTTTTTACATCCCTAGGAAGGTTCCCAGCATGTTCAGGACAGCACAGGAAAAGGTTCTCAGCAGGAATGCCAGGCTGAAACTGAGACAAGAGGGAAGTGATATACATATAGAGAGATAACTTTTATCCTAAATATTTTCCTGGATCACATAGGACGGGTCTCTCCCCTATCTGTATATGTAGATGAGGTTTTAAGTTCAGAACTCTTGTTTGGAATGAGATTATGCCAATTTTAAGTATTTGCTGCAGTCAAAGAAAATACAAACTGCACCTACTCCAAGTGATGATATTTTGTGCAAATGGTCTAAGGGAGTGAAACACTTCCCACTGAAAACAGAGAGAAGAAAAACAGGCATTTCCTGTGTGAAATAAATTACATCATTAATGAATGGATCCTTTCATTATGTTAAATGTCTTTTCCTCTTTAGAAAGTTAGCAATAAAGGCTCAAGCTCAAGGTAATTAATAAAGAAATTAAATGTTGTGGGAGCAAGCAGCTGTGCAATGCCCTAATTGTCATGTGTAAGGGACAAAAATCTATCTTAGGACAGATTATAGAATCACAGAATAATTTTGGTTGGAAAAGACCTTTAAGGGCATTGAGTCTAATTGTTAACCAAACACTGCCAAAGGCACCACTAAACCGTTACAACAAGTAGTCCAGGAATACCCAGGCAGAAGGTTTTGGAGCACAGCTTCACTGACAAAAGGCAAGTGTCCACACTGAACATGCTCTTTACCCAGGCCTATGTCTTCAAAATATCTGAAGCACCTGAGAACTGACAGGACAAAGACATTTAACCTGGATAATATCCAGTGGTACTAAAAGACAGCTAGATCACTTCAGTTTGAGCAAGGCATAGTGAGCACCTGTGCTGCTGCTGTAGCTCAGCAGGTGACTCTAAGCTTCTGAGCCTCATCCTTAACACCTGCCTGCCTACTGGCCCATTACAGGGAGGTCTGCAGTTTGTCTGCAGTTGCCTTGATCACCTCTGCTGGTCCTTCCTTCCTAATTTCTGTCAGCTTGCTGCCCAGATGTCTGCTTAAAAAGAGTGATGATATCCAGATAACTGCAGCTCTGCCTTTAATGTGGACAGAAGTTTTAGGATTTTGTAGGATTTACATATCCTTTTATGATGTGATATTTAGGCTGAAGAGCTTCAGTTATAATGGGAAAGAACTTTAGGAAGAGCAAATACATGAGCTAGTATTAATGGGTGATATTGGATGTTTTTTATTTAATGCGAACAAATTAAAAGTGCAAGTTTCTTATAAAACATGACTCTAAAATCACCTAGTAAACAAAGCAGATCTGTGTGTATTTTGAGCCATACTAATGATTTTTTCAGGATGAGAAGTGTCTGCCAACAGGTTGTATAAAAGAGTATTTATCCCTTTGAATGCTGGTAAGATAAAAAAATCTTAAAATTATATGCAATAGCCTCAGTGCAAGAGTGTTCAAAGATAAGACATGGGCTTGAAGACTAAATAAAATCTTACTTCCAAACATAGTATTTTGTCCTTGATTTGAGTAGTGAAACACTTTACAATCTGTATAGAAGTACAGCACAATAGATGGCTTTTAATGTGATTGAAAACTCACCCACTTTGTTTACATGCTCAATTTTAAACACAACAGGAAAATGGTTCAAAAGTTTCTACAATAAAACCCCTTCAGTTAATTTCTTTTTCCATACTCTCCCGAATCAGCTCTTGAGGCAGGAGCTAAATCATTCTAGGGGAGCAATAGAGAAAAAACATCTCTAGTAGGAACCTTTCTCCTTATAAAAGGACAATTTGCAAAGCTTTTTTTAATACAGTTTCAGCTGCATTAATTACAAAATATTTAGTGTTTTGTCATGACAAGCCTATTACCTGCTTCCTTCTGTTGTTCTGCTCTTTTGGAGTCCAGACAAAGAAATTGGAAGGGACAAATGTAAGAATGTTGAAACTGTCACTAATGGCCCTCAAGAGTAACTAAGGACATCCATGAGTAAATATTTTATTTCTTTTTGCAATACTTCAATACTATAACTTCTGAGAGTTGTACCCCATGGGCTGTCAGAGAACAGCCAGAAAACATGGCGAGAATCCTTTTGTGTACCTTTACCTGGAGGATCAAAATTAAACTATGGGCAAGGCCAAAGTTTACAGAGGGTGCCAAGACTCTTCTAATGTTGCAGGGTTTTGGTTTACAGCTTGTCTGAAAGGCAGCATCTCCTTCAGCATAAGGATGTTTAAATTTGTGGCAAAAGAGAAAGAATGGCCCAGTACTGCTCCCTGGAGCATGCATACAGTCTTAAGAACCTTCTCATTAAGGCACAATCCAGTTGGACCTGCTGACTTGATAAACCAGGAATATAGCTGCTTGAGAGGGATGAGGTAGACTCCAGCTCTTTGAGCAGATGAGAATTTCTATTTAAAGCATTATACATGAAAAATGAAAGGAAGAAGAGCAGCCTGTATAACAAAATTAACTCCTACTTAGAAAAATAAGAGAAACTGGCCATTACAAAATATTTTTCTTAGAACAAACAGCAAAACAGTGCCAGTACATAGCATACAGGGAACTGAAAAGAGATGTGATGTAGGAAGACTACAACAAAAGGAAGACATTATAAAAAGGAACTGTTCTGCAATATGAAAGAAAAGTTGCATCTATAGAGATTATTTTACCCTAACAGCACTATTCTATTTATATCTTTATAGAAATAACTTCAGAAAAAAAGAATCTGCTCCTAACTGGATTATAATATTTCTTTATTTTCCATGCCATTAATGGAACATGGTTTTGCTCTAAGAGACTTAAAATTTTGAGCTTGACTATATTAATAACTTCGTGTGTGTGCATAAGAATACGGAATTCAATATTGCGCCTGTTTGGTGGGCATTATCCTCTACCAGAGAGAATCAACAAATCTCAGCTGCCCCTACAGGCAGGTATGAATGAGGGAATCACTAGCACAGATGTACATGAGGAACAGTCTATTTTAGCAAGAAGGCTAGACAGCTGTTTCTGTGAAGTTCTGACCACTTACAAAAAAGAGTCTTGCAGAAAAGTACAAAATGGAATACAAACACATGCTTAAAATAGGAAACTGGGTTTTTTTAAAGTCTGCACCTGCCTTTAGTACTTTTAAATTCAATGTTTTGCTCCTTGGAGTTTTTTTGCAATGTTACATTTTTACACTGAAGGAATGTATGCTTTCCACTTCTTTAGGTTTCTAATAACTGATAACTATCAGATTTTCAGCAGAACTACTTTCTATTAAAAACAGTCACACTTAAAATAGGCATATTAGTTTTGTGTGAATAAAATCACATTTAGGGTCTTATTAATAGTCTCACTGTGAGAACAAAACCACCTCAAACTCAAAACTGGTTTGAGGTTGCAAAAAGCCTGGGCTATATTTGCAATCAACAGCACCTACTGATATATTGAATTTTCACTTGTCAAGAAATCTGAAACACTTCCACGAGCCATATTCTGCCTTCAGGGATGGCAGTGTGAAATCAATGGAACTGAAGTCTCATGAATGCTATAAAAAATCTCCATGCTATAATACTAAATATTTTTCATGGGAATTTAAATTATAAAATAATATTTCACTATTTAGCTACAAAAATTCTTTTTTTTTCATTTTTAATATTGAAACAATTCTGGTTTTAAGTACTCTTAATGCGCTGAAAAAGCTTTAATATGTGAACTGCTGGTATACCAGTCAGCTGAACCTTTAATTCCACTGGACAAAAGTACTATTTACCAGTAAATATAAATAGTAACAAAGCCTTTATCTTCAGCATTATATATCCTGACCAAATTATTCAAAAACTCAGTTAAAACAGTCAAAGACAGTCAGATAACACTGGGATTAAAGTTTCCAAGCCTTCCCCCAGCATTTATGATGGGGATTTCTCCCTCTTTGTATATGTGGGTTAATCCAAGTAAAAATATTTATTTTGTATTAATACCTGTAATGCACATCATTATTTAATTATTAGTTAATAATCACTTAAGTCAATATAGCCTTTTTTTTTTTTTACCATCCTCATTATTCCGCATACCCAGACCCTCTTTGTTCCTAGAATTCATCCATGGGACAAATTAAGACTGGTCCTGTAACCAGCAAGTAATTTGTTTAAATAAGTGTTTTTCTTTTCTCCATCCAACTTATCCCACTTCGTGGCATGCCCAATCTTCTCAGCCCTGATTAGGCTTCTGTTTTCAATCAAAAAAGCAAGTTTTCCTCCAGGAAATAGGAAAATTGTGTCACCACTCTAGTCAGAAAACCCTCACGTGCTGAGTGCCACAGGCTGTAGCACTGACCTCCAGCTCAGGCTCCTTAGGGAATTTTTGGCTTGGAAAATGAGAGATTCCTTGGAAGTGAGCATTAGGCAGAAGCAGTAGGATAAGAGCAGGGCTATCAGTTCATGAGGTCAGCAGGCTGGAGAGTGGTCTGGCTGGGGAGTGGGTGCATTCTCCACTTGGCTTATCTGGAGGAAGGCAACACCTCCTGGAGCTTTCCTTAGCCTGGAGTTTTGCATGCCCAGTCTGCCAGGGAGCTGCAAAGGCCCTGACCTCCTCCCCTCTGGGAAAGGGCTGCAGTGCAATAGCCTGGGGATGGAGGCCAGCATTTCATTCAGACACACAGGGCTCCTGCATGGTCCCTGCTGCATGTCACCTGAAGGACTACATTTAATTTTCAGCAGTGTTTTGTGCAAAAAATGGACAATAACAAGTACTTTCCTCATGCTCTTTGTCTCCAAGTCATACCAGTATATCAAACACAAGCAGAAAGAGGTACAGCTGCCAGAAGAGACACTTCCAGCAAAGTACTTAATTCCTTGCAGGACCAAGTTCTTCAAAGTAACCTCCTGTTTATTTTTAGCTGGTTTTCTTGATTACTATTTTTCCATCCAGTTTTTTTTTTTTTTTTTTTTTTTCATTCCAGCAGCAGTAAAGATATTGTTAGATCTGATTTCACTGCTTTAATTAAGTAAGTACTTCTCAGTCCATGATCAGTTCTATTTTGGTCTGGTTTAAAGTTTATTTAATTTGAGACATATTTCAACCAGGGTAGCATAATGGCACATCTCAAGGCCTGCTTGATCCTAATATTAAAATGCTAGTTTATTTCCTAAAGAAAAAAAAAATCTAAGTTTAAAATAGAACTAAAAAACAGCAAAGAACAAGACTTTATATGCAGTGTGATTAACACCCTGCTTCTATTTTTTTTTTTTTTTAAGGATAATAGGAATAATGAGCACATATTATCACTGAACCTAGGGAAAAAAGCCCTGGCAGAGGCAGAAAAATGTAATTTCATCCATTCATTGCACAATGAGGGAATTAAGGATTCTGCATAATTCTTGTGAAGTGTATGGTTAACCTGAGTGTAAAGGACTCTGGTGATGAAATCTCTATGTCACTCCTAGGCAGACTGCACACTTGCTTCAATTCATTCAGAAATTTTTTTCTCATATACAATTTGAATCTTCTGTGTTGCAATTTAAGCCCATTGTCTTTTATCTCTTCCTGTCATCATTCCTTTTTTTAAAGACTGGCAAAGTGTTTGTCATTTTATATTGCCTGGAATTTCAAACCCTTCTACGTGTTGCCAAAGTGCCCATTATTGCTTTAGTACTTTCTTTGAATATTCTAGAATGCAGTTGAATTAGCTTAAATTATTTTAAAAGATCTGACAGATTTAGGGATTCTAACCTATTCTTTTACTTTCCCCTTTCTTACAAGTGTTAATAGTACCACACAACAGTTCAGAGCTGACCTTTTCAGAAGACTGATACAGAAAAAGCCATTACACATTTCAGCCTTCTTGGAATCATTTGTTGAGAGCTCTTCCTCTTTTCTGTACAGCATGCCAGTGTTTTTCTTAGTCTTTCTCATCACTACTGTGCTGATGAATCAGTTCACATCACCAATGATACCCCTTGCTAATAGCATAATTTTGTATCTGTTCATGTATTTCCATTTTATTCCTTTTATTTGTCTTCACTGATCTAATTTTCTATCAATTTTCTCTATGCTTTCTTCTTGTGACAGAAATTAACTTAAAATCTATACTTTTGTCTTTTACTGTAGTTTCTGTCCTCCTTCTATATTTCACATTTGGATCCCTTGAGCCAGCATCATTCGTATCTTTTGTCTAGGAAACTGAAAGCCCCCCTTAAATAATTTTTTTTTAGTTTTGGTTCCTGTGAGATTCTGAACTTCAGATCTGTATTTAAAGCTTTACTCTCAAAATCCCCTGGTTTTCTGTACTTCTTCCTTTCCCTCTGAAGAATAATGAACTCTGCCACTGCATGGTCATAGAATTTGCCTTCTACACTTACTAGGTTAAAGTCAAATCCAGAAAGGTTTTTTCTTAAATTGCTTATATGTTTCAAAAACTTACTAGGGAATTTGTGCTCAGGTCCCAGCATATTCACCTGGAAACAGAGAAATCCCCATATTATTTTAAAGTCATGCCCTGGAAAATGCCAACTCCTCACAAAAATCCTAATCCTGGTCTTTTAAAGAGAGTGTTTACTGATAACATGATTTCCTTTACAGAGTTCAAGTGTTTTTAACTACTTACTGATCTCATTTAAATGAGAGAGGGAGAGAACCTGTGGCAGAGAAGTTAAGTCAGTACTGCAACAGTGCTGATCTGGTTCTGCTGCTGACTGGGCGTCCACCTCTAGATTGACAGGGTGGGATTTATTTCACCAACATTTCAACACTAATAGTAGAAGTATGAACCTTTGCACTTGACATGTCAGCTATTTTATTCCAGTCAGGGAACAGGCACATTAGGACATATAAATCCATGTGATTTGTTTATATCTTCTGTAAAATTGCATGACTGGCAGTAACAGAAGTAAGAAAATTTACATGTGAGACCAGACCTGGCCTTTCCCCTAACCTTGTGGATTACAAACAGATGGCTTAACTTTTATTTTAACCACTGTCCAAGAGAGAACATGCTAAGCTATCACATGTGTACCTTTTTTAGCTCTTACTTATAAAAGCAAGATTTCCAGGTTGCTTTAATTTTATACTTCCTTTCTACAACATGATTTGCTTTAAGTTTTCTACATTGTTCTGCATGTAGCAGAGACTGGTGACAATCCTATCATTATAACCAATGTTCTCCTTTTCACATTTTCTCTACATCTTTGCTTTATACAGATCTGTCATATATTATAGAAAGCTTTTGGTAAAGTTAGAGTAAACTATCTAACTTGTCTTCCAAAGGTGGGTAATGTTCTAGTTTATTAACAGATGCAATTCAAGGCTGGTGGCAATTACAACTTCAGTGAGTTGACAGCTACATGGTATTCTCTGTAAGGCAAGTAAATGGTCTCAGTTTACCTGCAGCTTCCCTAAAAAGCCTTTTGCTCTAGAGATGCCTTTCTTGCTCTGCTTATGGCTCAATGGCCAAAGCAGGCAGGCCATTTTGAATTATTAGAGCTGTTTGCAGCTTGTGTGCAGTTTTGGGCACCACAATATTAAAACGACATTAAGCTGATAGAGAGCATCTAAAGGAGGAACATGAATATCATGAAGGGCCTCGAGGGAAACTCTGTGAGGAGCAACTGAGGTCACTTGGTCTGTTCAGCCTGAAGAAGACTGAGGGGAGACCCCACTGCAGCCTACAACTGCAGCCTGGTGAAGGGAAGGGGAAGGTCAGGCACTGATCTCTTCACTCTCATGACCAGTGAGTGGACTGAGGGATAGGTCTGAAGTTGTGTTAGGGAAGATTTGGGCTGGATATTAGAAAAAGGTTCTTCACCCAGAGGGTGGTTGGGCATTGAAGCAGGCTCCCCAGGGCAGTGGTCACAGCCCCAAGCCTAACAGAGTTCAGTAAGTGTGTGGACACTGCTCCCAGGCACATGGTGTGACTCTTGGGGCTGTCCTGTGCAGTGTCAGGAGCTGGACTCGATGATCCTTGTGGATCCCTTTCAACACAGGATGTTCTACAATTCTATGACTCTAAATACTTCAGGCATGGTACTGTTAGGTAAGGGCAGACAGTGTGGTCCTCTGTGACACCAGGAGTAAGCTTGGCAATGGCCCCAGGTGGAGCATTTACTGCAGCTGCCACTGCTCAGTCACAGGTGTGGAGGGATAGAATGTAAGAAAATAAACATAGTGCAGAAGGTAATCTCACACCTGAGGAGTTGCAGCTGTACTAATCACCAAAGATTAGGAACAGGCCTGCCCTTAATAGGCCCCAGCTGTGTCCAATAAGAAGACAAATGCTACAAAAGAGCAGGTTAGCTGGGTGAGGGGACAGCTGGAGTTTGTTGTCTGTACTGTGAAGAGAGATGGAGGTTGTTAGCTGTGCTGTGAAGGAGTCAGTGCTGTGAGGAACTGCCCATGAGAAATCACTGAGAAGGTATGGAACTTTTGAAATAAGATGACAACATGCAGGAAGACAGGGTGACCTCAAGGCTACAAGCACTAGTCCAGCTCTCTGGGTTTAATGATCTTGGTGGTTTGCTGGGCACTATCACACACCCTTTTCTTCTGCACAGCTGTAACTCCACTTAGCAGGAACTGCACTGACAGGTGAAAATGAGGAAACGGGCACTTCATGACACTTTTCAGAACTCCTTCCTTCACTTCATGACACAGCTATAACATGGACATTGCAGTTGTTTCACCCCATACAGACTTTCCCATTAGTAAACAACACTTCCATGAGCAATCCTTTCTATGAGGCTGCTTAAGGAAGATGCTATGACTCCTTCCATCCCTTCTGTACAGTACACCACGTGGCTGCTCATTGCTGTCTATTATCAAAATCCCAGCCTTCACTCCAGGCAATTTTATCTTTTGGGCCTCAGGTAATGCATCAATTGACAAATTTCTTTTCTCACCTCGTATCCAGACTTTATGCCTCCAGCCCAATTTGCTGCAACTTTTTGCAGAGAGGAAGGATGCAAATTTTAACAATTTCTCCAGAAAATGTAACTCATTTTGTGAAGATGATATAATTTCTTCCTTTTTTTCACCGCTCACACAGTTCACACAGAGAAGACAAGAAGCAAGAGGTTCAAATTGAAATACAGCAAATTCCATTTGAATAGGAGAAAAAGACCCTCTTATAATGTGAGGTTGGTCAAACACTGGCACAAGGTGTCCTGAAAGAATGTGGAGTCTCCACCAAGAGAGATACCCAAGCTGCAACAGGATGCAGCCCTGAGCAGCTGACTTGCCCTGCTTGGAGCATGGGGGTTGGGCCAGACAATCTCCAGAGATCCCCTCCAACTTCCAGCGGCCTGTGAAAAGGGCAGGAATATGATAAGTCACTTTGAGAAGTTGCTTCATGCTATGTGTTTTTAACAAGATACATTTTATTCCAGCTCCCTACTTCCTGAAGGCACTATTGTGCCAAGGTACCACAGAAGTCCTTGGATATCAGAGCACCTGATGATGACTGTGAACCTACAGTCTAAGACTGCTGAGCCTACCTAATATGTCTCTGTATAAAACACATAAATGTTCACTGAATTGCAAACTGGGACTTAGATCTTGTTTTATTTTCTGGTCTGCAAATGTTTTATTAGGCTATGCAAAGTGGAATAGTTTCAACAGAAAGCACTGAGAGTGCCACCTTAAAATTATTCCCCAGACTGGTGGGCAGGGCACTTGAATGAGACACAGCAATTCCTTCAAGTTCTGACTGAGAAAGAAGTGGCTTTGACCTCTTCCATCCTGAGATATTACTACTACCATGTGACTTCTAGGCAAAAGGGACACTACATTATGTGACAAAGGGTAGATTGAAAGCAAAGTGAGCTTTTGGAGGAGCCCACTGGATATGTGTGGATTAGTTAGGCACCTGCCTTAATGGGATTGAGAGGCTTTGACACCATCTAATTCCTTGGGATTGCTTCCTGGACTAGTCTAGGTGGTCTCCTAGTTGGGCAGGTATTTGTGGTTATGTTCCTTCATTCCTGACATTTCCCTTGCTGCAGAGGAACTCTTACTACTGGGTCACACTGGACACCACTGCTCAAAAGACCCATCAAGATTAGAGGTTACAGGCTGAGCACTGATAGGAATAAACACTTTTATGGAACAAACCCTTTAATTACTAACCAGAGAAATCAATTACTTTTACTAGTTCAGCTCTGTTTAGCTTTGTATTTTCTTGACAAATGAAAATAGGCTGGTTATATTTAATTTTGACCTCTTGACTTTTGGAACATGACATCATGTTCCAAAATCCATGTGTCTAACATTTTATCCAAATCTTAATTAAAAAGACAAGATTATTCCCTTAGTTACTGCAAAACTACTTTCCTCTGAAATACATGATGGTATGTCTTTCTAGCTAAAGTCCAGGGAGCAGTTGATGTGACAAATAATTTTTGACTGATGTCTTACCAGTAAATCAAAATGGCTAGGTTCATCTTATTTACTGTGGAAGAAATAAATTTATTCTGGTGGAGTAGGAAAATAATTCCTGTTATGCAAAAGAGAAAAAAAAAACAACCAAAAAGTTTATTAAAAAAAATTGTTTTTACAGCAACTTATCTGCTAGATATAAAGCTTCTATACCAGCACATCGTACTGAGTGTAGAAGGTGAGCTGATATTAAGAATATATCATAAGCACCTATTCCTAAAAAACTGTTTTTAACTGAAGACATCAAATTTTATTTAGCTGTAGGAATGTACAGATCCACCAGAAGTATAGACTGAAAAACGCATGAAATAAGCCTTCATACTTTCCTCAGAACTAGCAAGGCTGCAGAAAAATACATTAATATTGGAGCACTGTACTAGGGCATGAAAGAAGATGTGGGCCATTCGGAAAGAGCTGAGAAGAGAGACAAAATATTGATTTTAGAGGTGTAAAAGAAAATCTATTGTTAGGATGCCAATATGGTTGACACAAATGAGAGTGTGGTTGCCTGCAGGAGAACACTGCTGAGTGGCACATCTAAGGAGACCTGGTCGAAGCACAATCCTGAGAATGCCTGGAGAGCCCAGCCTGCAGCACAAGCTAAGTTAAAGCATTGAAATGCACAGTCAGTCCCACAAAGCAGAAGTTTTACTGAGAAGATTAAAAAAGAGACATGCTATTGATACGATGAAGACGTGCAATGCTGCTGACAAGATTAAGAAAGAATGACGCAATTCATAAACCCACTGAGAAAGTGTCATCACTGATAAGACTGAGAAAAGCAATGTCAGATCAAAAGAAAGGACAGGATGTAAACTGCCAAAGTCTCCAGACCATACATGGCCTGAAGGAAAACGGAGTCTTGAGGACATTTCTGCAGAAACATTAAGGGAGCTGTAAAATGTGAGCAATGGAAATCAGCAAGTCACAGAAACTACCAAAAAGTGTGAGCGGGTAAGTGGATACTTGTGTTTGTGATCCTCTGCAGTTAACAGGATCACAGATATGCTTCTCTCCTCAAGAATCTTATTTCTAGAAGACAAAAATTAATGTAGAAATACTGGCATCAGTTAACACCTGTGGAAAGTAATTGTATCACTGCAAAAGGAGTTACAACACTGCGGTCTTCTGAACTGAGAGAAGGGACACACTGACAATGGTCTTTGAGTACCTAAGAGGCCATTCTCTGAGTACAAAGGATGGCAAGAGAAAAATAACACAAGTCACTGAACTGCAGTAAGGCAGACATCAGGAAAACCTCAGGGTAATAATACCCAAGGCTGGATTCTTTGCTGAAGCTGTGGAATCTCCAACAGTGCAGGTCTGAAATGGCATCTTGGGCCAACATCATGAAAAAAAGTCCCATATAACTGACTTCCTCTAGGAATAGAGGCAAAGCAGGTGGAACTTTTGAGATCTGGTCCAATCTGATCTGATCTTTTTAGTATGATTTTATGGCTGTAGCAAATGTTTGCATAAACCCTGCTTAATTATTTTGATCATACAAGAAGCACACTTCAAGGGACATGTTATAATGGCAATCAAACTACAGCAATCCACAAAAATGGGCTTAACAATGTTATAAATTATTTTTAATTGCCAGTTCAGCAGAACACTGAAGCACAGTTCTTGGGTCTTAAAGTTCTTTAGGTCTAAGGACAAAAACCACTCAAAACTTGAAGCACTGACGAAATACAAAACCAGCCCAATGACATCTTTAACAATAGAATAACCCCAGTCTTAAAAAACCTCAGTATTAGAGGGGAGTATGCTGCAGGACAGGGCAAGCTCTTATACATGCCACGTAAAGCACAGGATCTCTAATCTCCTCTTCAGAAAAAAAACCCCAAACAACTAACTGTTAGTGGAGATTTCCTGAAGAATTAAATAGCCATACCTCAATGCATCTTTCATTCATGGAGAGGGGCTGATGTGAACTGGCTATACCATTACTAAGATTTAATGATCCCATTTGTCACAGTGATAACTGCATACAGATTGCCTGTCTTTAACTAAAGAAAGCTCACTTCCTCCGAGGCTTTCAGCTGTCTGCAAATGCCTAAATGAAGCCTTTCTGTTGACACCCATGGGCTCCCTGAGGTGCTTATGTCAATTCCTGGCGCTATCCCTTTTCATCTTAATGTACACCTGTCAGACTGCCTGGAATTTCTATTCAGTATCACCTTCCCCTGAAGGCTCCTTCAGCCTGAATAAACTTGGGTTTATTCACAAGTGAAATAAACTGTGCTCACCGACTTGACGGTTCTGCCTTGAAAAGCCTGAAGGAGCAAAAAGCCGAGTGGTTTGAAACCCAATCTTTCCAAGTTGTACACTTTGCAGCTGGACACCACAAAATCTATTTAAGGGTTCTTGTTATGACCAGACGATCCTCAGAAAGGGCCCTGAGCGTACAGCCTATGAAGCCACCAGATCTAATATTTTCTATAACGTTTCCCAGAATTTAAAGACATACAGGACTGTTTAAAGCTTTCAGCTTTGGATGCGACTGGTCTCTCACAAAGTCTACCACCGTACCCGAGGACGAGTTGATCCGCGCAGGCAAATGACACCCGCGAAGAGCATCCTTGTGTCCGCTGCCCAGCCTGCCCGGAGCTTCCGCGGCGCTCCCTGAGCCGAGCGCTTCCCCCGAGCGGCGCGCCCGCGGCGGCGGCTCTTTGAAAGAAGAAGGCGAAAAAAGGAGCAGCGAAGAGACAGGACCGTGCCGGGCACCGACACGAGCCCGCTGTGAGTCGGCGAGGAGGAGAGGAACAGCGTATCCCCGGACCCCCAGCCCTGGCCCCGGTGCCCGCCCGTCCCGCCGCTCACCGATAGTAGAAACGACGGTGCCCACGAAGTAGAAAGCGCCGGTGAAATCCCATCGGGGCCGGATGTCATCGACGCGGATGCCGGCCACGCTCGCCTCCTCGTATTCCCGGAGGAAGTGCCGGAGCTCGGCACGGCTGAGGTTGTGGCGCCGGGTGAAGTTCTCCAGGCGTTCCTCCCAGCGCTCCTTAGCCTCCCGCTCCGTGGGCAGCTCGATGGCCGAGAAGACGGCGGCGCCGCACAGCATGTACAGCACGATCAGCACCGCCAGCAGGAGGAACCGCGCGTTGTCCGCGTTGAGGCGACCCGCGCTGGAGCAGCAGCAGGCGCCGCGACACGCCATCCTCCGCCCGCGGGACCGGGCTGCCGCGCCGCCACGCTACGTCGGGGCCCTGCTGCCGCCGCCGGGCATCACGGCGCCGCCCGCCAGCCGTACGCGGGGCTCAGGGCGCCGCGGAGCCCGACGGCGGCGAGCGGCGCTCCCGGGAGCCGGCCGGCACCTTCGCCCCGGGGGCAGGGCGCGGCCCCGGAACGGCCCCGCGGTGGGCGCGCTTCGGGCTGCCGAGCATCCTGAGGGCCAGGGAGCCGCTCCTCCCGTCCCGTCGCAGAGCCCCTCAGCCCCAAAGCCCGCCGCGCGGGGCTCCCGTCCCCGCCACTTTCATATCCCCTTCCTGCCCCCGCCCCGAGCACGTCGGAGCGGGGCGCAGGGACAGGCACCGCCAGGCGCCTCCTGCCTGCCTGGGGGGACGAGGCGGGACCGGCGGCAGCTCGCCCGCCGCCCTCCGCTTCGCCGCGGGGCTCCGCCGCCCGGTGCCCCGGGCCGCCCGCACCATGGCCTCGGGGGGAGCCGCGGGCCGGGCCGGGCCGCGCCCCGGGGGCAGCTCCCACAGCAGAGGCGCGGCCGCCGCGCCCGAAGCCCAGCGCCGGCAGCGGGCAGGGCCGGCTGGCAGAGCGCGGCTGCCCCGCGGCCTCCAGCCCTCAGAGGGGCGGGGGCCTCCCCCCTTCCCGCCCTCAGGTGCCCGGGCCGGGCTGTGGGGCCGAGGAGCGCCCGAGGCAACCGGGCACGAAACCCGTCAGTCGGTGATATCCCTTCCCATCAAAGCCATAAAAATTAGCGCCCTTTGCCAAAACAGGACACCTCCTGCTCCACAGGTCTGGTTACCCACTGCGTTCCCTACTAGGTGCTACATCTCTGTCCTCCAGCGCACGGTAGTCGAAGGGAAATTGTTTAGGGAAGACAGAAGCAGCCTTTCCAGCTGCTGTGTGGTTTTAAAATTAGTTATTTGCAGGTTCAAAGAGCAGAGCTGTCCATCCAAATCTGCTGGAAATATCATTCTCACTATAAGAAGAAAAAGCTAAACTCAGCAATATCCGGTAGTTGCTACAGTGCTGAATGCTACTTTTAAATAATTGGGGCTGGAATTCAGCTGTGCTAAACGTAATAGTATACAAGCACATTATTTCCAGGGAAGGACAACCTACATATATTTTTTCAGAAAGCAGGTTAATGAACTATAATGTCCACTTCCCTTCCTCCCCCCCCCCCCCCCCAATTTTCTAATAATTGCGTTACAGTCAAAATGCAATGGGAATGAACACTACGATCTTAGAAATCTCCCTTAATGGCAGATAATTGTACACTCCATATAAGAGCCATTGATTGTCTCACAGCCTGAGGTATTTGAGTATTGGTCTGAGCCCTAAGGGTGCACTGTGGGTAGTTCCAATGCCAGTGTTTGAGAGGATCACCACCTGTGTGACAACTGCTAAAGCAGCAGGCACAGGGAAAATGAGTCCTTTTCTGGTGTTGCACAGTAAACCAGCAGCCAGGTATAAATGGGAGTCATGTTTAATTTTTTCCTATTTGTTGTTATTCATAGGTGATACATTATGCTGCAGGTTTTTATTCCCTCTTAATTAGTCTTTAGCATAGACTTTAGCATGGAAATTAAAATTAGCAGCAATACTGGAGGACATTAAATAGCCAAAAATAGGAAGATGAGATGCCAGCCAAACTAACCAGACTGTGTTTCCATAAAAAAATGCTGCTGTATCTTTAAAATTATTGGCAATTCCTATTAGAAGAAAAAAACAAAACCCACCTATACTTCCCGCTTTGCCAGTCAGAAGGAAGACAGAACTTAGCCACTGCATGCTCAACTAGCAAAGGCAGCAGAACTGAGTGAGCACCCTCTGTCCACACCAATGGCTCCATCCATCAAACCTGTTGAAGCGTGCCTTGGATTAGCACAGTGGGAAAAGGAGCCTTTAGCTGCTTGCAATCATCAATATGATTTTTTTTTTCCCAAAGGAATATGAACAGTAACACTATTCAAAGGAATATCCAAGGCAAATTATTCAAGGTTATTGAGTTCCTCCTTATTTACATATTTTGTTAGTGTGGAACATCATTTTTGTGTTTGTCTTGGGCATAGAGATAATTATTGCATTAAAGCAGGTAAGATCATCTGGCAGTTTTGAAAGACACATGTACTACTGTCACTGGTCATCAAAAATTGCAAATTCCCCTAATCTGTCAACTTTGATCTCAACAGTGATTTAATCATCTGTTGAGAAGGTGGCTTTTTAAGGATATGCTCCCTATTAAAGTATAGATCAAGAGCAAGTTGATATTGACCAGAATCTTGAAAAAGAAAATGAGACTATGGCTTATTCTAAAGAATACTTTATTGTAAAACAGGTCACCATTCCCACTGCTCTTGGGTAAATAGCTGGAAAAACTGGAGTGTGTGGAGGGCACGAACAGTGTAATCAGTCAGCCATCCATAACATTTCAGCAAGGTAGAATACAGAAATAGAGTGTGTTCACTGGCATAAGAAAAATAGAAAGTAACTTTTGGTTTCAGGTTAAAAAAAAAAAAAAAGTAAGTAGTTAAACATGTTGCTGACATTTAAATTAACCCCAAATCAAAGTGAGTATCTTGCAAGCCTGAGCCCTGAATGCAATGCCACTACCCTCACTACTTGGCATCACTATCAGGAAACATGCTGTTTTCCCTACCCCTGAGCAGCACGAGCACACAGCTCCCTAGAGCCTGTGTGTGCAGGCATTTGGGGACAACAGATTGGTGGTGGTAAGGCTTAGCACAATTGTAAAACAATAGGAAAGAAAAATCAATACATTTACCAATTCTGTTGACAATATTGACTGGCAGCCCTGTATTTAAGAAAGCTAACAGTCACTGAGTACCCCAATAATGATTACTAGTAAGTGTCTGGTCAGAGTAGAATTATTATTAATGCATCATCAAATTACTTGGAAGACTTGTGCAGATGTTTAGTTACTCTCATTGACAGTGTCAGTACTTTTTAATTAGAGGTCTCCTTTAGAGGTGATTAGCTGGTACACTTAACCAAAACTCACTGATTTTCCTTGGTGAAACTCTGGAATGGCTGCAATGTACTCCTGAGCCAACTTTATGCCTAATGAAATACCCTGACAGAGAAGCAAATAAACCCACCCTCCACTACTTTTGATACTGAACAAAAATTCTTCAGGAACATAATTCAGGAACATCATAACCTTGACACTAACAAACTAATTTGAACAATGCCTGACAACCCTTGGTGAAGGATTTTCTCCTAATATCCAATTTAAACTTTCCCTGGTGAAACTTCAGGCTCCTCTTGTCCTTGTTACCTGGGAGAACACGCTGATTCCCACTTGGCTACAACCTCCTTGCAGGTAATTGTAGAGAGCAGTAACATCTCTACTGAAACTCCTTTTCTCCATGCTAAACATTCCTAGCTCCTCCAGTTATTCCTTGGAAGACTTGTGCTCCAGACCTTCCAACCAGCTCCATTGCCCTTCTCTGGACATGCTCCAGCCCCTCAATTTCTTGTCATGTGGGGCCCAAAACTGGACACAGCACTCGAGGTATGGCCTCAAAAGTACTGAGCATGGGGGCACAATCACTGCCCTGGTCCTGCTGGCCACATTATTTTTGATACAAGCAATGTGTTCTATTAATGGGATGCTGTCAATTTTATAAAATACCTGGGAGTACACTTGCAAGATACAAGCTCCAACCCAATCTGAAATGTACACATTTAGAAGAAAGAAAAAAGGATATATTAACAAGATTGCCTTTATTTTAATTTGAATTTTACATATAATAACTTTTATTCCAGCTACTGGGGTCAACTGACAGTCTCACAGAGCAGTAATTTTAAAATTAATTACAGCTATAAATGCAGAGAGACTCTCTGAGAACAGTTCTTGTCTTGAAAACCATATTAGGAACCACAGTAAAGAAAAAGCATATAAAAAGGTATTCAAAAAAGCAGGTTCACTTGTAATAATGTGGTTACAGATTCTCCAAGAATCTCTCCCTTATTAACATTTTAATGTTTCAACTACAAATTAGCCATTATAGCAGACATTATAGCTTACAGAACAGAAACAAGCAGTTTTTACAAGTGGCACGGCAGGCTCAGTGTCAGCAAGTGGAACATCACAGAGTACTGGAAACACTTATGATGGAACCCACATATTTCCATGTGTATCAGGGGCATCAGTGTAAGGAATATTCCAAATCCACGGTTGATCTGTAAACCAAAACAGAAACACTCTCAGGACAAATTTGATTTATCAAATGCAAAATTTGGTTCTCTTCCTCTTTTCCCTTTGGAGGGAAGAGGAAGGTCCAAATTCTCACTGATTTTCAATTAACATCATGTGCAATTTCAGTTTAGTGGACATTTTTGTTTTCTTTTTTTTAAACTGTAAGATAGAGAGTTTTCAAAAGGCTTTGCTTTCCCCCCAGATATTATTTTAAATATAGTTATAACCCAACATGCTCACCAGCTGTATAAGAATTGTATTTCAGATAATATACAAGTACAATAATGCAGCCAAATCTGGTATGGCCTAGTGCCAGCAAGTTTTGTGCTGCATCTCTCTTAACCTAATGTAACTATAAATAAGCACTGTAACATATTAATATTTTTCACAGGGACAGTAAGAATTCAGTACCTAAGAATGACACTGCCTGACCTCTGAAAAGTTCGCATTTACCCCTCACTTCTTCAAACATTACACTTTCAGATGAGCAACATAAAATGTGCTCAAGGTAGCTATTATTGGTTTGCACCACACAGTTCCCTCCCACTTCTCAGAATACAGAAGCTCTTTCCATTCTTGGGAAAGAGAAAAGGCAGCACACCAGAAGTTAACTGCTAGCTCTGCAACCTGCTCTGTGCTCTTCCTCCTACCATACATGTGGCAGAAATGCAGCTGTTCTATGAATTCAAGGTATTATTCTACTCCTTGCAGGCTACTCCTACTGAAATACAGAAAAATCCTTTAACCCTTTTTTCAGTGATTTTTCTCAATTAAGAAAATTATGTAAATCTAGCCTGCTTCTTCTCCCCATGTACAAAATGAGCCCTGAAGGAATACAGTGACATTAATCTGTAATATGCATAGATTAAACTGGATTGTACCAAGGATGACAGGAACAGCTATTGATTGAGATTACTTTTATCCAATTAAATTTACAGGATCCAATAACTCTTGACAATATAGGAAGTGGGAATTACTGTAGCAAGGAAAGGAGAGGAAGAAAGTGACAAAATCAGTAAGGAAGGGTTATATAAAGTATACAACAGCACATTGTGACAAGTACCATGGGAATTAAACATGGGGCAGAGAGACCACTGCTACTAAGTACTCATTTTTGCTCGCTACAGGAGTGTTCTTAATTCTCATACTGCAGTTCCGTATGTTGCAGTAAAACATATCCCAGCTATGCAAATGTTTTAAAACATGTCTACAGCAGGAAGAGAGCAGTAAGGTAGGTGGTTGGTTTTTCGTTACAGTGGAGAGGTGATTTCAAAGCATATAAAAAATAAAAGGCACCAGAAACCAGAAGAAACTATAGCACTTAAGTCACAGTGCACTGCCAAGAAAGCTCTCTAGGTTTCTGGCTCAACTGCAAGATATCTAGACTTTGAGTCATCTCTTGAAAAAAAAGTAGCACCATTATCTCCCTAAGCGTGTTTTATCAGTCTCCTGCTGGAGAGCCATGTGTACCTTTTGTATTTTAGGTGAAAACCTTACCAGATAGTAAACATTAACAGTTAAAAAAATGGGTACAGAATAAAGCAAATGTTGGGAAAAGCATTGAGGATTTCAAACATACATTCAGATTTAAACACTGACCTCTATCTATGACATCAGAATAAATCCAGTCCCACGCAAGCACTGGAATCTTTCACTCAAGAGTACATTATGCAGCTTAGACCTATCCACCTTCCCTACTTTCCTACCATCTGGCAGTGACTCTGCTTAATTCAGCAAAACATGCAGGCAGAGAAAAACTTCAGATGTACAGAAATAACTCCAGTCACCTCCTCAAAGCATGCTGAGAGGTCTCAATCCCTAATTTAGCTCTTTCTAATTGCTGCTATCTAAATAAAATTTGCTCAAGGTAGCTATTATTGTACTTGGAACTTTGTTCTGTTAATGGGATGCTGTTGATTAATAAGTCATGTGAGAACTATTGCTGATACAAATTATAATTCAGTTATTTATAAAATGGCAGGTTCAATTTAAAACTATTCATCACTTTTAATAGGATCTATAACAGCAAGAGAAAGGCAATGACTGTGCACAAATACTACATGATGGCAGCTGTTTAATGTTGCACGTGAAAATTACTGCCAAGCTTCTCAAAGTTAATTCTTTTTATCTTCTTGGGGAAGGGGGAGGGGTGGAAACAAAAGCCCCAATAATTTTTTAAGTGTCCTTAACATACCTACCTTTCACACATTTCAAGATCAGTGCTTCATTTCTGCTACCCCAACTGCATCTCACTGGAATTAGTGTTATCTAGGCTGGTAGCACAGCTTCACTCTTGCCTCATTTACAAGCAGCAGAACTCCAGGAGTGGAGTCAGCACTCAGTAAAATAAATGGGGCCATTCCTGTCCCACTGCTACTTAAACATTGTCTAAAAGCTCAGGTGGAGCACTGTTTCAGTTATACTCAGATTTTTGAATATTTTCTCACAACTTAAAAGACCACCGCATTTTACTTAAAGGTAGGCTCTGGAGATCAAGGCAAGCTCTTTTTGAGTAACACCCGAGTATCACTCAAAGAATCCATGCTGGCAGGCCTCCTCAAGCCTTCATGTTCTCATAAAGATGACAGATGGCAGTACAGTCAAAACTAGGCATACACAGTTGAATAGCAAAGGATAAAACACAAAGAAAGCACCTTTGTGATCCTCTTCCTATGGGTGTCCTTTGTACTGTGAGTGGAGATCTGGATGAGAGAATTCCTGGTTGATTTCTAAACCCAGAGACTGGATTCTTACCTCTACTTAATTTAAAATGATAGCTTCAAAGCAACAAGTCTTCACACATATAGAAAGGTTGCAAATAACCAAACTTCAAGTCATTCTACATGGCAAACTCACTTCCTGCTGCATGAATCTGGAAAGTTCTTCCTTAAGCATTTGCAAAAGGTGCACACGGCACTTCAGTCTCACTTGTCCCCTCCCTCTGGATGAGCATGGCATTTGAAAAAGAACTAATCTTGCTCCTCTCAATGCAAAAATCATACTTAAAGATCTCAAGAAGGAAGAAAGGCAGATGGGGAACAAATGTGGGATCTATATGAATATTCATAAACAAAGTGATGATTTTTAAATGCCAGGACAATGACCACTTGTTTGGGAAGAAAAAAAAAAAAGAGAAAAAAGCACCACCCAGTACTGCAGCTTTAAACACAGGATTTGCTTTGTTTCTCAACAATGTGCTGATGTGATGAGGGAAAAAAAGTATTTTGCACTTTTCTGAGACCTCCCCTAAATTGTTATTAAAAAACCTTGATATACTTATGAATTAGAAGTTTCAAGTTCCCTCCACACAACAGATGACTTCCTCAGTCAGTAAACCTTGTAACATCTAAATCACAAGCAAAGTGAAACTCCTTGACTACGGTAAGCAACTTGTATTGGCAAGAGAGATAAGAGCAATACTGCAACTGAGATGTGATGATGGGAGCTCAATGAGAAAATGTTATACAACAAAAATGTTATACAACAAAATCTCAGTACTCATTTAAAAGATTCTACAAGAAAATAAAAATCCGAGTACTGTTAAAGACACAAAGAAATTTTACTTATAATGATATCTTACTAAGTAAGATAGGCTGTTGTGTGCATGATTCCTAAACACCAGACTGGAAAATTGTCAGCTTCCCTTCCAAGGAACTCTCAAATCGTACTGCTGGTCTGCAGGTTTCATTTATTTCAGTATCAATAGTCTTTTTTATTATGACAGCCTGAATCTGTTGGTTAACTACAGAGGCCTTCAGGAGATTGATGTATCTATATGATTTATCTAGATATTGAGTAGTACTGTCAGCTATCAGAGATTTTTTTAAAATTCTTTAAATGTTTTGCCCTAAAGACACATCTGCTGACCACAAATAGCCTTCTGGTGTTCAGCTGACTATTGGAGGTGATCAACTGCAATTGCTCCAAATAGCAATGTGAAAAGAGTTAATAATGTAGACACAACAAATGTTATCTGCTAAAAATTAATGAGGTCATGCAGAATACAAGCCTACTTTTCCTCTGAAGTCACACCTTACCTTTGCTTCCATACTGTTCTGGTGGGAGGTCATAAGGTACAGGAAAGTATGCTGCTGAATCTTTCCTTTCTGGAAGCTTTTCCCTTCCTACATGAAAGTAACCTTTGTCCAATCCCTATGAAAGAATGGAAAAACACAGAAGAAAAGATTCATTAGTTTCTGGGGGAAAAGACAAACTTAATCTACAATAGATGCTTTCTCAGTGAGCTATTTTAACGAACAAAACTTTCTGTCTCCTTTACTGAGACTGGATACTTCATGAAGCACCATCATGTCTTAAAAACTCAGCTTCTCTTATTTCTATTTCAGCTCTTCTCTTTTTATTACATCAATTGGCTTGGCCATGTGGGTCCATATTGGATATATTCTGCCTTTTCAGACCCCTACACATACACTAATTTATTTCCATATTCACTAGGTGAAGTCCTTCAGTGTTTAATATTCAACTGAAAAGCTTCTAAAATTTCTCTTTGCTGCTTAGTTTCATTCTGATCACATTAACTGGATGCTCAGTATGTTTCATGGACTAAGCTAGAAATCACTCTGTGTTATAGAAGCAAGTCTTCAAATCTGTGCTTTTCAGATATGTTGGGTAACATCATCTGCAGACACAAAAAAAATAATGAAGATTTGAAACTGCTTGTGCAAAATCTTCGAAGACTACGCTTATATTAGAATGACAGCATTACTGTCAAACAAGGTTAAGGACTAAAAAAAAGAAAGAAAAATGCAATACAGTACAAAGGTAGACACATTTAAAGTGATTCAAAGTAACATGGGCAGATGGTATTGCTTAGCTACTTCTCCAGAGAAATTGGATCCCAACTGTAGTGAGTTACATGAAAGCAAAATCTCCTAGTTCTGAGATTTCAAATAGCTTGCTGTCAATCAAGTAGTTTGATTAGAACAGACTAGAAATTTAAAGGCTATCAAGTTTCTTTATTTATAATATATTACTGACAACTATTTTTCTTTCTAAAATCAAAGAATAGTTTGGGTTGGAAGGGATCTTCCAAGGTCATCTAGGTGAATCCCTGTATACTGGGCAGGGATATCTTCCACTAGTAGCAGGTTGCTCAGAGCCCCATCCAACCTGATCCTGAATGTTTCTAGGGATGGGCTATCTACCATCTCTCAGGGCAACCTGTGCTAATGTTTCACTACCCTCACAGTAAAGAATTTCCTCCTTAACTTTAGTCTAAATATACCCTCTTCAAGTTTTGAACCACTGCCCCTTGTCCTGTCCCTTCAGCTCCTATTTAAGTCTGTCCCCACCTTTCTTATAAGCCACCTTTCGGTAGTAAAAGGCTGCAATAAAGTTTCCTTGGCACCTTCTCCTCTCCAGGCTGAAGAACCCCAAGCTCCCTCTGTCTTTCCCCATAGGAGAGGTGCTCCAGCTCTGACCATTACTGTGTCTCTTCTCTGGACTCAGTCCAACAGGTCCTTCCTGCGCTGGGACCCCAGAGCTGGATGCAGCGCTGCAGGTGGGGTCTCATCAGAGCAGAGCAGAGGGGCAGGATCCCCTCCCTCCCCTGCTGCCCACGCTGCTTTGAATGCAGCCCAGGACACAGCTGGCTCTCTGGGCTGCTCATGTCCAGTTATTAACTTACACTTGATTCAACTTGATACATTATGGTCCACCAGTCTGAGTTTCATAGCATTTCTGTTTTGTGATAGTACAAGCAAGCATCCTAATTGCCAAAAAATCCTGTGGTATTCAAACACACACACTGTCTGAATGGAGAGGCCCATCTATACACAATACTGCAAGTCTTTCTTCACTGGAGTTTCACATCATCAAATATCCTCATTTTAAGTTGGAGACAGCAACATCCACATATGACCACACAAAGCATGGGAATCAATGCAGCCTTGTGACTTTTTCTTTAATATTCAAGAAGAATAGTAACCTAGAAAAAGGAGAGCTACCAAAGACAATGTCAGACAGCAGTTCTAGCAAGTCAGTTCAAGAATCTCCTTTAGAATATAGATGCATCTTTTGTCTCATGACACAAAGTAAGAGCAAACTATAGGTTATGATGTAAGAAACATTGTATATTATTTCAAGGACTAGGAAAAAGCCACCGCTCTTTAAATGAAAGAACAGAGGAAACAAACAAGGTCCACGCTGAAGGACTGCGTGCAAGAAAATCCAGTTTGAACTTCCCTTTCTTATATAATTTCAGTGAGATATTTTGATAAATCTGCATTAAAACCAGGCTACAGCATTCTGTGGAACTTAGCCTTAAGGTAACAAGTAATATGTTCAAAACAGACCAATGTAAACGTGCATGATTGTTTTTAAAAGCTCATAAACATCTAAGGGCTTGAAAATGACTGGAAAAAATTCATGATTACTTACACAAAATGTAATCAAGTTGTATAGCCTTACTTCCAATGAATTTGAATCACTCGGGAATTGGTAGAAATGTCATGTAAAAAATGCAAAAACCATACTTCTGTTTGTAGCTGAAAGAACATGAAATACGTCAGGGATTCTATAGCTCACAGCAACAGGAACTGTGTAAGTGGTGGTGGTGCTGAAAGATATTTTTTCATAACTCACAGCAGTCAGGTTGCACTTGATAGGAGGGTCTGGGTGGTGTGTATTCCTCGATACTACTCACAAGATGACATTTAAATTGTCACCATGTATGTGACATGTATGAGGTCTGATTGCCCAGACATCCCATGAGCTTATTCGGTCTTCTACATCACCTATGGAAGACACATGGAACAGCAGAGAAGGTTCCTCTGCCGTACTGTGAGATGGTTTTATGCTACAACAAACTTCATGTGCCTGATCAACAGCACCAAAATTACAAAGCTGCTGCCTGGCACCATCTCAGCTGGACATTTGTGAAACCCTTACTATCACAAAGCACAGTGTAAAACACAACCTACTTCAGCCTCTACCTACAAAGCAAGGACATTTTTCACCTGCTTTTTTTTTTTCCCCTGTTATCCATTATTTTCTTCAACCTAGCAGTACTTTTGTTTCTGCCTAATTTCTTCTACACTCCATGCCCTGTTATTTCTTTGGCATTTTTCTTTTCAGGCATTTTGCTTCCTTCTCTTGGTCTACATCTTTGGTTTTATCTGTCTTGCTCTTCCTGAGTACTCAGCAATTATATTTCCCTTCCCTCTGAAAGACACTGATGCTGTCCTCCAATGCTGCTTGAAAGACTCAGTTCATCCCAAAACTGTTTTGCCTGTCAGAATTTAACCTACAGAGACCTTCCATTCAGGAAATACTTATCTAAGAAAAGACATCTGGTTTTCCTCAAAACACACTGGAGTATGTGTCTAGTTTGTGGAATACATTCTTTAACAAGGCTCTCTGAGGAGATAGATTCACATGCTTTTAAAAATAACTCATGTGTCTATCTTCACACAGAAACTGAAGTAAGTCACACACTTTGTCTGTTTTGAGCGTTTCCTGAATGTTGACAGCTCTCACTGCTGTTTCCAAAAAACAAACCAGTAGGATCTTGCATAAAATAATTTTGTCTGACTTGTAAATTTTCCTCAGCCATATTCTATTCTTTCAGAATTTTTCCCTCAGCAGCTTTATTTTGTTCTTTGACTGCTGCTTACAGCAATACATTTTGAAATGCTGATAAATACATATCTCAATTGGGAAAGAATTTTTTTTTGTACTTTTAAAACTTTAGGTGCTGATATGGCTTCTATTAGTGCCTTAGCAGCATACATTGAAAAAGCAGACACTGGGAAAAATGGGAAAAGGAAGTTTAAGAGCTCTTAAAATACTGCCTTCCAGTTTTTGTGTGTTTTTTTTTTTTTTTTTTGCCCCAAACACAAAACAGACTGCAGGCTATAAAAAAAGAGATCACAAGATAAAGGTAAGAATTGCTAGCCCTACTGAAGTGGGAATTAACACCATTACAGAATTTTGATCCTACTGAAGTAATTTTTAACAGGAGACAACTATTATCCCACTGGATGATTATGGGATTGATGTTTGCAATGCTACTAACAGAAAAATAGTCCTTTTTGGCAAAACTATTTAAAAACTTGCTGGTTTCAGCAGCAAATAATTAAGGAGGCACACAAACTTTACAGGGGCCATGCTCATCAGGCCAGCAGAATACACAGCAAAAGCCTTCCTCAACACTGGGCACAGTTATTCCAAAGAGAGCTTTATCCAACTGTACCAGAAGATTTTTTTTTTAATAGGAAGCCAACAGTGACAAACTCAGGTATCTAAACCCAAAGTTTCTTTGTTTGGATAGTATTTGTCTGGGTGTCTTTAACACTGGAATTTTAAAACCTTGCAGCAGTTCTGTGAACACTTAAAGTAAGGCTTAGCATCTTGTAGTCTACATACAAAATCTTGGTTTACTTACATTGTATTAGCTTTCCCACTCCATTTTACATGGGATGAAAGACTTCATCTAAAACTAGAGAAACCAAAGAAGAAAGTGGTACTACATTGCCTTGGAAATTGATATTACAGTCAAAGAGCTTAACTGACTTGATTTTGGTTCTGCTCTAAGTTGAGCTGTGGCTGAAGGTGTCTGGCTCAGTTATTCAAACACAGCAGAAATTTAAACAGTTCAGTTCTGAAAATCACATGCTAATGCCTGGCTGATCTCTAATCCAGTTCACACACCCAGACCCAGAGTCAAGTACAAAACTGCACTTCAGTCCAGTGAGTATTCAACATCAAATACAGCACTTCAGAACCTGAAATACTGTTGTCAGAGTTTGATTATCTACATATAATTACAGGATTTGATAGCATTAGGTAGGCAATTATGGGTAGGTTTTCAGTTTAACAGCATCTGTTATATTTCTCTGAGCTTGTATTTCTAAAAGCTGACTGAGCCAGTATCATATTCAACAAACCTCTAAAAAGATTTAAGTATTTCACAAATTTTTATACTATTTTACAGGTCAAGCTCAAATTATCTGAGCATTCTTATCAGACACAGAAGCTGTGAGGAAGAACCATTTACTTAAAAGGCTTTCCATTAGCCACTTCCAAGATTTTTCAAACAAAATAATTACTGGAACATGCTTCCCAGAACTCCATACATTTTGGTCATTGCATTCTCACTGCATGTTTTACCTGTTAAAGATGTACTTTATCTCAGCCCCTGGAAAGGAATCCCCAGCAGCTGAAAGAGCAAGTTGAAAAAGAGAGGGTGGATGTAGGAGGTGAGAAATAGAGATGGAAAAGGAAATGTAGTTCAAACACAGGACAATCTTTCTTATAAACATTATTTTTTACTGAAGCTTATGATCTAATGCCAGCATCAGCTGATTTCTCCCTAAACACTAAAACTGCAAATGATAACAGCTGCTGCTATATTGGGAACAACCATTCAACATATTTCTGAGAGTCTGTATTAGCACACCAGGCCAATATCCAACCTCAAAGCATAATTCTGGAAGCACTTTTAAAAAAAGACAAAAGCTGGCAGTCAGCTGATAGCAAGTGAGGAACGATCCACTTCCAAATTTGTTTTCAGCAGAAAACAGAAGGCAGAAACTGCAGAGCTAGAGGAGTTCTTAAGATAAGTGACATGAAGTGCGTGCTATGCAAATACAGTGGGGTAGCACGGCCAAGTAGTCCCAGGTGCTGGATTAAGGCTCCAGTCTCTTCTAGGACATGGGTTCAACTTCCATCACTGCCAGGAATATTTTAATGGTTGGATTATATGATCTTAAAAAGTCTTTTTCCAACCTAAATTATTCTGTGATTCTATGACGCTAAGTCTTAATTTCTACCAGAATACTTGTGAACTTTGTGATAATACTGCATGAAATAACCTAAAGAAACAGAACTATCAGAAACTGGCAGCATTAAATCAGCATTCTGATAGCTAGAGCATGGTGAGTCCCTCGAGGCCTAGGAAAGCTCAGTTATGTTTCAAAGCACTTCATGTAGTTTATACTTTGCATAACTTTAGTTGTAAAGAAGCATTTCCGTTTCTAAAAATTTTAGTCTATTCCCACTTCTCTGTTATCTTCACTTAAAACTACTCTGCCACATAGCATTCTAAAACCACAATGAACCAGTGTGACAAGCAGACCAAGTTATCAAAGAAGCACTTTTTATGCAGTTTAACTGCAGGGCATATGCATAAGAAATTCATAAACTAAGCAGTGGAACTTGAGTATCAGATGACTGCATGTACATAAGCCCAGCATCAGTATTTTTCTGAGTACCTCCTTGTTACCAGGAGTCTCTGCAGGCATGCATTTCTCAGTGAAGAAAGGAAAGCAATTGCAGCGTCTCTGCCTGCTTTGCTCCCACATACACTGTGGTATATCACATACATGTGCTAATCAGGTGACTTGTTCTCTTCTGGTTGCCAGTCTTCACAATTAATTATCAATATGTAGAAAACTGGGAGAAGAACTAAGTATTCTCTTCCAAAATATGTACTGTTATATATTCTTGCAAGTTTTAAATGAGTTTCAATTAAGTTGTGCTCTGAGAGGTCTGAAACTCAAACATAAGATTATCTTGTGCACACTGACAGGTTTTAGTACAGCCATCTAAAAGCTGTAGGAATTAGAGAAAGCATAGGAGCTTTCTATAATTCACAAAGAGAGTTGAGGGCTGTAGAGAGAAAGCATTGTATTCACACCATGGTTAGCTAACCTGTTACACACCACTTTGTAAAATACAGCAGGCCAAACAGACCCAGTGAGGAGAACCCTGAGAACATCATCATGTAATCATTTTATATCTGGATCTGTTTCTCTAGAATCATATTTGCATTTTAAGTACAATGTCCCTCTACTTACCACCCTCCCAGCCCAAATAATACAGAGGGGAAAAAAATTGGGAAGAGTAAAAGTGATCAAAAAATCTCCGCCCTAGGAACAACTGAGCAGGATAAGAACTCATCATTCTAGACAAAGAAAAAGGTGTCTGGAAAGAGAGGTATGAAAAGGATGATTAGGGATCACATGGTTCTTGCATCTTTCAGTGCAAGAAGAAAAAAATCTTCAAATGAGGAACTTTCAGAACTGCCTCATGTGACATTATTACATTGTGGAACTCAGCCAGAGCAGACTGTGACTGCCAAAAGCCTACAGACATTTAAGAGCAGACAGGAGATGCTCACAGAATAGGCCTCTAAGTCATGAGATATGCAGGGACAAACTACTATATGAATGCCTGGCCATTATATTTTCCCACAAGTGTCTGCTTTTGACCACTGAGTTTTGAGATGTTCCTTTGAAATGATAAAGTAAAGCCTTCTACTCCCCCAACAATGGCTATTTTGAAGTAACCAGAGTGACAAAAAGGGAAAGATCTGGAAGCTTGGCTCTACTTCATACTGCATATCATGCTTTCTTACCCAGATCCTAGCCGTTTATTCCTATTTTCTATCCAAAACTTCATGGACCATCATTCTCCATAAGCTCTGGTTTCAGAACCAGGTTGAAAGAAAGGTGAGTGGGGAAATCTTATTGAGGTACCTTTCTGCCCCTTGAATTTGTCATTCCTACTTCTTCCTTCCATTATCCCTTACCTGATCATGTTGAGCTGGTTCATGGAATGACTTTGGAAACCTGTCCTGTTTTGTTTTGGCCAGTCTGAGCTGGTTTAAGGGATAAGGAATCCACTCAGCACTGATGTCAGAACAACTAAGGGAATGAAGACAGCAATTAAGTTGTGGTCAGTGGTTCTATATCCAGGTGGAGGCTGGTGATAAGTGATGTCCCTCAGTGCTGTCTTGGGACTGGTGCTCTTCAACACCTCCACCAATAACACAGACAGCAGGACTGAGCGCTCCCTCAGCAAGCTTGTTTTGACATCCAGCTGAGTGGTGCAGTTGACACACCTGAAGGATGGAATGCCATCCACAGGAAGCTGGACAAGCTCAAATGGGCCCACAAGAACCTCACTAGCTTCAACAAAACCAAGAGCAAGGTGCTGTACCTGGGTCAGGGCAACCCCAGACAGGAGCATAGACTGAGAGAAGTCATTGAGAGCAGCCCTGTGGAGCAGGACTTGGGGTACAGGCCAGACATGACTTGGCAATATGCACTTGCACCCCAGAAAGCCAATTGTGTCCTGGGCTGCATCCAAAGCAGCGTGGCCAGCAGGGCAAGGGAGAGGATTCTGCTCCTCTGCTCTGCTCTCATGAGACCTCACCTGCAGTGCTGCATCCACCTCTGCGGTCCCCAGCATGGACCTGTTACAGCAAGCCCACAGAAGGGCCACAAAGATCATCAGAGGGCTGGAGCACCTCTCCTACAAAGACAGGCTGAGAAAATTATTATTAGAAAGTCACATGACTGTGTCATCTGGTGATCAGTTATGTTTATACAAACCCCTTAATTTATTAGGTACAAATATACCAGTACCATAGATTCTTTGCCTGGCAATACCCAGAGATAGCCAACTGGAAGTTGGAGTACCCAACTTCCAAGAACATTAATTTATCCCTTTCAGGTCAGTTGCTGTTAAAAGTCAAATTTTTGCACAACTTTGCCCAATGCTTCATTATTCTGTTTTTAATAGTTGTTTACACAAATGTTGTTTCCTTTTTTTAGAGCTCATTGATATAAAAAAACAATGCTTCAAAAAGAAGCTATAGGATTTTTCTTGTTTCACTGATAAACACATTTTCTTCCACATAAATGATGCTGGAGAAAAACATCTCTAAGGTTCATGATATCAGAGACCTCACTACTATGCAAACTCATTATAAATGTCAAGAGTGAGATACAGGAATTCTTAACTGCAGTCAGAAACCATCAATCTTGATATGCAATCTCAGGAGACTACAATTATCCAGTTAGGGTAGGCAAACATTTCTACAATGCCATAATATTAGTAAATATTCATTTGGGACTACATTACTAATCAGCAGAAATGACAGAACATTATGTAATCATCTGTGCACATTATCTAGGAAATAAATACCCTTTATCAGGAAAATATTTCTAAGGACTTTTAGCATACAAATACTTTTTCAGAGAAAATTGCAGTGGTCTTCCCAGAAAAGAAGAGATTTCACACAGGAAGTTTGAATGGTTTGTGATCATAGACTAACTGCTGATGAGAACATTTTGGTACTGTCAGCTTATCAGAGAGAAGGAGGAATCAGCCACATCTTGCATCTCCCCCCATCAGGTAATAGACAAAACCCAACCTAAACAAAGAAGGGAAGCTTTTTTCTTAAATACAACGTACAATTAAGGACTTTCTACCACAGGATTTCATAGAGGGCTAAAATCCAGCAAGTGTAGATCAATAAAGAACTTGATATTAAGAGAGAGTCACGTGACTGCAAATGCATTTCAGAGAATGAGCAAGAACAGCGACTGGGGCAACATTTGGAAACATTTCTCATGTTAAAACACATAAACACCTTATTTCAATGTGAATATGCACTCACAGCCCAGTTTTAAAAAGCACAAGAGATTTGATCATCCTTTCCAAGAACATTTAGGTTTATGTTACAATTTCAAAATATTATTGCCTGTCAGTAAGAGGAAAAAAGTCACAGCAATATCAAATCCATACCTGCTGTGCAGGAAAACAAGACTATGAATACCTCACAAATTTGATTTCCTATTAACTTTTTTATCTGGAAATACAGAATCTTCTGATCAGATTATTCAGTTATGCTTGCATTCATAAATATTTGCGGATTTTCACCATATCCCAGGATTTGTGCTTGAACTATGGACTTACAAATGCTGAAGGCAGGAAAAGAACTCCAAGTTCATAAGAACGGATCATCAGCTGGCTGCCATTTTTCTCCAGAGCTCCCCAGGCTGCTTTAGACAGATTGGCACTGTGAAGAGAAACAAAGCATTTTAGTGAGGCACCATCTTCAATGCAGAAAAAGTTTAAATAACATAGCCTAGCAATGTCCTTCTAGCAGAACTTGAATTCAATCAGAATAGTCTTCTCACAAGAAGTGACTTGGTTGTTATTCCTTGTTGTTATTTTTACAGCACAGTGGGAGCAACAGAGACAATATGTAGAAAGGCATTCATACAACACATGTGGATAATTATACAAGCCTATTTCTGTCATACAGATCTACAAGACAAATTCAGCCTTTTGAATCTTCTCTGCACATTTCAGAAAGGAATTTGGTACTGGTAAATAGCTTCAATTTGATGACTTAAGAAGATTAAAGGCTAGCTCAGCTAGGACTAGCTACAATACATTCAGTACAGAGTGGGTTTCCATTTTACATTTAGTACAGAGTGTTAAACAGTATCTTTTGCTCTTGGCATTTTGTTCTTGGATCTATTTATGATAGCAAATACTTATCAAAGAGGTTTTGTTTCAATTTGCTATTTAGCACCACGCTGTATTTAATCTTTCATCAGTATCTACTACAAAGTAGATCAATTTGGGAGTCAAAAATATATGCAATTCTGCTGTCAAAACCTACATCTACAGCACAATACAAAATTTACGCCTTATGATTCAACTGATGGACATACTGGATACTGTTTGGTAACAGCAAATGGTGCAGCAGAAGAAACATGAGAAGAAAATAAAGCAACAATGAATTTCTGTATTAGGTGGAGTGAGCATCACATTTAAATGACTTAAAACCTTTTAAAAAGCACACTAATCATTACCGCTATTGCAAACAACAGTATCAATGAGTGATGAAATTTAAAGAGACCAAATATAAAGAGAAAAAAAAATTAAAGTAACTGAGCATTTAAGAGTAAGGACAAATCATAATCTGTAGAATATAGGGTTGCATAAAAACTGAAACATATCTGTATTTTTCATTTACAACAAGTCATTCTCCCTTCAAGTCAAGAAATTCTTGCTTCCTCTTCTGGCTTTTTTAACAACTAAACAACAGAAATATAAAACTTATACTTCAAGGCAGACTGCTAAGCAACTCAATCTGACAAAAGATCAGATTCCAAATTCTATGTATCTGTATGTTTTATTACAGTAGGGCAGCCCAAGTACAACTTCAGCTAACTCAAATTCTACCTGCTTTGTAGAAACCAGCACATTCATACTATAGCACAGCACATCTTAAAAAACCCAAATTTAAAAATATGTATCATTTTAGTTGGTGTTGAACCCCAAAACTGGCAGTCACAACTCAGACAAGATTTTAGTGTAATTATCAACTGTTTCTGACAATCATTTCAATATGCAGCCTCAAATGGGGCAATGCAATGGAAAAACATTAAATATGGACAAAAATTATAACCACTAATTGAAGTACTATGTGGGTTATGGAAGTAACTCACCTGGGCCTGCAGCTGACAAAAAACCCCCATATATAAAGTTCTTAAGTAAGAGCTGTACTGGTTAGATGTTTACCTTGTTACCAAGAACCAAGCAATCTTCTGGAAGTCAGGAGAGAGCCTCATGTAAGTCTTAATGTGAGGTATAGCATGAGTTCGACCCGTGACTTCTGCTGACCATTTGCTAGAAAAGCAAAAGGAATTCTTATCATATATGGTTTTATTTTGAGGTCTAAAAAATACAACAGTGCCATGATTTCAGGAACACTACTTGTCACACTCAATACTTACTTCTCCTAGAGAAAATCTTAAAATACTACATTTAACTGAACTGTTAACAACTCTACTAGAAGTCAGAATGGCAAGGGTTTTTTTCCTTACAACTAACCCAGAGAGATATTCTCCTCAGTGTGTCAGGTAGGAAGAAACTAACAAGTTTCTTCCATTTTTCTGTTCCAGATAGCACTCAAGGAACTAAGTCTAAACTTCTGGACAATACATGTTCTTTGAAGACTATCAATGGTTATGACTTCAAGCAACTGACTTTGGCACCAAACTAAACCTCACAGAATCCTGAGTTTATTACAATTTATCACCCATGACATAAAGGCAGGGAGAAACTGGCAGATTGTTGCTGCTACTCTTCCATTTCCCCCTTCTGTGCCTCTAAGCCACTGAGAAATTTGACGGTTTAAGAGAATAGAGATCATATCTATGTGCATATAAAAAAACTAGATTAAAATAACAAGCCACTGCTGGATTGATTCAGCATCAAAGTTACAGAACTAAAGTGTAAGCAAGCAGTAAATATAGGTACAAAACTAAAGTATGTAGTGACAGCATTAAGAAGCACTTTATGTTCACAGCTGCTAGTCCTCATGTAAATTCAGGAAGAAAGCTTCTTAACACACCTTCCTTCACCCAGAGACATTTCTTTCCCCAGATTTGAAGGAAGACCCTGGTTTCAGTTGTCACAATCCTGCTTCCCTAACTTAGCATTCTATTCTAATAGCAAATCAAAAAGAATAAATTAACTCTGAAAAACTTAAGTGCACTGTGTTCCTCTAAAAGCCTGAACAGACTGACTTGGAAGGACTGGAATTATTTACCTAGGTTGACTTTCAGGACTAACACATACAGTGCACTTAAAATTAAGAGGCTTTGTATTTCACGGGTGAGAACCTAGTTACTTTAACAACCCTATCTCCCTGATCAAGGAAAAAAAAACCTCTGAGAACTGGTCCTGTACTCTTTAAAGGGTAAGAGCTGAAACACTCTGCACATTTGATGCAAACTAGACTTCTTTATATTTTGAGGCAAGCCACATCAAATTCTTTTTCTATAGGACAGATGAAGATATATATGATACAGAATTAGATGACTAAACTTGTCTTCCTCTACAAACTCCTCACTTTGCATACATACAAATTGTAAGGCCGAGTCATGACTCAACCACCCTGGTTAACAGCTTTTCTCTCACAACTGACAGTTTAGACAAGCATCTTTAAGTTTATGGGACAAAAATACTTAGGTAATTCCAATAAAATTGTAAAAATGAAAACCAGGAAAAATAGTAGAACTGGGAATTTAAAATTTATTTTCTTTAGATTTACTTCACTGCTTTGCCCTGGGACAAACTTCTCCCCTCACCACTAACTGCAGTTATTCTGAGATACTATCTCAGTCTACTGCCTTTCTGCCTCCTTATCTTAAGACAGATAGATACAAATAGTGTGCCTCAGCAAGAGTAATACCACTTCTATCTATTATCTACAGTACTCTAACTGCAGTTTGATTTCATCTCAAGTCATTGAAACTCCTATTTTAGAAAGTTAAAGTCAGAAAGGGGAAAATATATTTTGGTCATGTTTTCCCTAGTAGGACAGCACAAACATGTAAGGATTAAAAGGGGAAAATGCATGCTAGTTTTGGCTGGGATAGAGTTAATTTTCTTCATGCTGGCTAGTATGGGGCTATGTTTGGATTTGTGCTAGAAACAGCACAAACACACAGCTCTTTCAGCTGTCACTTACACACAGCCTTTTCTGCCTCTCACACCACCCCACCAGCAAACAGGCTGGGAGGGGACACAGGCAGGACAGCTGAGCAAAGGGATATTCCAGACCATACACCATTGTGCTCAGCACATGAAGCTGAGGGAAGAAATGGTGATGGGGGGTGTCATTCAGAGTGATGGCCTTGATCTGCCCAAGCAACCATTAGGCACAACAGAGAACTTCCTTCCTGGGGATGACTGAACACCTGCTTGCCCAGGATGGGTAAACCAACTAATTTTGATTTGCTTGTATGAGTACCTTTTACTTCATTAATAAACTGTCTTTATTTCAACCCACAAGTTTTCCCATTTTACTCTTAGGATTCTCTCCCCTATCCCACTAGGGGGGCAGGAAGGAGGGTGGGGGAGCCCAAGTAAGCGGCTTTGTGGTGCTCAGCTGCAGGCCAGGACTAAGCCATCACAAAATCCTGGAAATTTACCTGTACAGACATATCCAATTAATAAACAGAGACAGGAATAACTAATTTTCTACTACACCACCTCTTTCAGCATTTAGTTCTCTTACTTCAAATACTGAAAGACTTTTCTATCTTAAGACACCGGCAACAAGGCTTGAGAGAAATTAAAACACCTCATACCATTAGTTTCAACCTAAGAGACCACTTATGGTCTCTGTGTAGATGCTCTCTCATCTTTTATGATTTTAGGGGAACAACACTGTACTTCTGCAAACTGAGAAGAAAACTCAAAACTTATTCCAAACTTTACAAATCTAAAGAATATGCAAAGCTCTAATACAACAATCATTGTGGACTTGTCAGGCACATGTCAAACAAATTCTTGTCAAACCAACTTCTTCCACTCTTTGAAAATCAATATTTAACAAAGTAACTGCACAAAAATAAGGCACACCGTATTAAAAGCAAATAAACTAAAAGGAATGTTAAATACAATACTATTAAAGCTGATCAAATGTTTTGAAAGCAGCAATTAACAAAAATTATTAATAATTGCAAATCTGTCCTCATAAATTAGTAACACTGGAAGGAAAAACAAGCAATAATACCAGAGAGAAAACTCTGCAAATTACTCTGTTTACCCAGTAGCTAATCTAACAAAGCAGTCTAGTCATCATTTGCTACAATCAGAAAGGTAAAAGCAATAATAAGTTTAGTCACACTATTTCTTAAAAAAATTAAAGTTCTAAGCTGTATTATAGGTTAAGCACACTCAGCTGGCAGAAGAGAGAAAAACAGACCACAGACATTATAAAAAGTCACGTGCCTGGGGCAGACATCCTGCCTCTTCAGTTGAGAGGCTGCAGGACACCATCTTCCAACTCCATTAATCTCTCCCTACTTGCAAAAAGGAGTTCTTTATTTTCCTTTACTGTAAGCATAAAAGATTTGGGTTTTTTTCCTTGCAGCCTTGGTAGAACCCCTAAATTCCTGCTAGTTTCATACTGTTTTCCAGTTTGAAGAAGTATTTTCTAAATTCCTCTAATCCCTCCACTGCCCAAAGATTTGCATTACAGCAAGTCTTTCAAACAGCTCATCTTGTATTTACATCTATTGAAACCTGCTGTTTTCAGTGTGTCCCAGGTTCCACAGATAAAAAGGTGCAGTCTGTCTCCTGCCCTATGATAAGAGTTTACATGCAGGCTCTTTTCAAGGGCTACTGTGCTGCATTATGGCAGGGTAAGGGGCCTGCACCTGGGCAGTGACTACAGCACAATTATGCAGGGCCACTGCCATCTGCAGCCAATTCCACAGATGAACTTGAAACAGCCCTTCTGCTGCCAGAGGAGGTCTCTGTATGTCCAAGGAGACAGCTATGAGGGCATTTTCTCATTGAAAAGGAATATATAAATGAATTGTATCATTATTAAGTAACATTCTGTGTATTAAATAAGAGACTAACTGAAAGAAGGTTACATCTTTTTTCTAGTAAGATTCTCACGAGGTATGACTACAGAAACCAAATTAAGACTGCACAAACATCCCCAGATAGATGACTTTTTTGCTTTTTGAATCATGACTGAACAAACTTGAAGGCTGCAAGTTGGTTGCAGCTTTCTCCCTTTGCTGAATGTGCTCAGAGGACACAGTTTAAAGGCAGGAGACAAAGCCTCACATGCTTTCTGCCTGGGTTCCATGCCTTAGACATTGAGCAGCAAGGTTCACAACAGCAATCCCTTTCACTCTAGAATGGAGGATGATCTTTGCCACTAGCAATTCTATTTCAGTCCCCTGAACATACACCCAACTGAACGCAGTAAATTTTCTTACCAGAGCAACTTCCGTCCAGAAAAGTTAACAGTTTCTGATGAAAGGAATGGGAAGTTGTGGTCTTGTAAGAGGTTATAAGTTCTATTGATTTTTTTTTTTTGATCTTTGCAAAACAACTTTCCCCATTGTTCTCTAAACATGCATAAGTTTTAACAATTCAGCCTGAGGGAGACATCTGGCATTGAATGTGTCAGATTCTTACAATTTGGCACAACTAGCAGCATATGGAAATAGAAATTTTTAATAGAAAATATGGGGCATCTTTAACAAAAGATATTGCAACAAGGGACTGAGATTTTTTGCAGCAGGACTGCTGTACTTACAAGAAAAAAATAAAGCAACCACCAAAAAAAGCCTTTCTAGTCCTGTTGTAGCTCAGTTGAAATACCATTAATACAGAGGCACAAGTGGGGAAAGTGAAATACAACTTGAAGTTAAAAAAAAAAAAAAACGGAGTAGTAACATTATTCCTGTTTGGAGAAGGAAACATTATATAAAAGTTTACAGAAACCTAAATCCAGTAGCAACATTATCCCATATAATTTTTCTAGATGAACAGCATATTTTCTACCAACTTTTGGAGATAAGACCAAGCAGATAAGGAACTAAAGGCCTTTATTTTTTTAAGGAGTTTAGGAATATCATACTTGTAACCATTTCCACTTATTTGCTTTTAACTCAAACATTATAGCACTGTAACTTTAAACATACAGTCTGAATAAATTAAAAAAAACCCACAAAAAAACAAAGAATTGAGTTCTACTTACTGAAAATAGGAATGCAACCACAGCTGTTTCTGTGCTGTCTGTATACTGTACGGAAGTGAGCCACCAGCTTAAGGAAAAAAGCAGAACATGTACATTTATTTTTTGGAAGACATTCTAAAGGCAGCAAGCATCTTGGGGAATAAGGTATCGGTCCTACCTTCATGAGTTACTTTCAGGAAATTAAGTGCTCCAGTAGTACAAAATGGTATATACTTGCTGGAGCTCTTTCCATTCTTATAATTTAGCAAGTTCCTAAACACTACACAGCACATTTACACTAGGAGAATCAGAAACTGTATATAGGGAGAACTATGGGTAGTTTTTTTATATGATATTACTTGATATCAACAGATTGGAATCACAACCCATACAAACTAGAGGAAATAAATCAAGCAGCTTTCAGAAGAAAGAATAAACCTTCCAAATCCCAGTCAATGTTATTTTAAAAAGAACTTCTATGATAAAATTATATTTGTATTGATTTGGCCTTTAGCTAATGCATGTTGTGATTTCTTGAAATGGATTTAAGAAGAATCAGCCAGGCATACAGAATTATATTAGTGTTGTGTAGCAAAAGCAAGATGCAAAGCCTACTGCATTCAACATGTCCTAGAAGACACCAAATGAACTCATTACAAAAGCTTTACTACTCTCAGGAATGCACTAACTGCAGGAGTCTACAGAACTGTTCATTTGCACAAACACAGAGTCATGTAATTCACCAAGTGTAGTGGGTCTCACCCTCTAGAATTATTTACTCATTTGCTGCTGTGAGATAAGAACTAGGAAGAGAGCAAAGTAGGTCAAACTTTAAAGGGTATAAAGAAAACTTTATTAACAGAATTAAAAGAAAAATAATAAGAAATTAGAATAAACCTTCAGAACACTTCTCTTTCCCGCACACTCTATGCCTATAAATTCTCTGGCTGCAATTTCTATGTATGTCCAAACACTAACCAGAGGAAAGACAAAAACTTCTGAAAACATTCATACTAGCTCCATGTTCAAAATCCAGCAGCTGCTAGAATTCAAAAGCTACTCTCATGCATAGGAGCATAAGTATTCTATATAGCTTCGAACAGGAACAGTACTTGTTCCTGTTTCCAGTTGGCTGGGGCTATGCTTTTACAAATATGACTTAATGAAAATAAACATGGGAATAATGAACAAAATAGTTGTATATACAATATTAAAAAAGAAAGACCAATAACACTTTAGCCTCCATTGTATCTGATGTGCAGAATAACACTGCAAACAAAACAGAGGAATTTGACACACTCAAACCTGAATTTTCTGCCAAAATGAAATTATGGCTGGAGTAAGAGCAGTGGGCAGGAGCTGTTGATTTCCTATGCAGTGACATATGAACATGGCTAGGACAGACAAACATAACAAACCAATGCCCACAAAACCTTATCTATTCAATCACAACAGGAGTCAGAGCTCCAGCAAAAGCAGTAAGATTCTACTGCCACCTATTCTATTACATTATCAGCAAGATGAGAACTTCATGTTCATTTAACATCAACCACTGAAGTGATTTTGCAGGACATTATGACCACAAAAAGCAAATAAATGGGGATTCATCTGCTTACCAGGATAGCCTTCTAGACTTTGCCTCACATTGTTCACAGTAGGATACACCTTCATGGAGGTAGAGCAAAAAGTAACTTTAATAACACAGCTCTGAAGAGACAAGCTGTTAATTTTCAAAAACACTTTAAAGAAAACTTGAGAAAAAAAGTATTAATAGCTTCATTTCTTTGAAGTAATAAATTTACACTGCAGCTTAGAACTACAATTGTGCCAGTAACACAGAAAGTCTAATATTTTTACCATTCTTACAGAGCTAACCAAAATTAGCTAGGAAGTCTCAAGTAATACTGCTTCAGCCACTTCCACAGCAGCCAAAGTTAGTTCTTAACATTATTTTAAGATATTTTAGTCTCACACCTCAAATACAAGATATGAGTATGCAGGGGCAATTAGCACGTGGTAAATGCATAGTTTGACCATCATATTTCCTTGATTTAACAAACCCCTGTTACAAACTTTTCTACTTCTCCCCTTAATTCTGCTAATACCCAAAGGTATTAATGACGAAGGATTCAGCTACATCTCATCAGGAAAAACAGCTGCATCTACAAAACCCAATGGAAGACAAGCTGCAGAATGAGAAGATAATTTTAATGAGATGATATAAATCTAGTGTCATGCAGATGGAAATTATGGTACATTTTTATAGCAAACCACATACATTTAAATGGCTTTAAGTGGTATATATATAATTTCATGATCAAAACTCCATTAGTGTCTTCCAAATGTTAAAAGCAAAACAATGACTAAGATTTCCAAAACAAATGATTAAGTGTTAAATAAAGGTCACCACCATCTCAAAGACATACCAAATGAATTGGGACATCACATTTACGGAAAGGTGTCACACTGCTGCCTGCAGCCACCAGGCTCTCCTGGAACTCTGAGCACAGCCACTTGGACCCATCAGCCCCCATTGAACCAATGCTTGAGAACTGTCCAACAAGAGGCCAGGACTCCTGTGCTGGTATTGACACAGCATGCTCCTTCAGAAGCTGGTGAGGGGAATTAAAACACTCTTAGACCTCAACACACAGAGAATACCTTCATCAGTTTGATATCACTTTTGATATAATAAATCCTCTGTAATTTACTTCTGATAATGAAGGAGATTAACATTCATACTACATATTTAACTTTGCAATAAAAAAAAAAATCATCAGGATTTCCAAATAAACTCACTTCAAGAGAAGATTAAACATCACAAGTTTTATCCAAAAGCACCAAAGCCACCCATTAAATAATGGGTGAAAAGAATGTTAGCAGCTCTTTCTAAAACCATGAAACATTAACTTCAGAAGTTCCAACAAATAAAACAACTAAATATTTTTCATATTTGGTGGTTGCTGGCCATAAAATTCCTCTTGTATCCTAAAGCCATGACACCCAGCTACAATAGAAGTATACAATAAGAGGGGAAAAGAGAACAATTGAAGAGAAAACTGAAATGATCCTTTTAGAGGAGTTCTACAGTTGTGAATGGAATTTAAAGTCACATTAAAAACAGATTTATACAGACAGATATTAAATTGTATGTAGTTGCCACCCTTACCCCACTCCAGAGAAAACACACAATCTAATGGCTTCAGTCATCAATGCTAGTATCATCAGGTCTATCTGCATTGTCACTAAAAAACGTTTTTAAATCACAGAAACATCTGCCACAAGACCATATTTTTCCCTTACAAGCTTTTTCTGTTTTATTTTTTCTTCATTCTATGTCTAAATAGGCAAAAAACATCAGACAAGGTGCACCAGAAAGGACAAGCTCTTAATGAGCAAAGGGATGTCCACAAGAGTAACGTCATGTTGAAAAGCAATGTGATACATAAATATTCTGTATGTCACAGAAGTTTGCCACAGACAGCATTAGATTTTCATATAAAATTCATGACAGTATTTGAAATAATGCCATTTCAGCAGGACGTGCAGGTTAAAAATTCTTCAATTATGAGAAGCATTTAATACATGATTTGAAATACCTCATGACATTCCCAAACAAGAAGTGTCCCTGCAAACTTGATATATGCAATCTTGAAGATTTACCACTACAGCTTACCTAAATAAACATAAGACCTCTAAAGGCAAGAGAGTTCAACTATTAACATAATACTGTCACATTCACCTCTAACCATATCCCTAAATCCCACATCTACACATCTGTTAAATATCTTCAAGGGTGCTGACTCCAACACTTCCCTGGGCAGCCTGTTCCAATACTTGACAGACTTTGAAGGAATTTTTCTTAATAGCCAAACTGTCTCCCCCGGCACAACTTGAAGCCATTTCCTCTTGTCCTATCACTTGTTACTGGGGAGAAGAAACCAACCCCCCTCAGCTACAGCCTCCTTTCAAGTAGCTGTAAAGGGCAATAAGGTCTTCCTGAGCCCTTTTTCTCCAGGCTGAACATCTCCAACTCCCTGAGCTGCTTCTCACCAGCACCATGGTCCAGACCCTACATCAGCTCTGCTGCCTTTCTCTGGACACACTCCAGCAGCTCAGCGCTGTTCTTGTCATAAGAGGCTCAAAACACAGCACTCGAGGTGTGGCCTCACCAGGGCTCAGTACAGGGGGATGATCCCTACCCTAGTCCTGCTGGCCATGCCATTGCTGACACTGGCCATGATGCCATTGGCCTTCTTGGCCACACACTGGCTCATGTCCATCTGCTGTCTACTAGCACCCCCAGGTCCTTTTGCACTAGGCAGCTTTCCAGACACTGTGCCCCCAGCCTGTAGTGCTGCATGGGGCTGCTGTGACTCAAATACAGAACCTGCCACATGGTCTTGTTGAATCTCACACAGTTGGTCTCCACTGATTGATCCAGCCTGTCCAGATCCCTCTGGAGAACCTTCCTACCCTCCAGCAGATCAACACTCCCCTCCAACTTGGTGGGCTCAATAGGGAGCCCTGGGGAACACCACTTGTGACTGTCTGCCAGCTGGATGTAACTCCATTCACCACTCTTGAGATCTGCCATCTAACCAATTTTCTACCCAGCAATGAATGCACCCATCCAGACCAGGAGCAGCCAGTTTCTCAGGAGAATTCTGTTTGAAGGTTTCACTGATGTTCAGCTAGACAACATCCACAGCCTTTCCCTGAGCCACCAGGCTGCCACAGAAGGAGATCAGGTTAGCCAAGCAGGACCTGCCTTTCATACTCATGCTGATTGGGCCTAATGACCTGGGTGTCCAGTCACTACCTGGGATCTCACCAGTTAGCCAGAGCAGCTGATAAATGATTGAAAGTGGCTCAATGAGCACTTTTGCAGCTCCCTCAGTGGATCCCATTTGGTCCCATGGACTTATGTCCATTTCAGTGCTGCAGCAGTTCATTAACCAGTTCCCCTTGGGTTATGGAGGTTTCATTCCACTCTCTGTCCCTGTCTTCCAGCTTGGGGAGCTGGACACATGGAGAACAGGTCCTGCTGTTAGAGACAGAGGCAAGGAAAGCATCAAGCACCTCAGCTTTTACCTCATCCTTTGTCACTATGTCTCCCCCTGCACCCAATAAATGATGGAGATTCTCATTAGTCTCTTTTTATTGCTAGTGTACTCATAAAAGCATTTTTTATTGTATTTTTCATCAGTAGAGAGATTAGGTTAAGTTCTAAGTTCCAAGCCTATATATGTTATTGCTAACTTTAACAATGTATTAAAAGACTGATGATGACAGCTGGAAAAACCAGAAGGAACTGAAGAATTCTGTCCAAAACTCTATTTACATTTTAAAGGATATTAACAATAAAGGTTACAGTTTTGGTACCTTTCTGAGCCTAAGATGGCCCCACTTTTCTTTATCACTGCCTTGATATCGTCCAGGGGTAGAACCAAGCAGAAACACTCTAAAAATAGAAAAAAAACCAGATTTTTGTAGATCTCAAGTGCTTTAGTTTGTAAAGTAGCAAAATATTTAAGTAAAACTTACCAGCAAGATTGAACACTCAAGTGCAACCAGAAATATTTAATGTCTCTCATGGGATTTATAATACAAAGAAAAGTGAATTTTCAGCCGTATAATTTATTATCAGCCTCCTCTATGGCTGTCATACATCACCAGGATGTTCTACAGCAGAGACAAGAACTAGATCTTTTTCAGTGTGCAAAAATGCAGAAGATAGATAACGCTGGCAATACATACAAATAGCTTGTTTGGCACATAACTAGGCATGCAATTTTGAGTAAAGCCAATCTACTGCTACACCCAAATCAGCAGATTCATGTATGAGTTTTCATTTGGGCACCTAATAGTTCAGATGCAAAGTACAGCTTTTTCAACCCTTCCTAATAATGGGTTTAGTAACCTATTAGACCTAGCCCTGAAAACAGGGAGGAGACCTGTCTAAAGTCACAACAAACACAGGCTGTAAGAAGCTGTTCCCTACTGCATACATCTCATGGCTAACTTTACTCGTGACTGACGGGCTCAAATGAAACCAAGTCCCTATTACTTCATAGCTATCTTCTGTAAGTTTGCTGGTGCACCTTTCTTTTTTTAAAATGCATGCTTTTAAAACTTGAAGTTGGTCTATTTGACATAATCTACATATGAGAAATTTTTTAAAACTTCATAGAGTCATGTTTGAACACTCGAGCTTGAAACAGGATTACCTTACAAAACAAACATGAGGTCTAACAGATCATAACACAGATATTTAATTTCCAGGGAAAAAAAAGAAAAAACCCACAGTGCAAGTTACCTTAGGATTATATGTACCTTGTTTCTGATAAATCATGTTCTTGAATCAGATCTATCCATTCCTTGAGTGCAGGAGAATTGTAAGCTGCCAAGTAACTTATTAAGTCAGATTTAAAATTAGTTGCAGATTCACCACCAGATGCTCCCTTAGGTAGCCTTGGATATAAAGGGCTTAGCCATATTCTTAAAAGAAAAAAAAAAAAAAGAAAAAAAATCAGCCATATAAACAAGAACACCATGCATTAATGACACGTGGGTTTAGTAGGTGAGTAAAACACATCTGAAGGTCCTAAACAAATACTTGACAGATTCATTTTGACACTAACTATAAATGTCTGTACTAACTGGTCAGGCTCAGACTTAGCAACCATCAGTCCTTTCATCAACATTTTCTACAGGAATAGAATACTGCAGTATGTTCTGCTATACTACTGGTTTGTGCAACTGTGTAGAAAATCACCAATTAAGGCATCTGAAAGGTTTACATATTTGAAGAGTAGCCCACAATAATACATTGTCTCTCAAGAACCTCCATCTGAGTAAAATAGGATGGGGACCACCAGGGAAAGCATTTAGCATTTCTTTTCACTCACACATTACTGCAGCCATGGGAACCAAAGATTCTACATTTTCAATTTTACAATGTGTTTACCCTTTGAAATTCAGAACTACCATACTGTGACCCTGCATAACACTGCAGTATGCAAAAGCTAAAAAAGAAAACTATTTCTCATATTTGAGAAGAAGGGGAACTTGTTAAGTATCCCAGTAGGTATTTTCATGCTTTCTTTTTCTTAGCTTTCTGAAATGCTAACTGCCATAAGATACTAAAGCCACCCATAAGATTTAAAGGCAAAAAATCAGTGTCTATTTTTGCCACTCAAAGAGCTTGTCTCAGACACGTAAACTCTCAAAACCCTGCCATATTTAATGGCAGCAAAATGGATATCAAAGTGACAGTAACCTCTGAAAAACAACTTTCCATTAGTTTGAAGAAATTTCATACCCTGATTTATTGTGGTCATCTAACTAAAAAAATGCTCACATAAAAATAGCCAAAAAACTGAATCTTGAGGACCCTGATATGAAAATGTCACTTCATCCTGTATGTTGTGCTCTCAACAGAACTATGTCCTAAGCTGGTCATTAAGTTTAAAGACTTCAGCCAAAAAATAAGACAGGAAAAAAATTCCTTCCCAGGAAAGGATACTGGATGAATACTAGATCACCTACTGTATTACAGAGCCAATAATGCCCAAGATTTATCAGACTACATTCTAGATATAGTCACAACAAAAGCAGAACATTTGCACATCCACATTATTCTTGCAGTATTAGAACAATTTTTAAATAGCTGCTTCAGATTTATATAAATGGTACTTTATAGCTATGAAGTTTTTTCTTAAAGATTCAGCACAGCATGATAAAATTTTGTATCAGATTGATTTTAAGCTAACATCCAACTCAGAAAATAGTTTTGTTTACAGGAGAAAGCAAGAAAAGTTCAGACCCAGACAGCTACCAGCTCTCCAAGTCAAATTTTTAACATTTTTGTTTTAGAATAACTCTATCTCTTAAGAGTGCAAGGCTTGCAACACTACATCGCCTAATATCCCATCTCCAGCAGGAGCAAATACCTATGGAAAGTATTAAACATTCACCTGCTAGGGATTGCTGCTTACCCCTGAGTTTTCTGGTGCCAATCATCAGCAATAAGATTGGATGTATGTATCACAACTCGAAGACCTTCTTCATACAGCAACAACATCATTTTCCTTTAAAAAAAAGATATATAACTCTTTATTTATTTCAAGTACACTGAGAGTAGGAGATAAATTAGCAATTCATTAAAAGGGTCCAAGGCAATTATTTTCAAAAATGTTCTGCATCATGCAAGCACTTAAGACTTCAATCCATGTGCACTGCAAGCTCACATTGCTGTCATTAGACTATCCCTGTATATTTTACTCCAGAGTACAGCTTAACATTTCATGCAACTAATTACCCACAACAAAGTGAATATTTGCAGAACACTTCCTATATTTGCACAGCTCTTTAGACACTTATCTCTTTGGAGACAGTGAGAAAAAGAACTAAGGAACACTGAAAGGCCTTTAATTATAACTGAATTTATTAAAAAACCTAGTTACTTCCTCTTTAACTGACTTTTACCTTAAAAGTGGTTATGTATACAGCTAAACATTTTGATGGCAAAAAAGCCACTTATCATAACTCTTAAGCTACAGCACAAGGGAATTTTAAAACTAGTAACTGAGATAAACATACACATCTGTATCTTTTGTAAAAAAATTGCTCAGATTTCCATATTCAAGTTTTCATTAGCTGTGCAAAAGCAGCATATCCATGTGATCCCAAAGGATGAGATCTGAAACCCAAACTGAACTCAAACGATCTTTGCTAAAACATAAGATCTGTTCTTTTCTGTAGATTTCCATCTACAAAATTTGCTTTAAGACACTTCTATTCTACCCAATTCAAGCTTTTTTCTTGAGAAGACCCCCAGATTCGCTAGTTATTTTCAGATCCTCCACATGAACTGAAAAACATGATCAGTAAATCGGTGTTGTGTCAGTACTGCCTATGACTGAACAAGTTTGCATTACAGTTTTGGTATTAAGGCATGAGTTAAGAGCCAAGACCTGCAGTCCACCCCTGTCTTAGACCAGTTCAACTTCAACTATTTAACTTACACATCTCATATGTATTCAAAAAGCTAATTTGTCTCATTAAACTAGAGCAATCCTGTCATCTCTAAATAGATGTTTAAGGAATCTTTAAGACTCAACAATTTCTATGAAACTCAGTTTTGCTTCAGACCTTTCTGCTTCATGGTGTTACTTACGTATGGTGCGTTCCAAAAGCAATATCCAGTTTAGCCTACAAAATTAAAAGTTGATCATTAAAAATTGCTATTGTGCATTGCTTCTTATTTTGTTTAATTTCACTGCTCTCTAGTGGACAGATCACAAAATACATTATCTTCTTTCTCCATAATTCTAATGCACTTTCCACAAGCTAGATTTGAAGTGGTAATGCTGGAACTGTTCCAGAATTTGTGCCTCTTTTACTAGCAGCATTTCCAGAAATAATCAGCAGTAAATAACTCAAGGTTCCTGCTGGGCATGGAACAGAAGCCAGCAATGTGCCCTTGCATGACAGATGCCTAACAGGGTCCTGGCCTGCATTGGAAGGAGTGCTGCCAGCAGGTCAAGGGAAGAGATGCTTCTCCACTGTTGAACACCAGTGAGGACACACCTGCAGTACTGGGTCCACATTCAACAGGAAACTCAGGATTACCAGACTGTTTCAAAGAGAACAAAATTCTAAGATCATTCTCCTCCTAACAAAGAGCACAGTGTCCCCATGATCATTAATATACTTCACCTGGCAAAATCCTGAAACACTGGCAAGCTGCCATAGCCGCACCCTCTCCCAGGATGAAGCCAATGGCTTCACCACTTAGGGACAGTAAAACAATGAACAGAACATCAGAGATAAAAAGGCATGTGCCAGGAAGCGTGCTTACAGCAATTTTAACAGTATTATGGAGATTATTCATATCAGCATTTTCTTGTGTAAAACATATTTGGGAAATAATAACTCTCTGATGAGGTTTAAGATTATAGTGACACTAGGACTAAGTTCAGTGCTTTACATAAAAATAATGCTTCCTTTTCAGCCACTGTAAGAACTTCAGTGTAATATGTTAGTGGAGAAGGTGAGCAGCTCTTCTGTGAGCCCTGTGACATTTCTGTGGGCAGCTGTTCTGTACAAACTTTTGTGAGTGAAGCCTACCATAATCACATCTGACCAAGATCACTGTTACCATGCTCCTATGGTCCTGGTATGGATATTCCTCAAAGTGTAACAAAAACCTTCCCACACAAGGTGTCTTTCCATCAGTAACAAGACTCTGAGTGTAAGAGATGGCTTAACTTCAACCAAAGGATGATACAAATGTTAATTACCTGACAAAAGCTAATATTCAACCAAAGGATGATACAAATGTAATTACCTGACAAAAGCTAATATTCTCATAAGGCCGTGCTTGTGCAATTAGTTCAGCTTTGGATTCTCTCTTCTCACCATGAACTATCAGCAATGGCTTCTTCCTTAAACAAAAGGGGATTACCATTAAAACATCAAGTGAATCAGCAATTAGCCTAAACCATTCCTTCATGTAGCTATGATATCTGGCCCCTAAATCTGACACTCCAGCAGAAAGATGGCACTGAAATCAATATGCCTTATTAACCAACTCAAAATAGCAGTAACTACAACAGAACCTGTAAAGAACAGGCACTGGAAAAATGTAACAGAAAAAAAAAAAGGGAAGTTGGAAACATGGAGTAAAGCAGTTACCAAAATAAAACCTCTTAATACAAGATCATGAAAGAAACTCTTTCCCTAGAGCATGAAACAGACAAATGTAAGCTCTCAAAAGCACCAATATATACAATGTGAACCTAAGACAATTTAGTAATTATTATCTACAGAGAAGGTGGAACATTGATAGGGAAAGGGAGAAGGTCTATTCTGGCAGTAATTTGGTGTTCACTTCCTAGAACTAAACTCCTGGTCCTGCCAACCAGATCTAATCCATAGGGAGGTGTGTTGCCTCCCTGGGGTCCAGGTAAGAGACTGGACCACCAAGAAAACTCAGCCCACTGATTATTACGGGTTTTTCAAGTGAGTACCAACAAAGTCCCAACAAGATTGCAGACAAGTGAGAGGGACCTCAAGGCTTTGGGACAATTGAAGCACAAGTTGTGTTCTCTTCTCTCCTGCCAGCTACAGGGAATGATGGAACAGGATGGAGATAACTGCACAGAGTACAAGCAGCCAAATACCTAACTACAAGACAGGACTATGGGGCAGCCCTTTGCACCCCCAGTGGGATACTGGCACACTCAATACTTCCATAAAGCACCTGCATACCATAGTGCAGGGAACAAACAGAAGGAACTGGAGAGCTGTGTGCAGTCCCAGGGCTTTTATCCATTGCAATTACAGAGACATGGTGGGATAGCTCACACAACTGAAATACTGTCATGAAGGGCTACAGGCTGCTTAGGAAAGAGAGGAGGGTGCAGTAGTGGAGCTGCCCTCTACATGAGGCAACACTTGGAACATACCAATCAAGATGTTAAGGGTTAGGATAAAAAAGCAGACGAGTAAGAGTGACACTGTTGTTGGTGTTTGCTGCTGCCATCTGATCAGCAGGGCTAAGAGGATGAGGCCTTCTACAGCAGCAGTACAAGCAGCCTCAGACCCAGGCTCTTGTGGGGGACTAACTACCCTGATGTGTGCTGGAGAAGCAACACAGCAAAGCATAAACAGTACAGGAAGTCCCTTGAAAGCATTGATGACAGCCTTCTGACACATGTAGTGGAGGATCCCACAAGGAATGGTGTGCTGCTCAACCCAATGTGGTCCCTTCCAACCTTATCCACTCTGTGATTCTGTGAACTTTGGTTCTACTGCACTTCTAGCAAAACAAAACAAAACAAAAAAAAACCAAAAAAAAACCCAAAAAACAAACAAACAAAAAAAAACAACCAAAAAAACCCCGCACTTTATATGCTCACTTCATCTGCAGGAGTTTGCAATTATCAGAAAGGAATTTCAAGCAAACAAAACCGCTTTTATAATACCCATCAACTTACTCTATCATATCCATGAAATCACCCTGATCCTTTCCGCACAGTTTTCTTGTGCCCTTCCTACATTCTCTCCTTTCTCTTGCACTATCTGGCTCTTGACTCAGTGAACTGCATGGCAAAAGGATTCTTGTTCCATCCTTACAGGTCATCTACTGCTATCTCTTTGAGGCCCACAGTGGGACCTCCTCAGTGTGAATTAATAACAATCAGAAACCAGCTATCCTGAACTCTGACTATTTTTCCAGTCTAGAAAAGGGTCAAGAAATCAGAGAAGAAAGAAAACTAAGTCTGTGCTTATCAAATTGGTAACAATCATCTGCACTGCAGAGAAGTGCTTATAACAGGACCTTGTATGAACAGAAATGATCTGGAAATGTCATCATTTCACCTTTGTAAAATAAACATACCTGAATTCCTGCGGGTATTGTCTTACAAGCCATCCCACATCTATACAGTAGTTAAACTTGTAAGTAAGAAAAAGAAAACAGACTCATTAAAAAGAAAAAAAACAATGAACTACAGCAAAAAAGCTTTTCATGTTCATCACACATTACTACTTACCTCATATATAGCATATTCTAATAACAGATGTATTTTTAACTTTTATATCTTCTTTCATTACTCTTTAACAATTCAAGAATGAATTTAAGTTTCTAAAAAGTGTGCATTAGTGCTCATAAAATTTACCATCCAGGGAAAAAAAGAATCACATGCACATAATGTAAAAGCTTGGGTTCAAGGATCATCTCTTTGCCACATGTTTATATCACGAATTATAGCAAAACTTCTAGGCAATAATAAAGATATTATTCCTAGATTGCAAGGCATTCTTTCTTTCAAAAAACCTCATTTATATGAGCATAAATACATACTTCTCAGTTGCACTTTCCTAAAAACAGGAGAAAGTAGTCTTATAATTGCCTGAATTCTGCAGAACATGGGATGGTGTTTATATTTCAATAAATTGTTCAACAGTTGAAAATGTTTAATATCAGTTACATGGCACAAGCACAGATTATCAAGTTTAAGATTAATGAAGTGAAACAAGCAAGAGAAATCAGTTTAACAAACAGGAAACTCACCTGGGCAGAAGATATGAGAGTTCCAAAAAGAGGAGACAAAATATCTATTAAAAATATTAAAGCATAAATAAATAAAAAAGACTTCAAGTAAACATATAGCATCTTGAACAGCTTGATAACTACCACAGCACAAGGGCCAGATTGTTCATAGACCTGGTGTAACAGAGGCTTTCACAAGTTTACTGTTTCAAGTATTTCAAGTCATTCACTCTCTTGGGAATCATTTAGGATCATAAGCTTACAAAAATTAATAATCTTTTCAAAGCAGAAAACAAGTTTAAAAAGCTGATTAAGAAAAAGTCCAAGAACATATTGAGAAAGAGACAATAAACTGCACTCTCCCCTATCAAGTGAGCTTGAAGAACTGTGGCAGAGTAGCAGCAATAAGGGCTTATCAGTGCTTATTAATCTGCTTATTTAATGCTTATTAATCTGCTGCTGACTGACTGTGGGATATGTGTATCCATAGTTCAATCACATTAACATAGGAAACTGTACACAATTCTCTTATTAATACTTGTTTCTGATTCTGTCTCGTGATGCATAAGATTTTATTTCTAACTATAGGGATGTTTACAGGTGCAGAAAGCTCTTCCCCCTCACATCAAACAACTAACAGAGCATTCCTGAGGCATCAGTATTGTACACCAGACTCCACTCCATCCTGACTGATGGACAGCTCTCTCCCAGCTGAATTTAAACAGATCCCTGAATGCCAGACACAGAACTTCAGAAGTACTTCATCTACTAATAGTGAATTACTAGGTCCAAACCACTCAGCAGCACAAAGGCAAGCGCAAACAAATATTTAGAGAGTTATGCACCCAAGAAAAGCAGCCCTTTAAGTGCCACAGGTGGTTTTCCCCAGACTAGCTCACAGGGAAAGCAGCAATAAGCACCATGACTTGCCTTGGCTAAATACACATTAGATTTCTGCAGTCTAACTCAAGTTACAACAAAGTATCAGCAGATAATGTTTTACACATTATACTTCTAAAAGAGAAAGGTCCAGGTAACAGAACCAATTTCGACAAACCTGCACATTTAGAATATGAAACCTCAGCAACACCAAGAAATAGTTGCATTTAAAAATACCCACAAACTAAAAATAAACATTCCCTTGCTTTCTCCCCAAAGCCCTCTTGTAGTAGAAGTCACTCGTTCACCTTTTATGTGCAGGGCTCCAGAATTATAGTTCCGTTCAATTCCACTGACTTTAGTGAGAAAAAACCTGAAAGGATTGCCTCCAGTCACCAAATCCCAGGTATCTTGGGCTTCACTGGGTGTCACATTATACTCCTCTTCTTTCAGATTCTCTGAGGGTTTGTCATCTTTGCAAAGATTCAAAGGATGCTCTTTAGACACATCGTGTTTCTCTTCTTTCACTGTTTCTTTGTGGATGTGCTTTTGCTGATCTTCAGGCTCTTCATCACTACTAGAAAGACACCAACCTGAACCTTCTTGGCTTGGTCTCTGTTTTACTGCTGGAGGTGCTTCTGCAGAAAGACTTGTATCAGTGAACTTCACGGGGGAGGCTTTTCTCTTGTGAGCAGCTTTCCTAGCTTCAGAGCATGGATATTGTGGTTCACTAGTTCTACCACACGCACCATCCGATAGTGAAGATGTACATGGTTTTTCACTGTCCGAATTTTCCTCGGCACTTTCATCACTGCTAGATACTGTCCATTTACCGTGTGCGCCCTCCTGAAGCATGTTCCTAGGAATGGAAAAACACCAAACAAAAATTGAACGCTTTTGTTATGGTCAAGTCTGTCTCCCTTCCTAGCTCCCGTTTGTTTATTACTAAAGAACTGTGCTTTGGTATTTGGCAGAAGCTCCGGGAAATTTCACAGCGTACAAGGCTTGTTTCTGCGCTCGGGAAACAAAGAAACACGTGCAATGGGGGCGACCATCAAATGGGAAGCAGCAAATGTGAAAACCTATACATGGAAACCAGGCTAAGATCGAGGCACCTATAGGAAAGCATTCTAAAAATCAGCGGTGTGATTTGCACGACACAGATGTTGTCTCATGGCTGAGCGACCCAGCGCGCTCTGCGGAGCGGATTCAGGAGCACGGGCCCAGCCGGGGCGGCGCTTTCCGGCAGCCCCCGCGAGAACACCCCGGGACCGCGGCTTCCCCCGTCACCCCCGTGCCCCGGGCGAGCCCCTCCGCCGCGGCTCCCCTCTAAACCCCGGCGGCAGAACCCGGCCGCCGCCGCCCCCACCGCGCCGAGGGCCGTGCGGCCGCGGCTCCCGCCATCGCCCCAAGTGAAGGCAGCGCCCGCGGCCGGGTGAGGCGCCGCGCGGGCCACGGCACCAAAGAGCCTCAGCAGCCGCTCGGGGCCTGCAGCCCGTCGCCAACATTCATTCACCGACCCGCCCTGCTCGCCATCAGCACTCACTCACGGCCCCGCCGCCCGCCCGGCAGCGCCCGCGCTGGGGAGTGAGAGCAGGCCCAGGCCCAGGCCCGGCCCGCCCGCTCCGGCGAGGCCCCGCCCCCGAGGCAGTGGCGCGCGGCCGCCGTGAGGGGGCCCGGCAGCTCCGGGGGGCGGCCCCGGGGGCGGCGCGGGCAGAGCCGGCGCCTCTCAGTGAGCTGAGTTGTTCTAACGAGCCTTCATTGGACCTTAATGTTAGTTATGGGCAGGTGCGGAATTTACATAATGGTTCGTTCGGCGTGGTGTTAATTGCTGTGTGTGAAGTGCCCCGCTAATGAGATAACTGCGTGAGGGCTTCGGCAGGGAGAGGAGGAGAGCAGGTGTGAAATTAATCCAAAGAGGAGCGCGGCCCGCATCAAAGCGCGCTTCGGCTGCTGCGGTGAACTGAGCGCTTGGCTCTCGTCACTCTAATTTATTGTGAGCTTGTGGCTGCAGTTAACAAATTCTGGAAGTGTCAACACGCAGTGAAAAGGGCAGGCTACTCTTAGAAAAGCTTTCCTGAAAATTCAGCTGGTTTGTGTAATTTCCTCACTGCTTGTCCGCAGAGCTGTGTATGTTTTCCCTGAAACGCTCTGTGGAGAAACCCTTCGCTACTGTCAGATATGATGCTGTATTTTCAACCCTTGCTGAAGGTGTTCTGTGGGAAAAGCTCTTAGAAACGTTGAATGGTTTCCCATGTTAAGTGTGTAGTCTCTTCTCTAAGTACAGGCTCTGGAAATGCTTTTTTGTTTTCTACAAGTACCTCAGAAAATTTGATGGCTTCTGACTACACTTTCATTGCACTCTCCCTTCATAGTTCCTGTCTGCGTGGTGACTTAACTGAGAATTAAAGCTGTCATTTTTCAAGAAAAAATATGTGGTCTGGTAGAAGCAAATTTCATGTGATTTGTTTCCTAGAAGTCTGAACTATGTATTCTAAGTTTGCAAAATGCTTTTTTATCGTAAGCACATAAAATGTAGCAGTATGAAAAATTTTATTTTAACCTAAAAATCCCAAACTGGATGGACTCGCCCATTTTCAGTTTTACTGGAACAGAGTAGATGAATAGAGGTGATTGAACAAGAGCTTCTTTTGTTTTTCCTATAACAGTTACACAAAATAAAAAATCCTAGATTAGGTTTATTGGTTTTTAATGCAAATCACTTCTTTCTGCAGGATTTTGAAGTGTGCAGTGAAGATAGCAAAGGCTATTTAAGCAGAGAAGACTCTACAGTTGGTCTAGTAATATTTTTTTTTTGCTAGAAACCCTCAAAGGTATATACTTTTTTATTGTGTTCTGAAGATCCAGCTTATAGATGTCTCACTGTTGAGAACTATGTACTGACTGGTCTACACTAGTTGGAGTGTATTGCTGTAGTGGTAAACAGAAATACCTACAAATTCTAAAAGTAATTTTCTGATTTGCACGTATTTATTCCAAAAGAAAATAATCAAAACCCTGGCTTTTCTGTTGAAGACTGTGATGAGTAGAAGGTTGTATTTTATTTCATATGTGTACAAGACATATAAAGTAAGTGACTTTCTGAGCTTGTTATTGGTTTTTATTAGTGATACATTCAATTCTTTATTCAGTGATTTCAGTAAATGTGAAACTGCTACATGTCCCAATAATGAGCGTGTATTCTCAAAAATATATCTGGTTTTAGTTTCAGGTAATAGTTGGACATTTTTAGCCATGACTTCTCAAATGTAAATCTACAGCTGTACAGAAATCTTAAGAAAAGAAAGATTGATTGAGAGAAATAATGTGTTTCCATACTTACAGGAAAATACAGGATATATTGTATGGCTTGATGTAGTTTTAGAAGTCGTATTTTTACTCAAGTAAGTACAAGTGAATTAAAGGAGAGTATGAAGAACACAAATGACTTCAGAATACAATGTGTCTATGAGTCTGTCTTTCTCATGCTATGTCAATAAAAGAGACCAATCTACTATAAAAGGTATTATATATGTAAAGTATAGAAAGGCTGAATCATCTTTCTTCTTCAGCTTGAGCAATCTTCTTCTCTAATGACTACTTGAGACTAATTATTATTATTTTTAAATTAAGCACATATATTCCAAAACTGTCTTGACAAGGTCATAAACAAAATGGTGTCTATGATAATTTAGAGTAGTAATTTCTGATGCATTTCAGCTGTGGGTAAACATTTTCTCAGTGAACTGTGGCCAGATCTAAAAATGCTTAAGGCTTCTGATGTGAGTCCTAACTGCTGAATTATGAATCTCAAAATGCTCAGCTTCTTCCTTATCTATCTTCTCCTAGCTATTTTTACCATATAAAAATTAAGTGTTCTGTCAAATTCCCTGGATGTTTCTTCCAGCCGGAGTACTCAAAACATGCTTAAGGCATTTAAACAAGAGCAGGGTCTGTGCATGAGTCACTGATGGCATCTCCTTGGAAAGAGAATACAAGTAGAGGACTCCTGGGAAGACAGGAGATGCAGGTTTAGTTATTTCTTCCTGAAAATGTGCCAAGTCACACCTGCTGTGCCTTTAGGCACTACTGTGACCATTTGGTCTGTGCAGCTGCACAAAAATTAATTAAGAAATCTTTGTTCTAGGGCTGATTCTGTCATCTAGTGGTTTTGCTTGCTCCTTAAGTGGGCCCAATTCCAGCAACTGTTGCCCTTTACCCAATTACTGCTCGTTGTGAAGATCCCCAAAAGGTCCCTGGGGAGGCAGATACTTTTCTTTTTGTGGCTTCTGTTAGTGTGCATTAGGTAAGGTTTGTAGCACAGACACGTTTTGCTTTTGCTGATGACTAGGTCCTGAGTGTGTTCCTTTCAACATGTGTGTGGTTTTTAATCTGGTTCTGAGAAACACAACTTTCTCTGTGCACCAGAGAGGAACCAAATGCAGATGTTGCAATCCTAAAAGTTGATTGTTAGGATCCAGTTCTTGGGCATGTTGTTGTGCATATTGCTTTGTTGTCAAAATTCATAAAATCCTAGGCTATAGGAACAGCCCTTCAATTTTTTTTGGAAACGATTAAGAACAGCCCTGGCAAGGAGAGTCCTTTCAATTGCTTTTGCAAGACATGGGGAATAGTAGTGTGCATACATTATTTCTTAAGGTGAAACTGTTTTTCAGCTGCACTACATACTAAGATCGTTTTTTTCAGTAGAAATGGCAATTGCTTAGCATCATCAACTCCAGTCAAGCAGCTGAATTTTTAGTAAATTGTTGCTGCATTTTTTGGTCACGTTTGCAGTTATTCTATAAGTTAAAAGTAATACTAACTTTACCCACTAGATGTCATGAATGAACTCTTTCTTGGAAAAGGTGAGCTCTAAAAATTTGAATCACATTCCTACTCCGCTTGATTTTTCTTAATAATTTGTTATAACAATGCTATATTGTGAGTAAAATATTATTTTAGTATAGTTATTAATAGAAATTTTGAACGTTGTGTAATTTTAATGTTTAAAATTAAACTTTCTGAGGCAAGTAATTGAGAAAAATGTAATCAGAGATTAAACTCATTGTTGAACTGATATTCTATGTATATCTGCATATAAATACTGTCATTTCTGGGAACTAGCAACGTTGTAGGAATCATGTCTATGTGACTTTTATTTTTTCATTCTCTGACAGTTTGGATCAGTGATCCTCTTTTCCCCAAAATTATTTGAAATCATCTAAAATGCTCTTATATTTCAGCAACCACTCAGCTAACTAGCTGTTGGCATTTAGTCTTCCAAATGAAAAGGGGACTGCAGGAATTGTAGTCATTAAAATATGTCATTTCCAAGCTGAAGTTTCCTTCCTGGTACTGTTACATTTAGACCTAACTAAAAGCACTCTCTGCAGTGTTCCTGGGAGGCCAGCCCCCAGTGTCCAGGGTTTTCCTTCACCCAAGGCTGTACCTTCGCAGGAGGACCCCATCAGGTCAGCAGCTGCTGCTGAACAAGATGCCAGCAGCAGGACACCCTGACAGCCAGGGTAGAGAAGGGCAGTCTGAGCTCAAGGCTGCTTCCAGCTGCTCTCCTGGCACGTATTATCAGAGCTTTCTAGACAGGACTCCCTGGTCTGTGTATATATCTGACATGGTCATGGGGAAGTGTTGCAGGCATGGTGGAACATGCAGCCTTAGCTTAAGTGGTCTCATCAGGTTTGGATTGTCCTTTTTCCAGAGTGGAATAAGCTTAGGTTGCTCTGGAATCTACTCCCATCCCCTCAGGTGGCTGTCTCAGTGCTGCAGCTATGTGCAGTCTTGTACTCTGATAACACAGATGTAAGAGTTTAGACTCATGAGCATGCAGTCACATCAAAACCAATATAATATAGCTCAAAGTGGACCTCTCTGCTTTATTAGTCTATATACTCCCTTTCTGATCCTTACATTGTTTAAAGATGTTTTGCAGGGATCTCTTGGTCACGTCCTAAATCAGTTCTGAAAAATCTTTTTTTTTTTTTTACTGTTTTCATCATGTAATTTAGCTTATTGCTTTTGTACTATAAATTAATCCTGGTAACACACTAATATTAGTGAGTATTAGTGAATCTTGGAAATTTGCTAATCAACATGTAAGTGTCACTCCAGTGTTCCTGGTAACCTGGTCACTCCAGGTAAAGTAAGAACCTGCTGGAAGACTCTAAAGGAAATATATAATACATAAAATAAGATGGGTTCCAGAAAAGCTGTAGAAGCATAAATGATGCAGATATTTTTTGCCTTTCCTCTTAATTTTTCTATATTTTTATTGAAGTTTTTATTTTAGACAGATTTACCAAATTAATTTTGATCCAGCTGGTCTTCAGTAAATATGATTTCCAATCTGAATATTAAACCAGAAATTTCTTTCATTGTTTAGAGGAAATAACAGATGTGGGTGCTGACGCAGCACAGTTAGATTTGAATATTACAGTTCCTTTGTGTGTAAAGAACTCGAATTTCTACAAAGTTAAGCATCTTTTTTTAAAACTACTGAGTTTGAGATTTTGATATTGATTAGGATTCTATTAGGACTACATATATACTTCTTTTTTTGATAAAAAGTTGGTTTATTTTAATTAGAATAAAATATTTTCTTACTTAAATGATATAGTTGCTACTGTTGTATAATATGTCCCAATCACAAAGCTGGTGAGGGGTCAGGAGAGTCAGTCATAGGAGGAATATCTGAGGGATCTGGGGTTGTTTAGCCTGGAGGAGAGAAAGCTCAGGGGAGACCTTATCATTCTCTACAACCACCTGAAAGGAGGAGGGGGTCAGTCTCTTCTCCCAACAACCAGCAAGAGTCTGAGAGGAAATGGCCTCAAGTTGCTCCAGAGGAGGTTTGAACTGGATATTAGGAAAAATTCCTTCACCAAAAGGTCTGTGAGGCATTGGGACAGAAGCCTGGGGAAGCAGTGGAGGTTCTGGAGGTATTTAACATTCATGTTGATGCAGTACTTAGGGACATGGTTTGGTGGTGAACAAGGCAGTGCTGAGTTAACAGTTGGTCTAAAAGATCTAAAGGGTCTTTTCTAGCCTAAATGGTGCCATGATTCTAATCTTTGATTCTGTAAATGAGCTGACCATGGCTATTAAAGAGATTTCATACAGTTTTGTAATATTTTTAGTGCTTCTATGTTACGTTTAGCTTGAACATTTATTGACAGAGAAAAGTATTTAATAATTTTTAGTGTTCAAGCTGGTAAGTGATGAAAATTTCTATGAATTTTTTGATAATAATACACTATTAACTTGGGAAAATACTGGACTCCTATACCATAATTCAATAAATAAGCTTCTCATTTATATAGTCCTGCTTGGGTTTTGTTGTCCTTAACATTCTGTTTGTGGGGTCATGTGGCAAGTCGTATTGGATAAATTATTCATATAAAAAATGAAGTTGCTAACAACTGAGGTTGCTTTTATGCTAAATTCCATCTTCCCTTTTGCCGCATGACTGCACAGATATTTGTATCAATATATTTGAAAGGCATTATGGAAGCTGATTCTGTTTATGATGCTAGAACATATGCTCATTAAGCCACACCCTTTCTGGTAAATCTTTAATTTAGGCAACAAATACAAAATAAAGATTGTTTGGTTTGGGATTTTTTCCAGGAGAAAAATCACATGAATGTCTGAATCAGAAACAGTGAAGATAAAAAGACAGATCATGGATTTGTTAATACCTAGTGGCTTTTATAATTTTTAAGATGTCCTTTTTGTGTGTTGACATAGCTCTGCAGCCTATTCTAGTAGCACATGAATCGGCAGCTCTCCAAATCAATGAATGGGTGGGACTCTATTATAGGAGTCATTCTATAAAAGGAAAATTGTATACTGTAATTTTCTGGGCTCTTATGTTACTATGAAGGAGATGGAATAAATGGATGGAAAGCTTATATTGCTTTTTTATAATTTCACTTCCATAGTTATCCAATTGAATGGAAAGCTGCTCATGCAGGCAAGTTCAGCATGTTTGGGCAACCTCTGTTATTATAGAAATGGTGCATGTACAGAACCTAGTAGTTGAAAGCAGCAAGACAGTGTAATCCTGGAAACTGAGCTGGTAATAGTTCTTAATGTATGATTTTCCAAGAAGAAATAAGCAAAAAGGTACTGGAAATCTGTACACTGATACACAGATTTAAATTGAGACAGCAGGTGGAGCTGAAGGAGTTGTGCTTTTGAACCACTGCAGAAAGAAGAGAATATGAATGAATCAAAAGAAAAAGAAGTGCAGAGCTTTTGTTATGTTACTAGATAAAGGAAAAATTCCTGTAGGATACAGTCATCTTCTCAAGAAAACTAATTTGTTTAAAATGAACATAAGTAATATATCAGCAGTTATGTGAGAAGAGTATTAATGTGTGTTTACATATTGAGCTGAAGTGAGATCCCTTTTCCAAAAAAACATGCATCTGCTGAATTTTTGTATCAGGATTTTTGCATGTTTTATGGATAGGTCTTAATTTTTGGGGGTCAGATTTTTGTTTCTTGATTTTTATGTTTTATTTTGATTTTAGAATAAATGGTCAATTCAGAGCTTACAAACTAGATTTATATTTTAATTTCTTTAATTTTCTGTTCATTAGAAAGGTAAAGATAAATGTACAAGACTCGCATACAGCATACAGAAGGAATAACCAATTCAGTTTTACACTCAATTTTATTATGGGTTTCACAGGAATCTGTAGCTGGGGTTATACATTATTTCAGACTTGGCTTCTGGGAATGATGCCAGATAGATTGTTTATGCAGCATGGATCTTTATCCATGGCATGCAAATAGCTTAGAAAAGTCCAGGTTTCTCTCCAGTGTAAAGAAACAGGAGATGGCAGGTAACAAGAAAAAAGTAGAGGTAAACAGAAGTATTATACTCAAGTATAGAAAATATGTGACAAAAATTTAACTGTATTGAAATCTTTTCATGATTATTCTCTAACTTTGAAAGTTATTATTGCAGTTTTATTTTTATTTATATACTTAAAACTATTCATAATCAGTAGACGTTAGTCATACATATTTTTAAGGAGGAAAATGAAACTGGCTTTTTTTTTTTTTTGGCAGGGAGATTTATTTAATTTTACATTTTTCTAGGTCCGTTATTGAGAAGTCTGTTAAATTTTATGAGCACAATGAAGATTGCACAGTTATACAGTAGTGAAACAAGTAAATATTTACAGCTCTTGATACGCACTATAAGGATTTGTTCTTCTTAATATTTGAAATTAATTTAAATCTGAAGCAATTAAGCAAAACAGAACACCTGAAGGAAATAAAAAGATGAGATGTCCTGGATGCAGCAAAGTTAAATCAAGCAGTACTAGACTAATAAAGATGGTGTCGATGTGACTGAATAAAGTCGGGCTCAATGGACTCTGGTGTTCTAGACTAGCTCTGTCTGTGGTAGCAGCAGCTCCTCCAGCTGTTAAAGGAAATCCCTGGCCATTCACCTCTCTTATTTACTGTTAATGCCTCTCATTATGTCTCTATGACTCATATTTCCCCACTCATTTATGGCACAGGTTTTACCAATTCCCTTGGTTGTGGCTAAAGATTTTTTTTTACTTCTTATAACAGACCAAGGAAGGGAAACCAAAGGAACAAGGGGTTTTTTTCTCATTCTCGTTGGGAAGCAGATGTGGAGATTCGTTCTCATTCCTGTTAAACAGCAGAGGATGTCCCATCACCAAACTGAAAAAGGGAAAACTTTATCAGAAACCTCTGAGCTGATGGATTTTCAGATCCTCTACCTTTTTCTTCCTGATCTCAGACAGGACTATGGTCCTTGAAAAGAGGGAAAGTGAAACATATGGCAGATCAGATGTTGGGATGATCTGATAAGCATGCATTCAGCTTTTTGCCATGAACTAAAAGTAGCTTTTCAAGTGTTATTTTTAGTGGGTTATTTCAAAGGACTTAACTGTTTCAAGCACTGTGCTTTTGTTTGCCTTGCTATCTGCTGCACACGGTCTACATTAGCCTTGTTTGAGATGCTTTATTTTTCAGATTAGTCTGGAAGGGAATTCATAACCTGAGTGATTCATCAGCTGACATTTCTCTGATATAATGCATTCAGCAGGATTAAACTGAACTAGTAACTTGAATAAGTGGATTGTAACATTTGTGAAAAAAAATTAAAACACAGTGTTCAAAATATCTGAGTTGTCAATGAAAATGGTAGATTTGAAATGTAATTTTGAATATCTTATAGTCTATATTTTCAAAGCTTTTCAAATTTGAAATTTTCAATTAGTTTGTTCAATTTTTCAAAATGTCTACTTGTAAAATGAAAACTTAAGAGAGTTGTAGATGTAGGCACATTGCTTTTGAAGAGTTCACACTGGCAAAAGGGAATAGTCAGTATAAAATTGCTTTTAGATTGTTCTTCTTTATATAGGTGCCTTTCTAAAACATTTTTCTAATGCAGTAACTTAGAGTGTATCATCATTTCAAAACTGGGAATTGATTAGCTTACATGCAAACATTGAATTAAGTCGTTTTAAAAAACACCCTAATTTACATTATTTTTCTCTTGCCTATTCTTAATCTAAAAGATAAAGGATTTTTGCCTTTTGAAGACTTCAGGAGAGCTTTCGATTCTGTTTCTTCTAAGTTATTTGAAAAAATCTTATTTGAAGCCACCAGGTAAGATTAACAAATTGATCCATATTCCTGGATAGCAGTCTTTTTGTTGTTTCAGTTAATTGAAATTATTAGATTTTATCATGCAGCTGAAGATAAAAGCTTCAGCACCCATTACTGTTTCAGTGCCTTTATTAATAAGGATTATACACAAATTATTGTGGAAATAATGTAATAATTAATATAAATTTTATAATTTATAAGTATTTTAAAATAATAATAAATAAATAACAGGCACAGAAGGTAATTTGTTGCCTGTACTGTTTCTTAAGAAGTTTAAAGCTATTTACTTTTACATTTTCCTCCTCTAATCAGGAAATCTGTGTTGAAGAGCTGTCTCGAGAAAATTTAGTTAAACAGGAGTGCATATTGCAAGGTAGTACTGGTGGGATTTCTTGCAAGGTGAGATTGGCTCAGAAGTATGGATGTTGAACTTTAATTAGGGAAACAGAGCTATTTTGTCCTAAATTGATCTGTACAATTGGATTAAGACTGTATGAAAAGAAAGCCATGAGAAATATTTTGGTCACAGATATTTGTGAGAAGTTTCATGTATTCATGACACAGAATCTTTATTACAATAGGTTGTAAAACATGAAGCATATGTATTTTCACATTTCTTATTTTCCCCTCTTTTTACCACTGAGATCAAAATTAAATTTTGGGACTGAACATAATTTCAAAATGTTTCTTTTATGATAAGTAAAATAATGTACAATGCTTAGAAGATCTTTAGAGTTTTTAAATGTGAGTTCAAAAATTATCTATGTGTTAGCAATTAATACAGCACTAAGGGATCAGGTCTGTAGAGCAAGAAGTTTATGATGGGGACCCAATATCTATATTGAGTGGGTCAACAGACTGAATGATCCCTAGAAGGTGGAGTCCTTTGGGTGCATGCCAGAAGCATTCCTTCAGTTTAATTTCATATAATAAATCCAGTTTGTATACTGTGAACACTGTGATGTTCCCCATAGTACAGTCAGTGATGAAGACAGAGAAGTTTGACATAAAAAAGCATTCCAAGTCTAAAGTAAAGCAAAGGTAAATATTGAGACAAGGGGAAAATGTTTAATTTGTATATTCAGAGCTCTGTGGTATTGTTAAATGAAAAGGGTTTTTTATGTTTATTTATAAAATTTTCTCTTTGGTGGAAATGCTGACTTCAGACTGGTTCCTTTAATTTGGAATGCATTGTTGCATGCATTATTTTCTTATACTTTAAGTAAGATGTTGTAGAATAAGGGAAGTCTGTGCCTAGTGTCACAAATGCAGGAACAGAAGGGAGGGAGGAAAAGAGTTCAAGGCACATTCATGATACTTAGCTTGTCTACTTACCATGCAGAGCAGGGAATTTTATGCTATGGAATGTAATTCTCAACATATTCTGAGATGTAAAATTGAAAACAAGTGTATTCAAGCTATGCAGAACACAAGGAAGGAATAATACCAGTAATTGATTTGCATGAAGAGTGAAGGGCCCCACCAGAGTCATTTACCTTTCAGAGAAAGCAGAGTTGATTTGTAGGTATGCAAAATGCTCATAATAAGGACATATATACATGTTGAACTAATTTTAACAAACTTGCAGCTTGAAAATGGAATCCTTTTCTTTATCATTCATATATATGCATTATTCATAAAAAAAATCTTTAAATGTTCAATATAATGTAGAAAGAAAGAATGATGGATTATTCTGGATTATTCTTCTAAACTACCTGTTAAGAGCTTTTATGTTTAAAATCTTTATTTGGCCACAAAGGAGACCCACTTGATACTTCAAGCCAGTATTTATCATTACTATATACTAAAATCTTAGCAATCTAATTAAAGAATTCTTTTTAGTACAGATTTAATAATTGAAAAAAAAATAAGGATAAAAGAGTACTATGCAGCAAAATGTCTCAAAGCAATTGTTATGCACCTCCTACTACCTATCCCTTTCTCTGTGGTTACTCTCAACCTTCCACTGTCCCTCTCAGTCCCCAAGCTGACAGGTTCAAGGCAGGCATGGTAGAGTGAATTACCATTATCCTGACTTTTTCACCAGAAGGAGTGTAATATTCATGTTTTCTTCTCTCTCTAGCATCTACTTTGGGTTATTTAGATATGTTTGCCCACCCAGTTTGCACCTTCTTCTTTCTTCTGAGGACTGCAAGCCCACATTGCATTCTAATTTCCGTATATGGCACAAACTACATATTTTAGATATTTGTTCTTTGCTCTGTCACCTATAAAAATATTTTTGTCCAGTTCCTGTGTCTGCATGTCTTTAACTGACCATAAATGAATTTTTAGTTTTGGTCTTTCAGTGTTAGCCCATGCCCTGTATTTTAACATCCCGTGTCTTTACTACTCCATATGGCGTGTCTTTACATCTGCTGTCATGCCAGGCCGATATTTCTCTACAAAAATATATAATTTTACATAGAAGAAATTCTTGTTACTACTATCTGTGTAAAGCTGTGTTTATCCTGTATAAAGTTAAGAACAAATTAGACAGTCACCTGGTCCTTGAAAGAGCTGCTGTTACAGATAAAGCAAGTAGAATCTCCAGGGCAGGTCAAACAAGTTCAGACAAAGCCTGAAAAGCCTGAGTCCTTGCAAACTCTCTGCAGAGTTTGTGGCCTGTTACTTGGAGTGGCTGTACTGAAATTACTAGAATCTCTTGAGGACCATATATAATCTCATCTCATACTGATAAAATAATATTTCATGTAGATGTTCTTTCTCCTCAGGGCTTGTTTTCTTACAAATGCCAGTAATATACTGCATACAGCTGTTGCTGAAGTTTGGAGAATATGGACAGGTTTTCAGTTTATATTTGATTGTATTAACCAACTGTAATCTTGCCTGAACAGTAGAGTAACATTTGTTTCTGATCTAATATTGCAGTCATACTCAACAAAATGATCAGGGGTTTATTATACATCTGATTAGAATGCCATTGAACCATAAAAACTCAACGTTGTGGACACAGGAGTTGCAGAAGTGGCTGCTAAGGTAAATGGTGTGTTCTTCCATGGTGGGGTTCTCTGTAATGGGTAACACACCCATTAGAAGAAGAATTGCTTTATACTATTGCTGCTGATCTTCATGTAGCTACAAGTATATGAAGTGTGCCAAGTCCTTTGCAACAATTATTTGTGATAAATGGCCGTCTGTAAGTTGTCATTTAAGGTAGGATTCAAATTCTTAAAAAACTACTTTAAGTACTGTTTTCCTTTTTTTATGAATATGAATGTCATGTATGAATTATATAGTATTATTAATTACAAATGCTGAAAAAATATTTGTCCTAGCTGTAACATTTGCTCAGAAATACAGTTAATTTGTATGTTAAAGCCTCAGAGCATGATAATGGGAATAATAACAGAAGTAAGCTGAAAACCAACCATGTGTAAATGTGGATGAACCTATAAATGATGAAAAATGTCTTACAAACCAAAAATGGACAGAAAAATCCCATACAGTTTTTAAAGCTAGCAAGCATAACTCAGATCTTAAGGAAGAAAAAAAGGCATTCATGATCAGCTTTTTATACTACTGTGCCTTTAGATTGATAGTATCTCACAGTAGAGGTATATTAGTACTTTTGTATGTATTGGTACTTTCCATACAAAAAAATGACCTAATTGTCTCATTTTTCTTTCATGTAATTATCTAGTAATGAGAAAATAACCTGTTTTTCAGAGCCACCCCATGGAAGAAATCTTATGCTCTTCTATGCAAGTTTGATTTATAGACATGTACTGCAGAGCACAGTGAATATGAGACATTCATCTTCCTATGGCTAGTTGCTATGGAAACGTAGTACACAGTACAATGTCATTCCAGCTCTGGTGATGCCTGCAGTAGTTTATCCCTTTGTTGTTCTTGTTTCTTAAGCAACTGTCTTGCAGCCTTTCATATTATCGCACTTCATCACCTATACAAATCTTTTTCCTTATCTCCTGAGGACCATATCTAATAGAAAAGTTCTTTTTTTCTCTACCTGTACATGTCAGTGCATTTTTTTTCCCAATCATGGGTTAAAAGCTTGTCCCATGCCCAAAAATACTATGCCATTGTCCTAACATTGGTAAAAAAAGATGCAAACCAGACTGCACATCAGAATGTAAGGCATCTGTGTCAGCATCTTTATTTACCATTTCCTGTCAGGGACTAGAGTTAAGAATTATTTTCTCTAACCAGTATCCCACCCAAGGAAGACAGAAAGAAAAATTAATCAGACTGTCCTACCCATCCTGAGCTGGTATTTGTGAAGTGTACAAAAATCCAACAGCTGTCTCAAAATACCCACTCTGTTTCACACTTGTGAGGGAAGAATTGGAGAAGTAAAAGGAGGTCCTCATAATTTATCTAAAAAATACTAAGGGTGTTATGGGGAGCAAGAGTCAAATTGAATGTTTATTGTATTGAGAGGTTGTACCCCAACACAAGTTCTTTTTTGAGGCAGTATCTGTTTCATAATTCATTGCACAGGGAGCCAACACATTAATTAAGAGTGTATTTGTCCCAGGCTCTGTGTAAGTGGGGTGATACTTTGCAAGAAAACTTTGTCAGTTAACACCTAAAGATAGATGCATCTTTTGGGTAGTAGTAGTACTAATGAGTTTTGTTTTGCTTTTCCTATCTCTACCTCTGTTGCCAATTCTGTCCTCCAGTTATTTAACAGCATACTTTGCTATTTGTGGTGGGCTGACCCCAGCCAGTGACTCACTGACTGCCCCCACAGTGGGGCGGGGGAGAGAATCAGAAGAGCGAGAGCAAGAGAATTCGTGGGTTGTGATAAGGACACGAGTGAAGCAAAGCTGAGCATGCCAGCAAAGCAGAATACAGAATTTATTCACTACTTCTCAACAGCAGGCAGATGTTTAGCTTCTTCCTGGGAAGCAGCACAGCTAATCATTACTTTGGGAGATAAACTCCATAACCACAAACTTCCCTTCCTTCCTTGTCTGTTCCCTAAACTTTAATTGCTGAGCATGACGTCAAAGAATCATAGAATGGTTTAGGGTGGAAGGGACCTTTAAGCATCATCTTGTCCAACTCCCTGGACATGGGCAGGGACATCTTCCACTAGAGCAGGTTGATCAGATCCCTGAGCATTTCCAGGTGTGGTGCATCCACAAGTTCCCTGAGTAACTTGTTCCAGTGTCTCACAACCCTCACTGTAAAAATTCTTCCTTGCAGCAGACCCTCTTAGTAGGTAAAACTATTGCCTCTATCTTGTCACAACTACTAAAGATAAATCTGACACCAAATCATTCTAACAAAAATTTAAACATATATTTTTAGTGGTTATAACCCAAGTCTGTCATCCCAATCCTACATAAAATTAATTTAAAAATCTGACCTTTTTTGCTTGTCACTTTTTCTGAAGAAAATTTTGCCTAACTACAGGTATGTATTTTTTCAGATTTGAAAGCAAAACCTAGCATGTGAGTGTTATACAATGTGCCACACACACATTTATCCCTTCTAAATAGTTGAGCCAAATTACTACATGAAATAAGTATTTCAATATTTGAAGTTATTAATTTAAATGAAGTTCATATGTAAATTTAAAATTTGTGCTTTTTCTATTTTTGAGGGTATGTCCAAACAAGTATTTAAAATTATTTTAGCAAATTTAAATAAGTCACTGGTTTCAACCTCTTAGTTATCACTCCTACTTTTCACACTGACCTTCTTTCACTGAGGTCCTTGAGGTTCAGCATAAATTGTTTTAACAGAGACCATTCTTATTTAACGTGAATCCTTTTTTATTTTGTATTGCTGCAAGTAGGGATATGCACATGGTCAGTTGCCATAATACATTCATGGTAATATAATTTATTAGATATGTTAATGCCATCGGAAGTGCTTAGCTGGTCATATCCTCAGGACTCTTTTTTCAAGCTATTTTCCTTCATATTCAATAAAACTGTGACATAATAAAACTATTAGAATGTGGCAGCTATAAAATAGGCATCAAAGACTTTTTTTTTATTGTGATTAGCATCTGTGGTAATAGCAGTACACCTGCCAACATGCCTTAAATGTCAATCAGTTCTTTTAGTAATAGCTTATATTTATTCAGTTTGGTGATGTCTTTACAGGAACTACTCACACAGATGCTGATGATTTTTTAATTGCATTGGATGATAGAAACTGTAAAAAATACTGGCCCAACCAAACTGATTTCAAATAAACTATTGAACAGCCATTAGATGACAAGTCATGCTCATTTTCATCTGAAGCTGAACCTTTACCCTGAATGGAAAATTATTACTTAAGTTCCTTCAGAGCCTACATTTTATTAAAAGCAGATTTTTCTCCAGAATTAAGAACAAAAGATTTCTTTTCAATAAAAACTGCATCTTCTATTTGAAGTGCAATTTTTGATGTATGCTGATAGACTGAAAACCTGATCCATTGCCTCTCTAGGAAAGCCATTGCAGGGTTTGATCACTCTCTAGGTAAAGAATGCCCAGTCTTAAGTCCCCTGACAGAGCTTTGAACCATTCAAATGTCCTGTCACTGGATCACAGTGAGAAGGGGTCAGCACCTCCCTCTCCTTTTCCCATCCTCAGAGAGCAATGAGGTCATCCCTCAGCCTCCATTTCTCCAGACCAGACAATCTCAAAGTCCTTAGCTGCTCCTTACAGGACACTTCCCTCCAGATTTTTTGTCCTCTGGACACATACAAAGAGTTTCAATCCTTCTTAGATTGTGAGGCCAGAATGGCACACAGGAGTGAAGGTGAGGCCCAGCACTGCTGAGTCCAGTGGGAGAACCATCTCTGTTGAGCAGCTGTTTGTGCTGGGTTTGATGTACTCCAGGATGGAGTTCACCCTCCTGGCTGCCTGGGCACACAGCTGACTCACACTGAGCTGCTGCCAGCCAGCCCCCCAGATCCCTCTCTGCTGGGCTGATCTCCAGCCACTCCTCTCCCAGTCTGTGCTAGTGCCTGGCCCTGCTCTGTCCTCGTGCAGAATTCGGCATTTTGACATGTTAAATTTCCTCCCATCAGTCCTTGTCCAAAGCCCCAATCTATCTAGATCCCTCTGTCAATGTCTTCTGTTCCTCAAGACAGTCAACAGCACTTCCCAGTTTGGTATCATCAGTAAACCTGCTAATGGTGCATTCAAGTCCTGCATTCAGATCAGTGATGAATATATTGAACAGACCTGGCCCTAGAATTGAACCTGGGGCACACCACTGGTGACCAGGCAGTGGTGTGCCAGATGCAGCCCCATCCACTACAACTCTTCAAGCTCAGCTCTTCAGCCACTTCTTCACCCAGTACACAATGAGACTGCTCATTCTAAATTGTAAATTCCACAGTTGGGCAACTTGTCTGGAAGGAAGCTGTGAGGGACAGTATAAAAGGCCTTATTAAAATCCAGAAAAATTACATCCATTGCCTCCCCTACATCCTCTAGGTGGGTGACCGTATCATAGAGGGATATCAAATTGTTTATACAAGACTTGTGAACTTGCACTGACTGTGCCTGATGATTGTGGTATTCTTTAAATACCTTTCAATATCACCCAGTATGATGAGCTCAATAATTTTTCCAAGAACTGAGGTTAGACTAAGTGTAGTTTTCTGCATCTTTCCTCACAGCCTTTTTATAGATAGGAATAACACTGACTAGCATTCAGTCAGCAGGCACCTCCTCAGACTTCCAAGATCCTTGGCAGATGACAGAGTGGGATCCTGCCCTAACATCTGCCAGTTCCTTTAGAACTCTGGGATGAATCCCATCAGCCTCACATACCTGTGAACATTCAGCCAATACAGCTGATCCCTTACAATTCCGTGTCCACAAATGGAAAGTCACTGTTCCCACACTTGTCATCCAAGTCAAGGGCCTGAGCAGGCCAAGGCCCCCCAGTGTTGTTAAAGACTGAGGCAAAACCCCACAGAGAATACAAATAGTATGAATAATAAAAATAACAATAACTCCTTTGCAGTACCAAAGAAGTGTTTGCAAAGTCCAGGGTCCCTTTATAGTAGGGAAAAAACATGACAAAAATAAAAATGAGCCAGTATATGGCATAATAAAAGAACAGTCTTATGTCAAACAGTTAACTACTTTTCTTTGGATTTAGATTTTTTCTCTTCTCTTGCTGTCTCTGCTGCATTTTGAGAAAATGAATCCACATCAGAAATGTAACACAATTTAAAAGGGGATATTGTAATACTAAATCCTAACAAAACTTAAGCTAACTAGTTTAAAAAATACCTGATGACAGCCCTTGTCTTTAATGTGGCAAAGTTATTATTTAATTTAGTAAATTTAAGTGGCAACATATACTCTTTATCACACAGCTGCATGGTGTCCCTTCATCATTAGTATTTTGTTTAAATTAAGGATGTTATTAATAGCATTTAACTGATCCATGTGCTCTTAGCAATCCTTATATTCCTGAACTAAACAAAGTTTATTAAAACATTCATATTTCAACCTTGCAAGAATTTCTGTGGGATTTTTAACTGTCTTCTTATGAGACTTATAGAATAATGGGTGTCCACGTACTGATACCTGTGGAGCTTACAGGCTGGTATCAGTAAGAGCTGAGATCAAAGAAATTATTTTACTTCTGCAAGTTTTATAAAAGTAGGTGAGCAAAGAAGACAGAGATGCTGCAATTGCCCTAATGGAGGAAAGGGATGTTATATGAATTAATGAATCTTAGCAAGCATCACAATGTCTTCATGGAAGAAGACCTCATGAAAACCCAACTGTGAGAAGCTTTAGATAAAGATTGCATCAGACTTGATACTTTGTCAGTCATAACATGCAAATATACAAGAAATCAGGACTTGTTAGTTCAACTATTCCCAGAGTTGTTTGATATGATCTATAACTTTATCTTCTTTTCTTGTAATATTTCCCTAGAAGTTTGGAAAGCATAATGCCATAAATCCTGAAAGTTGAAGACAATATCTGAATTTTTGAAATGCATCCACTGATTTTTGCCTCCAAATCTCTTATACCTTGTTCAAATTCTCTTGAAATAAACTTTTTGTCAAGAGAAGATTCCCTTTTAACCTTCCCTTAAAGAGAAGATTCCTAGAAAAATTAAGATTTTTTGAGCACATGCTGCATCTCGTGTCTCAGTGCATTGATGATACTGCAGAAGAGGAGTCTTCAGTACATGACAATGCACCATGACAACAGGCAGTGTGTACACATTGTGCCAGGGAAAATTCTGGCTGAATGTGAGAAAAAAAATCTTCATTGTTGAGAATAGCCCCACTCTAGATTTCCTTCTCTCAGATGGAGCCAGAAATTGGGTCACATTTCTTCAATGTGTTTAGACAGTGCAATCATTGTAGGAAAAGTAGTTGGTTCACACTAAATTCTCTATTCCTTTGCAAAATAAATCTTTCATGGCAATTTCTCACCCTATTGGTCTTTGATTTCTAATGTCTTAAAATTTTTTAGTTCTTCATCCCATCCCATCCCACCCCCTCCCTATGAATTCATGACTATTTTTAATGATATTTAGCTCTTTGTCCATTTTGGCTCTTAACTAGGAATAGGAAAAAAATGTTAGAGACTGAAGTGTTCCATAATTATTCTTTATTTGGAACATCTGATGATGCCCACTGTGATAGGTGGGTAATGGGGGAGTATGTTACTTACTCATCAGATATCCTGTTGTTATTGCTATATTGCTGTTGAAAAACATTCTTTTTCCCTAGCTCCTCAAAATTCCATTTCAGTCAGGAGCTGTCCCTGTTCAGGTTCTGTATCCTAGAATTGAACAACAGCTGAAATGGTATTCTCTGCATAGACCCTTCTAAATCAATTCTTATTATTTATTTATTTTCACATCCTGCCAATGCTGGTGAAGGTTTAAGTTTCCAATTCTATCATCGCATGATATGGCATGGGATTAATCTGATGTGGCCTCATTACTTAAATTTGTACCCAGATAGATATTAACAGGACAAAATTAACCTTTTATAAAAATCTGATGTACCACCAATGCTCTGGGTCCTCTGTCAGGGCTACTAGGCATGACATAATCTTTCTATCTTGATATGGGAGACGCCTTATATATACTGTATTAGTATTGTAGGTGTATTTCTGGAGCATGTACCTGTGTTGAACAAACTCTAAATTCATTCAATAATTTAGATTTTTTTTTCTCTTTCAGGATGTTTTCCTCTAAGATAGTAATCAAGTACCAATAGGCTTAGAGCTTTAAGGCACATTGCTGATACTCAGACTGTTGGTTAGCTTAGAAGCAGAGATTCCTCTCTTTTTTTCCTTCTCCATTTCCAACAGCTGCTAACAATCTAGAATTCACAAAGACTTCCCTTATAAATAGGATTGTGGGTTTTAGCCATTGTGGAGTCTCTTGTATCTGTTCAAGTATTTTCTTTATAGAATTTCATTATAAGAATTACAGAATAATTGATCTGGAAAATTGAAACCAATTTCAAGAAAACCAAGGTTTTACTTGTCATGTTTCAATCAATTACTTGACTGACTGTTGAAAGCCTGTTGTCAGAATTACTAGAAGGCATTAGAATATGTGTGCACTGTTCAAGCAGTAGAGAACAGCCCTGCAGTTGCTCAGACACACACAGAGGTTGTATTTCTACACTCAAAAATGCATAAGGAGACAAATTCAGATCTTACTATCAAGACAACCCAACACTTCGAATTCCCAAATGGCTTGCAGAAACAGGTAAAGAAATTATTTTGAGTTCTTCATGAGTCAAAGTCTTATTCTCCAAGCTATTTATGGGTCTTGCTGAAAGCAAGCCAATTCCCATATTCAGAATGCAGTTTTGCTGTAGAGAAAGCAATCTATGATCTCTGTAATTTAACTAGTAAGTACATATACCAAAGCGAAATAATGAATTTTTTGTAACTGCCTTGTATTAAGGATTTTTATTTTTTATTTTTAGCGTATTCTTAGTTAGTCTGTCTGCTGTGTTATATGTGTGTCTTTGTCTCCTGATTATAAACTCCTAGTACTGTTAATCTCTTTTGGAATCAAATAATTCTAGGAAATGAGCAAATTAACAGCCCTTGTTTTCTTGACAGATAGCTTTGATTTGTCTTATCTACTGCAACTAACTGTGTGTCTTGCTCAATCTAATAAATACTAAGATGTTTGTCTTACACATCTAAATCACAAACTTGGCAGCAAATCTCTTCTTCCTTCTGTTGGTTTTTATCTGCTGAATTTTTCTCCCCTGAGTAACATAAATATGGTATATGCACTACAATGCCAAATGTAATATTAATTCTTTACCTAAGTTAGGAAATGTAAATACATAGTGGCATTGTCTTCTGCTTATGCATAAATATACATAACACACTATGACTAGAATTTTTGAGCATGAGTTAGTCCCATTTAAGGACCTAATAGATTTTTTAAATATTAATATTAATTTTATAGGGAAAATAATAATTCTTCAAAAACCAGTAGCATTTTAGTGTAATTTTAAAGGGCATGTTATGTTTTATTTGAAAGAAGGAGAACATCTACTCTTTGTTCTTTTCCTCCTGGCTTATTATGTTGGAAGGTTATTACATTCTTCAGACAAACATTTTCATGCTGTCAAACTGTGCTTCATAAACACTTCAAATGGAGTCATGTCTGGAGTCATCTAGTAAAATGGTCAGTAAGGAGTCAAAGATGCATTTCAATAACAAGCCTTAATTGACTAATTTCTTCTCTGGCCCTCACCTTAGTGGTTTTTTTTCTATTTATCTTAGTGCTTTACATGTGCTATGCTTGTTTTAATGGATGTACATAGCACAGCCATACTGTTTTATAGACTCATTCCTCTCTTTCTCATGCATTTAAAATCCTGACTGTTTGGGACTGCAGGATTTTCCCCATCAGCCCTCTCTTATATGAATTTCCTTTTTCTTCTAAGTCCGTCGCTTAGAAGAGAGTAAACAATAGTCATACCTCACGTATGTGCCTACAGAAAACTCAGGATGGTATGAATTTTAGTAGCTTCTGAAGTCAAGTGACTAATATTATCAGTACCCAAAGATCATTGATTTCCCCTGAGCAGTGTCTGTAGTTAGACTTTAATGGATTTGGAAAATACTGTTCTTACATGTTAACAGTTCTTCATAGTAATGGCTTGTAATAGTGGACATTTTTGTATTTTATCTTGCTTTATACTTGCACTTTTATGAGTGGAATATCTGTACAGAAGCTGAAAATAACTTCTTCCTATTCTTTTGATGAATTAGTTTTTGGTAACAACTAATTCTAATTTAAGTCCCGAACTCAATAATTAATGTCAAGGAACATGGTGACAATGCCATAAAACTTTATCAAAAGGTTTTTATGAAACTTGATCAGGATTTTTTCACTGGCATGAATTGAAATGATGTTATCTTGCTGAACTGAATGCATAATAAAACCTACAGAGGCGCTCATATGCATTTATTGCTTATTTAGCACATATGTTATTTCATTTTTAAGTCTTCATGAACTTTCAATGGAACAAGATACCATATGCAGCCTCTTAGTGTCAGGTGATCTCCTTCATAGTCTTGTGACTTGATGACTGTCATGTTTTAATTCCAGCTGGAAACTCAAACCCCACAGCTGCTTGGTCACTCCACCCCCAGTGGGGAGGTGAATCAGATTGAGATAAGAACAGTTTGATTATTGAAACAAAGTAAAACAATTATAATAATAATAAAAAAGGTGAGAAGAAAAATGCCTGAGAGGAACAAGTGATGCTCAATACCATTGCTCACCACCCACAGAGTGACACCAAGCCTGTTCCCCAGCAATGATTGGCCCCTCCCAGCCAATTCCACCAGTTTATATATTGGCCATGATGCTCTGTGGTATGGAATATCCCTTTGGCTAGTTCAGGTCCCTTCTCCTGGCCATGCTCTTTCCTGTCTTCTTGAGCACCTGCTCACCGTCAGATCACAGGAAACTGAAAAGTCCTTGATTTAGAGCTTAGGGCAAGCACTGCACAGCAACAACTAAAACATCAGTGTGTTACCAACATGGTACTCATACTGAATCCAAAACATAGCACTGTACCGGCTACTAGGAAAACGTATTGCTGCCAAAAGCAGGCCAATAGTATAAGGCCTTTTAGATATTATGGAAAATATTATCTACGACTGCGGCTTTAATAAGAAATCATGAAGCATACTTGATAGTTTTTAAGTTCATTTTGATTAAGTGGGTTTAAACTTCTGAAAATTCAGGAAAATCCAGCATGATGGCAGATGTCCAGCCACATCCAGCTGTGATTTACCTTTGGCGACCAAAGGGATATGGGACCTTTGATTTGGCTGGTTTGTTTGCTGAAGCTGGCGCTGCCAAACTGTGTTCCCATATGAATGGTATAATGTATTCGAGAAAATCTTGGGAGAAATTGTTGTATCGATGGAAAAGTGCAACAAGATTTTTTGAATAAATAGAAAAACTTGGTTGAGATGAAGTTCCATGCCAAAGAATAAAGCTTTCTTCTTTGTGTCAAAAGAGTGATTCAAGACTGACATATCATATGACTGCAATTTATTAAAGATCTTGTGCATTGCCTGTGGATGGTGCCATTTGGCATACTTTTAGAGAGGGGTACAGAGTACTTTTGTCAGTGCTTGAATATAATATTGATTTAAGAGGTCAATCTTTATTGTATAATTCAGTGCCAAATCAAAAGCAAAAGCAAAGCCCTGTGAAGGGACAGTGTATGTGCTGACATGTAGAAGAAAGACCTAAGACCGGGAAGCTGGAGCAAATTGCAGCATGCTGCCTACTCTGGAGTAGGGAGACACCTTGGCTTTTCATTCTCTATGGTGATTTTTGATCAATACTAACTCTATTTTTTTCTTTCACTGTATACAATTCTGGTTTTCTAGGGAAGCAACTTTAATGCATTTACACTTTCTGCCTATCCTGTCTTAATTATTTTTTAAACACGTCGTCCAATTTCAGCTGAATTAAAGACAAATAGAGGCTAAATCTTCCTAAATTTCTATAATTCAGCAACATGTATTGTTTTCCAGCTGAGGCAGAAATTCAGTCTGAGAAATAGAAGCAAATTATCTGTTAAGCCTGTATTTATTAATTTCTTGCATATATATTTTTTAAAGGTAGCTAAAGCTTCAATCAGTTATGGCATACAGTGTCTCTTACTCAGCCAAACAACAAGGAAAAAGAAAAGGGTGAGAAGCATGAAGAGAACCAGAAATACTGTAAAGCGAGTAGTCACTGAAGAGTCAGGTTATTGTGGTAGGTAGATGAAACAAGTCTGTGGAAGGCTAGATGAATTATTTCTCCCTTCATTAAACAACTTGTTTCTACTCCTCTAAGTAATTTTTTCTAGAAGAGAAAATTGGATTAATGCTGACAGCATCTGTTGTTGGCAAGGCTAATTCCTTAGGACCTTATTAACCCCTTTCTAGCCTGCTATAACCCTGAGTGGCTTTTTGAAGAGAATTTATTAAATATCCCATGACTCTGAAAGAATGTCAGAGAACAAAAATGAATAGAGTTACAGGAGACTGAAGGATGGCAGGTGATTGAATTTCTTTCATATTCTGTAATAGCTTATGGCCAAGATTTTTCAGTTTTTAGTGTTAATAGGAATGCTTGAAAGCAGACGCCTGTGATGTCTCTATAGGAAGTCTTAACAGTCTCCCAGAGAGAGCTTACTGAAGTTAACCTGTTTGCAATTCTGTGTATCTTAGAAGAAACATACAGTACTAAAGACTTCTGTTTCCTAATGGATGAAGTAACTGGTTCATTCAAAACATCCTATGTCTTAACTCCATCTGCTCCTGTGTCTTAACTACATCAGACTTACTCTGCTCTCTGCCTCCATGACTGTCATATTTATGAAACAAGCTCCATCTTGGGTGCTAGCTAATAGACCCTGCAGGTCTATTCTTGAAGGTTTTTCTCTTTTTTGTATTCTTGACTTTGCACCTCTGTCCAAGTTAACAGATACATTTCTTCATAGAGAATGTTTTTGCATTATCTTTCTTTTTAATTAAATAGAGATAAAAATAAAAGAAATACCATTGACATTGCATACTAAATTATATTGGCTGTTTAGGAATTATTTTTAAAAGTCTATGGGTATTAGGCAAGTTACTCTGAACAAGGTGTGAAAAAATGTGGAAATAACAGCAGGATGGAATGGGATAAAATACTGGAAACAAATGACACAAGCAGGAAGTAGAATGTGTTCAAAGATAAATGAATGTATATCCTAATGTTATGCATGTTGCTTAGCAACAGGCAGTAAAAGTGTGGATGAACAACTGAGTACAAAAAGTAATTAAAGGAAAAAGGCATGTGCATAGCATGGTATGGATAACAACCAGAAATACGAAAAAGATGAGAAAAGCAAACATGGAGGAAAAAAACAGATTTAAAGAACATTGAGAGAAACTTTTTTTTTATTCTTTGTAGACAGATTTTTCCCAGTAACAGTAGCTAGAGGAAAATAAGCAGCAACTTCCTCTGTAATAATGCCTCTCTATAATATGGCTTATTCTAAGGAAAAATAAATTTAAAATGTGAATTGACTATAAAAAAATGTAAAACACTCACACAAAATAATAAATGGAAAATACAATAAAAGTTTATTTGGCAACATAGAATTATCACAGAATTTTAACTACTTAAGTTACTTAGGAAATGAGCATTTGAAATAATAGCCTTCTTTTTTAGCAAAAATCCAATTTGCCTGTCTCTGAATCACTTCTACAAAGAGTGTGTCCATGTGTTTTCTTCTAAAGCCTTATTTTCAAATGCTTAGACAAAGTATCTTATAGTGCAATTGTTTACTTAACTGTCTTCAAATATGGTTAAGAATTTTTTATAAAAATTCTATCAAATATTAGGCTTTTTTTTCTTCTCTGTAGTGAAAGATAGAGTATATTTTAATCAAAGGTAGAATAAGATATAGTTCTGGAGAGCCTGATCAGTGGAAACTTCATTAAAAATACCTGATTAGTACATACTACTTCTCATCAGCACATCACAAATCTCTTTGTATAAGGGAGAGTGTCATTCTTTCATTTCATAGATGTAAAATGTGGTGATCTTGTGGTAAAATACCTGTCATCTTTTAAATGTTCTTTAGATGAAGAAAGTATTTTCTTTTGCTTTGGTTTTTTTTTTTTTTTCCCTCTTCACTCCTGTTTGCAGTTTTTGGGAGGTGCAGGAAAGTTATGCTGTGAACATTGAAACAAAGTTTCTCTGTACTTAAGGATCATAAAAGGTCTTTGAGTTGGGAGCTAGCTTTCAACTTTTCTGGATATAGTGAGAGAATGCCCAAATGTCAGCACTGACATAGATGAGACAAACCCGTAGAGAGGCTGTAAATAATATTTTATACAGAAAACTTGGTGCAGTTGGAAAATCTGAAAGTTTTCAGATGTAAGAGCTTTTATTGAGGTCAGAAGGCCAAGCCTTTCTTTATCAGTCTTGTGTATAAATTCAATCTTTATCTGAATTTGTGCCAGAATTCATGAGTTGTAAATGGGTATCTAGCTGCTTAGGCTGGGCTACCAAACCTTAGGCATCTCACACTCATGTTGTTGCCTAGAGAAAACAAGTAGAAAACTGTTCTACCCTAATGACTATTTGGTTTGGATTTGACTTCTGATCTTGACTCTTCAATCTTTCTTTAAATCTTGAACAAATATATATTCCAATTGTAGGCCTGTACGTAGATAAATCAGTGATGCGCTCTTGACTGAGATCCATTGATGTTAACAGCTGCACTGGTACTGCAGCATATGCTGAATCAAGAATCAATTGGTCAACAAATGCTGCTCTGAACTGGGCATTAAGAAGCACAGGCAAGGCTCCAATTTCACAGGTACACAATAAAATACCTTTGGCTTGGGTTCAAGTTAAAAATTCAGTAAAATACTAGTTCTTACAGAGTTGATAAGAGGAATTTAGACTTAAAACACTTCCAAATCCTCACATTCTCTTTCATTTTACTTTCTTGGTAATATATTTTTTAATAGTAAAAATCTTTCCAAAAGTAACAAACTTTCTGTTGTAGAAACAGTAGTTCTAATCTGAGAAGAGATTCCTCAAAAATATATTTGTTAAAGCAGACATAGCCATGTGCTTTTCTTGGAGGGAATAATCAATCTTGTGATAATGGCAGCTTATGAAAGTCCTTACTAAAGACAGAATAAGTAGAACTGTGGTGCTTCAATGTCCGTTCCTGGACCCATGTGATGGCTAATTTTTCTGCTGTTGAATAGGAAGCAGCTAGTGAAGTGTTGAGTTTTGAATGGGAATCCAATTTTATGTTACTCTCAGAGGATGGTTTTAGAACAATATTATTTTTAAGAACTCTACCATGTACATGGTATACCAGGTTGGAAGGGACCTCATGGGACATCTGGTCCAACCTTTATTGGCAAAAGCACAGTCTAGGTAACATGTTCCAACACCCTGTCTATCTGGATCTTTTAAGTGTCCATCACTGGGAATCCACCACTTCCTTGGGAAGATTATTCTAAGGGCTGATTTTTCTCATTGTGCAAAAATTTCTTTTTGTGACCAATTGAAATCTCCTTAGGGGTAACTTGTACCTATTACCCCTCATCTTTTCTATGTAATTCCTTGTAAAAAGGGAGTCTCCATCTTGTTTGCAGCTGTCCTCTATATACTGGAATATGAAAATAAAGCCTAAGCCTTTTTTGTCAAGGCTGAACAAACCCAGCTATCTCAGCCTTTCCTCATGTGGCCAACAATTACAGTAGCAGAAGGCAAGAAATTTGTTCATTTTGCTTTTAGAAACACTTGTCACTGGTCAGATTAACATATTAGTCTCTGTGATAACCCTCAGACAGCCTACATAGCTGTGTGTCATGGTGTGCCCAGCTACTAAGCACATCCATAGGCATGGCTCACCATTCCCAGAGAATGTCTTTGGGATACTCCTCAGGCCCTTGTTGCAGGCTCACAGGATGATGCAGACATGTAGCCAAGACCTCTCCTAACAGCAGCACTGTAAGTGATGCTAGTGAGATAGTCCAGTGAGATGCAAATATCTCATTTCCAGATCTGGGTCAAAACCAACCATCTGCTTTAAATTCAAGGTCACATACCAGCAATGAAGCATAAGTGCCCTTGAGAGTTCCCATCTCGTGTAGCTTGGACAAAAGGAATGACATTTAATTATAGTTTTAATAGTGCTCTTTGGTTAACAAGTTTCTGGTATTCATCTTTGGCTCAAAACTGAGCTTTCTGGACCATTATAAAGTACCACTAGTATTTTTTATAAGTTACAGGAAAGACCATGCTTTTTACTGCTACCATTTAGAGGTAATATGAGCTATGATAGTGTATCCAGATTCTTTACATTATTATATTCTCAAATGGAATTATACCAGAGTTGAGAGAAATTAGAAGTAAAATAAATATGGGGTTTAATTCTCATTTGACAGATCAAAAACTGAGTCAAAGAAATGAGACAAACAGAAGATAACACATAAAATTTGTAGGTGAAACATAAGCTGAACACAGAATTTATGAGAGTTGACAGATATAAGGACCCCAAAGTCATTCTCTTTTCCTTGGACAGGTCTTTTTCCCCCGTTTAACCAACCATTACAACATCCATTTTCAAAGATATTCAGCATCATAGTTCTCAGTACTCAGTGTGCATGGGTCCATGTCCTTTAGCAAAAAGAAACAAATTCAGAGCTACTGCATGGTTCCTGCCATCTTTTTGAAATAATTACATGGGGGTTTGTATTTTGCCTCAGGTTCTGTGTGTGCCTCACCTTCATTAACTCTACTCAGAAAGCAAAGTAAAGTGCAAACTGAAATTACTGCACCATATCTGCTGAAATTAGGCAGTTTGCAGTTTTGTCATTGGAGACCTGGTACTAACCTGCAATTAGTCTTGCTACACAGTTACATAAAGGTGGTACTGAAAAAAACTAGAAACACTGAAGACCATCAGAAACGGAAATAATTACCTGGTTTTTATGCTAACATTGAAGGAGTAGAGATAAAGCCAGCTGCCTTCTCCTTCCATCTTCTTCTCTCTACAGCAATTAGTAATAAAAACACAGTTTTCTCCAGAGAGTCCTGAGTCTTAAAACATGTGTTGGCAGGGTTATAGGTGATATGGTAATTATTTAAAGATGAATCAATTATGGACACTGAAGCTGTAGGCAACATGTTACTTTGACTCATATTTCAGAATTTCCCCAATTTTCATTATAACAATTGGTCATATAATGCCCATGATATGAATAGATTCCAGAGTTTTTTAACAAGAAGTAAAACTGTGATAACTTGATCTTTGAGCTCTGGAGGTCAAAAATGTAACCTTTTTATAGAGCTCATTAAAATGAACATGATAGATATGTGCAACCATATAGAAAAGTTCAGAAGACTCTGTCAGTAAAAAGACTTTCTTTAACTAGAATCCCCTACCTGCCCTATGTGTGTATTTTTTCATGATTACCTGACAATACTAATTATCCTACCCACATCTTCTCTTTCATAAAGATATGTAAGCAGCAACAAGAGTTCTGCAAGATACTTAAGAAAAATATGGAGCCTGAAGCAGTTTCTTTTACATGTACTGGGTATGGCTGACGATCTTAAGTTTAATATGTGAAATTCTTGTCCACTTAAACCCATTAATATCTTGTATTTATGATTCTTCTTTTTTTCTGTAAAATAAGTACTGGAAATAGAAAGGTTCCCCAGAAGCATGACAATTGAATTCTATAAGTGGTTAAAGCTATAGAACTTGTATGGACTCTGCTGATCCTGGAAATGGCTTAAAATTCTGTGCTCCAGTTTTGAAAATTAAAAACATAATGTTATTAAAGGTCAGAAGAAAGTGTTTCAAAACCATGTTCCTGGTATACATTCCTATGACACTGGAAATACTTTATCATAGGCATCACAGAATTATTAGGATTGAAAGAGGCCTCTGGAGATCTAATACAACCAAGCCACCTAGAGCAGGATCTCATCCAAGTGGGCTCTGAATGTCTCCAGAGAGGAAGACTCCATGGCCTCCTGGGCAGCTTTCCAGTGCTCTGCCACCCTCAATGGAAGCAAGTTTTCCCTTGTCTTGAAGTGGAACTTTTTGTGTTTTAGTTTGTGGCCATTGCTCCTTGTCCTGTCACTGGGCACCACTGAAGACAGTCTGGCACCAACCTCTTGGCACCTGCCTTTGAGATACTTGCATGCATTAATGAGATTCCCTCTCTGTCTTCTCTTCTCAAGACTAAGCAGGCCCAGCTCCCTCTGTCTCTCCTCATTAGAGAGATGCTCCAGACCCCTCATCATCTTTGTGGCCCCTGCTGGACCCTCTCCAGCAGCTCCTTGACTTTGCTGCACTGAGGAGCCCAGAATGGACACAGCACTGCAGATGTGGCCTCACTAGGGCTGAGTAGAAGGGGAGGATCAGCTCCCTTCACCTGCTGGCCACGCTCTTCCCAATGCATTCCAGGATATCATTGGCCCTCCTGGCTGCAAGGGCACTGCTTGCTCATGGTCAGCTTGTGTCACACAAATCAAGGAAAAATAATTCACAACTCTTGTTCCTTTGTAATCAAATTAAATATTCAAAAGTAATTCCATATCTCAAATTATCCAAGTCAGGGCATCTCCATCTCCTAGATACTTAAGATTTTGCATGAGCATACAGAGATGCCATAAAATATATGGCCATACAGAGAGACCATATCTAAAATTAGATGAAATTATGTTTTATTTAACTGAATTATTCACTATAGGTATAGTTCCACTGTGTTCTGTTCTACACTGCCCATTTCTTGTGCTCTCAAGCCTAGGCTAGTGGAGCCCATTGTAACAATAAGAATTCCTTTTTGTGCTGATTTTATCACTTGATTTCTGTGTTTTCCTGGCTTTTACCCACTAGTTTCTTTGCTGAGACTGCACATGGAGCTATTGTAAGTGGTGGGTTTTTGACAGAGGCATTAACTTGTAAGAAACTAGATTAACACTGTACTGGGTAATAATTGGTTTAATGGTTTTAAGAGTTTTAAAGAACATAGATAAGATCTGGTAAATTGAAGGTGGAGTCCTCTGTCCAATTACAAATCTCTTTGAACAGAGCCCAGTTCCTCCAAATATACAGTTGTTCAAAGAACTTTCAAATATGAAGAGGAAGAAAAGATTGCAGTAATTCCATACTTTGTTGCATTTTTAAGTTTCTTTGATCAAAATTGTGTTATGCACAGCAGTGTCAGAATTTTTTGCTTTTGGAGCAGATTCTATTTTAATATGAACACATAAAAATTGTTACATGGGAAGGAACATGCATGGCTAATTCTATCACAATTATTATTTCCTACTGTATTTGTGGGACAGGATTTCATCCAAAGACATGTAATGGAATCACTTCTGTTCTCAGGTAACCTCTCTTTAGATAAGCTTGGGAAGGTCTTTCCAATTTGTTTTTGTTTTAATTTCTATGACAGTTTCTAGTGCTTTCCAGGTAGGCTGACAAGAGGGTCTGTCATGCTGGAAATCATGATTAGTGGAGGCAAAATGAGCATGTTCTCAAGAGCACCTCTTAGGTTCTTACGGTTTTTTTTACTTCCTTTTACTAAAATTGAAAATCATGTTCCATAAGGTACTTCCTCTTGGAACTTGGTTGCAAGTTCCATTTAGATATTACATTATGTAAGTCTAGATTCATAAAAGAATCTTACGTATTTCTACTATGTAGTTGCAATTATTTGGTCTAGTCAATGCAACATTTTACTCTCTTCCTGTTCTTCTATTTAGTTTTATTTACTTACTCCCACAGATATTGAGATTTGACTTTTTTTTTTTCCTTAAAATTTAATCCCAGCTGTTCTTTTATCTTCTTAGTGAGTGGTCTGTTGAAAGCTCCAAACAGATAAGACTATATGCCTTCAAAAGTAGATTTGCCTGTCCTCCTGTTCAAAGGCAGGAGGCTTCTCACCCCACTCACCATACCCCATGTATAAAAATATATCCACAGAACAGGCCCATTCAGCTATTGCTGCATTCTGTTTCTTCCTTGATTGGACATTTCTCTAAGCACCTGAATTTGTAAAGGACAAGCAATGGATTTATGTACTATAATGCCTAGAATAGTCTATTTAAATGCTTTTCCCAAAAACGTGTCTCATCAATGGTTAAAAAGAGGAAGCATGCAGTTCCCCAGCATTCCTAAAATCCTTATTGAAAGTATTGCTTTGCTAAAATTGTTGTTTACTATAAAATCAGTGGACTCGTGTTTCTGGTGAAGCACAGCTATTTAAATTTAGGAAGACTGGTACATGATTTATATAGCTATTCTATAGCTTGATTCTCTTCCTGAAGAAGCTGTCAGTATTAATATCCTCAGAATTTACATAAACAGATACAGGAGTTCTGACTCTTATCCCTGCATATGTAATCTTGATTATTATTTTCTGTTATTTCAGATATGTATGAGAAAGTAGTGTTGAAGTGTTCATTTTATTTGTACAGATGTAACTCTGAAAAGCAAAGCTGGAATTCAGTTTTTGGTACTTTAGTAACTTGGAATTATGTATGTTTACAAATCTTATGAAGATTGGAACATGTAATTCATTGCCAGTAGCTCACTGTCTTTCTTCTTCTTGAAACTGTTTTTTTACATATTCTGTTACACACATGAAATATATTTTTCAGAGTGTGTGATGCTTGCAACATGCTGCTTTCCATGCCTTCCTCAGATTTACATAAAAAGTTTTCCCTGACTTGGGTGTATCAGCCATTTATGACTAGGTTGGGGGATTTTTTTCACTTAGTTGAAAACGCAAGCAACCTGTTTCCCCTGGAAAACATATTTAGTGAAATTACAGTCTTGTTTGCCATATGGTGCGTCATACAGATGGATGATTATTATGCAAATCTTTTGATTAGTGAGTTTCTGCCATTCTAGGAATCATTTGCTTTATGTGTGTTGGCTTTGTACACAATTAGTTCCATTCTTAGGATGATCTGGGATTGTGCCAAATCTTTGATACAGTTTTTTACAACTTTATACTTTTTTCTTGTATTTATGGTTTGTTCTATTTTCTTTGCTCATCAGACAGAAGAAGTAACTTTTACTTCAATTTACCATATGAGAGATATAAGGCAAGAAAAATCATGCCATGCTGAATGAAATCAGTAGCAAAATTTGCATCTTTCCCTCATAGACTCTGGCTCTATGGTCATAGGCATGTGAGACTGATGAGGAGAGTAGTCAAATAAAATATTTCATTCTGTTTGCAACCAGAATCTAATCTGATGATTCCTACTAGCTTTTCTCCAATAAGCAAGTTTTATAGTTGAGCTCTGGACAGTTTGATGTATAGTGCTAAGAGTCTGGGTTTTTTCATTTCTATATGGTTCACAAAGATTCTGGTTAGGAATTGTATCTTCAGTTCTTCATCTATGACCATGGAATTGTATGTGAAAAGAAAATGTTACTTTTTGTAGCTAGGCCAGCAGCTAACCCTACTGTTAAATTTAGATTTCTTGGTTACAAGGGGCTAAGGTCTGTGGGGGATGGAATACATTCAGTATATGTTTAAGTAAAGCTCTTACTAACTTAATCTGCTTTGTAGATTGCAATTTGTTAAAGCTCACAGAAAAAAAATCAGAGTTTTTTCCACTGCCTCAAGCAGATATAATATTAATAAAAATTAAAAAGCATTCCTATATGATACAGTTTATGTGCATGGACAGGAGTATCTGATTCTTATTTCTTGTGAGAGGTAAAAATTAGCCCTTACTACAGCTGAGACCCAGGGAGGTATCAGTGGTCGTCTGGGCTCTCCCACAGAGTGATAAACTGCTCATCACAGGATGTGTTCCAGGAGTGGATTTTTGTAAATTAGACTGATCGTTTATTTTTGTCACTAAACTTTCTTATGAGTGAGTGTTCTAAACTGAAATTTAGGTTTTTAAATGTTTTATTATTTGCAATATATTGACATTGTGGAAATATCTCAGACATAAACAATATCAAATGATACTGTTGTAACTTAACAGTATAAAATGTGGAGTGATATTCCTTTACTATATAATTCAAGGTTATAGTGAAGGAGATGGTTTCCAAGAGTAAAACAGTATTTTATGATCAAAGCCATTCTTTTCATCCATTTATCTCCATTTATCTATAATCAGCTAATTAAAACATTTAATGAATATATAGATACCTATCCCATGGAAAGCAGTTCTAATTTCTTCAAAGCTTGCTGAAAATAAAGCAGTTTTTATCTTAGATAAAAACCAAAATTGACTAGCTGTAAAGCCAAACTAAGTAATTTACTTCATCAGAGGCATTATTGGGTTGGAAATTTCAGGGCCTAGATGGTTAGAGCAAGCCATTTAGTTTTAATCTCATTCATCTATTAATACTCTGTCTTTAACCAGTTGAATTTTAGATTTTTTAAGTCACTGCAATATAAAAGACTAATTCTACTGTTGTCAGAGGAAATCAAAGGAATAAATTGAAACACAATGTTTCTGCATTTGAAAAAATGGGTATAGGCCACTATACTTATGTGAAATAGTCCTCTTAATTCAGTTCTGAAAATTTGTTTAAATACTTGGTAATATAAATAATGAAGTGTTCCAGAAGTAGGTCCTATTTTGAGAGAAAATAAAACCTTTGAACCTTCTTCTTCAGTTTTATTCTGTGTGTCAAGAATTTTGTCCTTTAAATCTGAATATTTATCACTTTTCTCTCTCTTGAATTTTTCACTGCCTCAAAAGAATGTATTTGCTTTAATAAGGACCTCTAAATATCCTATCCAAATAGCAAGCATATAGAGCAAAGACTGATAAATAAATAAACCAAATCTCTTGCTAAAAGGTTCAATATCATATCACTTAGAATTCAGAGAATTTCTTCAGTAGGAAATTGTACAGGCTGGATGACTTTCTCTCTCAGCTGATGTCTCAGTACCTTCTCTGAAGCTTTTAGATCATGATTCCTTATCCTTTCTGGCTGCAAATCTCAGTTCTGCTGTCAATTCTCTTGGATCCTCTTGACAGTTCTATCAGTGAGTGCTGTGACCCTCAGTTCTGGTGCGACATGTGTCCAACACTCACATGTTATAGAACTAATCTGTAGCTCTTGACAAGGCTTACCTAAGAAAACTGTGTAGTGACTGTTCAGTGTGTAGTCAGGACTGCAAGGAATTCCATCAGTAACTGAGAAATTTCCTGGCGTAAGGATCCTCAAAATAATATCCTTCATCCTCATAACGGTATACTTCATCGGAAGGAACAGAGGGAGGGAGGGAGGGAGGAAGTGACGGAAGGAAGGAAGGAAGGAAGGGAAGGAAGGAAGTGACGGAAGGAAGTGGCGGAAGGGCGGAAGGAAGGAAGTGGCGGAAGGAAGGAAGTGGCGGAAGTGGCGGAAGGAAGTGGCGGAGGTGGCGGAAGTGGCGGAAGTGGCGGAAGGAAGGAAGGAAGGGAGGAAGGAAGGAAGGAAGGAAGGGAAGGAAGGAAGGGGCGGAAGGAAGGAAGGAAGGGGCGGAAGGAAGGAAGGAAGGGGCGGAAGGAAGGAAGGAAGTGGCGGAAGGAAGAAGTGGCGGAAGGAAGGAAGTGGCGGAAGGAAGGAAGTAGGCGGAAGGAAGGAAGGAAGGAAGTGGCGGAAGGAAGGAAGGGAAGGAAGGAAGTGGCGGAAGGAAGGAAGGAAGGAAGGAAGGAAGGAAGGAAGGAAGGAAGAAGGAAGGAAGGAAGGAAGGAAGGAAGGAAGGAAGGAAGGAAGGAAGGAAGGAAGGAAGGAAGGGAAGGAAGAAGGAAGGAGAGGGAGGGAAGGAAGGAAGGAAGGAAGGAAGGAAGGAAGGAAGGAAGGAAGGAAGGAAGGAAGGAAGGAAGGAAGGAAGTGGCGGAAGGAAGTGGCGGAAGGAAGTGGCGGAAGGAAGTGGCGGAAGGAAGGAAGGAAGGAAGGAAGGAAGGAAGGAAGGAAGGAAGGAAGGAAGGAAGGAAGGAAGGAAGGAAGTGGCGGAAGGAAGTGGCGGAAGGAAGTGGCGGAAGGAAGTGGCGGAAGGAAGTGGCGGAAGGAAGGAAGAAGGAAGGAAGGAAGGAAGGAAGGAAGGAAGGAAGGAAGGGGCGGAAGGAAGGAAGGAAGTGGCGGAAGGAGAGTGGCGGAAGGAAGTGGCGGAAGGAAGGAAGTGGCGGAAGGAAGGAAGTGGCGGAAGGAAGGATGGAAGAGTGGCGGAAGGAAGGAAGTGGCGGAAGGAAGGAAGTGGCGGAAGGAAGTGGCGGGAAGGAAGTGGCGGAAGGAAGTGGCGGAAGGAAGTGGCGGAAGGAAGGAAGGAAGGAAGGAAGGAAGGAAGGAAGGAAGGAAGGAAGGAAGGAAGGAAGGAAGGAAGGAAGGAAGGAAGGAAGGAAGGAAGGAAGGAAGGAAGGAAGGAAGGAAGGAAGGGAAGGAAGGAAGGAAGGAAGGAAGGAAGGAAGGAAGGAAGGAAGGAAGGAAGGAAGTGGCGGAAGGAAGGAAGGAAGTGGCGGAAGGAAGGAAAGGAAGTGGCGGAAGGAAGTGGCGGAAGGAAGTGGCGGAAGGAAGTGGCGGAAGGAAGTGGCGGAAGGAAGGAAGGAAGGAAGGAAGGAAGGAAGGAAGGAAGGAAGGAAGGAAGGAAGGAAGGAAGGAAGGAAGGAAGGAAGGGGTGGAAGGAAGGAAGTGGCGGAAGGAAGGAAGTGGCGGAAGGAAGTGGCGGAAGGAAGGAAGGAAGTGGCGGAAGGAAGGAAGGAAGGAAGTGGCGGAAGGAAGTGGCGGAAGGAAGTGGCGGAAGGAAGGAAGGAAGTGGCGGAAGGAAGGAAGGAAGGAAGTGGCGGAAGGAAGTGGCGGAAGGAAGTGGCGGAAGGAAGGAAGGAAGGAAGGAAGGAAGGAAGGAAGGAAGGAAGGAAGGAAGGAAGGAAGGAAGGAAGGAAGGAAGGAAGGAAGGAAGGAAGGAAGGAAGGAAGGAAGGAAGGAAGGAAGGAAGGAAGGAAGGAAGGAAGGAAGGAAGGAAGTGGCGGAAGGAAGTGGCGGAAGGGAAGTGGCGGAAGTGGCGGGGAAGTGGCGGAAGAGAGGGCGGAAGGAAGGAAGGAAGGAAGGAAGGAAGGAAGGAAGGAAGGAAGGAAGGAAGGAAGTGGCGGAAGGAAGTGGCGGAAGGAAGGAGAGTGGCGGAAGGAAGTGGCGGAAGGAAGTGGCGGAAGGAAGGAAGGAAGGAAGGAAGTGGCGGAAGGAAGGAAGGAAGTGGCGGAAGGAAGGAAGTGGCGGAAGGAAGT